>CM024766.1:12053849-13253849 GCA_014218235.1 Colocasia esculenta | reverse complement strand
TCTGATCGACTGTCAAACCTTCCAAATGTCGCCCCAGTGCTCTCAAAGGTTGTTGGACACTTCAAAACTTCCTACCCCAACCTAACTAAACCCATGGGTTTGGTCAAATGACCGTTATACCCCTGTAGTTCAAAGTTCAAACATGGTCTAATGACCTCTGAACCTTCCAAAGATGACCTCAGAGTCTCCGGATGTCGGGAATTGCAGCAAACCCCCTTTGCCAATCTCAAGTTTACATTAAACCATCGACTTGGTCAAAATTACCCTAATACCCCTAGATCTCAAAAAACCCAAATAATGGCCTCGACTCGAGGTCTAGGATCTTTGGTTATACCTTCCAGGGAGGCATATAGCCCTTGTTCATGTTTTTATTCTCCGAATTATAGGATTTTTCTTCCATGACCACCACGACCTATAGAGAAATCCCAACTCCATCAATCCCTTTTCTATGTTGAGCATTAGCCCATCATGAGCCATGCCAACAATCCTGCACTACTCATTAGAACCCATGGAAAGGATTTAAAAGTTTTTTCTCTGACAGTTAATCAAAAGTGTTCGGACTTTAGGCTGATGTAAATTAACATTGACGTTGATCAGTGGGGAAAGTTCCAGTACACGAATCCACTCCGTCTAATAATCTGTACGCGGAACGGATACCTCAGATATTGGCACAATCGTCCGATAGACGGACACCTAATTTCTCCGCCTCATGTGGATTCTTAATTTGTTTGATAAACAGACTGGCACACCCACAATTCCTAAAAAGGGAAATTGAATGTGTCTTTTCCTTCGTGATATTTTGCCATTATAACCATAAATTTTTTCCGCCTCCAACAGATGTTGAGTATAACCTTTTTCACAAGAAGGAATATCAATTCCAATAGCCAAAGATCCAACATCTAATTCATTTATCTCTCAGCTGAACAGTGAAATTTAAGCGCTCAAGTAGCAGAACATGATTGTTACTTCATATTCCAATGAATTTGAGAATCAAATAGCAAGATTTTCGATTATTACACCACCCACAAGTGGAACTATACAAATGATCTAAAAAAAATCTAAAACATTCTAAAGAAAAAAAGATATTTACGTCTATTGTTGACCTTAGCTCCAATTATGAGGTTATGAAGTGTCAAATATTCATTGGTAATTTACTTGTGTAGAGGAGGATACTCTAAGGTGGTCAGTGAAGAATGTAGCAGTTGTCCCCCACTTGTAGGCGAGATGGACATTGGGTAGGGTGGGGGGGTCAGCCTTTTTTGTTTTAAAAAGAATGTAGCAATATGTGATTCCAGGGACTTCTGCTACTCCCCCCACTCCAAGTGGGGATGAGTTACAACACCAGAAAACAATATCCATGATTCCATAGGAGTGCCAAGAAGCCTCAGCTTACGAGAAAAACAAGAGGAAATGGTAGACAAACAAGGCATTCAATGTGGGAGAGAGAACCATAATTTGGATTTATGCAAAGAACTCTATCTTGAGAAGAAGCCACATAAGTTCATGAGATGAAAGGGACAGCCAATCAAGGATAATCCAGTCATCACTCAACCTTTTGATGCTTCCCTATCCCATTCACTATTTCTCCATCCTTCTGCTTCTACTCTTCCTCAGGTACTATTAGGATAGCTTAGCTTCGAAAGATATTAAAGCACATGGACGTCAGTGTCTGCATAGAGCTTCCTTTAAAGCTCTACTACGACAATAAAGCCACCATTAAAATTGACAGGACTAACATATTGAGATAGACTGGCATTTTATTAGAGGAAGATTTGACTCTCGAGACTTGTGTTTGTCTCATGTTAAGTTGGAAGAACAAGGTAAAGATGTCTTCACCAAGTCTATAACAGATAACAATGTGTATCTGTCATTGTCGAAGTTATATATCTATGATCCACTTAAGGAAGAGTGTAGAAAGTAAGTGGTAGGGACACTAATGGTCCCTCGCTTTGGCTTGGGGACGGCCCAGATCCATGAAAACCACTGTGCCAGCAAACAACCTTGAGTCATATTTGAGTAATGTAATCTTATAATTATCATGTAATTTTTCCCTTATTATGTTATTTTCCCCTTCTTCAGTCAAGTTTAGTATTTTTATTTTCTTGAGTTTGGCTATGCTTAGCCCAAAACCCTTTCTAGGTCCAAGGTAATTTAGTGTCGCTTCAACATTTATGACCGCTAGGGTCATATTTACACTTTTAAAAGTTGTAGGGTCAGTAAAAAGTGACCTCTCCCTACAATAAGAGGGTCTGGTTTAAATCAGCCTTGTGCGATTTTCCCCACTTGTGAAGAGTAAAGTGTGGTGAGAGGCCAGAGAAGGCCCAAGCCTCAGGTGAGAAGCCCATAGGTAAAAAGTCTAAAACCGGTGAGAAGCCGTCAAGTGAGAAGCCCCTTGTCCTTACCTTCCACCTACTCATATCGCCCTCCCCACAACATTCCATCTTCCATCATCCGTCCACCTCCATCCTGCACCATTAAGACTGCCTTCCACCTCCTCATGCCCTCCCTTCCAACCCCAACGGTTCCATTTCCTACATTGCATCCTAACTTCTTTCACTATGTGTCACCCACAACTAATTCCGCCAAGTTCCCATACTGTCCATTCCTTCCTTCCCACATCACCCTTTCATCATCCAAGAAATATTCATCATAGAGAGTTAACCCTCCTTGAGCCCAACCTCCACTCCCCTTCCTTCACACCGAATCAACTCTCCCTCACTCCCATGGCTAAGTGTAGTTGATTGCTCCTACAGAGCTAATCAATTAACTGCCCCTTTCCTCTTTAAGAGTTCTCCAGCAGTTAAGGTTCACATGCGATTTCCAAGTGTTAATTGTTCCCATCATTAATCAATTGTCAAGTTCCAAAAGGCATATCTAGCGACCAACTATCAAGGGTGCTCCTACTGAAGTAATCGATTATCGATTAATTGCGCCCTTCCCACTGAGAGCCCCTCTCCAGCGACCAAGTATCAAGGGTGCTCCTATAGAAGTAATTGATTATCAATCCTCGACAATAGATTAACCACACCCTTCCCGTTGGGAGCCCCTCTCCAGCAACTAAGTACCAAACCGCTCCTACCGGGGTAATCGAATATCAGCCCTTGATAATCAAATAACTACGCCCTTCCCACTAGATGCCCCACTCTCTAGCGACTAAGTATGAGAGCACACCTCCTAAGTGGTGATTGATTATCATCTCCAAGTGTTAATCGAATAGTTGATCCTTGAGGATATCTCCAGTGGCTAAAGCGGCTAAGGGTCAATGCACTTCCTAGTGATGTTCAATTATCGCCTCCCAGTGATATTCGATTAACCGACCCCTGAAGACATCTCTAGCGACTAAGTGTCAGTGTGCTTCCCAGTGATATTCGGTTATCACCTCCTAATGATATTCGATTAATCGACTCCTGAGGACATCTCCAACGGCTAAGGGTTAGTGCGCCTCCCAGTGATATTTGGTTATCACCTCCCAATAATATTCAATTAACCAACCCCTGAGGACATCTCAAGCGGCTAAGGGTTAGATGCACCTAGTAATAATTGAATAGTATGAGCCATATTCAATTAACTAGCGCCAAAGACATCAATCGTCAAAGTCAGCAGCTACCATTGAGCAACCCATTTGGCAGGAGACTAGTCAACCTCGGAGCCATTTAGCATGAGAACTACAGTGTTCGCCTTCCTCATCAACTAGCAAGGAGAAACCAAGACTAATTCAGGAGGACCGTCCATCTCTTCCACAGCAAGGAACTCATTGGCAGCTCTTCTGTTTGAGAGTTCATCTTGGATTTCAACCCTTCCTCCACAAGTCCGGGCAATGAAGATTTGGAATACAACCAAGCTACATCAGAATAGTTCTATGCCCGTGCATTGCACGAAAAATTTTTAGGTTTAAATTAATAAATTTTATAAATAGTATACACGAGGGTAATATTTTTTATTATTTATGAAAGTAGATTTTGAATAAAGACGAGAGTTTTTAGGAATGGAGATATGTTTAATGGGAAAGAAATGAGGGGAAATTATATTAGCAAGTTTTTATTAGTTTAAGAAGGGTGAGAGTGAGGTTGAGAGTTTTTTGAACGTTTAGATATATTTCGGAAAATTTAATAGGAGAGAAAGTTGGAGAGAGAGAGTAGGAAGATAATTTTCTTGCAGGAAAAAAATCATCATGGTGCTGTCAACGTGATAATATTTATAATTGTGTTTTATTATAATAATAATATAAATATATATGTCCTCAAATCTGTGAAACCATAAAATGATTTGCTTCCAATGTGCTCATTTTGCAATATACATGTTCATGTACTATAATCAGATTAGTGGTTAGGCTAATTAAGCATATTTCATATCCAACTAATCAAATTATTTTTTAGTAGTACAGAAATAGTCATATTATTTAGTTCATTTAAATTACCTGTATTTCTCTTTTTGAGGAGGGAGATGTTATGGCGGGAATAAGATTTCTTAGTTATTTTTTGGCAATACAAAATTAGTCATATTATTTAGTTCATTTAAACTACCTGTATTTCTATTTTTAGGGAGGGAGATATTATGGAGAGAATGGGATTGTCTTGGTGCAGCCACGTGCAGCACTAAGACTAGTTATATTATATTAGTATAGATCAGGTGAACAATTTAGGATTGCTAGATGAGCTCACGTTCTAAAGCATCCCAGGGTAACTGGGTGGGTTAACTGGTGATGTAGGCATGAAATAACCCACAGACCAGAGAGTATTCTGATATCATCCCTTTCACCATCAACAGCATTAAACAAACAGTTCCAGTCTGCTTTAATAACCCCACTCCTAATTCCAGACACTTGTCAAGAAAGTATGAAAATTTGCAGCTCATCAAACAACTAGCCATTCACTATTAGCAAAGCATCATACACACATTGGAGTCTTATCAAGGTCTTCCATAATTTGAAGTCCACTTCATATTTTCACTTGTAATTGGAATTTGGAATAACATTCGAAGAATCAACAGCCACCCTAGAATAGTCATTTTCATGCTAACAAACACATTTATCAGGGAGAACTAGCAAGGATTTTGCATTGAATAAGTGAAACCCATCTATCGCAAGGATAAGACAGCCATTTGATTTCTCTGGTCCAAAGTCCTTCAGGAGCTATATGGCACTTAAAACTCAAATTAATCACTTGCCATGTTTTAAGAAATCCGCATGTTGTTAGCTTGAACCTGCACAAACACTCTGAAATGGATATCTCTGTCATCATAACAATTACCTCAGATTCGAGGTATGACTGACTTTCATCCATGCACCACAAAACCAACTTACTTCCATAACTCAGAAAGCAGTATAATCAGTATACCACTACATCAAACACAAAGTCACATATACTGTAATTGCTTGCTGAGTATATCCATTTACACACTAGTGAATGACATCACAACATATTACCTACCTAGGATGTCTTAAAATTTTGGACTTTTCCGCTGTAGCTGCACCTTGAAAAAAAAAACCTAAGCTAAATGTAAAATAGAAGACAAATTTCTTAAAATTGGCAAGGAATGGATAGTCAATTTTCCTTTCAAGTGGCTCTTTAAGGTAATAGAATTAGCATTTTGCTCATGCAACAGTCTTCCATTCAATAAGTTTACAAAGTCAAAAAGATTAGTCATCCAGGATAATGAATTTATCCCTCCTAGCAAGTGCAGAGAAGAAACATTTTCAGTTTTATAATCATATAGTACCCGACATAAGAAATTTATATAGAAAATTCTCTACCTGTATTTCAATTGATTCTTCAGGAGTCAGCAGCATTGGCTTTCCATCAACAGGCGACTGAATGGAAAAGAAAGAGAGAAAGCAACTAAGATCATAGAAAGCAGAGTAATACATTATTGCTTAAGAGCAAACATAGTTATTTTGTTCTCATCAATTGCCACCTATATTGAAAGGTCTACTCTATTCTTTCTAACTAAGCATTATAAGAAGCATCAGCACAAGTACCATGATGATAAGAGCTTATTCATCCTTTTATTCACCATAAGCGATATGAAGCCATAGAATCTATATGATGGTCATGGATGAACAAACACAAACAGGGAACCAGAACCCATCAATAAGAAACAAGGGCAAAACAAGACAATAATGTTCCACAAGTGATTAGAATGAACATGTGCGCTAAAGGTGCTTTCCTCTTCAACAGATCCCTATATGAATCTGCAAGATATTCACTAGATGCAAATCCCAAAACCCAATTAAGAACTATAGGGATAATTACTTGGACTTAGATCAAAGGAAGAAAGGTAATGACAGCTGAAGAAAAATAGCTTTGCAGAACTTTCTGAGCCAGAATTGCCGGGTTTTCAGTTCCTACAGCCATAAGGAGAATGGACTTTCTTCAGAAAAGTGTATACCTTGTGAAAAGGTAAAGATCTATCTTTTTCCAATGTAGGTCCCCTAGGACTATTTTTTTGGTGAGAAAAGATTACTACCCAGCCAAGCTGGGTAGTAATCTTGCCCAGGCCCCACGCCCGCCATGATGGCATGGTGTGGGGGGGCGCAGGTGCCCCGCCAAGCGCCGCTTCCTACCCGTTTAACGGGTGGGAAGTCGTTCTCTTTTTTGGTATAGTTGGGAATCTTGAGAGTTGAGATAGTTAATTACCTACAGCAACCTGTGACAATGTGATTGGGTCCCAATCAGGAAGTCTTGAAAAAGTTTAGCAACATGGATCACTCACTTCAGCTCTCTCTAGCATTAAGCTTATTTCTTCAACTTACTGAACATGTAAACTTGCATTCAGGATATATATGTATATAGGTGCATTGTAGGATAGTGGCACACCTAAGGAGATGCCCTCATTATGCTACACATACATATTGGATCAGGATACACTTTAGCAGTAGTGTATTCCTTCATTATTCCCCATCATGATAGCAGAGCACCTTGCTCTCAACAGCTGCTTCGGCCACAATTGCTGAATCACAGCCTGGTCATCAATGATGCTACCATCCCAGTTATCGCAGTTGTAGAGATCCTCTGCTGCTTCTCAGGGCATGGATGGCAAAGTCGGCCGACTCGAAGCGGAATCGGCCTATGGCGACCCAAATTTTTTTTTTTTTTTTTTGGGGGGGGGGACAACCACCCACCCACGATATAAGGTGGAATCGGGGTGGATCCCTCCTTAAGGAGGGATCGGGACTGCGCAGACAGAGAGCTGTCTGCGCATCCCACCCAGCCCGCCCCTCCCCCCCCCCCCGCCTCTCCGGAGGTCCCATCCCTTGCCGCTGCAGCAGGAGCTCCAAGGATGCTCGCCACTGCTGCCGCCACTTCTTCCTTCTTCCTCTCTTTTTCTCTTCTGTATTTTGTTTGAAATTTTCAGATCTAAGCCCTGAGGTGCACCAAGAAGAGTCTTGCATTTGCTTTGGGTGTTTGTCCAACTCATGAAAGATCTTTTTGTGGGTGAAGGATGGTGGTTTCCAGTTCCACCGCCACCGCCGTCGCCGGTTGTGCAAGGTAATTTTTAAATGTTTTTAAAAAATATTAAAAATAGGAAATATTTAATATGTTATAGACCTATAGATAAATAGCATTGATAAGATGCTTATGACCCTCATTACTAAAAACCCCCAAATTGAACCCTAATTAGGGTTTAAAAATTAGAGATTTTGTCTCATTAACGTAACTAATGTGCAATTGAGTGTCCAATGCAGTCATTTGAGTTTATTAGAGTTCGCTTGTAGACTCAATTGCATTGCATGGTCTATTTTCCCCAAAATCCCCAAATTGAACCCAAATAGGGTTTAAAAATTAAAGATTGTCTCATTAACATAACTAATGTGCAATTGAGTGTCCAATGCAGTCATTTGAGTTGATTAGAGTTTGCTTGTAGACTCAATTGCATTGCATGTTCTATTTTTCCCAAAATCCCCAAATTGAACCCTAATTAGGGTTTAAAAATTAGGAATTTTGTCTCATTAATGTAACTAATGTGCAATTGAGTGTCTAATACAGTCATTTGAGTTGATTAGAGTTTGCTTGTAGACACAATTGCATTGCATGGTCTATTTTCCCCAAAATCCCCAAATTGAACCCTAATTAATGTTAAAAAATTAGAGATTTAGTCTATATAATGTAATTAACATGCAATTGAGTTATCAAAGCTCTCAATTGCATTTATTAGTCTTATGGCAGATTCAATTGCATTCATTTACTCTCATTGTACAAAATGCACACGAATAAACATCACATCTAAGTTTCTATCGTACATAGGAATATGGCAGATCAAGAACATCAAGAGCAATAGGTGGAGCAGTAGGCCACTGATCCAGGTTGGGCTCATGGTACTCTCCTTGATGCTCGGCAGAAGAGAGTGAAATGTAATTGGTGTGCAAATGAGATGTTTGGAGGCATATATCGTCTTAAACAACATATTGTTAGGATTTCAAGAAATGTAGCAAAATGTCCATCATGTCCACTTGAGGTTAGGAATGAAATGAAAGTGTACATGAAGGGGAAAAAAACTGAAAAAATTATTAATAACTCAGCAGCAACAACAACTTCAAGATGAGATTTCTGGACGACGGATTCATAGAGATTATAGTTTACCAATCAATGTTGACGATAACGAGGATGATGAAGATGATGATGATCCTGATCCTGAGTTCACTGTAGCTACACATGCTAGTCGGCGTTCTTATGCAGAGGAAGACGATAAATGAAGGGGCATGGGGACATCAGGGTCACATTTGCCTAGAGATGACTATAGGAGATCCCTCCTTAGGAGCACATCAGTTCATAGGGCTGCTAGTGCATTAGGGTGTGGAGGTAGACTCTCAGATGTTCATAATCCCACGCAGGATTCTATAGATAGATTTTTGTATAGATCAAGGTCTGGAAAGCAACCTTCTATCAAGCAGGCCTTGAAAGGAGTCAAAGCCACTGCAAAGGCAGCAATCAAAGATATTGTCAAATGGTTATTATATACAGGTGTGCCGACACATACGACAGAGAGCCCATATTTTCAGACTATGTTGAATGTAATTACAGAAGCTGGGCCTGGTCTTAAGGCTCCCACACGAAAGTACATTTATGATGTTGGACTTGATGAGGAGTATGATGAGTTGAAAAGATGGGTTAATGGCATCAAAAATGTTTGGAAAGAACGTGGTTGCACCATTATGTGTGATGGTTGGACAGGGACAACAAAAAAATCTATGATTAATTTCCTTGTTTATTGTTGTGAGGGTAACATTTTCTTTAAATCTGTTAATGCCTCTGACAACATTAAGAATGCAGATTACTTATTTAGACTAATGGATGAAGTTGTGGAGGAAGTGGGTGAAGAAAATATTGTATAGGTTGTCACTGACAATAACGCAAGCTACAAGGCTGTTGGTAAATTGTTGATGGAAAAAGAGAACATTTGTATTGGATTCCTTGTGCAGCGCATTGTATCGATTTGATGATGGAGGACATAAGGCAGATATCCACATATTCATGGCCTCATTGACGATGCTCAAATGATCAGTTAATTTATTTATAGTCACAATAGAATTTTGAATATGATGAGGCAATACACAGACGGATGAGATCTTCGTACTGGTCCCACTCGATTGGCATCAAATTTTATTTCTTTGGAAAGCCACATGAAATATAGGCATCAATTGGGTCAGTTGTTTAATTCTGAACAATTTTTGCAACATGTAAACACTCTTAGGGCTGAAAGTAAAGATGTTGCTCTCCAAGTACAAGATTTGTTTAGTAATGCACGATTTTGGTAGAGAATTTCCTACTACCTCAAAGTAATAGAGTCTCTAGTACTTGTTCTTAGAATGGTTAATGGTGATGATAAAAATGATATGAGATATTTGTATGAGGCAATGGACAGAGCAAAGGAACATTTGAGGAAAATGAATCCCAAAGCACACAAAAAATGGTGGGCCATCATTGACAAGAGATGGGAGATGACTCTCCACCATGATCTTCATGCTGCAGGTAATTTATTGAATCTAATTAATGGATGAATTTTTATCAGACCATGCTGAAAATTCTTATCATATGTAGGGTATTTTTCAACCCTAGATTTCAATACAAAGATAATGTACATAATGATGGAGAAGTGATGAGAGGCACCATGAACGTCATCACTTGCCTAGCAAGGACAATGAATGAGAGATTAGATACAATTGCAGAGGTAGCATAGAATATTTTTTTTTTGCATATATATGCATGTTTCATTTTGCAACGGTCATTTGACATATGTTATATCTTGCCTTTTGTAAGTGGAGAGGTATAGGATGAAACTTGGGATATATGGAGCATATGACATAAGATGTGCAGTTCAAAGGCTCACTCCAAGTTATTTTACATGAGAATTGTTTGTCAAAAATCGTAAATTTATCACATTTAGGAATTCACCATTATAAATTGATTAATGTTCACTCCTTTTATTACAACAGTTGAATGGTGGATTTAATAAATTACTAGCAAGCCGGCACGAACCCTTTAACATATGTTGCAGTGAGAGTGTTAAGTCAGACCACTTCTTCTAGCCAATGTGAAAGAAATTGGAGTACATTCAACCTCATTCACATGAAAATCCGCAATAGGCTAGGTGTTGATAGGCTAGAGAAGTTGGTCTATTGCCACTATAATATGTGTTTAAGGGTGAAGCAAAAAGAAGAAAGGCAAAAGTTAGAAAGGCAGAGATCCATGCAACTAACTGGCAGAACAACTGAGGAAGTAGTTCCTGAGATAGATGTAGATGAATTGCTAAATGAAGAACACCCTTTACATGCTTGGGCGGAGACAAGAGCTGAGGGAGAGATATCTAAGTTTCATCCTGATGATCGCCTGGTTCAGACATACGCAGAAGATGTAGAATTTGAAGAACATGTACCTGCACATGCGTCTCTTCTTAAGAGGGGGGTCAAAAGCCCGAATTAAGGAGATCTGCCACTGTACAGAAGTCTAGTAGACTTTTCCGAGCATGAGAATCGGACCGATTCCCATTGATTCCCATACGAATCGGCCCGATTTTTCCGAATCAGAGCGGATCAGAAAAAAAAAAAAAAAAAACCGATTCACCCCGAATCGGCGATGCGACGAACCCTGGTCGGACTTAGAAGGCAAAAAACTCCAAGCTTATAAACATTTGCAAGTACATCAAGCCCACAAGACATATGCTTATGATAAGCTTGTTAACCAAAGGGCATTCAAAAAGGGGGGTCTTGTCATGATCAAGAAGAAAGAGGTCGTGGCAAGAAAGTCCAATGGTAAACTTTAGCCCAACAAGTGTGGACCCTATATCATTGAAAAGGTCAATACACGATCGTCGACCATAAGCAAAATAATCCCGTCCCTCCTCTCAATGGCAAGCATATGAAGCTTTATTATGCGCCATAGCACGAACTTTTGCAACAATCCTCTCAGGACGTGCCTCTTCTCAATGAGGGTTCAAATTGAAATTCCAAACAAAAAAGCCATTGTTCACCTCGTCGAATGTAGCATCAGTGATAGTACAGAGAGGAAAAGGTTGCACGAGCCAATCACTACATAGGGAGTAATATGCACTAAACCGCTTTTAAATATGCCATCGCGTGGCCACCATAATGACATATTTGCACTGTTTGATTTTAGATAAAGATATGCCTACTAATGCATTTCAAGGAATTATTTTTTTGCAAATTCACTTCTAACAATTATTTATTTGCAAAAATCTCTAAAGAAATGTCCACAAATTAACAGGAATGAACAATAATCAGCATGAATAGCAGGAATTAAAATTCGCACGTATGATAAACGAATGCCCAGAAATTAACAATTTAAGAGTAATAAAAAACAGAAATGAATCACTAGAAATTAGCAATAGTTAATAAAATTTTAATAATAGGAATTAATAGCAATGAATCAAGGAGAAGTATCAGGAACGAAAGCACAAAAATTAACAGGAATGAAAATCTTAAAGAAAATGGTGCTTGTTTTGCTAAGGTGGGGGCCTGGTCGCCTGGGGAGTGGGGGTTGTATTTTGTTAAAAGAAGGGACCTAGGGAACAAGCCTAGAAGGTGGGGGTGCCCCTGTGACTTTCAGGTGGAGGCCTGGCCGCCTGCCACACGGGTTGATTTAAAAAAAAATGGGGATAGGGGAATGGGCCCAGCCAGTAGGGATGCATGTGACTATCAAGCGGGAGCCTAGCTACCCAGGGGTTGATCTTTTCTTTTCGACAAAAAGGAGAATTGGGGAATAGGACTAGACAGCAGGAGCACCCTGTGAGTGTCAAGTAGGGGCTGTTGAACCCAAAAAAATGTTGGGATTCGGACAAAGGCTAGGCAATAAACTCGCCCGGAAAATTGCAAAGTTTCGAGAAAAATCCCCGTACTCGTCTATTTCGAACACCTAAGATAAACGGGTTCGAATATATTTATTCCGATTCAATTTGGGATAATTTTTTAAATATGATGTTTGACAACGCGAAGGGCTAAGGTATATACCCTCTGCCGAGCAAAGTCAACGTCAGCCCGAGCCATACATAATACACACGTCATGCAAGAGTTCGGACCAACAAAACGACCCCGACACATGAAGACGGTAACAAACGGGCTTCAAACGGCCTCAAACGGACTCCAAACGGGCAAGAAAAGAACCCAAAAGACCCACCTTTATACAGTGGGCTGGCCGACCACCCTCCACGGGGATGTTCTTGTGCACCCCCAGGGTGTTCCTACGCCGGAAACCCACACCGGGGGGTCCCCGCGCCAAGTGCGTCCCCACAGGGTCTTTTTCCCTTGCGGGGGGGGGGGGTGGGGGGGTGGGGTTTCAACATGGAAGGCAGAATCGGCCAGATCAGATCGGGATCGGCAGATTCTGGATCGGATCAGCCATGGCCAATCCCAGTCGATTCTTCCGATTCTGCTTGGGAATCGGCCAGATCGGATCGGGATCGGGCCTAGGCGATCCCGATTCGATTTCGATCCTGCCTTCCATAGGTTTCAACACCAAAACTCACAGGCTAGTAGGGCCTCCCCTTGGCCCCTAGAACTCTTATAAATAGGAGGCCAAAGGTGGGGACGAAGAGGATCCAGAGATCAGAAAAAAAAACAAAGGCACACAAGGAAGAAGGAGAGAGAGGTACCTCTACCTGTCAGTGCTGCTCCTCTCCTCTGCGTGGTGGTGAAAAACCGTGGTTAAAAGAAGATACTGCGGGTCTATATAAGGACCATGCCCTTTTGTAAATAATCCCCTCCATGTTTGAAATAATATTTGTGAAGGCATAATGTGTTTTTTTGTAACACTTAATGGTGGCACATACACCCCATTAAAGATATAAATGCAAATGTGACGAAAATATTTGAGGATGTAAATCGTGGACGTCCAAATACCGTTTATAACCCTAGTCGGCAAGGTCTTTTAATACATGTATCGTATCAAAAGTCTTTGAATTTTCACTCGATGTAAATGAAATATCGACTCCGGTCAGTGGGGAATAGTCGATCACCCTAATCGCCTGATAAGACAGACGCGCACGGAACACACACACAATGTATCGTATCAAAAGTCTTTGAATTTTCACTCGATGTAAATGAAATATCGACTCCGGCCAGTGGGGAATGGTCGATCACCCCAATCGCCTGATAAGACGAACGCACACGGAACACACACACACACGCACACACATATATATATATGTTCGAGGGCTTAAGGTCTTTAACCCCATGCACCTCTAAAAATATTAAATTTTGTCTATTTTCTTAAAACAGTCTGGCACGCCTATACATATCAAAATCTTAAGTCTCGAAGAAGACAAACAAATATACGCTTACGTATGTCTTCTTTTCCGCATGTTCCCTGTCGTTCCGACAATCTGGCATGCTTGGTGGGACTGTTCTTGCCTTTCATACATATGTAAAAAGACCTTATGACGCTATGGGTTATATAACGGATGACATCCACACTGTAGGTTCAAAAGGAGCTGAAGAGGGCGTGAAAAGCCCGTCTCCTCCTGCAACCACCTCAACTGAAGCAAATGGCAGCGGTCACATATGGTCCGCTCGTCGTCACCAACCATGCCAAATGTGGTTACCTCACCCCTCCCGTGGTGTTCGGCGACTTTCCGGCCGTTGTGGGCTCCCCCTACTTCTTGGGGGTAGTGCCCTCCATCCAGATAACGCTGGCGGCAACACCCAAGCCAACAGCTGCTGGGGCATTAAGCCCCGCCTGAATCAAGGCCAAGTCTTCTCGATAAATACTATTTCCTGCATCGCAGTCCCTACAAAAAAGGGGCAGCACCACGGCCGCAAGGGTAATAAGCCCAAGGCGGTCGTCTCGAACTCCGACAAGACAGTTCTCGTTGGGGATGTGCGCATCTGGCTCGATGGAGGCGAGACGATCATGCCGAGGGACAGATGCATCCCCACCATATCCACCTCTAACCAATTCGCTCCCCTCCAAGGGATACAGCAAAGCAAACAGGGCTCCCGAAAAGGATCCCAACCTGAACTAGGGAGCAGCTCGACAGCGCATCAGCCTCGCAAAATGAGGCAAATGTGGGTCACCAAGCAAGAAGCTCGCTGGATAAAGGAAGGAAGAGCGGGCCAACCCACACAAAAGCTAAAGAAATCACTTCCTGAGCCAGAAGAAGCTTAGAACCCCGAGCCTCCTCGTCCTCGCGGACAAAAGAGGAGGGGCATCTATCGGAAGCCCAACTTTGTCTCCTCTTAGGCGGAACCCACCCTAGGGAGGGATGAAAGTTGCCACGAGGCTCCTGCACCAAGAATCTCAATCTTCGAAAGACTGAGCATCTCAATCTTCGATAGGCTGAGGGCAGCATTTCGCCCAGGCACATAAAAGCCAAAGAAGCAAAGGGTGTTGCGGACTCACGAGGAAGGTGGAGGGATGAAGATCGTCACTTGTTATGCCTCTGATAGGGACTTGACCGAGCCATCCAGCGTCCCCCGCGGACGTAGCCAGGGTAGATGAACCCAACCGTGGAGGTGATGCGGTCCACTGATACACCCAGAGTGCTGCAAGGAGACCTTCCCAAGGACAACACAATGGTCTTGCTGGACCATCAAATCAGAGGCTAGCCATAGAGCCACCACTTGAACATGACCACGGACCACTCCTGGGCCAAATCCGAGATGATCGTGAAGGAGTGGATGAAGACGAGGTTGCAAGCCTCCATCCCGAGGACGGACACCTCCCGGTTGATGGCAAACGGCCTGAGCCTTTCCTCGTACCGCCAACTAGGGCTGCTTTTCAGGCGATGTTGGATGACGCCAAATATAAAGTCAAGTAGCACTGGCAGACTGAGATGGCCAATCTCATGATGGAGATGGGGCAGCATGCAGGCGCAAATGTACCACGCCGCCTTATGCCGACAACAAATCAAAATGCTCGGAGAGGACATCAGCCCGGCAACTTGCTCGATGTCAACCGGCAAGCGGCTAGGGGTGTTCCAAATATGGTCCAAACCGAACAAGGTCGGTTCGGTTCGGTTTCACGGATCTCACAATTCAGTTCGGTTTCAGGTTGGGAAACCGAAATGAACCGAATATGTATATATAATTAATTAATAATACATATATACACAAAAAGCACTTGTAGCGCAGTGGTCGCCAAGTCGCAAGATCAAATCTCGCTTAAATCAATCTTTTTTTTGCATATTTTGAACTGAATATTTATACAAAATTAATTAATAATACAAATATACATAAAAGCGCTTGTAGCACAGTGGTTGGGAGCTTTGGCGTCTCCTCCACGCGGAGGTCGCGAGATCAAATCTCACGACCACCTCTTAAAACCCTTTTTTTGGCATATTTCGGTTTGAACCAAACCGGTTCGGTTCGGTTCACTGTAGCTATTCGGGTCAATTCAATTCCCCTAAAAATAGGGGTGAAATGGACTGAACTGACCCGTTGTTCACCCCTACAGGCAGTCGTGCCCAACGACTATATTGTCAATCTAGGCCAGCAATCGCGCTGAGACATAAACTCCCAAGCCTCCGCGGAGGAAGACATTGTAGCCCAGCGACGGATGATTGAAAAGATCGTGGACGATCGTTTCGCCCAGCGAGGCGAGGGGACTGCAACTGTAGATCTATACAATGTGTCGTATCCCGTCCACCATCAATTCAAAAAGTTGCCACCAAATTCTCCCAAGGCACCAAAGTTGTAAAAGTTTGACGGACAGGGATCGCCAAATGAGCACATGGCCTACTCTATCACGGCGATGGGAGATTTGGGGTTTGATAAATCCTATCTCCTCTATTATTTTGCAACCTCCCTAACGGGTACTGCCTTCCAATGGTACTTCAAGCTGAGGCCCAACTCCATTGTTGATTGGGCTGATCTTCAAAAGAAATTCATCGACTGTTTTTAGACGGCCGAAAGAAAGGTGTCACTAGCTAAGTTATGCTCCCTTAAACAAAAAAGGGGCGAAACGGAACTGGACTTCATCAAGTGGTGGCGAGACTTCATCATGAGGTGCGACAATCCCCCGACGTAAGAAGATGTTATAACCATCTGTTGACAGGGCCTGTCGGACGAAATAAGCAAGAAGCTCTTAGGCACCAACATCAAAGGCTTCGACCAACTCAACTTGGTCGTTACGAAAATCGAAATGTTCTTCGCCGTCAACTCGGTTCACGCTTCCTCAAAAAAAAAATCAAATAAGGAGCGCGTCATCGGTAAAGAAGTCAATGTTGTGGACTTCACCCCCGCAGATCAGGGAAAGAAGCCCTAGATCTCTAGCGCCCCACGCAAGAAGGCAGAAGGGAGGCCACCTCCGCCTTCGCTGCCTTAGCGCATGAATACGCCTTGCTCTTTCAAAAGGGAGCATACAAGAAAGCTCTTCAGCCTATGCATGAAGAATAGCTTGATCACACTCCCGCGGCCCAAAAGGCCGAGTGAGGTTGATAGGGTTAATGAGCCAAACTACTACCACTATCACCGCATGTTGGGGCACTCCATTGAAAATTGCTATGTCTTTAAAAATGAAGTGCAAAAGCTGATTCAAAGTCACCTCATCACAATGCAAGGCGGCTTAGTCGATCCCCCGCAGCCTCATACTTAGGATCAGTCAAAGCAATCGGCCAATGTGATCCATGTTAATGCTCCGATCCCCAGACCAGATATGTCTGAGGCCGATCCATGGGACTCTCAGTCCACAAACGGGCACGAAACCCATCACTTCTCGTCCCTTGGGCACAGGTTGTTGCCAGAAGCAGTGCAAAACCTCGAAAGGCAGGTTCAATCATTGTGACATGGCCAACGCAAGGTACTTCTATACTTGAGGGGTATGGACGAGCGTTTGAGTGCTCTCCAACATAGACTCCTAGCCCCAATGGCCGCGTCTGCACTCCCATGTCCTCCCCCATCTGGAGGATGGCTCTCGGAAGAATCTTCAAGCCCGTCCGACGATGAGGCAACGGAAAGACCATATTCTTTCCCACGCCATCGGACTCTGGCGATTTTCCGTGCCTGCCTATGGGAAGGGTTGCTAGGTTGCCCACCACTGACAAGCATCCCGGCGAACTACTGCATACATCACCAAGTCGCGGGACATGACCTGAAAGACTGCTAGTCTTCAAGGATAAAGTTGAAGTCTGGATCAACCAAGGAGTCATCGACCTGGGCATCGCCCGTGTTGATACGGTGCAGCCTCACATTCGCGAATGGACGAATCGGTCAACGGACGTTGTTACCCACTCAGTCAACGTCATCCATCCGCCAGAAATATATACAGCAGCGGTGTTCACATTCCCAGAGCCGGAGATGGCCGAAGTTGGTTCCTCCAGCATTGTCCCAACCCTATGGTATCCAGATGGTGGCTTCCTCATCAAAACTCCTTTATGAAAGAAGAAACCAACAAGATTTTTGATAATCTTCTGAGAGGAGGCCACATAATGGCACATGATCCGCCGCCAACATACACCGAGGAGGAGAAAAGCCACCCCATATATTGCCGCTATCATGCCATGCTGCTGCATCCTAGGGACAGATGTCCAATTGTCCGAGATTGGATCGAGACCTTGATACAAAGGGGAAAGATCGACTCGAAAGGCAACTCCATGGTCCTGAAAAGAGCCAGGGAAGCAGCTCAGCAGGAACTGAAGCAAACTGATTATATGCAGTTCGCAAATGTCAAGGGACCTACGCTTGATGAACAGGGATGGATCATACCACTGCCACGTCTCTGGCTAATGAGGAAAGCAGTGGAGCCAATTCCACAACGACCACCTCGACAAAAGAAGGGGTCTCGTCGGCATCAAATTACACCCCCTCGCAAACAAAGCTCAGGGGGCAGGGTCTCGCTGCAGTAGTCTGGAAATTTATCCCCAAATGAAGAGTCGGGTCCTATGCATACTCAAGAGAGCCATGTCCAACATGGACATTCTCGACCCGGCTCCAAACAAGGGGGCGAGACCGGGACTAGACAGTCTTCCAAGCCTCCCAGGAGGCGAAATGAAGATAGAAAGGACAAGGAGCCCATGATGGAGCCAACCTCTCAAGATTCTGGCCCTTATATGGCCAAATTCTAGGAATTGCCGCTCAAGATAATCGAGCAGTCAATCAATTCCAACCTTCAACATCAGTTGGATGGAGCTGACTGGGTCACTGTGGCCCCCAAAAAGTGCTCTCCCCTAACATTCCCTAAAAGGGGAGGGTCGCATAATTGTTCCTGCCGAGAGAGTACCTCTCAGCCAACTGTGCAGGCAAAAAATTCATCGCCAATTGAAGTGGCACAAGCAAAGAAACAAGAAAGGAACAAATAGAAGAACCTGAAAAGACGTCTGAAGAAACAGTCTGAATAAGCCGCGGCAATGGAAGCCCTACTAGAGCTCACTCCACTCCAGAAATCGTAAAAGCTCATCAATGAGCTAGACGAGTATGTTCTCTCTAAGCCTACCAAGGGCATTTCTCTAGACAAATATATCCCTTCGGAAGAGATGGAGCGCAAAATCAAACTCAAAAGTTGGCTCCATCAAATGCTTCCGTAGGCACAAGAAGGTGAGAAATTACCTCCACCTGAAGAATTGGCCATCTTCCACAAAGAGGATGAAATCAGCATCGAGAAGTTGGAAGATATGTTGAAGAACTTCTCTTGCAATATGGTGTCGATACGGCCGCCTGCAAGCTTGCAGCCTTCGGTCGGCAAAACTACTGTGGCGACTTATCAACGCTGATTTCGAGGCAGAGGAAAGAGTCGCGGACGAGGAAAGAAGTCCACCCAACCTACCGATGAGAAGCCCAACTCACCGAACCCTAATAAAGTCATAGTCCTCTGGGGCGAAAAACCCCAATTCATCCCTAAAATAGAAGTGCGGGTGACGGGGTGAGTTCCTTCGTCTTCGACCCCTCTGACGAAGAAGAAGAGTAGGAGGAGGTCACAAGCAAGCTTCCCCACAAAAAGGTTATCGAGCAGACCTGCCAGCCAGCTCTGCATGAAGAAGACCAAAATGAGGTCTCACCCCCGAAGGAAGGTCTCTTGGCCGCTTTATTCAAAGAGAGGCCAGATGAATAGCCAGGGGTAAAGCAAAAAGACAAGCTCAGACAGTCGCCAGAATCCCTGGTAGACATGATACTGCCATTGGATCAAATTTGTGCTCGAGCCGACCGCAAGATCATACAGCATAGCATATGAAGCGATTCCCTACCAATATCACTGTCTGGGACGCTATTGCTTGGAGCAAGGAGTTGAGAGGGGCCCTCATCAAGATATTGCAGGAGCCCGAAGTCTATAAAGTCCATGTGACCGAGCTCTAAACTCAAGCCTTAGGGGCACTAGCGACAGAGGTGACATTCTCTGATAAAGATATGTTGCTACCCTCATTTTTTCATAACTGCCCCTTGTATATGCAAGGAAGGGTCAATGGGCATAAACTCAACCGAATTTTGGTTGACCCTGGGACATCTGTCAATATAATGCCTCTCAAGACTTTCAAGTCTTCATATCTCATGCCCTACCTACAGAGGGTGAATGATGTCAGAATCGTCGAGTTCAATTAGAACTCGGAAAACGCCTTGGGGAAGGTGGAAGTACAACTAGTCATAGTCTCATGAATGACTTTACCACCGCGGTCGTATTCTACATCATCAATGCAAACACATCATACAAAGCCATCTTGGGAAGGTCATGGCTGCATGAAAATAGGGTCATCCCTTCGACGCTCCACCAGTGCATAAAATATGTCAAGGAAGGAGAACAACATACAGTCTTTGCCAATTCAGCTCCTTTTCATCCAAATGAATGCAATTTGGCCGACACCCAGCTCTATTTCGGCGAACCCCTTGGCGAGTCCTTGACTAGGGGTGTATAACGGTTCGGTTCGGTCTAGTTTGGCCAATTTTTGGCCAACCCGAACCGAACCGAATATACATCTCAACCTGAACCGAACCGAACCGAACCGGAGTTATTTCAGTTTGGTTCGATTCAAACCGAATTTCTACATTTAATTAAATATATTAATATTTATACAATAAAAATAAGAATAAAATCTAAAAATATGTATATTTATATGTAAATTTAGTCATATAATTACATTTTTAATACTTATAATATAAATATTATTATTATTATATTAAAAATCGATTTATTCGGTTTATACGGTTCAGTTCGGTTTCACAAATCGAACCGAATTTCGGTCCAAACCGAACCGAACCGGCCAATTCGGTTTGGTCCGATTCGGTTCTTCGGTTTGAACCGAAATTTGAACACTCCTATTCTTGACTGCACCAAATGGCAAAGGAAAGCAAAATGCCGGTGGGAATCAAGAAAAGCAAAATGAAGAAGAGGAGGAGCTCTTCACTGTCAATAAAGATCTCCTCGAAATCCACCAACTCCGTCTCCGGGTCGAGTCTATTGACCCTGGGCAAAGCTGCCTGAAAAGGTAGGAAATCAACTATGAAGCAAACGCTATTGGCGAGGCAATTGACAAAAGCATTTCCTTGCCCCCGGCATGCATGCAACTGCCCTTCCATAGGGAGGAGCATAAGGTGGAACCGCTAAAGACCTCATCGTCACCTATCAAAGAAGTAAGAGTCTCAAGAAAGGAGAAACGCCCAAGCCGATCATCTTCTACAAGGGGGATCTGCTCCCATATATGTCCCTCAAAGACAACTTCGGCTAGAGTTAGATACCTCAAATTGCCCTTGAGCCCGTCCAAGAAATAGACGATATGTCCAGGTGCATTAAGGAGTTATGCCATAAGCAGAAGATCATGCAGATACAAGATCCTTCTCAACAGGATTATTTCCACCAGTTGTGGTACCCAAAGCAACTCCGAGAGCAACCCCCTGTTGGCATAAAAAATTGTCAAAACCCCCATTTCCAGAAATCCCAAAAGCACCCCTCTAATGGGGCATATAGGGGCCTATTTATAGGCAAAACCCCCCAAGTTCAAAGCCCCAACTGATGGAACCTCCATCAGTTGGAGGGTCAATCCCCCCCCAACCAATGGACTGTCCATCGGTTGGAGGGGCAATCCCCCCCAACTGATGGAGGGGGGATTGCCCTCCAACCGATGGAGGTTCCATCAGTTGGGAGGGGAACTCCCCCTAATCGATGGAGGTTCCATCGGTTAGGCCCTTAACTGATGGACCCTCCATCGGTTAAGGGGGGCTCCCATCCCCATCCTACGCCATGTAAAGGGGCAAAAACCCCTATAAAATCCCATGTAACCCCCCCATGCAAGGGAATCCTTTTACTGAAATCAAAAGAGGGGTTGGCTTTTTGGCTCCCCCAAAAGTTTCTGCTGAAAGGAAATCAAAAAAAGAAAACGCAAAAAGCTCTTCCCCAAAAGTTCCCCGCTTGTTCTTCAAGGCTCTCCGCTCGGTGTGAAGGTATCGGCTCTTCCCCCGCTCGGTGTGAAGCATTCGCCCTCGACAAGCACAAAGAAAGGGAGATCGTCTCCATACGGCATCGACATCTCCCCTATCCCCCTCCATGCCGAGCTAGTCTCTATGGAGGGTTTCTCAAAAAAAAATCATAATGCAATCCATACCCCCACATCGAGCAAGACTCTATGGGAGTAATACTCAAGGCGTGTTCTTCGGGGTTTAAATACCTTCCATATCGAGCAAGACTCTATGGATATACGGTATTTAAATACCCTTGTTCTCGTGCTCTAAATGCCTCCATATTGAGCAAGACTCTATGGATATGGGCATTTAGATGCATATGTTCTCCCTGCCCGTCGAGCAGGACTCCGGGATGGGTGAGTGCTTGTGCTCATATGTGTATGCATCTTCTAAATGAAACTCTGCCCAAGCGGAGGTTCTGTCCAAAAGACATACCCATATGCTCACAATATTGTGCTCATGTGTATATGTTTTCTAAAGGAAACTCTGCCCAAGCGAAAGTTCTGCTCGAAAACATACTATATGTTCATAACTCTGTGCTTATATATATATGTTTCTTAAAGGAAACTCTGCCCAAACAGAGGTTCTGCTTGGAAATATATCCATGTATTCACAAATATTATGCTTATATATATATATATATATATATATATTCCTAAAAGATACTCTGCCCAAGCGGAGGTTCTGTCCGGAAACATATCCATGTATTCACAAATGTTGTGCTCATATGTATATGTTTTTCTAAAGGAAACTCTGCCCAAGCGGAGGTTCTACCTGAAAATATATACATATGTTCACAAATATATGTTCATGTGAATATGTCTTTTAAAGGAAACTCTGCCTAAGCGGGGGTTCTGCCCAAAAAGCATATCCATATGTCCATAAATGTATATATATGTGCATATGTGCGTATTTCATGGGGACACCCTATCCATACAAGGACTCTCCCATAAAAATTAATACAATCATATGCCCATTGAGTTCATATCCATATATTCGCGCGATAACTCTGCCTATGCGGGAGCGCTGCCAAAATCCACAATATACTCAAATTCTAAATAAATTCACGAGCAGACACCCGTTCATTTTTCCAAATCATATGTCAAATCCTCAAAAGAAACTCATACTCCTTTTCAAAATGAAATTCTCAAGCAAACAATATATCCAAACACCCAAAAAATTCACAAGTATATACCCGCACATCTCCTCAAATTATATCTCAAAACCCAAAAGAAATTTATACCTCTTTTCAAAAATGGAATACCTTTTTCAAAGGAACAAATCCTTTCTCCCAAATCGAAATCTATTTTGTCCGATAAAGAAAAAGGAAGACATCGTATTACCATTTTCTAGAAAATGCATATTCTCTCGACTTTGCTATCAATGGTATTCGGGTTAAAACTGATATAAAAATAACATTAAGGGCTTTTAACCCGATGTAAACAAAACATCGATTCTGATCGATGGAGACAGGAGTCCAACACACGCTACCCTAATCGCCTGATGAATAAAAATCGCGGAACCAATAAAGTTCAAAGATAAAACTGGCGCACTTGTCCATTTCATGGACATCAAATTTTCTCTCCGCATTGCGCGGATTCTTACTTCTGTTTGCTAGACAGGCTAGCACGCCCCGCAAGGCAATAAATAAAAATCAACTCAAACTCAAAAACCATATGAAAATAAAAAAAGAAACGAAAATTCCCGCGTACCACAGCTGGCACGCCCGGTGGGACCCCTTCTCACCATTCACAGCAAAAAGTCGAGATTTATGCATTTTCTTATGAAAATTCTAATACTTATGTTTTTCCTTGAAGGTACTCGGATACAAACAAAAAGCAAACTTCAAACTGTTGGAGATGGCCATCACCTATGGACCGTTCGTCGTCAACAACCATGCCAGGTTTGGCTACCTGGCGACTCTGATTGTGTTCGGAGATTTCCCAGCCATCGTCGGGTCCCCTTACTTCTTAGGGGTGGTCCCGGCCCAACAAGAGGAGGGCGCTGCTCAAAAGTCTTTCTCCAACAAATCAACAAAGAAGACAGACAGGAGATGTGGGCATGTCAAAGCTCGTCTTGCTACTATCAACATGGGCATCCAAATGCCCTCAAAAGATGATGCTGCCAAAGGGGACAAACCCCACCCAACTCAAATTCGGAGTTACTCGATTCAGGTAATCTCCTCCAAAATCATAGCTGTTGTCCCCTCACAACGAGGGCAATACAAAAATCACAAAAGCAAAAGGCCGTCTGCTGCTACCTTAAGATCCGGCAAATCCATCATGGTCGAAAGTCTGCGGGTGCGGCTCGATGGAAGCCAGCCTATCATCCCTCGTGATAGGTATGTTCCAACAATTCCTACCTCGAACCGCTTCTCAGTTTTGCGGTGGTTCCGAGGAAAACAAGAAGACTCCAAGGTGGAAGCAACGGTCCACCAAGCTCAAACAAATCTGGGTTCCCAAAAAGGAGGCCCAGAAACTCAAGAAACTCAAGAAAATGCATCGACGACGGTTGGAAGAAGAAGCAATACCAAATATGCTTCTCTTCAACATGCTGGATCCAAACACCTCAAAGGACAAAAGAGAAAAGGGGTATATAAAAAATCAAATTATACTCCTCAAGGCTCGGAGAATATCCGGGTAGTCAAAGAAAATCCAACTCAACAACTCAAATCTCGCGTATCGATTTTCGACTGTATATCACGAATCTCGATCTTTGATAGGCTGGGGGAAACTTCTAATGCCAGTACCCGTTCGTCAAAAAGACGATGTGTCACCTGGGCAGCGGAAGAAAAACCCAAGCTCAGGATCTTCTCATGCTATGCCTCCGGGAAGGACTCTGGCGAACCGGCGGAACAAATCGTGGAAGCCACTCCAAATATTTCCACTGAGGCTATTCATCCCAATACCAGACAATTCGCCAGAAGAAACCGCCAACTCGGTGGGCAAGCTGGGACGTCTGGTCAAGCTCCTCCTCGTGTTGACTCTCAACATGAGGGAATTCAAATCCCCTTCTTTGAAGAAACAAATATTCCAATTGAAGAAGGCAGACTCCCTACTTCTACTATCAACCCCGTCATCGACTTGCCTACAAGGGAAAATTTCCAAGCAATGTCAGATGATGACAAATATCAAGTGATGCAACAGTGGCAGTCTGAAATGGCCACACTCTTAAATGAAATGAGGCGACTGGCAACTTCAAGCCTTCGGCAATCTGTGGAGCCAGCCTCTATTCAAAACCAACAACAAAATCAACATCTGGATGGGTCCGCCCTGGCAAATCATCTGGCGGCTTCTACAAGTGGCCTTCTTCCTCTAGTTACGGGTCAGGATATTATTGATCCGTCCAATATTATACCTCCTCAAACAGGAGCAATGCAAAATATTGCCGTACAAATGTATATGATACAGAAAATCATTGAAGATATATTCGCTCAACAGGGCGAAGGCATCCAGGTTGCGGACTTATATTCTATCCCATATCCTCTTCATCATCAACTCAAGAAGCTGCCACTGGCATGCCCTAAAGTCCCAAAACTACAGAAGTTTGATGGACGCGGTTCGCCGCTGGAGCATGTGGCACATTATATTATTGCCATGGGTGATCTCGCCCTCGAGGAATCATATCTCCTCAGATATTTCGCAACTTCCTTGACCGGAGTTGCATTCCAATGGTATTCAAAGCTAAAGTCCAATTCAGTTGCTGATTGGGCTGATCTACAAAAGAAGTTCATCAACCATTTCCAAATAGCTGAAAGGAAAGTCTCTCTTGCCGAGCTATGCTCCCTTAAACAAAAGAAAGGGGAGTCGGCAATCGACTTCATCAAAAGGTGGAGAGAGTTTAGCATGAAATGCGACAACCCTCCCGCTCAAGAAGATGCAATCACCATCTGCCGAAGAGGCCTTACGGCAGTAATCAATGAGAAACTCTTGGGAGCAAATATCAAGAGTTTCGATCAACTGAATTATATTGTAGCAGAAATCCCGAACAAATGGCTCATACATCACATAAAGGCAAGCTCCCCAAAGAGCGCAACCCACCAGCAAAAGAGGTCAATGTTATCGACTTCTCACCTAGTGATAAAGCAAAGGGGGCAGTAATCTCTGCCACCCCAAAGAAGAAATCAGAGCCAAAAGCGCCAGTGCCAACATTGGCGGAGCGCATGAAGGGATTCCTTCAAAAAGGAGCATACCAAGAAGCTTTTTGATCTCTGCCTCAACAACAAATTGATATCACTACCAGAACCGAGAAATCCGGCAGATGTCAGTAAGATCAACGAGCTTAATTATTGCCTGTATCACCGTATGGTGGGGCACGCAATTGAAGATTGCTATGTCTTCAAAAATGAGATCCAAAAGATGATCCAAAATGGCCTCATATCTATGCAAAGTGGTCTGGTCGACCCTCCTCAACCTCATACTTGGGATCGACCAGAACAATCAGTCAATGTCACACATACAGCGGAGCCCGCTACAAGCTCAAATAATCCCGAGGCCGGTCCTTCATGCGACCCACCTCAAGACACTTCAGGAGCTCATACTCCGCCAAAATCCAGGCATCAAGCCACATGGAAAGCAATGAGGAAAGTTCAAAAGCAACTCCGGCAATTACAACAAGGCCAACAAGAGTTGCGACAAATCATACAAAGTGTGGAGGGACATCAGGATACTCCCACCCAGGGACCCTATGTTCCACAAACCACTCAAATCCATACATAGCAAATCCGGAGCTACCTCCGATGTCGCCATATGCAGACTCAATCGGATGGCTATCTGAAGGATCTCCAAATCCTGTCGAGCCAGTAAAGTTATATTCTTTCCCTCGGCATCAAACATTACCACTCTTCCGGCTATGCCTGCGGTCCGGATGGATGGACTATTTTGCTCCACCAAATGCATTATCCAATCACTGTCGATATCATCAAACGGCAGACTATGTCATTAAAGACTGCACAAACTTCAAAGATGACGTGGAAAATATGATCAGGCAAGGGATAATTGACCTGGGTGATTCTCTGGTCGACCCTCCACAACCTCATACTCAACAGCCGCCGAATGGACCAGCCAACTCTGTCTCACTCGGCAAATGTCATCAATGCATCATCATCCTCTGGTCTTCCTGAGTCAGAGGAGGAGCAACCAATTCCAAATCCATATTTGTCCAGTCGTTGGTATATGAACTGGCATCCTCTACATCAGCATTCATTTGCCGAGGAGAATACCAAGCTGATATTTGATAATCTCATGAGGCAGCTTGACGGGGACCGTGACTCGTGACGGACGCGGAACGAGACTCGAGACTACAGACGACCGGCGATATATTGACATCAATTTTATTTTATTATGTAATTTTTATTTTAGTGGAGTTTGATTTAGTCAGTTAGAATGAAGAGTCTAAATTTAAGGTAAGAAAGGTTTATTAGCAGGTGAGGGACAAGATTGTTATTTTGTGGTTTGTTTCAAGGTTATTTTAGTCTTTTCTTTTGTCTGTCTTTTGGCCTTCCAATGTGGCCTTTATATGTAGCAGTCTCCTCCTCTTTAAAAAAAAAAAAAAAGAATACAATATAGAATGAACAGTTGCTTTGGAATGGGAACCGCCTGGAGTTGCAGGCCTGTGCGATGGTGTGTTTAGAGGATCCCGTGAAGGGAGGGTGTGAAGCCCCACCGCCTCCTGTTTCTCTATCTTCTTCTTCCCCCAATCTTCTTCCTCCTCTGCTCTTCCCCTTCCTCTCTTACTGTCCCGCATCAATTTGGTATCAGAGCAGGTTTTCGGTTTCCTTCCACGGAGCCGAGATCCAGCGGCCCTCTTCCTTCCCGCCGGGAACCCCTCTCCTCCATCTGTCTGCACTGCTGCACGCCTTCACCCACCCTCGCCAGTGCCGTGAACTGCCTGCCAACCCGCCTCCGTGAATCCCCTCCCCAGCCCCGCCTACGGCCTCTTCCCCCTGCACCGCATCGGCCGCGATCCCCGCCTCAGCTAGCCTGCACCCAACCCCCGTCTTCCCGCTACAGTCCCAGTCATCCCTCCCCATTCGGCCTCGCCCCTCCCAGAAGCCCCGCGCCAGCCACCCCGCGTCCCCCCCCCCCAAAATCCCACACGTCCGGAACCCCCGTGCCACCCTCCTCCTCCCGATACCCCCCCCATCTCGCCGCCTCCCTTCCTCTCCTGCGCAACACCACACACACCCGCCGTAAACCGTCTCCCTCCCTGCCGGAGCCCCCTCATTGCGCAGGCCCCCCCTGCTCGCGCCCCCCCGCTGCGCATACCTTCCCCCCCCCCAGAACCCTTCGCGCAGAGCCACAAAGGAAGGGAAGAGAAGAGGAGCCGCCGCCCGCTGAAGCTGCCGCCGCCTCTCTCCTCCTTTGCCCTGCCATCTTCTCTACGCAACGCGGGGAGGGGGGCTAAAAGAGAACCGCGAACCGGGTCCGGCCGGTTCGACCCGGCCCTCCTTCGCGCTCACGGGCCCAAGGCACGATCCGCCAGCGCCGTTCGCGCGCGGGAGCAGGGCGCCACTCCGTCGCGACCCCCCCCCCCAACCGGCTGCCTCCTTCACCGTCGCTCCTTCGCCCAGTCGCGCCAAGCTCCCAGGCCACCGGTCTCTTCGGTCCTCCGCTCGGACAAGCTGGTTTCCACCCCAACTGCCGGACCCCCATTTCCCCTGGCCCTCTATCATGTCAGATGTCCATGGCTGCTGGTCTGCGCCGGCCTCATCACTCCGTCATCTTGGGACGGGTCTCGCTATCCCCGCCGCTACTCGTCCCCGCCCCTGTTGGCTGACTTCTCTCGCCGTGAACGCCCGTGGCACTCGCCACCTCGCCGCGCCGCCGCTGTCCGTGAAGGAGACTCGCTGTGGACCCTCCATCGCCCTCGCCCTTGCAGCGGACACCCCAAGCAGCAGGCACCACCCCGGCCTCCTTCTGTCGGTCACCGCCAAGCAACGCCCTTGCCCGGCTCACCCCTGCACGTCGGCCGCCAGGCCTCCAGGTCAGAGTTTTGCTCTCCTGTAGATCTGTCCGACATCAATTTGTCCTTACGTTGGAGGATATCGGAAGACCCTATTTGGATCAGTATCAAGAATGACATTCGCGAGTTACGTGACATGTTTGCTGCTGCAATACAAAAGACGGATTGTGAGATAGATCCCATCTTGGATGTCAAGTGTGAAGAACAAGCGCAAGTAGCGATTTGTGAGCCGGACGCAACATTAGCCGACACGTATGAAGAAGAGATGCAGGTTCAGTCAGAGTTGCAAGATTTGCATAATGATCAAGTGGCATCACAGGTTATATTGTCGGAGACCTCATCCCTAGTGTCAGATAGTACTGTTTGCACTGAGTCTGAGATAGACGACACATGGGACCCCGAGTTGTTCTCCCTTTCAGGTCTTCAGTCGATATCATATGGTGTGTTCACAGAAGATCGTCCAGCTGATTCGTCATCTACTGTCGTGGTTGACTCCAAATTTATTCTCCAGGATTTTGATGTGGTGTGGTTAGATTTCTGTGAGGCACATTCTAGTCGACCGTTCGAGATTTGTGATATTATGATTCGTATGGTGTATTTCACTCCAGTTCTGGCATATACCTTCCTCCTACTTCGACATTTTAAAATTCGAGGGCGAATTTTTTCGAAGTGGGGGAGAATGACGGGGACCGTGACTCGTGACGGACGCGGAACGAGACTCGAGACTACAGACGACCGGCGATATATTGACATCAATTTTATTTTATTATGTAATTTTTATTTTAGTGGAGTTTGATTTAGTCAGTTAGAATGAAGAGTCTAAATTTAAGGTAAGAAAGGTTTATTAGCAGGTGAGGGACAAGATTGTTATTTTGTGGTTTGTTTCAAGGTTATTTTAGTCTTTTCTTTTGTCTGTCTTTTGGCCTTCCAGTGTGGCCTTTATATGTAGCAGTCTCCTCCTCTTTAAAAAAAAAAAAAAGAATACAATATAGAATGAACAGTTGCTTTGGAATGGGAACCGCCTGGAGTTGCAGGCCTGTGCGATGGTGTGTTTGGAGGATCCCGTGAAGGGAGGGTGTGAAGCCCCACCGCCTCCTGTTTCTCTATCTTCTTCTTCCCCCTCTTCTTCCCTTGCTCTTCCCCTTCCTCTCTTACTGTCCCGCATCACAGCTAATCAAGGTGCATGAGCCAGCACCTTATATCTCTGAAAGTGAAAAGGGGCTGCATGACTACTATGAATTCCATTCCAGAGCTATGCATCCCACCAAAGATTGTTCGGAACTCCATGACCTGATCGAAACATATATTCGAGAAGGAATAATTGATCAATATAGAAACTCCCTGGCGTCAACACACTTTGGTGAGGCGTCACAACAAGCATATAATTCAAGTCCAGCCTATCAAGCACAATATCAAGATATATGTGAATATTACCACTCTCAACTGGGCTATGGACAAAGCAAACGTAAGGCCAAAATGGAAAAGCGCAAAGCTGCCATTTTGTGTTATAGAAACCAAATACCAGAAGAAATTGCGACAGAGCCAATCTCGCAACAAGCCGAGGAGTTCGTGGATGATTTCTATCAACTCCCGCCTGAAATTGTTGAAGAGGCAATTAATTCAACATTTGAAGCACAAGCCTCAGAAAGTGAATGGGTCATTGTGGGCCCTCAAAAATCAACTGGCTCCAAAATGTCCAAGAAATTCATGACTAAAGGCGGCTCAAGCAAAAGGAGTGTCTCCAAGCCATCTCCCAAGCAGGAAGCTATGAGTTCGGCTGAAGCCTTGCAAATGAAAAACATAGAAAGAAATAGAAGAAGAAATGAAAAAAGAAAAATGAAAAGGCAAATGGAGCGCGCTGCTGCTGCGAAAGTTCCTCAAGAACTGACTCCAGTCCAGAAACTTCAAATGCTGATTGATGGGCTAGAAGAATATATATCTCCCAGGCCTTCTGATCGAGCTAGCTCGATCAATATGTCCCATGAGAGGAGATAGAGCGAAAAACCCGACTCTAAAATTGGCTCTATCAAGTCCAGCAAGAAGCTCTATAAGGGGAGGAGTTTCGTCTCTCATCACGATTGGTATTCTTCAATGAAGGTGAAGAAATGACCATAGGAAAGTTGGACCGCATGTTCAACTCCTTCACCTGCAATATGGTATTCATACCTCCACCTAAGGAGCTGCAAGTCTCCCCAAGTGATACTACCATACAAGCTGAAGACAAACCAACGACGCTGGCATATCGACATCGGCCTGCAAATAATCAAAATCGCCGTCGCGGAAGAGGACGTGGTAGGTGGCAAAAAGCAACATCTACCACTGCCAAGAAGCCTGATATCACAAATTCAAACAAAGTCATACTCTTCCGTAGCGAAGAATCAAGGCCTCTGCCTGAAACTCAAATTCGGGCAGCTTCTTATATCTTCGACCCTTCAGATGAAGAAGAGGGGTTGCCCAATATAGCATTTCAGCCAAAGGATGGGAACCAAAGTCCATATGCTTCATCAAATGAGCCGGACAAAGCTCCACTCCCCGTCAACATCATTGTCTGGGAGGCAATTGCTTGGAGCAAAGACTTGAGAGAAACTCTTGTCAAAATACTCCAAGAACCATAAACCTATGAAGCTCATATGGCTGATTTCCAAGCTCAAGCATATGAAGCACTGGCGGCAAATGTCACCTTCACGGATGAAGACATGCTGCTATCCTCTCTATGCCATAGCCGTCCTTTATATATAAAAGGGCGGGTTAACGACAACAAGTTAAATCGGATCCTGATCGATCCGGGGGCATCCATCAACTTAATGCCCTACAAACACTTTGAATCCCTACATCTCATGCCCTATATGTAGCAAGTAAGGGATGTAAGGATCACTGGTTTCAACCAAAATTCAGAAGAAGCCGTTGGAAGAGTCACCGTCGACCTAACTCTGGGTGACTTCATCACCAAGGTGACCTTCTATATCATCGATGCTGACACAACATATAGGATATTGCTCGGAAGACCTTGGTTACATGAAAATTGGGTCATCCCGTCAACACTCCAACAATGCATCAAATATGCGAAAGAAGGAAAGCAACATACAGTCTTTGCTGATCAAACCCCGTTTCGGGAAGATGAATGATATTTGACTGATGCCCTCCTATATCTTGAAGGACCAGTTTTTCAACCCTCTGCCCGATCAAAAGGGAAGGGCAAACAAATTGGAGCCTCAGATGAAGATAGTGAGACTGGCGAGCTTTTTGTATTAAACAAAGGTCTTGCCGAACTCTACACGAGGAATTTCCAAAGCAAATCAACCTGCCTAGAAAGGCGAAGCATCAATTATAAGGCCGATCATGTAAGTCAAGCCATCAACAAGAGCATTCCTCTGCCTCCTAATTGTGTACAAATCTATTCCCCAAAGCAAGATCAAAGTGTCCGGCGATTGAAAACATTCGTCATCACTTATCAAAGAAAAGAAGAACAAAAGAATGCCAGAAAGGCAGCAAAGCCAATTCTCTTCTACAAAGGGGAGTCAATACCTCAAGCATCTCCAGAAGATGATTTCAGCTGGGAAAATAGACCCAAAAATCATCTTGAGCCCATATAAGAAATGGCTGATATGCCAGAAAATATCAAAGAAATGTGCAAGAAGCAAAATATCCCTCAGGTGCAGGATGCCTCCCGACGGAATTTCTTCAAGCAATTATGGGAACCTTCGCAAGTGCGAGGACAACCTCCATTCTTTAAGAAAGATACGAGAGGGCTAGGTTATGACACCAACGCCTTCTTCACAGTCAATACTGTTGGGCTATCGCCGGAGACCTGCAATGCAGAAAGCAGCCAAGGGTCCACCAGCTCCAACTCTCAAGAAGATATCACCTCTCCCAAAAAGGGACCATCAAATGAAGAATCGCCAGAAGAATCTGGCGAGCATTCTTCACCAACAGATCATGAAGATATAAATTTCTATGAGGTCTACGTCGCCAATTCTGACGGGTCTTCAGGTTATAATCAGATCCGGATGGCAATTAAAGACAAAGATCATACTGCCTTCAGATCACCCAAAGGCATCTTCAACTACAAAAGGATGTCTTTCGGCTTAAAGAATGCAGGAGCCACATATCAACAAGCAATGACAAAAATATTTGATGAAATGCTCTATGATGTGGTCGAATGCTACGTCGATGACTTAGTTGTCAAAACCAAAAAACGGGAAGATCATTTATGTGATCTCCGCCGTGTTTTTGAAAGACTTCGTCACTACAAATTGAAGATGAACCCCATGAAATGTGCATTCAGGGTCTCAAGCGGCAAGTTTCTGGGATTTTTCGTCAAATATCGGGGAATAGAAATAGACCTCGACAGAATCAAGGCGATCCAGCAACTGCCACCTTCTCAAAATCTGACCGAGCTAAGGTCATTCCAAGGAAAATTAGCCTATATCAGGCGATTTATCTCCAATCTCTCAAAAAGGTGCATGCCCTTCGGCAAACTAATGAAGAAAGATGCTCCCTTCCAAGGTACAAAAACCCGGGGATCGGGATCGGATCGGTCGGCCCAAAACCGATCCGACCCGGCGATCCCGACCCCGGCTCGGCCGAGCCGGGCCGAGCCTGGCTGAGCCAAGGGTAGCTGGATCGGCCCATTATACAAGTGTATATCTTATACAGGCTGAGTTCAGGCCGAGTCCACTGCGATTTCAGACCTTATTTACCTGAATATCATTTAAGTAAATGTTTACATTTACTTAAGATATTACATGTAAATAAGGAAGTACCCCCCATTTGAATCTAATAAAAATATCAAAAACATCATATCTCTTACCAATAAAAAGTCAACTCTCCCACCGAAGAAGAAAATCGTGATCTCGTTGATTTTAGCGAAATGCTAACTTTTTAATCTCTCATAATTTAGCCTATCTAAAAATTTGATAATTCAAATAAACCATATGGAACACTAAAAATCCAAAGTCCGGTAAAAAAAGTCAAACGTGCATATGACTTCTCCAAGGGAGTCACTCTCCTACTGACAGCACTTAGTCTGCTTGAGACCTCTCAAGATTTGGTCAAACTTAAACTATCATCACTCAAAGTCATGAGAATTGTCACTTTCTAATTTCTTATCTCATGAGTTTAGATGATGATAACATAGGTTTGACCAAATCCTGAGAGGTCTCAAGCAGACTAAGTGCTGTCAGTAGGAGAGTGGCTCCCTTGGAGAAGTCATATGCACGTTTGACTTTTTTACCAGACTTTAGATTTTTAGTGTTACATATGGTTTATTTGAATTATCAAATTTTTAGATAGACTAAATTATGAGAGATTAGAAAGTTAGCATTTCACTAAAATCAACGAAATTGCGATTTTCTTCTTTGGTGGGAGAGTTGACTTTTTATTGGTAAGAGATATGATTTTTTTGATATTTTTATTGGATTCAAATGAGGGGTACTTCCTTATTTACATGTAATATCTTAAGTAAATGAATACATGTAACATTTACTTAAATGATATTCAGGTAAATAAGGCCTGGAATCGCAGTGGACTCGGCCTGAACTCAGCCTGGGTTTGGCCTGGACTCAGCCCATGACAAGGTTGAACCGGATCGGCCCGGCTCGGGCCGATCCGAGGAGGATCGGGCCGGGCTCGGCGAGCCGACCGAGCCCAGCCGAGCCTGTCCGATCCGCGTGCAAGGACCGGCTAGGTTACCCCAACTCTGATCGGGAGGCCCAAAACCGAGCCGACTCGGCCGATCCGATCCCGATCCGGCCGAATTTTTGAACCATGCTCCCTTCATCTGGGATCAAGAATGCCAAGCTGCCTTTGAGCAAATAAAAGAATATCTCCTCACTCCACCAGTATTGGGAGCCCCGATCGGTGGAAAGCCTCTTATAATTTATAGTGCGGCTATGGATGCCTCTTTGGGAGCTCTATTAGCACAAACAAATGAAGAAGACAAGGAGCAACCCCTATATTATCTCAGCAGAAAGCTGATCGGTCCAGAACTCCGGTATGCTCCAATGGAGAAAGTATGCCTAGCATTGGTATTTGCCGTTAAGAAATTAAGGCATTACCTGCTGGCTCATGAAGTCAAACTCATCTCCAGATATGATCCTCCTAAATATCTATTAAAGCAACCCATATTGTCAGGAAGACTCGGGAAATGGGCCTTGCTCCTCATGGCATTTGATATCATTTATGTCCCACAAAGAGCAATCAAAGGGCAAGGCTTAGCTGAATTCTTGGCTGCACATCCAGTGCCAGAAGCTTCACCCTTGTCTACTGAGCTTCCACAAGAAGAAACTCTCCCCTACAAATGGGAGAGAAAATCAAGTTCAAGAAAATCTAAATCCCACAGAGGTCATCACAATTGAATTACCCTCTTGGGAATTATATTTGATGGAGCTTCTCGAACTCTCCATTGCACAGACGGTTCCGTCAGCCTCACTACTGGAGCAGGCATCGTCCTAGTCACTCCCCAAGGAGGAATCTTATATAATTCATGTGCTCTTATGAAGCCATTGACAAATAATGAAGCTGAATACGAAGCTCTAATTATTGGGCTCCGGCTAGCTCTCGAAATGGGAGCCAAAGGCATACAAGTTTATGGTGACTCACAACTGGTCATCCGACAAGTGTTGGGCTAGTATGAAGTTCGAAAACAACAACTGCTTCCATACCATGCCACAGTCATGAAACTCAAAGAAAAGTTCAACTTCTTCGACATATCTCATGTGCCGAGAAGTGAAAATTCCCAGGCAAATACTCTAGTCAAATTGGCATCTGCCATAAAACTACCTCCTGAAAGAGAATTGGACATAATTGTCCGTCATAGAAGACTCATGCCAAGTGTCCTCGACAGTGAGTCCAATATCACAATTGAGGAAGTATATACCACTGAAAAAAATGCAGCAATTCAATCTGAAGATTGGCGTGAGCCGATTATCAAAATCAAGAAAGGTTGGCTCCCTTCCAATCGAGCTCAGAAAATTCAGCTCTTGTGCAGGGCTGCATCATATCAACTAATAGGAGATCAATTATACAGATTGGTCCATGAAAGAAAAGGACCAGTCCTCCTCAGATGCTTATCTCCCAAAGAAGCCAAAATCATCATGAAAGAAGTTCACTCTGGACTGTGTGGTGCACACCAGGCAGGTGAGAAAATGAAGATCAATATCAAATTAAAGGGCTTCTATTGGCCTACCATGTACGCAGATTGCACCCAATATGCCCGTACGTACTATCAATGTCAAGCTTTCGGCATAACACTACACGTTTGCACGATTAGGCACACCTCTCTTGGGGAATTGGGAGCTCTCTATCGATCATTCCGTATTGGCAGACTAGAGAACTTTTCCCTAAGACCTCCGTAAGTCTCCGTACTCTATGGATTCCCTCATAGAGACCGAGCTGGTTATACCATGAAGTACCCTGGAGATAGAGAGCACTTGTACCGTGTACGATATGTCATTAGTCATCCTCTTGTCAAGACATTAAGGAATTATGATACATAAGATACGTCGTCATACTGTCCAATTGATCTCTCGAGCCTTTGTCATACCTTGAACTCGATGCATGATCACGTCCCTATTACTATGAGCTTGCTATTGAAACTCTGTGGCCATAATATGTATATGTTGATCGACACAATGTGGGACTTCGGTCCATTTGACTAATGTCTGTGCAATAAGGGCCCTGTCTGGTCCTGGGGAGGAGCGCCCCATCGTACTTATTAACCGCGGGAGTATGGACTTGTGGTGCTTAGCATGGCACTGGTATGTGTGCAAGATTTGTGAATGTGCCTTCGTTTGATATGATAAGTTTGATATGATACATTTGACCATGTGAATATGTTGTATCTGTATGAATATGGCCAAATCCTCGTGATACGATATTATTCTTGAATTACCTGTCCAATGCATATGAAAGTCAGTATTTGCTTCATTGTGTTATCTATCTTATTCTGCCATGCGACTTGTTAGAAATGCATGCACGTATAGCCATCATGTACTTGTTAAGATCCTACTTATTTAAAATGCTAATCATGTATATTAGTGCCCGCACATTGAGATGTAAATCTTACTGGGCTAGTTTGCTCACCCTATCATCCTATCCATTTCAGGTAGTGATGAGGATCTCGTGGACTCCGATGGGGCAGGGCATGAAGAGCACCTGTGATATGAGGAGTTGAAAGATTAGGAATAGATGCTTGAATAGTTTATGTAATAGTGAAACATTTTCATGGAGTTTATATTTGAATAATGGACCCTTTAGTTGGTTCTACTGATGTACGGTTTTAATTAGTTGAATGGAATGAAATGAAGAGTATTTTAGTTGGCATTACTACTGTCTCAAGTATGTTGTTATATTTAATTGTGACTCTGTGTTACTCAACTGTGATACTTATATTTGTATCGTTCACGCATCTCGATATTTATTCCGCTGCTAAATGTCGGGGCGTGACATCGGGTCTACCATACCCTCGTCCGATAGGTGCCCCTCCAAAGGGCCTCGAGCACACGCTAAGAAGCCGCGATCGAGCCTGGAAATGTTCTCCTTCGTGATACTAGGAGGAGCAAAAGGAGGCATTGGGATAGCAATGCGCCGAACAGTCCCCCCGCCTGCGGAACGTGTCGCTGCTCTCTCCACGACACCTCGGCGCGCGGGACATCTTCAAACCTATCGTGTAACAAATTGACTGTTAGAAGCAACATTAATGCAAATATACAAATATACACAAATGCAGAAAAATGCAATCCAACGGGCACGGGACATCCGTCGTCGCCCTGACTCCAAGGGATATCTCCTGAGGGGCATTTGTTGAACCCGAAAAAATGTTGGGATTCGGACAAAGGCCGAACAATAAACTCGCCTGGAAAATTGCAAGGTTTCGGGAAAAATCCCTGGACTCGCCTATTTCGAACACCTGAGATAAACGGGTTCGAATATATTTATTCTGATTTAATTTGGGATAATGTTTTAAATATGATGTTTGACAATGCGGCGGGCCAACGTATATACCCTCTGCCAGGCAAAGTCAACGTCAGCCCGAGCCCAACGTAATACACACGTCGTGCAAGCGTTCGAACCAACAAAACGACCCCGACACTTGAAGACAGACACAAACGATCTTCAAACGGTCTCAAATGGACTCCAAACGGCTTCAAACGGGTCAGAAAAGAAACCGAGGAACCCACCTTTATACAGTGGGCCAGCCGACCACCCCCCACGGGGGTGTTTATACGCATGACCACCTGAGGGGTGGTTCCTATGCGAACCCCCCCCCCAACCCCCCACGGGGGTGTTCTTGCGCCGGAACCCCCTACGGAGGGTTCCGCACGGACCATCCCACATGGGGGTGTTCTTGCGTCGAAACCCCCCCCCCCCCCACAGGGGGGTTCTGCGCAGAACACCCCCACCCCCCCATGAGGGTGTTCCTGCACCGACCCCCCCCCACGGGGTGGTTCTGCGCAGAACACCCCACGGGGGGTTCCCGCGCTCAATGCCCCGCCACGGGGCCTTTTGCATGGCGGGGTTTCAGCGCCAAAACCCACAGGTCCGTGGGGCCTCCCCTTGGCCCTTAGAACTCCTATAAATAGGAGGCCAAGGGTGGAGAGGAAGAGGATCTGGAGATCAGGAAAAAAAAAAAAAGGCACACAAGGAAGATGAAGGAGAGAGAGGTACCTCTACCTGTCGGTGCTGCTCCTCTACTGGGAGGTGCTCTGCATGGTGGTAAAAGACCGTGGTTGAAAGAAGATACTGCGGGTCTATATAAGGACCATGCCCTTTTCTAAATAAGTCCCTCCATGTTTAAAATAATACATGTGATGGCATAATGTGTTTTTTTGTAACACTTAATGGTGCACATACATCCCATTAAAGATATAAATGCAAATGTGACGGAAATATTTGAGGATGTAAATTGTGGACGTCCAAATACTGTTTATAACCCCCTAGTCGGCAACGTTTTTAATAAACATATCGTATCAAAGGTCTTCGAGTTTTCACTCGATGTAAATGAAACACCGACTCCGGTCAGTGGGGAATGGTCCAGTACACGATCACCCCAATCGCCTGATAAGATGGACACACACGGAATATATAATATATATATATATATATATATGTTCGAGGGCTTAGAGTCTTTAACCCCATGCACCTCTAAAAATATTAAATTTTCTCTGTTTTCTTAAAACAGTATGGCAGGCCCATGCATATCAAAATCAGAAGTCCCGAAGAGGACAAATAAATATACGCTTACGTCTGTCTTCTTTTCCACGTGTTCCCCGTCGTTCCGACAGGGGCCTTTCTGAATGCTGCTTGGGTACCTGGGGGTGGGTGATCTTTCTTTTTAAAAAAAGGTTGGTGAATGGGCCCAGCCAGTGAGGGTCCGGCTGCCTGGGCGCCTGGCAGGAGGGGAAGATGTCTTTTTCTAAAAGGAGAACTAAGGAACAGGCCCACCCAGTGAGAGGAATCTTGGGTTGGCCACTTCGGTGACCTCATTTCTCGGGGCCCCGCCAAGACCAAGAATCTCATGAGATTCTCTCAAGATGGCATTCCATGTCACCTATAGTGCCACCTATTTTTATGTTAAAGAACTTTGCATACACCCATCATTAAAAGACGGAAATTCAGATACTGATAATAGATTAAGAAATGAATATGCATAACTTAGGAAGAAATCTCAATAACTATTCTTGCAGTACAAGTCACAGACCATTCTTCTTTTCAAGTAAACTAAAAGTATTAGCATGGTGCAAAGTATAGCAACATATGTAAGAATAAACACAAGTTGAAAATTAAGACAATAGAAGGAAGCCTATATTCTTCCTTTCTACAAGTCACTAAATTTCCACTGCTGTTTTGAGGTGATGATATGAGCAAAGTATTACCTGGAAAGTCACACCCTCCTCAGTGATGTCAGCTAAATGTAACAAAGAGACCTGTCCAAACAAGAGATTAAGACATAAGTTCCTTGAAAAAATCTTTCAAGTTTGCAGACCTGGAAGGAATAATAATCAACATGTAACTTCACCAAAATATTGAATCACTTTTGCTCTGCTTTATTATTCTCATGAAGGCAGAAAAACAAAATAATCGTTCATAAAAGAACGACTATCATTGCCAAATACTCCACAATCAAATGTTAAATGGGGAGAGATGGCTGGTGAGGAGAGAGAAGCTCTGAGGACAGAGGGAGCATGATGGAGAAATTTTCTTCACCCACCGCAGGCCAAGTGAGTACCACAGGTGAAGCTCCACAATGTCAGAATCCCACAAGGTACTTCCCTCGAACATCAATCTCTACCACCATCTCAATATCCATTCTCCAGGGGATGACCTGCCACTAGAGAGTCTAGCCCCTCTAGGCTGACTTCTAGAGCCTCTACCACTAGAAGATCCTGGATACCTCTATTCTCCATGCCAGCTGCAACAAGTGACAACACATTGGAATATATAGAGCCGCAGGATAGAGAGGGAAGAAAGTTGTCGTATTCGAGAAAGATGTTTGTGATTTGGAGTATACGTGGAAGTTTGCCATCATGGGATACATCATAGGTATGACACCTGCTTTCAAAGCTCTTCATTCTTACATTCTCAATGTCTGGAAGCCTAAAGGTAGTGTAGATCAGTTATTGAGAGAAGGTGGAGTTTTCCTATGTGTCTTCAAACAGAGGAAAATGTGAATTGAATCCTTGATGGGTTCTGGTCCATCTGGGGACACCCTCTCATATTAAGAAGATGAAAACTGGAACCGGATATGGAGAAGGAGACTCTAACCTCAATACCAATATTGATCACTTTTCCTAATCCACATCTAAGCTGCTGGATCATGAGAGGATTAAGCAAATTGAGCAGCTCGATGGGTCGATCATTATATATGGATTCTCTTAACAGTATCAAGGAAAAGATTGCAGTTTGCAAGAATCTGCATTCTAGTTGAGGCTGGTGTAGAACTTTCAAATCCTGTTCAAATCATCAATGCCCAGGACCAAGAAGAGAAGATTCAAGTGGCTTATAATTGGAAACCAATAAAATGTTTGGTGAGCAAGTCTTTTGGTCATTTACAACATGAACGTGGTCTTCAGGAAAGCAAATCGAATGCTAATACCTCAAAGAATGTCTAGAGGAAGAAAACAACTATGAATACTGTTAGTGGAGAGGGTTCGAAGAGCAGGACTAACAATATTTCTGTTAGTAACAGATTCTCCACTCTTGATCTCGATGGCAAAGTTGAACAACACAATGCTTCATCTCTGGGTAATGATGTACCTTTGAATATAGGTGTAAATTCTGCATCACTTCCTTCTTTACCAGATGACGAGCAGAGGAAGAAGGCAGAGTTGACTCGCTCAAAACGAGAGTCACTCGCTATAGAAATCTTCGAGACAACTCAATCATGCAGAATGAGCAGATGATTGCACAGCCAAGGAAGAGTGCAAAATCTAGGGTCTCTGAAGCAAAGGAAAGGAATTACATAAATATAGAAAGTGGTATGCAGGATATTTACCGTGGCAAAAATTGATTCTGAGAAGGCAGGTGGTGGACCCCAGAACAATACCCTTTTTTATGTAAATACAAATTCCAGCAAAATCATGGAAGGAAGAATCGCTGGGATCGAGCCGGAATCGCTCGATCCCGGATCGGATCGACCCCTAAGGATCCGATTCCGCCTTGAAGCCCTCCAAAATGACTGATTTCCGGCTGGATCGACCCAACTCAGCAGGATCTGAGTTGGATCGCTCGAGTCGAAGCGGGATCGATCGATCCCGGCACGATTCCGACGATCCGGCCGGTTTAAGTTCGAATTTGAACTTAGACCGCCGGATCGACCCTTATCGGGCAAAGTCGATCGATCCGGCGTCGATCCGGCCTGATAAGGGTCGATCCGCTCGATCCGGCGTGATCCCCCCATAAGTGCGCCCCTTCCCACCCGAGGACACCAAAACCTGCAGGTTTTGGTGTCAAGGGAAGCACGCAAGGTGCTCCCCCTTCCCCCACAGCTCCGGCAGCCTCCTCCACCGCCGCCGCCGGCCTCCTCCCCAGCCGGCCTCCTCCTCCTCCTCCTCTTCTTCTTCTTCTTCTTCTTCTTCTTCTCCTTCCTCTTCTTCTTTTTCTTCTAAACCCTTTGTTCTCTTTGAAGCTTCAAAGAGGTTAGAAGGAGCACATCCAAGGGAGATCTTCTTGAGTCGATCTCAGGAGATCGTACTCAAGCAAGGGAGAAGTTGTTCTTCTTAAGGTATATTTTTTTTTTTAATTTCAAATTTTAGTTATAAATTCTGAAAAAATTGAAAACACATGTAGACATGTTTAATCTTCTTATATCTTCTTATTCTTCCCCTAGATTTTGTCAATTAGACAAAATCTCTAAATTTCACCCTAATTGGCTAATTAGGGTTTGGAAATTGGGGCTTTTGTTGTATTCGCACAATTAGAGATCAATTAAGTGTTTCAATCACTTAATTGACTTAATCATGCCTTTGTTTGATAATGTAACTATTTACTTTCATGAAATTAGAGAAAATCTCCAAATTTCACCCTAATTAGGGTTTGAAAATTGGGGTTTTTGTTGTATTAGCACAATTAGAGATCAATTAAGTGTTCCAATCACTTAATTGACTTAATTATGCCTTTGTTTAATAATGTAACTATTTAATTTCGGGAAATTAGAGAAAATCTCTAAATTTCACCCTAATTAGGGTTATTATTAGATGTAATTATGTTTATAATATTATACTTACACATGAATATATTTCTATTCTTAATTTGTTATAGGATTAGCAATTATGGCTGATGAGGGCCACGAGGAAGAGCAGTCACCAGGCCCACAAATAGACATTGGATGGAAACACGGTGTCCTTTATTGACGCTGCCTCTAAGAGAGTGCGGTGTAACCACTGTGGGAAGGAAATGAATGGAGGCGTATACCGCCTAAAACAACACATTGCAGGTATTGGAACAAATGTAGTAAAATGCAAGCATCAGGAGTCCACACTCCACCACGATTTACATGCAGCAGGTAAATGTATTATATCTTATTGTGCATATTTCTTATTAGTATGAGTTGAATTTCTAACTTACTAGACATGTTTTGTACATATAAGGTATTTCTTTAACCCTAGGCATCAATATAGTGATTCCCCTCACAATGATGGTGAGGTGCTCCAGGGGACAATCAATGTCATCGGGAGATTATCTAGGAGCATGGACGAAAGAATAGATGCTATGATAGAGGTACGGCCAAGTTAAAAACTTCATTCCATTTTCATGTATTCAATATACTTTTGGAGTTACACTTAGCAACTGTATTATACTGTAGATAGACAGATTTAAACTGAAGTTAGACATCTACAGAGATTATGATGTTAAAGAAGCAGTGACCAGAATGGGTCCGGGTAAGAACCTTCAGACTTAAGCTCATGCTTACTTCATAACAAAATGACAAATCACTTGTATTATGTGCTAATTCATTGTATGTTTTTTTTTGTAGGTGAGTGGTGGGTTATGTTAGACTACAAGACTGGTCAAAGAAATCCACTTGCAAGGATTGCTATTAGAGTACTCAGTCAGACCACTTCATCTAGCCAGTGTGAGAGAAATTGGAGCACTTTCTCACTTATTCACACAAAAGTGAGGAACAAGTTGAGTGCAACTAGGCTAGAGAAGTTGGTCTATTGCCACTACAATATGAGGTTGAAGCTGAAATGCATTAAAGATAGACAAAAGAAGAGCGAGGCAAGGCTAATGCCTTTTGCAGGTAGTCATTGGGAGCAACGTTTTGCAGAGAGGGAAGCATTATCATCTCAAATTGATGTTGATGAGTTATTTGATGAGGAACACCCATTAAATGCATGGGTGGAAACAAGACAGGAAATGGATGTTCCAGAATTTGACCCTCGCGATTGCTCATGGGCGGAAGGAGAATTGGATGGAGTAGAGGCTCGAGATCCAGAGCTTAGGGTAAGTGAGGACCAACCTCTCACTCTCGGTCCTCTCTTCTCTCAGCCACGACACTCAGCTATTTTGCCAGAGACATCTAGAGTGCCTCCTACTCAGCCTGCATTAAGAAGAGCTGCAACACAAAAAGAGAAGAGTTCAAAAGCCTTAGAGCTAGAAAAAATAACATATGCCAGGCAAAAAAAGAGGAAAGTGCAGCAACCAATTCGTAGTGATGACACCACACAAGATCCAAATGATGATGATGATGATGATGGGGCTGCCACTGGGGCCGGCTGGCAGGGATATGCAGGAGCAGGATATACTGGGGCCACAGGTGTAGGGCTTACTGAAAGTTATGTACCAGAAATAGAACATCAGGGAGGTGGAGGAGAAGGACAAGGGCATGGACAAGGGGGATATGAAGGACAACAATATCATGCAGCCTATGAGTGGCCACCTTGGGAGCCAAACTATAGTTCAGGGTCTACTCATATACCTGCATTTCAGCCTCTCATTTTACCGTACTCAGATATTAGTAGCTCACCTTATGGAGTACAAGGAGGATGGGGACCTTGGCCTTTACAAGAACAAGAGCCTAGTGGCCCTAGTGAAGCAACAAGTACATACAAACCGCTTGGTATATGGTGTCCAGCTCCATCACAATCTGGAGAAAGCTCAAGTCAACAATTTACACCAAGAGGGATTCAAATGGGTATACATGATTTAGCAAATTCCCTCTTTGGTTATAGCTACCAAAACCCAAATGATGGTGGCTCATCTATGTCTGGAAGTGGATGGAAAGATTATTAGTCTTCTATCAAATGTAAGTTACATGTACAATGTCTTAAATTTCATGTTTTATGTACTATGAATGCATGTATAATTGATTTTTGATGCAAATCTTAGTTCTTTCAATATATCAGATTTTTCTATTTTTTCCTGAATTTTCCTGCATTTTTTCCAAAAAAATAACCATTTTATAGTCTGGCCGATCCAAGATCGGCCAGACTTCCCTGGGATCCAGCGGATCCTTCGATCCGATCCGATCTAGGATCGGATCGACCAGGGTCGATCCCAATCCCGATCCTGCCTTCCATGAGCAAAATACAAAGTGGCACACACAATTTATGAAGTGCATAAGTCAGGATATGTGAAAGTTGTCTTTAAATATTCACCGCATCCCCGAGAGGCCCACACACAAGAAAGAACTTGTCTGTCAGGTATGTGAGACCTATTCTGATGCCCTAGAAACGTCAATGACCCAAAATAGTGCTGAACATGGAGTTTCAAACACGAAAAGATGGAGATGTTGTACCTAGGAGAAATAGAAATCCTTGCAGAAGAGCTTGGTCAATACCCATGTAACACCCAGACCTTTTAAAGCCCAATAGCCCAATAGAAAGTTTTTGTTGAACATAATAAGTCAGCCCATTTAACTAGAATAAGCCCAATAAGATTTATTATTTAAATTAGGTGAAGAGCACAATATACGACTTCAAGTAGGAAAAGTTCAAATTAAATGACACTCGGCCTATCAAGAAAAGTTTTAAATTCTCTACAAATTTCATGTTAATCATCCTTCAAAGTTATGTCATTTAATTGATGAAAAATGCTGAATAATGAAATTCATTCAAGACGGAGAAATTGTTAAATTACCAATCATGCCATTGCATGGATGAGGTGGTTGGGTAGTGGGAGTAGAAATACAAATGAAATAAAATAAAGTTTTACATTAAAACCCACACTAATAGATATTGGTTAAGGGATAGGATAATATTAAAATAATGATTGTTCATTTTGGAATTTTGCTTAGTACCTTTAATGATCTCCATGAATGTTCATTTTTAGATTACTCAACATTATGCTTATGGTAGATCATAATATAGATGTTAAGACATATTTAAAAATAAAAGTGTGCATATAAATAGTGCATGGATACGTGGCATTTTGTCATTGAATTGAGTGTTTAAACACTTATCTTTGAAGTTAAATTTAGAATAAATGAACTAACCATTGTTTGAATATTTGTGTATTTTTTTTCTAGAATTTGATAGTTAATAATATAAAGAATACTTACTATAAATAAGGTGGTATGAAGGAAAATAATATACTTTTCTATGATGTTAATTTATTGCTGGGAAAATGGTAAGATAAAGTTTGAGGGTATAAATACAATTATTACTAATAATAATAAGATGAGCAATAATTAAAATGTATGAGAATAATCCAGGGTTGGCCATACTGGGCGCATTGCGCATACCGAACTCTCCCAGGCATGGTATGATACGATCCATACCGTGGAATCGATTGACCAAAAATCCCACGTCAGTCGACCGAATTTCGTCTTTGACAAACAATGGGATATGGTTGACAAACAATGGGATATGGTTGGCATCGACACAAATCGGTCGATCATCAAGCGAAATCGATCGACCGATTTTAGAGTTTACTAGTTGGGTATGCGAAAATGCCAATGTGACCACTTTCTTTCAATGGTTCTGGCTTCTTCTCCAACTCTTCTCATGGCCATCTACATGAAAAATTAGAAATTCACACTATCTCCTGTAACATACAAATACGAACATTAGAAAGTAATGAATTTCCTTATCTAATCCTCTTCACCATTTTGAACATGTATATCCACAAAACCCTCGTAGTAAGGGATATAACTTCCATCCCCAAACAATCTCACAGTATATGTACTCTCCACAAAGCATCTATAATGTTCAAGTAATCACACAAGACAATACTATTAACATGCATTAACAAGTATTAATAAGTAGCAGACCATGAAAATCAGTCGACCAAACTGATCTTCCCAGAGTGATTGGTATTCGGCTGGTATGAAGATCGGTGACCGAACTCTATGTTTTGGTCAACCGATCTTACCAAAGCCATTGATTTTCGAAAGATAGGAAGATCAGTCAACCGAACTCTATGTTTCAATCAACCGATCTTCCCAGAGCCATTGGTTTTCAAAAGATATGAAGATCGGTCGACCGACATGTGGAAATTGGTCGACCGATAACAGAAAAAGATTCATAAAATAATACGGATCTATGGATTTCCTTCTTGAAAATAACTACTAAACAAGTCCTCTACCTAAATCTTGCCTTCAAATGTAAAGAAAATGAAAAAAATCTGAGTAGATGTAGGGTACGATATATACCTTGAAGAGGGAGTCTTCCCTTCAAAAAATCTTGAATCTTAAGTTGAGAAGAAAGAAGATACACTATTTAGATCCTAAATATGAAAGAAAGAAAAAAAACAAGCAAATCACATGAAAATGGTGAAGGGGGAGAAAGGAGGAGGAAGAGAGGAAGAAGAAGAACCTTACCTGCATTGGGGGGGGGGGGGGGGGGGGGTTTGGGAAGGTGGAGATAGGAGAAAGGGGGAAAAGGGGGAGGGGATTTAAATGGGCATCCGACTGGACCGCTATGAGACCAATCGGATCCTATAACGAATCCGGCTTGGATCGTCCCGTATCACTACGGGTCCCCCGTTGGAGGTGACCTGACCGTGCCTGGGCTCGTACCGCGGCGACGTGGCGAACCCTGGGATAATCATACACACCTATCCCACTTATGGCGATGAAGAGTGGTAGAGGTCGTCTGTATAAGAGAGCCCAAGAGGTGAGAGATGGCAGAAAAAGAGAAGAGGAAAGAAGAAAGAAAGGGGAAGAAGAAGGAACCGATGTAGAAGAAGAAGAAGAGGGTGACGTTGACGGAAGGTGCTGCACCAGCTCCCCTCCTTGCATACCCTCTTCAATGAGAAGAAAAGAAGAAGGAGAAAAGGAGGTCCGGGAGAGGAAGAGAATTCAGTGATTCAATCTAGAAAAGTAAAATTAGGAAGAAACCAGCTAAGGAATAGGATTTCCCACTTGAGTATTTGGGAACTCAAAGAGAATGTATAGAAATCTCCAAAGAATATTAAAGAGGTCTTTTCAGAGATTGTTCGGGCACCCCCTTCTGGTGAACAAGGACATTAAGAATTGTAATTGTCAATTACACACTGAGATCACACTGGACTAATGCCTTTGGCTGGGAAACCTAATGGCCTGGCTTCACAAGATCACCCTTGCACAGATGAGGCTCATTGGTGAGGCCACCTCAGAAGAAGGCAGCACCAGTGCCTCTTTGTGGGTGAGATGGGAATTTCCCCCTTGTTTAAATACTACAGAGAACCAGAATGAAAATTCCAAGTTCTTTGGAGTTTTTTCCACCCAATTAATTCTAAATGTCAAAAAAATTAGTCATGTTTTCTATAGAACTAAATAAAAAGCTAGAAAAAGCCATCAGACTTGCTCAAGACCCCCTCAGGTTATTCCAGCCAAGACACAGCTTGTTCGAGGCCTACATTTGCAGGAAGCTATCGTTATCCTAGGTTGTTGTCCCATCAAGATGTATACATTTTAACCGACCTAGGTCAGCAGTCTGCTGTTGTAACATCCGAAGTGTAAGGTTAGCTTATGAGTTTGTCGGCTTTATTCTGTTATGAGAGGTTAGCTTATGAGTATGTCGGCTTTATTCTGTTATGGGAGGTTAGCTTATGAGTATGTCGGCTTTATTCTGTTATGGGGTGCGAAATCCATAGTTAAACTTAATTTAGGGTTGTTGTTTTTATGTGGTTAGGAGGCTTTGGTTAAGTGTAACCATTTACTAACTTTTGTAACCAATTGTTGACCATTGTTGGGTGGTTCAGATTGTTGACTTCTGATTACCTGACTGTGGACTTTAAATAACAGATTGCTGACTTTTTATTGTAAGCTGTTATATAAATCAGTTAAGATCTGTAACTAATTTTAGCATGTGGGATTTTGACTTTAGCTAACTAACTGTTGACTTTTTAGTATGAGTGGTTATATAGATTAGTTAGGATCTGAAACTAATTTTAGCATGTGGGATTTTGACTTTAGCTAACTAACTGTTGACTTTTTAGTATGGGTGGTTATATAGATTAGTTAGGATCTGAAACTAATTTTAACATGTGGATTTCACAGATCTGTAACTAATAAGAACATGTGGGATATTTTGGAATTTTAATATGTGGATTTCACAGATCTGTAACTAATAAGAACATGTGGGATATTTTACAACTACTTGTTGACCATTGTAACCATATGAACTATCCTAACAGTCTAATTGGGTCCAGATATGTAGGGAAGCCTCTAGAAGGTCTAAAATATATGAGCAACTGTTATAACCAATTCTAATTGTGTAGGGAAGGATCTAGATGGGTTGGATCCCTATAAAAAGGGGCTTAGGGGCGACTTATGGATCATTTGGTCAAATCTGTCCCAAAGCTAGGGTTTCGGTGGTGGTTGTGGCAACAGGGTCTGTAGGTTTTGCGCAGAGGTGAGTATAGTATGGTTCTCTGGGTTTTTTTTATGTTTAAAAGGGATGGTAAAGGGTTCCTGCTATGCAGAGCAAGAGGTGGCTGATCCAGAACTGGAATGTACTGATCGAAGCTGATAGAAGAGCTGATAGGAGTGGACTTAAGCAAGCTGGTTTGATCTGTAAAGAAGGGTTAGAGGGAGTTGATACTTGTCAGGTAGGTTGATCTGCCTTCAAGCTTCCATTACTTTATAAGTATGGATTTAAAGTTATTTTCTAAGAAAACTTCTTCTCTTCAACTTCAGATCAGAAGCCATACTTCTGTAATAAGTTTTGCTGAGTATATTAAGGCTAATTTCTATGAAAACTTCTTCTCTGCAACTTAAGATAAGAAGTAATAAGCTCTGTTGTGTATGTTAATGACAATTTTGTAGAACCTTCTTTTATATTTATATATATATATAAGTTTTTGGTTCAGATTATCAGCTAACATAAGTTAAGTACATTGGAATGTTTCTGTTGTAAGTTCTATTTTGTAAACTGTGATCTAAGTGATGTTAAGGATTTAAGACTATTTTCTATGGGATTCTATCTATGTGATTTAAGTATAGTTACGTTGGATTACCTTTAGGGTCAGTTCTGTTTTATATGTTAAATTCTGTGTGATAACATGTTATTGAACTAGATCTGATCTCAGTTAATAAGAATCAGATTTCTTCAGTTTTATTATGTGAGTTATAACTTGAATGGAGCTTATGACAATTGTTTGTGTTCTAATTTTAGTTCTGTGGTGCAATTTATGATCTAAATGGTGTTTATGACAGATGTTTTAAGAGTGGAGTTTTAAGGTTTTCAAAGTTATTATTGATACATGCGATATTTGCATACAAGGCCATGTGCATGACCAATAGGGACATGATGTCTCATGTGCATGACAAGTCAAGTAGGTATGAAATTAAGTTTATGTTAAGCTTGAACAGTAGATAAGAACAGTAATTAAGTTTAAGTTAAACAAGAACATGTTATGTTAAGAGCTGCATGGGAGTATCTTCATGCCTATGAAGCACCCATAGGTCATGACCATGTAGTGGTTGGTGAGTGGTATGGCTAAGGACAATTCCGCCACTGCTCCACAGGCTAAGGACAATTAAGCGCCAAGCACTACATGAGTATGTATGATTCTGGTGTGTAATGTGTGGTAGGGCTTGGCTAACGTTTTCGGCCACCCTCAAGGCCTATTGTGGCATGGCTAAGGTTTTAAGCCACCACATGACAAGTAAGAAGGGCAATCACCTTTATACACTAACGTGTAGTAGGAGCATGGCTAAGGTTTTCGGCCATTCCTTTTGTCTAAGCGTGGACACACGGGATAAGTTGATCAAACTCCCATTGCAGTGGCATAGGTTGCCTCTATTAATATACAAGTAATTAAACATGACAAGCATACAAATATATCATTTTTTTTGGTACTACAGCACAGTGGTCAAAGACCACTGCCTGGCCACGCACAACCCCACGTGCCCAGGGATCGATCCCTGGGCGCAACCCTCCCAACCCCTCGTATGATACAAGACAAGCAAGGCATGACTCAGGTCTGTATGAGCAGGAATGTAATAATCAGTAGGCAAGTATGTTATGAAATTTTAAGTAAACAGGTAAATATGACATCTCAAAGATGCATATAAGTTAAGTTTCATGTTAAGTATGCATAGGTGACAAGTTTCATATTAGGAGCACCGAGCATGTAATCATGTAGAGAATGCAGTCATTATTAGCATGTTTAAGCAATGTGTTGTGTTTATATGCATGATTAATGGTTCTGCAAATTATTGTTCTGAAGTTTTTATATAAATGTTGTTAATAAGATCAGTAAGAAAATTAGTTTTAACAGAGGGTTTATGTATTTCAAAACAAGAAATTACATATCTTTATGATACAAGAAGTGAATATTAAGTAATCATATATATATGAACTGTGTGATTTCAATATAAATATATGATAATAGTGGCATGAATTGTAGTTTATTTAACCTACTGAGTCCTATGAATGAACATGAGGACTCACACCTACCTGATTACAACATACTGAAGAGATGAAAGGGAGAACTTATTCAAGAAGGAGTTCACGGCAAGGAGATGATTTTACAGAAGAAAGGTGGAATAAGGATTTGGTTCCAACAATGTTGTACTTTCTTTTCTTTTGTAATGTAAGGGATAAGATGAGAACTGTAGCTATCATCACTATGATACTGAGAAGAAATTGTACATGTAACGTGTGATTGAAAAATATGAATGATGAATATCAAGGTGTATTGGACATGTGAGGTATGAATAAGAAATGGTGTGTGGTGTATGACAATGTTGGATAATTCTGAATTTTTAAGTACCGGGTATGATTTAATTGTGTATTATCAAGGATTCCGCACTTGATAGCTAATCTATCCTGTACAAGGGAGTTGTATGTGGAGATTGTTCTCCGGGAGAGCTGGATGCAATTAAATGAATTCATGGTTATGTTTTAAAAAAAAAAATTTACATGGATCTTGGGCAGCTCTGCGCCGCTGCATCCTTAAACAGGAAATCTGAAAACAAGGTAAATCTGACTCTTTTACAGATGTTATATTCTATTGTAACTTGACAAGGTCATCAGCAACTCAAGATTCAGGTAGGACTATAGGAGAGCCAGGTGATGCCAAGCTACTAAATGTTTGTCAACATTCTGTATCAGGCTTGCAGAAAGTAGGGGCGGATTTGTAATTCTGTGGTTATGATATGCCATTTTACATTCTTTGGTTCTTATTTTCCGGTTATTCCTTCTAGGAAGGGTGTTTATGTAATTCTAATTAATTATAACCAAAATATATATACAGGGGCAGCATCAGGCTGTCTTGAGTCATCAGCCACTCCTTTTCTCTCTGTTCTGTGCATCTCTTTTAAGGATCAAATGCCTAGAGGCACCCAAATTGATGTTGTCACTACATGGATCCTCGCAAGAAATTGAACTATGTGACAATTTATAAACAGAAGCAAAGTCCAATTAGCACAGGCATTGAGACAGAAAAAAAATAAAAGACTTAATAGATAAACAAAGTAGATATAGACAAAATTAGCAGTGCAAAAGTATGATTTATAACCATTTGAAATCCACCAGAGTCTGTCAGCAATGCTCGTTTCCAATTCATAAATTTGTGAAGACCACCCATGTCATTGATCAACTCTTCCGTAGGACGGAGTGCCAGATGGTATGTGTTGCCAAGTATAATTTGGCAACCAATATCCTCAAGTTGGCTATTTGTTAAACCTTTTATTGTCCCTGAAGTGAGCAACAAAAGTCAGTCGCACAAAGATCATAAAGCAATAAATAAATTTGTTCAACCATAAGCATTATACCATCAAGTATAAATCAGCTAGGATCTGATGTCCATCCCTAACAATTGTAGAACTCAGAATCAATGATCAACTAACATTAAGTGGGACAAAATTTATTCAGAAGGAGGCAATGAAATAGCGCATGTTTCATGAAGGTCTACAGTGACTACATTGAATAGAATTCTACATCCCAGAAACCATATCCAAGAGGATTTTGATTTTGGCTGTTCACATTCACATCATACATTAGAAAGAGACTAAACCAGAAAGACATAGGTTAATTTATAAGTGGTAACAAATAATTAGTTGTGACAAAGCAATTAATTGATAGCCAGTTCAGTTCATCCAAGCTAACAAACAGGAGAACTAAGTTCAGCCGTTCAGGAGTAACCATAAATTTGTATCAAGCACTGCAAATATTGTCTGGTGTAATCTGCCTTCAGAAAAAAGATCCCTTGAACAATGAAATTTAACTGTCAACAGCTTATAAAAACCAACAACACTAATAACTTTAATCTATGCAACTATAAATAATATTTATAACAGGAGAAAAATGTTATAGTTAACCATTGCCCATCAATCTTGTACCAGCCTATGTTGGATTCCAGATCGTGATATTTATGAAAGCCCAAAGGCAGGAAATTTTGTTTTTTAAAAGCAAAGTGCATGTTTTTGTTAAATAAAGAGGTAGTGTTCTCATTCCCATGGTTTGCAATCTCTTGAGAGGATTTTGACAAATCTTGAGTTTCTCTATCTCTCTAGCATGCCAACAACCATAATTCACATGTGCCTAAAATCATTAGTTCATGTGGAACCTCATTCTACTTGACAATGAGTTAGAAAACAAGCTAAATCAACATACAAACCAAATTAACAATGATGATCAATTTTAGTGTATCCATGGATTCTACTTGACAGGACTTAAAGATGTGAAACAGAAGCTTGGACAGCACTCTTTTTGGAAAAAACCAGGACAGTAATCAACAAATAAATATCATGATGTATTTCCTATACATATATCCTATACAGGGATAGACTATCCCTGTATAACATATGTCCCATAGCATATGCAGGGATTTAAGCAATCGCAGTTTGGCTCTCAATTTTGGGGATAACTCCAGTCACATCCAGATTCTAGATATCTCCAGGTTATCTCCAGTTTGACAGCCACTATACATGCTTTTATCTGTCCTATACTCCATTTTGGGAAGTTATACATGGATAACTTTTATTCCCCCAGCGGAGCGACAGGCTTATCCCCTGTTATAAAGAGATAACTTTAGTTATCCCTGATTAGCCTATTCCGCCATCCCAAAGCAACATAACTTTTACCCATGGATTTCTCCCCCCTTATCACCCCTGCCAAAGGCCAAAGATAGTCTATCCCTGTATAGGCTATCTGTGAAACAAAGAGGTACAAATCAGGAAATTACCAGTATGCCTAACACAACCAAAAGCATGGAGGTGTTCTGACTCAAGGAAGGACACAAACAAGAAGAGTAAAGTGAGCAGCAAACCTTGTGTACCAACAGGCATAAACAATGGTGTCTGACACACAAAATGTGGCAGTGTCAATTGCGCAGCTCGTGCACGATTAAACCTCCCTAAAACCTGCATTAAGTCCCATTAATTCAGAAGCTTGTAAATAAAAGGGCTATTGGGAAATGTGGCAGAATATTAAAAGTCTTCTAACCTACTGCTTACTTCAATTATAAAGATCAAACCTTACTAGACTTGTAGACAACTGAGGTTGTGCAAAACCCTTGTATCCACAACTTAAAAACATGATTCACATGGTTATAAGATGCTGCCTTCTTTAAATGTGCCCATATTCAGATGCAAGCCAGCAAAAGCTAGACTGTCCAAAATGGAACGATGCTTTTGCTAATTCCTGTCTTGTATTATCACTTATTAAGGATTCAAAAACAAGAGTATTTCGGATGCCAAGGTTGTTTGCACTTTCCTTTATTAAGGCAGTAATGATTCCGCCTTTGAGTTTTAAATGACCCAATTTGATCAAACTATACCGATGATCGCTTTTCATAGACTTCAGCTCGTTTGACCTACTTACAACTTTGGAGCCTTCTACAGAAGCCTCCAATTCCAGCATACATTGCATCTAGAATTTCCTTTCACAACTGATTGCACCACCAATGTGCTTCATATGAAAGGGGAAAAGAAACAAAGCATACCATTCTTCTAATTACCTCAATAAGTTCACAAATGACAAAGACAGTCAAAAACCCGAGTATGACATCGAGTAAAAAGAAACAAAATTTGCCCGCACCTCGAACCGGAGTGCCATTGTTGCAACAGCTCTTGGACGATGCGCAATCTACAAAACTTCAGAGCTGTTCCATACAACACGAATAAATACTCCCAGTCAAAAATCTCAGTGTTCCCCGACAACATGGACCCGCTTCTTTCGGGTCAATTAATAAGTACATGCAATGATATCATCGCGCACGAACACACGTAGAGGGGCCGAAGAGAACCCCCTCGCAGACACTGGGGGCGAGAGAGAGAGAAGGGGGCCCGAGGGATGGAGCGGTAGATTTTGAATGCTTGCCAGAGGCGGCGGCTGAGGGAGGTGGGGTGTTCCGCGAGAAGGGATAAACAACAAACGCCGACCTGCCGGGTTAACAAAGGTTAGGTCCTTACCGTTGGATCCCAATCGGCCAGCTATCCGACCAGCTAGCAGTTTGACGTGAGTGTTCCGAGCTGTTGAGGTGGGAAACCCTAGGACTGTCAACGGGCTGGGCTTGGACTGGCCCAGCCCAAGCTCACCATGGCCCATAACTAATTTGGCCCAGCCCAACTCAACCCAAATGTAGCGGACCTACACTGCCCCTGCCAATGCGAGCTCGTCTGCCAGCTTGTGAGGATGTTTGATCAAACATGTAAAATACAGAATATTAATATATTTTAGAAATATTTTTTTACAAATTCACTTCCAACAATAATTTATTTGTAAAATTTTTATCACCATAATTTGTGGATCCCACAATTAAAATAAATCAAAGATATGTTCAAAATATTCTTTCCAGGTCAAGAATATATTTAGAATATTCTTTCATAGTCAATTAAATAAGAGTATATACATCTTTTCATCCCCGTAGCTAGGGAGTCTCACGATTAGCAGTCCAGAGGCTTTTGATTGAGACCTGCAAAAAAAATATTATTAGCTAGGCACACATCGACCATCCAACTAATCGGCTCGAACAAGAAAATGAACAATAAAAGATAAAAAGCTCCACCCCGCTTCCCCCCCCCCCCCGTGATATTTGTAATCGTAATCGTCCCTCCGGTCAAAAAAAGCACTTCATAGCTCTTTTTAAGAAAGCGATTCTTCTTTCCCAACCAATATGTTGTTCCATTACACGGGCGGACATAAACGAACAGCAGGTGGACATAACCGTAATCTAATAAACAGGGGAGGCACGGCACATGGACCGTCCAACAGGTCATCAATGACTGGCTCGAGGGGCCAACCCATCTAACCCCGGTTAAAAATGGGTTTAATTGTTGGGCCATATCATGGGCTCGAGTTGAATATGTAGATTTTAGATGGATCTTTTAACCAGTCAACTGGATGGATTTACGGGTTGGCCCAGTTTATTGACATCCGTAGAAAACCCCAAAGAGAAATACTTTGGTGCCCCAAGAGACATGCGAGCAAATCCAATGAATTGGTATCTTGTGAAAGAAGGCACTGATATATAAAAGAGGAGAAAGAAGATGATGTAAGGGATTAGAGGAGGACCTTAGAGGAGGAGCACTTGTTGTACGTTTCAATCTTGAGGAAAAGACCTCCTTGCCCTCGTCATGTTCCATAGGTAAAGGTAATTTTCCCGCCATTTCTTGGCCACGGAGAAGAAACCTTAGTAGGTTGCGGCGGATGCGTCAAATGCCCAAAACTGATAGGAGAAAAAATATCGCGCCATTTGCGACTCCATCAAAGTTCTTTACAACTAGTCATGGAGCAGACCTACAATTCTCCGCGAGAGAGAAAATATGGAAAGTAACATCTCCAACTTATATGTTCTTTATGAAGAGAGTCTAGCCCGTGCAAATTGTGAAAAGTATGCTTCACATGCATCTCTGGCAGACTATGCAATGCATCCCGATCATGCTTGCAATCAATGCACCCTATCTAGGCTGTGCAGTTCATGTCGCCTGTGCAGGCCATGCCCCACATGCAGTCCATGCACCCATGTCAGTGATTCAGCCATGACAGCCTTAATCTTGACACATGCATAATACTGAGGATTGATGTGTGAAGGACCTTTTTGTATAGAAAGTCATGTGTCTTTTGTATTGAGGGGACTTTAAAGTTATATACCTTTTTTATATATGATTTGGGGTATAGAAAATCATATAATTTTTTGTATATGACTAGTTGTATACAATTTTTTACATAGAATCAAGGGTATATGTTAGAGAAATCAAATGTATGTTAAAAACTTTGCCCAGTACAACAAGTGTTATATACTGTGGAGCATATGTTAGTGAATTTGAAATTTTTATTAGTGAATATATACTTAATGAAATCGAACATTCGTTAAGAACTTTTCCTAACACAACATGAGTGTTACATATTGTGGAGCATATGTGTAACAATCTAAACTTTTAAACATAAATAAATAAAAAATCCCACAAGATTAAATGAGAGGAATGAAATGAAATAATCAAACAAGAGCTTAATATTAGATTTAAAGATAAATGAGTTAACAATAAAAATCTTATTATCGAATGTGGAAAATTGATACAGAATGAAGTGAAATTTATAGTCTGAAACTAAATGATGGATTACAAAGGTTAGTGAATGAAATGGGTCATCCAAAACATGAGTGGTTAGCACAACACTAAACAAAGTCTTAAGGGGGAAACCTGATAATATTGAAAAATTTATTATCACATGTCTAAAATTACATCAGAATCAAACAAAATTTATGTGTAAACAATATACTATATCACACAAATTAATAAAGAAATTGTGGCAAGTTACACACATTTAGCTTAGCCAAACCCCAAAAGCCAATGAACCCAATAATGTCGAAAACCCATTATCGCATGTAAATAACTCCAAAGACCATCGAATAAGATATGATAATTGGACTTGTTACTATTGGATTAACATAGGTTGGCTTCTGCCGAGGAGGCTTAGGGTTTGTTGCTGCCGACGGGCAGATGTTGCCGAGCTTCTAACTTGCAAGACCATCAAGAGGAGTCGGTGGGTAGACACTCTGACGCTCAAGTTAGTATTAGAAATCAGATTCTCGGGAAGACTTAGAGAGATCGTGTACCTCTGCGTGTGGAGTGTCTTGCCTCTTTTAAAGGAGTAGGCTACCCAAGGTAACCGTTGGGTGAGCCTGTGATCCTTGTGCCACGTTGTCGTAACTATCATTTGGCCGTCGCCTTAACCGCCATGCCAGACCATGTAGACTGTGGTCTTAATGGCTGACGTTATTGTAGACAGATGAAGGTACGTTTTCTTCATCGGATCTTGTCGATTCGCTCTGTGCGGCGGCTCTGATGACTTGAAAAAAAAATGGTGATTGCGAGAGCTTTTTACCTTTTCCAGAGGATGATATGATTGTTGTGCGAGAGTAAATAGGTCCGTTCACTCCTTCCTCTTCAGCTGGCCAAAAAGGAAGGACTGTGCTCTTCAGATTTCTTGCAAGAAAAGACAGTGAAAATAACCCATTAGTCTGGATGCAGTGTAGCATATGCAATATGTTCATGTATAAGAAAGAAGACACATAACTAGGGGTTGCTTACTGGTTGGAGGCTCGAAGGAAGATGGCCAAACGCTATGGCCACTTCCCTCCCTCCATTTTTTAAGAAAAAAACCCTTAAAGAGAAGGTTGCGAAGATGATCTACTTGCGTGTGTGCACAAGTGTGATCAGCAGCATGCAATGTATATATAACGAAAAATAAATGAGCAAAGAGAGGGATGAAGAAAAGGACTCCTATTCAGCAGGGATAGGCGTAGTGACAGAAATTTTCTCCAAGGTAGCGTGCTTTTCTGAGATTCCGAGGTCGGTGTGTTGCAATCGGGGGGCCGGACCGTGATCGGGATGTCTGCCGTGTGATGTTGCTGTGTGCAAGCTATGAGAGGGAAATGGATACTACGAAGGCTGTTGGTGACGTGAAGAGCTCTGCGACGGTGCCGAGACTGCTGGAGCAGGAAGGCAGAAGTCACTGTATGTGTGCTATGGCGATGGAACATGGGGCAGCATTGTCATGTGTCTGGGTGTGAAGCGAGAGAAAAAGAGACGCCAGAAGCACAGATGGTGTGGGTTTTTACATAATTATCACCCTTCCTCCCCTCTCCCCCGTGCAAAGAGAACTGAAGGTATATATAAAGGCTCCTTCGCATGCAATTGCCTCGCACATGGCGATCCGGATCAGAGACCACAAGACCAATAAAAATGGGACGCCTCAGCATGGATTGGGTCAGGGAAGGTGCCGGGGACGGTCTCCCCATGTCCCCTACTCCCCACTGCGCTGAGGAGGTTGCAAATGAGAGTGATGTGGGGGCGGTTCTCGGACGTGCATGGGTAAGGTGCGGCTGGGAGGTTAGTTCCCCACACGAGGTGGATATGCATGCTGGGTCTTCTGCCTACGCAGGTGTTACGCTCTGCCTACGCAGGTGTTACGCATGTTGATCAGGTTGAGGGTGAATAGATTACAAAAATATATCTGTAAAAGATTAACTTCAAAAACATTAAGCATAGAAGTTAGAATTAGTAAATAGCAGAAATAAGAGAGAAACAATCATACACATATGCAAGAAGATTTTTATCCTGATTCGGTTCTCTTATCACTAGCAGTCTTACGTCTAGTCTCTAAAAATTACTTAGGATTCCACTAACTAAGGATATAGTCTCCATTAAAGACATTTACACATGTAGCACCCGCTGACTTTCTCTTCAACCCATGGCAACAAATCACCTGTAGCAACATGTCTTCATTTCAACAAAGCGAAGGAAACAATCAGTTGCACAAGTCTTCTCTTTACTCAAGAAAAGGAACAACCTTAAAGAAGGTTTAAGTTGAAGGCCCTTAGACCAATCTTATAGAAACAATTTAAGGCTTAATCTGAGACACAATCTAAGAGAGTGGAAAGATGCATACAATGAAGCAACACTCTCAGACCCTTACAAGCTCTCTCAAGAAAAAAATGACAGTTGAAACTTCAAGGAGAGCAACGAGCAGAATAGTTGGTGGTGAAGGAACGATGCTCTTCTCTTTTCGAAAATGGTTATCTCTCTTCTATATTCCGTGTCCCCTTCACCATATCATCATGCTCTTATTTATCTTCTATCTTGAGAAATATTCGTTGAGATGTTCGCTTATTTCTTGAAACTCATTTTCATGCAGTCGTAGCAAGACCAAGATTGTAAGAGTGTGTGACTATTAGAAACATGTATGCAATAAATGCTAGGATACAGAGAGAAGAATCATAGAGGTATCGTCAGTGTCAATCAACATTCTATGCTAGGTGATGTAACGCGTCGTACTCTAGAAAATATGTGTCTATTATGTCACCATTTAAAAATGTTGGAAGACATGTCATGAAAATAGTAAACAGTAAAAGACGTTCAGCATGGGAACTGTATCTAGTAACTTACACTATAGAAAGATATATTTGAATGCTTACATGCAAAGGATATGCGACAAATGGTGGGAGACTTGAATGACATATATTTAAACAATAAATATGATAATGCTTGATTATGAATAATATTATAAGCAACAGTCACAACAATAAAGTTTATCCATAGTATTTCTTGATCAATCGATCGTACATAATGGTAGCTGATACAATTTAAGTATAACCACAATCGATGTGAGCTCTTGAGGACAAATGATAAGATAATGGCAATCGTTATGGATTCTCAAGATCAATCGATATGCAAGATACAATCGATATGATTTCTTCAAGGACGATTGTTATGTGAAAGACAATCAAAATATTAAAGATAGTTGATCTGAGACATGAGTTGATATGCTAGGGGAAATCGATATGATAAAGGAAATTGATATACAACTTAATAGTAATCGATTTATGAGGACAATCGATGTGCAACTTAACTGTAATCGATGTGTGAAGGCAATTGATATGCAACTTAGCGGTAATTGATGTATGAAGGCAATCGATGTGCAACTTAACTGTAATCGATGTGTGAAGGCAATCGATATGCAACTTAACGTAATTGATGTTGAAGGCAATCTATGTGCAACTTAACAATAATCGATGCGTGAAGACAATCAATGTGTCACTTAATTGTAATCGATGCCTGAAGGTAATTGATTTGAGAAGGCAATCGATATGTAAAGACAATATATATGTAAAGACAATCGATTTGTAAAGGCAATCGATATGAAAAGGCAATCGATCCTGTGATTTACCTATAATCTATTCGTGAAGTACAATCAATATAGAGTGTTTATCAATTGTTATGTTATTATAATAGCAATCGATGTGGACTTAGGACTATTCAAACAAATCAACTTTGACTTACAGGATTTTATTTAAGACTTACCAGAGTGTCCCTTAATGGAGGAAATTTCAATTTTGTCTTGTTGATAGACTTCATGAAAAAATAATTGTTAAATATATTTTATGATTTTGTTATCACCAAAATAAATATATGAGGATGAATTGTTCATCAATCTCCCTCTTTTTGGTGATGACAAAACAATGAGTGTTCTTAACGAAAATTGAAACAATAGATGCTCTAGATATGTATTTCAGAGTATGTTCTCCTCATTTTGTCATTAACCAAAAAGATTAAAGAAAGAGAGATCATAGGCAAAGAAAATGGAGGTCAAGGGATGATATTATATTAAAGAGAGGAGAGTTAAATGTAGAGAGCTGGCAACAATAAGGATGCAAAAAGATCAATGAGCGGCCAGGCTTTGACTTCCTGCTATTCAAAATAGTTTTTGAACAACTCCCAACTGATAGAGTAAGATGGCCGTATAGCTATTCTGAATTTATGGATATGAAGCTGACGTTGATTCTGAAGAAACTGGTGATACGATGTGATGTTCAGTCTGTCCCCATGTAATTTTAATTAATTACATATTTATTTTGGTGATTAACAAAACCCTATCAAAAGTTCTAACACATACTTCATAAGTCTTAAGTACAAGAAATATACCAAGGTCAAACAAGCCAATATTGATATGTATTACCTTTCTGAAGCTTTAATCATTTCAAGATCATATTTCTCTAAGTCACATCGATTTCCTTGTGTGTGTGTATGGATTTCAATAGAGCTATAACGATTTCTTCATAAGATTAAAATATCATGGTGTTTCAATCAAGTCGTTCTCATAACGATTCCTTAAGTTATCGCAACGATTTCTTTAGAACTCGTAACGACGTGCCCGTCGCAATGATTCCTTAAGTTATCGCAACGATTTCTTTAGAGCTCATAACGATTTGCTTCACGCAACGATTTCTTTAGAGCTCATAACGATTTGCCTTGTATAACGATTTGTTAAAGTGTTTCACAACGATTTCTTCAGTGAACACAACGACTTGCTTTCTATAACGATTTGTTAAGTGTTCATAACGATTTCTTCAGTGAACACAACGACTTGCTTGCTATAACGATTTATTAAGTATTTCACAACGATTTCTTCAGTGAACACAACGACTTGCTTTCTATAACGATTTGTTAAGTGTTTCACAACGATTTCTTCACTGAACACAACGACTTGCTTTCTATAACGATTTGTTAAGTGTTCATAACAATTTCTTCAGTGAACACAACAACTTGCTTGCTATAACGATTTGTTAAGTGTTTCACAACGATTTTTTCAGTGAACACAACGACTTGCTTTCTATAATGATTTGTTAAGTGTTCATAACGATTTCTTCAGTGAACACAACAACTTGCTTTCTATAACGATTTGCTCTCTATAATGACTTGTTGGTATTCATAACGATTTCTTCTGTAAACACTTGATCATAACGATTTCATAAGTCATATAGACAACGACTTTATGGTTTATATCGACTTGACATTTATCTTATCTCTTAAAGCATTGGATAGTCAAAGTCTTCTGCTATCCGTCTGACTGTTGTGCATTTAATGAAGACAAAACGTATCTCTGCATGCATGCAGATGATATCTTTTCATTATCGTGCATATTCTATCAACATCTTTTAGAACAAGCTATCTGGCATTGCTATTTTGGTGAATATTTACATCAACGTTTACTGACAACAAGAGACAGCCTAGCTGTCTACTGTTCTAGCATTTAATATGTGCAGGGTCCTAAAGATATTTTATCATACAACATCAGACCATATAGACACCAGAAGATCCTATCTCTTTGCGTGCTCAAATGGCTAAAAGACTGTTGACTAGAAGCTTCCAAGTCTCAATCAGTCTAACGTCTATCAAACAAAGAGACAACGGTTACTTCAACGACTACATTTCAAAATGGGGATATAAATACAAGACAGAAGATCAGAAGAAGCAGTGATACCAACGTAGAAGCAACAAAAAAATCTTCTGATAAAATTCTAGAGCCAAGCACCTCATACCTTTTTTTAGTGTTGCTCTTTGCTCTCCTCTCTGTAGTGAAAAATCTTGAGAGAGTTCGTGTAGTTCTGAGAGTCTTCTGTGTTTCTAGATCTCTTTCTCTCAGTCCTGCTTGCTTCAGATCTTAGCTTGTTGAAGTTTGATCTAGGGGCTTGAATTTATTCTATTCTCTTTGTGTTGTTTCCCTTCGTGTGTGAAGGAAGACCTGGTGGAATCCAGGGTGTTGTTTCCCTTCTGTTGTGAAGGAAGACCTGGTGGGGTATCCAGGGTGTTGTTGTTCCCTTCTGGTGTGAAGGTAGACCAGCTGAGCTGGGTGTTGTTTTGTCCATAGGGGGACTGTACCCTAGTTAGTGAAATCTTGAGTTGTTGCTCAGGGACTGGACGTAGGACTCCTAAGGAAAGGAGGTCTGAACCAGGATAATTCCTTGCATTGTGTGATTGATTCTTTGTGGATTTGTTGTTCATACTAACCGTTACTAATCAACATCGAAGATTGTTTTATGTATATTTGTACGTACAGGTGTCACCTAGATAGATTTTTTAAAGACCCATTCACCCCCCCTCTGGGCTTGTCAACTGGGCAACAAGTGGTATCAAAGCGAGTCTCTTCGACAAAGAAAAGATCTAACGATCTGAAGAGTAAAGATCTATGGCAGCCCAAGGTCACAACGAAGGTCAGTCTGTCAACCGACCACCATTATTCGATGGAGAGGATTACACATACTGGAAAACAAGAATGGAGTACTTTCTTCAATGCCACGATTATCAGATATGGTCCATAGTTGAAGAACGCGATCTTCTGGTCACAAATGAGAAAGCTCAGTGGACAGACGATGATAGGAAGAAGATCTCGCAGAACTGTAAAGCAAAGAGTATTATGTGTTGTGCCCTTAGTAAAAAGGAGTTCAACAGAGTCTCAGCCTGCAAATCCGCAATGGAAATGTGGAAAAAGCTCAGAATCACCTATGAAGGCATAGACAAGGTGAAGGAAACAAGAATAGACATTCTTGTAGCTCAGTACAAGAGATTTCAAATGCAATCAGGTGAGTCCATTACCCAAATGTTCAGTAGATTTACAAATATTACAAATGGGTTAGCTGGACTAGAAAAGACCTATGAAATGGGAGATATGGTCAGAAAGATTCTTAGATCTTTACCATCCTCATGGACCCCAAAGGTCACAGCTATTGAAGAAGCTAATGATCTGAAAAGGATGTCTTTGGAAAAGCTCATTGGGTCCCTTGTGGCCCATGAGATCAATATGGAAAGGCTAGGAGAGTCCTCAAATAGAAAGAAGCACTCCAATGCCTTAAAAGCTGAAAAAGACTCATCAGAAGCAAGCTCAGATGAAAATAAAAGCATTGAGGACAGTGAAAATGAAGAAGCGATGCTATCAAAAAGGTTGCAGCACATTCTTGCTAAGAAGAAGAAATTTCAGTCTGGAAGAAGGCACTTTAAGAAAAATAAAGAATTCAAGAAACCAGAAGGAAAGGATCAAAAGAAGAGTGAGCCCATATGCTACAAGTGCAAAAAGCCAGGACATATCAAAGCTGAATGTCCAAAGCTCAAGAAGCCTGAATTCAGAAAGAGAGAGAGCTTCAAGAAATTCAGGAAATATAAGAAGAAGGTTATGGCAGCTGCATGGAGCAACAACAGCGACTTAGACAGTGAGTCAAGCTCAACCAGTGATGAAGAAGAAGCCAATTTGGCTTTCATGGCAAATACCAAAGATAAGGTAACCTCTGACTCTTCCTTTAATTCATGCAATGATTCTGATTCAGATAATTTAGAGGAAGCATTCAATGAACTATATAATAAATATAAAGAAGTAACTAAACTGTTAAAAGCAAATAAGAAAAATATTGTTTGTCTAGAAAACACTAACTCAGATCTAAAAACAGAAAATGAAGAACTAGAAAGCCAAATAACTGAACTTAAAAGGAAAAATGAACTGATTTGTGAAGATCTAAAAGTTAAGAATGAACAAATAATTAAATTAGACAAACAAGCAAGCTCAGATGAACTAAAAACTGAAATTAAGACACTAACAGAAGAAAATATTAAGTTATCTAGCACATTGGAAAAATTTACAAATGGTAAAAATCCCTTAATATTAAAAAGTGCTAGAAGATCAGGAAAGAAAAAACATGGATTAGGATATACACCTCTAGATAATGAAGAAATCACAGTCTATCCTAAAATATACTCAACTCCAAAATTCGTACCAGAACAAGACATATCATATAAAGCCAATTTTAAATATATTGCAAAAGTAACAAAAACATCTTGTTACAGTCATTGCAATAAGTTAGGTCACATAAAAGTAACATGTCCAACTACAAGACATAAGAAATGGATAATAAAAAGGGAAACATGTGATACTAACCAATCAGGACCCAAAGGAACTTGGGTACCTAAAACTTAATGTTTTCATTTCAGGGTAACACTCGAGCATCCAAATGGTATTTAGACAGTAGGTGCTCAAGGCACATGTCAGGGAATCGGAAGTTTTTCACCCATCTCCAAGCTGAAGAAGGAACAGTTACCTATGGAGACAATAGGAAAGGCACAGTAATTGGTTGTGGTTCTGTGAGCAACAAAGGAAAAATAGTCATTGAAGATGTATTGATTGTCAAAGGGCTGAAGCACAATCTCATCAGCATCAGCCAGCTTTGTGACAGAGGTCATTAGATTCAGTTTCAAGAGTCAAAGTGCAGCATATTGAAGGAAGGAGCAGTGATTTTCGAAGCCAACAGAGAAAAGAACCTGTATGCACTCCATCTTGAAGAACTCAAGGAACAAGATGTCTGTCTGGCAGCAAACAAGGATAAATCAACTGAATTGTGGCACAGAAGACTAGGACATTGCAGCATAGAAGGTATGAGAAAACTGCTAAAGAAGAATCTTATGGAATGTCTGCCAAAGGTCAGCACAAAATTGGATGGTGTCTGCAGACCTTGTGCTAAGGGAAAACATGTTAAGAATTCCTTCAAGTCAAAGACTGTAGTGACAACCTCAAAACCCTTAGAACTCCTTCATATGGATTTATTTGGGCTAATGAGAACCACCAGTCTTGGAGGAAAGAATTTCGGATTTGTTATAGTTGATGATTATTCCATATTTACATGGGTATCATTCCTAGAGCATAAAGATGACACATTTGAAAATTTTGTCAGTTTCAGCAAGAAACTCCAGAAGGATCAGAAGTTCAGCATTGTTTCTATCCGATCAGATCATGGTGGTGAATTCAGAATGAAAAATTTGCTAAGTTCTGTGATGATCAGGGGATTGAGCATAATTTCTCAGCACCAAGGACACCACAACAAAATGGAATTGCCGAGAGAAAGAATAGAACTCTATTGGATATGGCAAGAACAATGCTATCGGAATATGATCTGCCAAGGTATTTTTGGGCTGAAGCAGTCAACACAGCAAGCTACAATATCAACAGAGTAATGATCAGGCCAATCCTAAAGAAGACTGCATATGAACTGTTCAAAGGAAAGAAGCCAAAGATCAGCCACTTCAGGACATTTGGATGTCCTTGCTTTGTCCACAATAATAGAAAAAGGGACATTGGTAAGTTGGATGCCAAATCAGATGAAGGCATCTTCATGGGGTACTCCTCTAAACCCAAAGGCTATAGAATATTTAATAAACGCACTTTATTAATTGAACAGTCTGTACATATTATTTTTGATGAAACTAACCCTTCCTTGAGAAATGAAGAAGATAGTGATAATGATGATACAGATGAACTGTCCAAGAAACTAAAGAATACATCAATGAGGACAAGGATGACCCACCTCTGGAAGACATGCAACAAAAGGAAATTTCACATGAAAATCTTCCAACGAAGTGGAGATACAAGAAAGATCACCCACTTGAGAATATTATTGGCGATCCATCTGTTGGGGTAAGAACAAGAGGTAACATGATACCCTATGATTATTTAGCATTTGTTTCTCAAATAGAGCCGAGGACAGTCAATGAAGCTCTTGGTGATGAATCTTGGATCTTGGCCATGCAAGATGAACTAAATCAGTTCAAGAGAAACTAAGTATGGTCACTTGTTCCTAGACCATTAGACCATCCAATTATTGGCACCAAATGGGTGTTCAGAAACAAATTGGATGAGGCTGGTGTGATCTTGAAAAACAAGGCCAGGCTGGTAGCTCAAGGCTATTCCTAAGAGGAAGGCATAGATTTCGATGAAACCTATGCACCTATAGCTAGACTTGAGGCTATTAGAATACTACTTGCATATGCATCAGCATTAGACTTAAAACTATTTCAAATGGATGTCAAATATGCATTCTTAAATAGTTTTATAAAAGAGGAAGTTTATGTGGAACAGCCCCCTAATCATGTTTTCAAACTTCATAAAGCTTTATATGGATTAAAGCAAGCACCTAGGGCCTGGTATGAAAGGCTTAGCTCTTTTATTCTAAAACATGGTTTTAGTAGAGGTCAAGTAGATAGCACTCTATTTGTAAAATCAAAAGTTAAAAGCATACTACTTGTACAGATTTATGTAGATGATATTATCTTTGGATCTACTGATGAATCTCTTTGCAAGTATTTTGAAAAGTTGATGCAGGGAGAATTTGAGATGAGCATGATGGGAGAGCTCCAATTATTTCCTTGGATTACAAATCAAACAAGGAAAAGAAGGAACTCACATCTGCCAAGCGAAGTACACAAAAGAGCTCTTGAAGAAATTTGGATTTGATAATGCCAAGCCACTGTCAACACCAATGAGTATATCAACAAGGATGGACAGTGACAAAGATGGTAAGAAAGTAGATCAAAAGGTCTACAGAGGTATGATAGGTTTTGTGACGGAACGCCCCGTTCTAGCCCGTTAAACCGATAACGACCTAGATCCGAGTCCGCCTCCCGCGAACGGGCCGAAGCCTCGCCAGGGATACCATACCACAATCAGGAACACACCATTTCATATATAAATTTCACAAGTTTACATAGCCATATTTTCACAGAACTGAAAGAAGGTACAAGAGCCTGGGGCATACCCCGAGGTACAACTGTAAAAAGTAAACAAACTAGCTACACTACACTGCTAAGGAAGCTACACTGCTGAAGGTGTTGACCCTGCACCGCTACGACGCGGCTCCGAACTGGACGACGGTCGAGAAACGTCCTCCTCGCTCTCACCTGTGGGGGTAGGGGTGAGCCTCGCTAGTCACTGGCTCAGTAGGGAACTTACCCAACACCGAGCAAAACCAAAACATAGGTACTAAAGCAGTAAACAGTACCAACAATTTATAGAACTGCTAAGCAGGATATAAAAGCTGTAAAAGTACTCACCGTCTACCGACTATAAAAAACAACTGAAATAATTAAACGGCAAACCAGCACAAGTGTACGAGCTAAAGTAGAGACCGCCAAACACGAGCCACGTGAACTGGTTCGCGACACCAGAGACTGACTCGGACAACAAACACAGGTCTACCTCTCAGTCTCGCAGCTATAGATGAAAGGTCCAGCTGCCGCTGCACGTGAAAAGGTCAAGCAACTGTGGGGACCAACTAAAACACCACCACCTGCGTACCACGTGGTAGCAGGCCCGTGCCTGACACCTCTAGAGACCTTGGCCTAGGCTCACTAGAGTGAGGCACTGGAGAAGGACTAGCTGGGGACCAGTGTCGACTACTGGTGTCCGTACCCACAACTAAGAGCACTCTACAAGTGACTAAAGACAAACACAAGTGTCACTGTCCCACTGTCATCTTTCCCTCAGCCGGACGTACAACTCAAGTAAAAGAGTGAGGGTGTCCAGGTCAGACGACACAGACCTCGACGGTACAACACAAGTACCGGGACAAAGCCCCGAGCTAACAGCTTGGCTCACAGAGAACCTGGGGCACCCAACTGAAGAGGTAACCATGGTAGGCGTCGTACTACTCGCCACGTACACAAAACCATGTGCACGTCACACAAACCACGTGAAGACTCATGTAAACCGCGTGCACTAGTAGTCCACTACACGTGAACACCACGTAAACACGTAAAGAACCAGCCAACTGCGTACCCAGTACACTAACCTCAGAAAGCACGTGCACTAGGTGCACCACAATTACCATTGCACCGTTCGATAACAACAAAATTCAATATAACAATATTTAAGTAAAAGCATGCTGGCGGCAACATCGACTGCCGTCGATAGGATGTAAACGGCAAGGTATCTAGACGTTAATCTCCCAACTGAAGAACCTGGCGTCAATCGATGTTGACGCCAAGATCTTCGGCCATCAACTTCACAGAACCCTGGGCTGATACCTCAGGTATTCCCAGCCTTAAAATCAACAGAAAAACATGAAGAATTACTTTCTCTAGCATGCATGAATCCTAATCAAATCGAAACAACATGTTCCATTGATTAAATTACTCAAACCACCCATTTATCCCACATGGATACCTTTTCCCAAAAATACAATTAACATATAGATTCATGCGTTCCAGATGTATTATCACAACCTAAAGGAACTAAAGGGATCATTCCCTACCTCAATACACACTTAAACCTCCTAAATTCTCCTGCTTCGCACCAAACCCTCCGCGAGCTCCTACGGCGATTACACCTCACTCCGGCGTTTCCTGGCACAATTGATCACCGCCACTCGTTCCACGATCCTCGAACCAGCCTTCCTCAGCTGTTGGAAGTAGTGGGGAAGCAAGGGGCATGAAAACAGGGCGAGGGAGAGGGAGAATGAGCTGAGGAAACTATCCTCGGGTAGACCTATATTCTGCAGGTCGCACAGGTTGGCGTCAACCCTAATGCCGTTTAGGGAACCGTCATAGTAAACGTCCACAAGGCCTGACGTTAAGTTCTTAAGGTTGACGTCACCTTCGATGGACGCCAAACCAATCAACGACCACACCTGGCCGTCAACCCCTACTCAATTACAGCAGGTCCTATTTTATTTCAGGACCAAACCTGCGCACACCACACGACCAAACCACACTGGCCTCACAAATGGCCACCACAACCATTACACACATGATCCATAAGGATCCAAAAAGTACGCGACGTTACATTACTATCATCTAAAAAGAAAATTTCGACCTCGAAATTCATAACACAACTTAAACATAAACAACTTAAATATACACATTTTTACAAGTACTATCATTTAAAAAGAAATACAACACCTTATACAAACAGATAGGGATACCCCTTAGCCATCTCCTTGGCTAATTCCCAGGTATCCTCACCACCCAACCTATTTTCCCATCTCACTTTAACTAGCTCAATTTCTTTATTTCTCAGCTTCTTTATCTTTCGATCAGTGATCTGCACCGGATATTCTGGCATGGTCATGTCTGGCCTCAGATCACCACCTTGGTAACTGATTATTTGAGCTGGATCTTCAATGCACTTTCTTAACATAGAAACATGGAAGATATCATGGACATCCACAAAATCAGCTGGCAAATCAAGCCTATAAGCTGTTTCCCCAATTCTCTCAATCACCTGGAAAGGTCCCACATATCTCGGGCTCAACTTCCCAGTCTTGCCAAATCTCACAATACCTTTACTAGGGGAAACTCTTAGAAAAACTAAGTCTCCTATTTCAAATTGAAGTGGTCTCCACCGATTATCTGCATAACTCTTTTGCTTACTTTGAGCTGTCTACAATTTTTCTTTAATAAGTTTCACTACTTCCGTGGTTTTCTGAATCAATTTAGGACCCACTAACTGCCTTTCTCCCACTTCATGCCAGTTTAATGGGGTTCTACATGGCCTTTCATATAAAGCTTCATACGGTGACATCCCAAGACTGGTATGATAACTATTATTATAGGCAAACTCAACCATTCCCAAATGTTGCTCCCAATTACCTCCCCAAACTAAACAACAAGCTCGCAACATATCTTCAATTGTCTGGATAGTTCTTTCTGTTTGACCATCTGTTTGGGGATGATAAGCGGAACTATATCTCAATTCAGTACCAATTACTTTCTGCAGACTTCTCCAAAACCCAGAAGTAAATCTTGGATCTCTATCAGATACAATAGTCTTCGGAATACCATGCAGTGGAATAATTCTTTCAACATAAACTTTTGCTAGTCTATCCACTGTCCAAGACATACTTACTGCTGTTAACCTGCACACTTTGGTTAATCTATCAACAAATACCCATATTCCATTATGCCCAGAACCTGATCTTGGTAATCCTGCCACAAAGTCCATGGCAATATCATCCCATTTCCACTATGGGATGGGCAACGGTTGCAATAGGCCTCCAGGCTTCTGATGTTCTGCTTTAATCTGTTGACAGATAGCACACCTTGCAACAAACTCTGCTATTTCCTTTTTCATATGAGGCCACCAGAAATGTTTCTTTAAATCTTGGTACATTTTAGTACTACCTGGATGGATAGTGTACCTGGATTTATGGGCCTCCTCTAACACTCGCTGCTTTACTTCTCTCTCTGTTGGAACAAACAACCTACCTCTGAGCCTAATCACACAATTATCATCAATGGTAACTCCTTCCATTTTCACAATTTCAGCTAAACTTACATCTGCTCTCTGAGCCTCAACAATCTGCCAATACAAGGACGGCTCTACAGCACTAGCAGCTAGTACTGCCCGTCGCTGACTACTGGGCACATACAAGGAGTTCTCCACTATCTCTTCATACAGCTTCCACTCTTTGATCATCATCAGATTTATATATGCCTTTCTGCTCAAGGCTTCGGCCACAACATTGGCTTTACCCAGATGGTAAGCCAAACTGAAATCATAATCCTTTAAATATTCAATCCATCTGCGCTGATGAAGATTTAAATCTTTCTGCGAGAAGATATACTTCAAGCTTTTATGATCTGTAAAGATCTCAAATCTCTCGCCATATAGATAATGCCTCCACATTTTTAAGGCAAACACAACTACTGACAATTCTAAATCATGAGTGGGATAATTTTCTTCAGCTGGCTTCAATTGCCTGGACGCATAAGCTATTACTTTGCCATGCTGCATAAGTACTGCGCCAAGCCCTCTCCTTGAAGCATCTGTATATACCACAAAACCACCACTTCCAGTTGGTAATGCCAATATAGGTGCTGTTGTAAGCCTTTTCTTCAATTCCATAAAACTTTTCTGACACTCACCAGACCACACAAATGGCACACCCTTCCTGGTTAATTTAGTCATGGGTGCCACAATCTTGGAGAAATCTTGTATGAAGCGCCTATAATATCCTGCCAATCCCAAAAAACTTCTAATCTCAGTGATTGTCTTAGGCACTTCCCATCTCATCACTGCTTCCACTTTACTTGGGTCCACTGCTACTCCTTTGGCTGAGATAACATGACCCAGAAATTGAATTTCTTTTAACCAAAATTCACACTTATTAAATTTGGCAAACAACTGATTATCCCTTAACAACTGCAGGGTAAACCTCAAATGAGCTGCATGCTCCTCTTCAGATGCTGAATAAATCAGAATATCATCAATAAAGACCACAATGAATTGGTCCAAATACGGATGAAAAATTCTATTCATCAGATCCATAAAACCTGCAGGAGCATTAGTCAGCCCAAATGGCATAACCACAAATTCATAGTGACCATATCTAGTTCTGAATGTTGTTTTATCTATATCCTCCTCTTTAATTCTCAACTGATGGTACCCAGATCTCAAATCAATTTTAGAAAATACTTTCGCTGATTGCAACTGATCAAACAGATCATCTATCCTCGGCAACGTGTACTTATTCTTAATGGTCACATCATTTAGCTTTCTATAATCTATACACATACGAAAACTTCCATCTTTCTTTTTCACAAACAACACCGGTGCTCCCCACGGGGAATGACTCGGTCTAATGAACCCTTTCTGCAACAGCTCTTCTAATTACTTTTTCAATTCTTTAAGTTCTGCTGGTGCCATTCGATATGGAGCTTTAGAAATTGGCATAGTACCTGGCAGCAACTCAATGGTAAAGTCCACCTCTCTATGTGGAGCTAAACCAGACAAATCGTCAGGAAAGACATCAGCAAATTCCCTAACCACGGGAACGGCTTCCACTGACTGACTAGCTTCTACCAGACTTACCGAGGCTAAATAAGCCACACATCCAGCATTTATCAACTTTCTGGCTCTAATTGCAGAAATTAGAAACTTAGAGGTATAAAAAGGCATACCTTGATATTCAAATACTGCACCATCAGGATGACAAAACCTGATCCTCTTCTTTCTGCAATCTAGCATTGCTCCATAAGTTTCAAGCCAATCCATACCCAAAATAATATCATAATTGTCAACTGCAGGGCATACAATCGACCCGGCATCCGGTTCCCTTCGATCACAATAGGAGCTTCATCTATATAGCTCGAAGTGAGCAGGAACTCACCCGAGGGAACCTCCACTACTAACTCACAAGACTTTTCCTCTAAAGGATGAACCATACAATCCAGGAATTCTTCAGAAATGAAAGAATGAGAGGCACCTGAATCAAATAAAACTCTTGCTGAATAATCATAAAGAGGTAAAGTACCTTCAATCATATTTGATGCCTCTGCCTGGGCTCGGGTGATAGCCATAACCCGGCCCCTTCCCCGCTGCTGCGGTGCTCCTCTGCCACGACCTGCCTGTGGCTGCTGAAACTGTTGCGGCTGCTGATACTGCTACACACCTCTTCCATATCCATACTCTCTTGGATAAGGGCAATTGCGGATCAAATGTCCCGGCTGATTGCAATTATAACATCTATACCCTGGTGGAATAATAGGCTGTCTGGCAGTACTCTACTGCGACTTCTCCACCTCTGGCCTACCACGACCTTGCTGAAATTGCTGTCGACCTCCCCATCCTCTTCCTTTACCTTTAAATGCTTGTTTCAATTTCTGACCCCACTTACCAAAACCTGATGAGGAAGGTCCTGCTGGTGCTTTACCCTTACTCACACCCACTGACTGCTGCGGTAGCCGGAAACTATCTGAATCTGACTCGCCCACCTGACGAGTTCTAATAGACCTTTCCAACGTAGCTGCCCTCTGAGCTGCTTCTTCCACTGTCTTACACATAAGTGGCACTACTGCATTCTACAATTCTACTCTTAAACCCCGAATAAAATATTCAACCATCATATTATTATCCGATACTACATAAGGCGCATATCGGCTAAGTGCCATAAATCACATCTGGTACTCTAAAACTGAAGAGTTACCTTGCTGGAGTGTCCGAAACTGCTCCCTCTTTACTTACTGCACTTGAATCGGAAAGAATGTATCATTAAATACATCGAGAAATTCCGACCAAGTAATAGCCTCTTCTATCCTACCTGCGAAGGTGGTCTGCATCTTCAGTCGCCACCATTCTAATGCAAAACCTCGCAACTGATAGGCAGCTAGCACGACTTTATCTGTTGCCAGACATCTCATGGTCGCAAAGACCCTTTCAATTTCATGAACCTAGTGTTCCGCTGTATCTGGATTCGGCCCTCCTGAATAAGTAGGCGACTGCAATCTCAGAAACTTCTCAACTTGCATCACTGGTTCCTCTGCTACTAACACTGGTGGTGGTGGTGGCAAGGGTGCTACAAAAGGCACCTCCGCTCCTGGTGGTGGCGGAACTGGAACTACAGTTACAGTCTCTCCATCCCTAGGTGGCACGGTAACCGGTGGTACTGGCGCCTGCTGATCCATCCTTCATCCGAATATCAGTGAGGCTCTCCCAGATCCTCTCTATCATACGCTGAGTGCTCTCCTCAGGATCATTTCCTCCACCACCCCAATCTCTTCTATCAGCCATTTCAAATTTCTACATAAACAAATCACCAAGCAAAAACAAAACAACAAATTATCAGAAACCAGAGTCCCTATCAGCAGTGTACAAAGACCTAAATAAGGCTATGTATCTTTCTAGTTCCCTTATATTAACGCGGACCTTGCTCTGATACCAACAGTGACGGAACGCCCCGTTCAAGCCCGTTAAACCGATAACGACCTAGATCCGAGTCCGCCTCCCGCGAACGGGCCGAAGCCTCGCCAGGGATACCATACCACAGTCCGTGTAAACACAAAGTAACACACCATTTCATATATAAATTTCACAAGTTTGCATAGCCATATTTCCACAGAACTGAAAGAAGGTACAAGAGCCTGGGGCATACCCCGAGGTACAATTGTAAAAAGTAAACAAACTAGCTACACTACACTGCTAAGGAAGCTACACTGCTGAAGGTGCTGACCCTGCACCGCTACGACGCAGCTCCGAACTGGACGACGGCCGAGAAACGTCCTCCTCACTCTCACCTGTGGGGTAGGGGTGAGCCTCGCTAGTCACTGGCTCAGTAGGGAACTTCCCCAACACCGAGTAAAACCAAAACACATGTACTAAAGCAGTAAACAGTACCAACAATTTATAGAACAGCTAAGCAGGATATAAAAGCTGTAAAAGTACTCACCGTCTGCCGACTACGAAAAACAACTGAAATAATTAAACGGCATACCAGTACAAGTGTACGAGCTAAAGTAGAGACCGTCAAATACGAGCCACATGAACTGGTTCGCGACACCAGAGACTGACTCGGACAACAAACACAGGTCTACCTCTCAGTCTCGCAGCCACGGACGAAAGGTCCAGCTGCCGCTCCACGTGAAAAGGTCAAGCAACTAAGGAGACCAACTAAAACACCACCACCTGCGTACCACGTGGTAGAAGGCCCATGCCTGACACCTCTAGATACCCTGGCCTGGGCTCACTAGAGTGAGGCACTGGAGAAGGACTAGCTGGGGACCAGTGTCGACTACTTGTGTTCGTACCCCCAACTAAGAGCGCGCTACAAGTGACTAAAGACAAACACAAGTGTCACTGTCCCACTGTCGTCTTTCCCTCAGTCGGACGTACAACTCAAGTAAAAGAGTGAGGGTGTTCAGGTCAGACGACACAGACCTCGACGGTACAACACAAGTACCGGGACAAAGCCCCTAGCTAACAGCCTGCCTCACAGAGAACCTAAGGCACCCAACTGGAGAGGTAACCATGGTAGGCGTCGTACTACTCGCCACGTACACAAAACCACGTGCATGTCACACAAACCACGTGAAGACTCATGTAAACCGCGTGCACTAGTAGTCCACTACACGTGAACACCACGTAAACACGTAAAGAACCAGCCAACTGCGTACCCAGTACGCTAACCTCAGAAACCACGTGCACTAGGTGCACCACAATTACCATTGCAGCGTTCAATAACAACAAATATTCAATATAACAATATTTAAGTAAAAGCATGCTGGCGGCAACATCGACTGCCGTCAATAGGATGTAAACGGCAAGGTATCTAGCCGTTAATCTCCCAACTGAAGAACCTGGCGTCAATCGATGTTGACGCCAAGATCTTTGGCCATCAACTTCACAGAACCCTGGGCTGATACCTCAGGTATTCCCAGCCTTAAAATCAACAGAAAAACATGAAGAATTACTTTCTCTAGCATGCATGAATCCTAATCAAATCGAAACAACATGTTCCATTGATTAAATTACTCAAACCACCCATTTATCCCACATGAATACCTTTTCCCAAAAATACAATTAACATACAGATTCATGCGTTCCAGATGTATTATCACAACCTAAAGGAACTAAAGGGATCATTCCCTACCTCAATACGCACTTAAACCTCCTAAATTCTCCTGCTTCGCACCAAACCCTCCGCGAGCTCCTACAGCGATTACACCTCACTCCGGCGTTTCCTGGCACAATTGATCACCACCACTCGTTCCACGATCCTCGAACCAGCCTTCCTCAGCTGTTGGAAGTAGTGGGGAAGCAAGGGGCATTAAAATAGGGCGAGGGAGAGGGAGAATGAGCTGAGGAAACTGTCCTCGGGTAGACCTATATTCTGCAGGTCGCACAGGTTGGCGTCAACCCTAATGCCGTTTAGGGAACCGTCACAGTAAACGTCCACAAGGCCTGACGTTAAGTTCTTAAGGTTGGCGTCACCTTCGATGGACGCCAAACCAGTCAACGACCACACCTGGTCGTCAACCCCTACTCAATTGCAGCAGGTCCTATTTTATTTCAGGACCAAACCTGCGCAAGACCACACGACTAAACCACACTGGCCTCACAATGGCCACCACAACCATTACACACATGATCCATAAGGATCCAAAAAGCACGCGACGTTACAGGTTTACTGCTTTATTTAACAGCTAGTAGACCCGATATTCTATTTAGTGTATGCATGTGTGCTAGGTATCAAGTAGATCCTAGAGAATCACATTTAATTTCTGTGAAAAGAATATTTAGATATTTAGCTAGAACTCATGATTTAGGTCTGTGGTTTCCAAAATCTTGTGAAATTAATTTAGTAGGATACTCTGATGCTGACTATGCTGGATGCAAAGTAGATAGAAAAAGCACCAGTGATTGTTGTCAATTTCTTGCAGGGTGTTTGATATCCTGGTCTTCAAAGAAACAAAATTCAGTGGCACTGTCTATAGCTGAAGCTGAGTACGTGGTTGGTTGCTGTACACAACTCTTATGGATAAAGCAACAACTTGAAGACTTTGGATTAAATATCAAATCAATTCCACTATTGTGTGACAACACCAGTGCTATCAATCTCACCAAACATCCAGTCCAACATTCAAGGACCAAGCATATTGAGGTTAGATATCATTTTATTCGTGATCATGTTGCAAATGGTAATATTGAAATATCCTTTATTGATATAAACGGTCAGTTAGCAGACATTTTCACAAAAGCCTTACCTGAAGAGAGATTCACATCTCTTAGAAGGGAATTGGGCATGTGTAATTTGTGAAAAGATTTCTATTTAAAACTGGCATATAAATTTTCAGAATTAAGTAATTTTTTCCCTCCATGGATTTAAGCAAAAGAAATTCAAATTATCTTTTCTGGCCGCTCTTTTATTAAAGTCGGTTTGAATAGTCAAACTCCTTTGTCGTTTTCTGCCGCCTTTTGGCGCCTCACTTTCCAAAACATTTATTTAATTACAAAAATCGATGTGGGAACGATTCATCTCCATCTTCTACCTTTTTCCCTCTTTCGTCTGGTTGCCTGAGTTGATGCCCTAACGATTCGGACATCAACTCTCTGCAAGTTTGAAGCTCTTCTCTCCTTCCCGCGACAAATTTCTTGAGGGCTTTCACTCCTTCTTCCACCTCAATCCTCCAGAAAACCTTTTCACTTGAATCCATGTCCGCATCCGTCATTTCTGGCAATCTGGGTGGCTACAACGCCGAGTTCCTCTCTCCTGAGCAGTAGGAAAGGTTCACGTTCGTGAAGACCAAGCTGTGTGGAAATAAAGCAGTAGATGTTGTTGATCTTGAAAAGAACGGGATGCACAGTGTTGTGGCAGCCATGAGCAGGATGAAGTGGTCAGTTATTTCAACCTTCTCTGAGGTAAGCTATCCAGACCTCGTGAAGGCATCTATGTTTGCTTGAAATCAGAGACAGATGGGTCTGTGACGTCTTCAGTCAAAGGAATCCCCATAAAGATTGATCATGATCTTCTGAAGATGTTGTTTGATGTGAGCACAACTGGTCACAGTGGAGTCCACACTGTGGATACAAATGTCAAGGGTCACGAAATTATTGGACCTGAGTATCGTCTGAGAGATGGGAAACTAGATATAAATCAAATGAACGCTTTCAACCGTCTCCTTCACTTTATAGTCTGTCAGATAATCACTCCCAGAAGTGCAACATTCTCCACTTGTACCAAAGCAGACTCGGATATGATGTTCTGGGCCATACAGAACAAGAACATCAACATGGCTGAAGTAATGATTGAGAGGATGAGGTTTGCCCGTGATCAGATTTGGGATACAAAGAGCAAGCTTAATGTTGTTGCCCAGCTAGCTAGCCCAGAGGGGGGGGGTGAATGGGTTATTAAAAATTTGATCTTTGATGAATACCTATTCACTAAAAGGATTACACAACAACTCAAATGAAGGTTAGAGTTAGAGGAAATGAGATAGCAATCACACAAAATACAACCACAAGACAGTAGGATTTTTATCCTGGTTCGGAACTCCTTTCCACAGGAGACCTACGTCCAGTCCCTGAGCAATACCTCAGGATTTCACTAATCAAGGGTACAGTCCCCCTTAAAGACAACAACAACACCCAGCTCAGCTGGTCTTCCTTCACACCCGAAGGGAACAACACCCTGGATACCTCCAGGTCTTCCTTCACACCAGAAGGGAACAACACCCTGGATACCACCAGGTCTTCCTTCACACCAGAAGGGAACACCACAAGAGAGGTTTGAAAGACAAGCCCCTAGATCAAACTGCAACAAGCAATGATCTGAAGGACCTAACACTGAGAGCAAAGAATCTAAATCTAGGCTCACTCTCAGAACTACACAAGCTCTCTTCAAATGATCTTTCACTAGCTAGTAGAGAGCAAAAGAGCAAAAGCTAAGAGGAATGAAGTTTTCTGCTCTAAACTTTCTTCAGAAGAATTTGAATGTTTTTCTTGAACATTCATTTCTTCTGTTCTTCTGACTTGTATATATATCTTCAATTTGAAATCTAGACGTTAAAGAGTCTGTTGTCTCTCTTTTGAGTAGTCGTTAGACTGAATGACATCTGGAGTCTTGGAAGCTTCTTGTCAACAGTCTTTTGATTACTTGAGCACGCAAAGAGATGAGATCTTCAAAGATATCCGATGGCTTCTATTTGTTTAACGTTGTACCATGAAGCTAGTTCAGAGGTCTGCACAGATGTCAATCTCAAATAGCAGACATATAAGCTGTCTCTGATGTCAGTCAACGTCAGTAGCAATAGTCAAGAAAATAGTAATGCCAAATAGCTTAAGTCTAAATGACGTTATCAGAGTAGGCACGATAAAGGATGATATGGTCTGCATGCATGCATAGATATGTTCAGATCTCATAAATGCAAAAGCGTCAGAGAGATGTCTACGTGGACTTTGACTGGTCAATGCTTTAAGATGAATAAGATATCAAGATATGAAATCGATGACTGTATGACTTATGAAATCGTTATGAGTCATAGCAAATCGTTATGAACACTTATCAAGTCGTTATGAACTCTAAAGAAATCATTGCGCAAAGCAAATCGTTATGAACACTTATCAAGTCGTTATGAACTCTAAAGAAATTGTTGCGCAAAGCAAATCGTTATGAACACTTATCAAGTCGTTATGAACTCTAAAGAAATCGTTGTGCAAAGCAAATCGTTATGAAACTTATCAAGTCATTATGAACTTTAAAGAAATCGTTGCGCAAAGCAAATCGTTACGGCTGAAAAGTCGTTGTGAGTTCTAAAGAAATCGTTACGAGGACTAAAGAAATCGTTACGGCTAGAAAGTCGTTGTGAGTTCTAAAGAAATCGTTACGAGGACTAAAGAAATCGTTACGGCTAGGAAGTCGTTGTGAGTTCTAAAGAAATCGTTACGAGGACTAAAGAAATCGTTACGGCTAGAAAGTCGTTGTGAGTTCTAAAGAAATCGTTACGAAGTCTTAGAGAATCGTTGCGACATCTTTAAGAAATCGTTACGGTATCTATTTGTTTGAACTTTTCGGTCAGAAAGGAAATTGTTATGCTTATCAATAGAAGTTTATACAAAGACTTGGACAAAGTATGAAATGAGACTTACCTGATTGTCTTGAATTTTCATTTTTCTTTTATTTCCTGTTCTCAAAGCTAAGTAATTCATTAGTACTATTTTGTTAATCATCAAAATTAATATATATAAATAAGTGAAGTAATTTATATGGGGAAAGTTTGGTCATCAAATGTCTCTTTGCCCTATGCCCATTTGCTTACCAAGATCTTCAAACACTTTGGTGTTGATCTATCTGGGGCAGTAGTTGAGAAGATGGGCTAAGCAATTAGGTCCAGAAATCTGAGGAAGAGTGGATTCTCAATTGTTGGTGGAGTCTGGTCTAAGACCTCTGTGGCAGAGGGAGAGGCCATTATAGGGGATATTCCAGATATTCAGGAAGAAGCACCAGAAGCATTAGCAGAACCAGCCACAGTAACTTCAGCAGCAGAAGTTGAGCCAACAGTACCAGCAGTTTTTGTACCAGCAGAAGCTGAGCCAGCAGGACCATCTGAACTGGCAGCTCAAGCAGCAGGAACGGCAGAGCTAGCAGAGTCACCTGCAGTGGCAGTTGAATCTCAACCTCCAGAAGAACCAGTAGGAGAAGCAGTGGTAGGTGCAGCAGATCCTTTGCCCACCTCCATTGTTTCCTCTATCCTTAGAGAGGTGTTGGATTCTATTCATTCCACCCCAGTCACTCCAGAGGCTGGTGGAAATCCAGAGGAAGAGGTTGTGGCATCAGGCCACATTGAGGAATCAGTTGCTCTTGAAGACATTGTTATGGAAAATGATGCTCCTACTGAGGGGGAGCAATTAAAGGATGGACCAGTAGAAGAAGCACAATGTGTTGAGCCTATGGGCAGTTTGCCTGCTAATGAAGTTTTGCCAGATGTTCAGGATGATGGTACTCAGGGGGAGAGACATGTCAACCCCCGAGATTGTGATGCTAAAGATGGGGAGACTGCTAGCTCCTCAGATTCTGATGATGGAGGTCAGCAGCCTCAAGCAACAGAGGCTAGGAAGAATGGAAAGGGAGTGGCATCCGGAGTTCCTCTCCTAGCAGATACTCCTTTCGAGAGGCAGATGAGACAGAAAATTGTCATTAATTTGAAACCTGTCATTGAAAGATTAGATGCTCAAGGTGACATCTTGTGCTCTCTTCAAAGTGATGTGAACTCTATTTTTATGAGCCAAGCATCCACCACTAAGGAAATCTCTCAAATAAGAAATGCCATGAAATGGTTCAACAAAGAGATGGGCAGCATGAAATCTATGCTATCTGAGATTCTGAAGGCAGTTGGAGCTCAAGCTCCTGAGTCAGGGCCATCAGAGCCAGCACCAGCACCAGCAGCAACAATAGCAGAGGTTAGTGGGCAGACAGGGCCATCTGGGCAAAATGAGCAGGCAGAAGGGCCACCAGGGCTAGCTGAGAAAGAGTCAAGGCCATCCGGGCCATTGGAGTCAGGGCCATTGGAGTCTGAACCTGTGCAGACAGTGGTAGAAGAAGAAGTCTTGGCACCTAAGCCCCCAGCTCCTTCTCCTTCTTCTCACACACCTGTTCCTCCATCTCCACCCTCAGCTTCTACAGCTCCTCCTGCTCCCCAGACCTTCAAAAAGCCTCAACCCAGACCCATTTCCTCTTCAACACCATTTCCTTCTCAATCTACCTTTTCTCCTGCCTCTTCCCCTCATATTCCTCCACCTCCATCTATCTTTGAGGTTCCTCCAGCCTCATCATCAGCTGGAGCCTCCTCCTCTGGTCCCTCATCATCAGCTGGACCATCTCCTCACACTTCTTCTCCTCCACCATCCCTTCTTCATCCTCATCCTCCTCCCTCCTTCATCATCATCATTCCAGAAGGAGCTCAAATTGATGGTCCCTATCTGAGCCCCATCAAGGACGAATTTGAGAACACCATTCTTGGCTCTGTTCTCAAAGTTGGCCAGCATATTCATGTCTCTGATCCCTCCTGTCCTCCATCTAAGAAAAGAAAAACCTCTTCATCTTTTAATCCATTGTATCCTCCCTTGTGGTTTTCTCTCACAGAGGTCACTAAAAACAGGCCTCTCTACAGGGAATACCTAATCAAGGTTGTCTTTGCCACCCTCTTCAATCTACCTTTCCTAAACCTCTTTGACCATCTTCAAACCATCCTACCTTACACCTCTCTTACCAAGGTTGTCAAGGCCAAGATCTTCTCTTCTGCTCAATCCCTATCTGAAGAAGAATGAGCACACTCAAATAAGGTCCTCTACAACAAGTTTCTCTCAGCCAGATCTGAAGTGTTTCCTCCCTGGGATCACTCTCTCACTTTGTCAGAATGGTTTCTGCTCCACCATAACAACTCCTGGGCTCCCTTCATCCAGAAAGAGATCAAGATGATCAGGCAATTCAAGATGTTTAATGATTATAGGTGTCTTCATCATTTACCTGAAGTCCAACTCAGTCAGTTCAGGCAAGCCATCCGAAATCTTGGACCTGAGCTTGGCACTACAGCAATTCAAGTAGACTTTGCTACTCTTCAGCTGCCAGAGGCTACATATCTTCCTCCCCTTCACTCCTTGCTCATGGATACACCAGTGGGATCAGTTATTTTTGATCATTTTGCGCGAGTGATGGGCAGAATCAAAGTTCAGAAGGGCAGTGTAGTAGCTTTCCCCAGATTTATCTTTAGGGAGTACCACCTAGGCCACATCCGTGCTGAGATTCTAGCCCCTGCCTTTTCAGAATGTGAAAGACTGACACCTGCAGGGTGGGCCAAGTTCTATCCCTTATCTGCTCAGCAATTGTCGGATACAAATGCAACCTTAGCAAGGGAAGGCCGCCCTCCAATCTCAGTCGCAACCTTTCTGGACATGAATTCCCTCCACCTTGTAAATGATCCTCTTCAAATTTGGGTGGAAAGGTACAAAGTCTATGTCGCCATGCGCCAGGAATTGAAGCATAGGCAGATCTTCTATCCTGTCTCCCTTAATCAGTTTCTTTCTTATGCTAGCTTTGAAAAAGTCACCTACTACAAGGTATCCTTGGACAGAGATCCGTACATTGATTTCCTTGAAGCTCAGTTGGTCCTTCACCTAAAGAGAATGACTCCCTCTATGGGACCAAATTATTCTGTTGGCCATGGACCCTTCAAGACTTACTTTGAGAAGCAGGAAGAGCAGGCCTCGGAGATTATTTCCCATTTTGCCTCTCTTTTATCTCCTGCTTATTACTTACCTGTACCTCCTCAGAATGAATAAACTACATTTGCTTGTCTCTGCTTATCTTTTCTCTTCATTCTTTGTCTCAGATTATCTTTTTGCTTAATGACAAAAAGGGGGAGAAAAATACTTAGCATGTTTGAAATATTCATATTTTTTTTCTTTTTTATGCTTATTGTTGTGGGGAGAAAAATACTTAGCATATCTGAAATACATTCTGCAAAGATTCAGATTCTTTATTCATGCTTATTGTTAAGTTTTGTCATCACCAAAAAGGGGGAGATTGATGCTCAGTTTGTCCCATGTAATTTTAATTAATACATATTTTCTGGTGATTAACAAACCAAACAAAACTCTATCAAAAGTTCTAACACATACTTCATAAGTCTTAAGTACAGGAAATATACCAAGGTCAAACAAGCCAATATTGGTATGTATTACCTTTCTGAAGCTTTAATCATTTCAAGATCATTTTTCTCTAAGTCGCATCGATTTCCTTGTGTGTGCGTATAGATTTCAATAGAGCTATAACGATTTCTTCATAAGATTAAAATATCATGGTGTTTCAATCAAGTCGTTCTCATAACGATTCCTTAAGTTATCGCAACGATTTCTTTAGAACTCGTAACGACGTGCCCGTCGCAACGATTCCTTAAGTTATCGCAACGATTTCTTTAGAGTTCATAACGATTTGCCTTGTATAACGATTTGTTAAAGTGTTTCACAACGATTTCTTCAGTGAACACAACGACTTGCTTTCTATTACGATTTGTTAAGTGTTCATAACGATTTCTTCAGTGAACACAACGACTTGCTTGCTATAACGATTTGTTAAGTGTTTCACAACGATTTCTTCAGTGAACACGATGACTTGCTTTCTATAACGATTTGTTAAGTGTTTCACAACGATTTCTTTAGTGAACACAACGACTTGCTTTCTATAACAATTTGTTAAGTGTTCATAACGATTTCTTCAGTGAACACAACAACTTGCTTGCTATAACGATTTGTTAAGCGTTTCACAACGATTTCTTCAGTGAACACAACGACTTGCTTTCTATAACGATTTGTTAAGTGTTCATAACGATTTCTTCAGTGAACACAACAACTTACTTTCTATAACGATTTGCTCTCTATAATGACTTGTTGGTATTCATAACGATTTCTTCTGTAAACACTTGATCATAACGATTTCATAAGTCATATAGACAACGACTTTATGGTTTATATCGACTTGACATTTATCTTATCTCTTAAAGCGTTGGATAGTCAAAGTCTTCTGCTATCTGTCTGACTGCTGTGCATTTAATGAAGACAGAACGTATCTCTGCATGCATGCAGATGATATCTTTTCATTATCGTGCATATTCTGTCAACATCTTTTAGAACAAGCTATCTGGCATTGCTATTTTGGTGAATATTCACATCAACATTTACTGACAACAAGAGATAGTCTAGCTGTCTACTGTTCTAGCATTTAATATGTGTAGGGTCCTAAAGATATTTTGTCACACAACGTCGGACCATATAGACGCCAGAAGATCCTATCTCTTTGCGTATTCAAATGGCTAAAAGACTGTTGACTAGAAGCTTCCAAGTCTCAATCAATCTAACGTCTATCAAACAAAGAGACAACGGTTACTTCAACGACTACATTTCAAAATGGAGATATAAATACAAGACAGAAGATCAGAAGAAGCAGTGAGACCAACGTAGAAGCAACAAAAAATCTTCTGATAAAGTTCTAGAGCCAAGCACCTCATTCCTTTTTTTAGTGTTGCTCTTTGCTCTCCTCTCTGTAGTGAAAAATCTTGAGAGAGTTCGTGTAGTTCTGAGAGTCTTCTGTGTTTCTAGATCTCTTTCTCTCAGTCCTACTTGCTTCAGATCTTAGCTTGTTGAAGCTTGATCTAGGGGCTTGAATTTATTCTATTCTCTTTGTGTTGTTTCCCTTCGTGTGTGAAGGAAGACCTGGTGGAATCCAGGGTGTTGTTTCCCTTCTGTTGTGAAGGAAGACCTGGTGAGGTATCCAGGGTGTTGTTGTTCCCTTCTGGTGTGAAGGTAGACTAGCTGAGCTGGGTGTTGTTTTGTCCATAGGGGGACTGTACCCTAGTTAGTGAAATTCTGAGTTGTTGCTCATGGACTAGACGTAGGACTTCTAAGGAAAGGAGGTCTGAACCAAGATAATTCCTTGCTTTGTGTGATTGATTCTTTGTGGATTTGTTGTTCATACTAACCGTTACTAATCAACATCGAAGATTGTTTTTGTGTATATTTGTACGTACAGGTGTCACCTAGATAGATTTTTTAAAGACCCATTCACCCCCCCCCCCTCTGGGCTTGTCAACTGGGCAACACGATGGATCACTAAGAGATAGACTGTATAGTCGAAGATTGTCAAAACTAACATGATTTAAGAACTGATCCACAGTGATAGGGTAAACAATGTTGTGTGCTGATAGTTTTTGCTTCAGAGCAATGAAAACTTTGTATCGTTCAACCCATATAGCAAAAATAATTAACTAGATTGATGGAATTCAAATCCATAAACTGCTTAGGGAACAGAGTGGGCTGAGCGGCTAGCAATTGGGCTGTATTAAACTAGTTAAGCTGCTGAGCCACACAAGGATAATTCTTTAGTCATTCTGAAGGAAATAATCTTTCAGATTTAGCTAGCAAGGGTACTAGAACTCCAGACTTGATAAAACCTCTATGATATTCTCTTAAGAGAAAGGTTTAAAATCTAAGTGGAGTCCTTTCTGCACATGAATTCGAGCCTTGACTCTGGCATACCTTTCAAAAATGGTCAGTCCAATAGTAGAATCCATCAAAAGAAAATGAGTTTCTGACAGCAATATGAAATCTGGCAATTTGATGTTTGCAAAATTGACATGGTATTCTGTATTGTGCCTATTTTTCGTCCAAAGATCATCCAGTACATATCTGAATTGAGCTAGTTGTGCCTCTGGCAGACCATTAAGATGACAACAGTCATTGTAGAGTTGAGACTGCCTCAAGAATTTAATTTCTTTTTTAATCTTGGGCCCCCATTCAGTGTTTTGTAAAGGCGCACAAACCAGATAGAAAGAGAAAGTGGGTGATTTGCTGAAAGGTGTATTCTGTCTCTTTCAATCTCAAACTTTATATATACAGTCTTGTTAGGCTTACTTCATTGAAGCTCTATCTTGGATTCAGTTGTAGATAATATACTGCGCACATCAAATTTAGGCATAGTAGATAAGGAAAAATATGAGGGTAAGATATGCTGACAAGATCATGCTTGGTAACCCAAAAAATGCTGCGAATGTACACTTTTGAATATACTCTGTATACACTGATTTTCATATGTGAGTGACTTCCAAAATATACCAAAGAGGTGGAAATAGCTGTGAAGAGCTTTACTGGACTAATTCATTTGTCAATTTTCTTCGCTTGGGAGCTAGACTAGAACATGGCAAACTATCTGTTTTATGGACATGAGTGGCAACAGACAGAACTACCTTAAGAATCCCTTCCTCAAATTCATCCTTAATGTCACAATCCATGAGGTTGGTGACACATGCTCTTTCGGGATTGATGGTAATGAAGGATGGTGGAGTAGGTGGATGAAGGGAAGAAAAAGTATGGGTAGAAGGTTGGGTAGATGGTTCAGCGGAGGTGGTTTGATGTGACGAGGATGTACATGTACTTCATTGGTTTGGGAATTTATGAATGGTTTAGATGGAATAAGATTGGAAGATGTAGGTAAGAAAGTGTCTATTAGAGGGTTTATAGAAGATGGAGGTGTCGGGGATGAAGAGGGTTCATCAATGAATGGGGCTGGAGAGGAGATGGGTTTATGAATAGATTTCTTGGAGGGTTCTAGAGCAAGAGGAGCAGTCGATGAGTTTTCTTGAGTGGATAGACTAGGTGTATGTGCCCATTGAGCCACAGAATGAATTTCTACCTGTAGACGCTCACTGCCAGAATCCACAAAATCTTGTTGATTAGCTGCCTCTGATGGCCCGGTGGCCCAACTGCCACTGCCTATCCTAATGGCCCTGGTGGCTCAATTTCTTCTTCTTGCCCTGATGGCCCTGGTGGCTCAACTCTTTCTTGTAGGAAACAATGTGTATCTACTGGCATTTCAGATATGTGAGGCACATTCTCATCATCCAGATCATTTTGGATTTCTTTTTCAAGACCACTAGATGTAACTTCTGCTATTTGAGGTCCATCAACATAAGATTGAGCTCTCCGAGTCCTAGGAGAATCAACATGTATGTTGTCTAGAGTAGAAGGAATTATGTGAGTTCTCACAAGATGGGTGAGGTCAGTCACCATAGTCTGCAAGCTACCCAATTCAACTTTCATGTCCTAAAGCTCTTACTGTACTCCACACATAATTTCTCCATTACCATTTAGCCTTTGTACTACAAGCTCCATGTGGACACAAACTTTCAGTTGTTTGTTCTTCTAATGAGCTTTCTTTTTAGAGGTAGGTACTATAGCTTCGGGAACAGGATCGACTACTCTGTCAGCTGTAACATCATCACTGATGACATCAACAACAAGTCCCCTAATGGGGATCCCACCTTCAGGTTGATAGGTAAAAACATCATCATCAGATGCATCCTCCACCAGTCCTTCGAGCAAAATGTCCTTTTGAAAATCATTTGTAGACTCCCCCCGAACTGGTGACAAATGTGGTTCTTCTATGACTTCTTCTAGGTTTCCCATTTCCATATTTTGTGGGAAAGCTTTTTGATGCTCCCCCTCAACAGGAGCTTCCTCGACATATTCATCTTCTGCACCAAATTGTTCCTGTTCTACAATAGTCTCAACAATAAACTCAACCAAGATTTCAACATCTTCTGGGTGCACATGTGTCCCTACAACCTCTATGTGCTCGGGGAGTATATCTTCCATCCTGTAGCCAGTAAGAATAGGTGCAGATGCCTCTGTACAACCAACATCTGACTCATCTGCTTGAGCTGAATGTGCTTCTAAGTTGAAATTGGTTGTTAGGATAGGCTCTCCTACCGCATTGATTATTTGGACCATACTTCACCAGAAAGAGTAAATCCACTCTTCTTGTGGTTTCTGGTTCTAATTGGTTGGCCCATTCCCTCCGTCATTTCCCCTTCCAAGTCTACTTTAAAATGACAGAAAAAGTACAGTGAGCGGGTGAGAGTATGGAAGTGGGACTGCCAACTTGCTTTTGGTATCCCATATGAGGTCTGCAGCTGCTTTCATCTTCTCAAGAATGATATGTGCCATGTTGACTTCTTGATTTTGCACCACCCAGAACATGATATTCGCATCCCCTTGGGTGCACTGAGAGAAACTAGCTCGACGGGGTACCAAAATATGACAGATAATAAAATGTAGGAGTCTATTGAAGGCAGAGAATTGATTTATATCTATTTTACCTTCTTTTAACTTGTACTCTGCTCCAATAATACCAAGCCCTTTGACATGAATATCCATAGAGTTTGCAAGATTGTGCTATTCCTTAGAACAACCAAATAATTATACTAATAAGTCAAAGGTAATCTTTATGCACTTACCTTCGACAAACGATACCAGAGTGGCTCCATCTTCTGATTGCAAACAAGTGTAAAATGCTTTCACCAAGTGAGGATAGCTCAATTATGAAACTATGCACAAACTAGTCCATTTCATTTAGTTTAGGGTTTTCACAACCCTGGCCATTCCATGCTTGCTTAGATCTGTCATCCACTGCTTTGTTTCCATAAATCTTTGTCTTAACTGATTGAAATTCTGAAATTGTTTTACTATGAAGTACTCTATGCTGTAAGCCCTCAAGTTACTTGAACTACCAGATGCGACCATGAGAATCAAAGAATATAGTATCTTTAAACTCGCAAGAGGTAGAAGAATAAGACCTCTCAAGAAATTTGAGCGAGGAAGAGCAAGAATCTTCAAGTGGGAAGACAAAGGATTTCGCGGACTCATAAAACCATAAGGGGGTTTCGAGGAGCTTGGAGTCGAAAGGGTTGCGAAGAGAGAGAGAATCGATAAAAGAATGAGTTGCAGCTATAGAGTAAATAGACAGAAAGATGAGTAGAATCGACAGTCTATATATCAATTACACAAAACGACAAAATAGTGTGTATTGATTACTGAATAACTTATTCAGAAAGGCTATCGATTGCTAAAGGAAGCACATCGGTAGATGATAAAACATATAAGAGTGGATAAAATAGTTTGGAATAAAGGAGGCAGACAATTATTACTCTGAAAAAGCTTAATGTATTTCAGTTATGTGTAGATATAACTATTACAAATTACACATGCCTAATTCCCTTCTAAGAGAGGTAAATCTCTCTTCAGATAAGACCTTTATCAAGATATCTGCTAACTGATTTAAGATATCTATGAATGAAATATTAATATTACCATTAGCTATATGATCTCTGATAAAATAATACCTAACCTCAATATGTTTGGTCATCGAGCACTTGTGTTGTCACAAAGTTGTGGAATGGTCTTGACATTTAATCCATAATCTTCGAGTTGTTGTTTGATCCAAAGAAGTTGAGTACAACAGCTCCCAACAGCCACATATTCAGCTTCAACCATTGATAAGGCTACTAAGTTTTGTTTCCTTGAAGATTATGAAATCAAACAGACAGCAAGAAATTGACAACATCCACTAGTACTCTTTCTATCTACCTTGTATCCAGCATAGTTAGCATCTGAGTAACCAATTAAATTGACTTTACAAGTTTTAGGTACCATAGGCCTAAATCATAAGTATGAGCCAAATATCTAAACATCCTTTTAATTGAAATCAAGTGAGATTCTTTAGGATCAGATTGATACCTTGCACAGTTAAGTAAAGTAAAGTAGTGAGACGATCATATTTCTATATAGCTTTTGGTCCATTTTCTTACCTTGTGGGTCACTATCTAACCTTGTTGAAGTGCTTATTGGGGTGGATAAAGGCTTTGCGTTATCAAATCCAAATTTCTTCAATAGGTCTTTAGTATATTTGATTTGACTGATATGAGTACCTTTTTTGCGTTGCTTGATTTGTAGTCCAAGGAAGTAGTTAAGTTCCCCAATCATGCTTATTTCGAATTCTCCCTGCATTAACTTTTCAAAATACTTGCAAAGAGATTCATCAGTAGATCCGAAAATGATGTCATCAACATAAATTGGTACAATTAATGTGTTTTGAGAACAAGATTTAATGAATAGAGTGTTATTTACTTTGCCTCTTGTGAAATCATGATTTAAAATAAATGCACTTAGTCTTTCATGCCAAGCTCTAGGTGCTAATTTTAGACCATATAATGCTTTATGCAGTTTAAAAACATGATCGGGATAGTCGATGTCATCAAAACTAGGAGTTGTTCTACATAGACTTCCTCTTTTATAAAACCATTCAAAAATATTGATTTTACATCCATTTGAAAATTTTTAAGTCAAATGCAGATACATATGCTAGTAGAATCTGAATAGCCTCAAGTTTAGCTACTGGTACATAGGTTTCATCAAAGTTAATACCTTCCTCTTGAGAATAGCCTTAAACTACCAATTTAGCCTTATTTCTAGTAATAACATCAGTTTCATCCAACTTGTTTCTAAACACCTATTTTGTGCCAATCATTGAATGATCTGATTGTCTAAGAACAAGGGACCAGACTTGATTTCTCTTGAACTGATTTAGTTCATCTTGTAGGGCTAGAATTCAAGTTTCATCAGTTAGAGCCTCATTGACTATCTTAGGCTCAATTTGAGAAATGAAAGCTAAATAATCACAAGGAATAATATTACCTTTGGTTTTTACCCCTACACTTGGATCTCCTATAATGTTTTCTTTTGGATGATCCTTCTGATATCTCCGCTCTTTTGGAAGATCTTTATGAGATGATCTTTTTGTTGCAGCTCTTCCAAGGTTGTATTCTTATCATCCTTAAGAGAGACCTCTTGTATTTTCTTTGATAAATCTTCCATACCTTCATCATCACTAACTATTTCTTTTCTCAAGGAAGGGTTAGATTCATCAAATATAACATGTACAATTTGCTCAATCAGCAAGGCTCTTTTATTAAAAACTATATATCATTTAGGCTTAGAGGTATTTCCAAGATAAATACCTTCATCGGATTTTGAGTCCAACTTACCAATGTTTGTCTTACCATTGTTGTGACTGAAGCAGGGATAACCGAATATCTTGAGATGACTTATCTCAGGTTTCTTCTGTTTGTAGTCTTCTTCAGTATAGGCCTTACCATGGCTCTGTTTATTATGTAGTAAGCTGTGTTCACTACCTCTCCCCAAAAGTACCTTAGCAAGTTATACTCAGATAACATTGTTCTTGCTATATCCAATAAAGTTCTTTTTTTTTTTCCTTTCAGCCACTCCATTTTGTTGTGATGTTCTTGGAGCTGTAAAGTTGTGCTCAATTCTATGATCATCACAGAACTTAGTAAATTTGTTATATTGAAATTCTCCTCCATGATCTGATCTTAGTCCAATAATGTTAAATTTTTTATCCTTCTTAACTAATTTACTGAATTTGACGAAAGCTTCAAAGATATCATCTTTGTGTTCCAGAAATGAGATACATGTGTATCTTGAGAAATCATAAACACTAACAAATACAAAGTTCTCACCACCTAAACTGGTAATCCTCATAGGTCCAAACAAATCCATGTGAAGCAGTTCTAGACTGGTAGTCCTTATATGTCATGCCCCAACGCGAAAATTCAGAATGCGTAGTTATATTCGGATCATAAATAGAACAAATAATTGGATGCGACATCAACATAAAATAAACTCCATTAAAAGTCAAATGATAACACCATACTGCATCCATAATCGTCAGAGCCAATCATAGGGCCCAATATTCAAATTACACAATAATCTCCAAGAAAATGTATCATCATTATAAATACTACTCCAACATCTATTCCTAGAATCTCAGCTCCACATGTGACGGGTACTCTTCACTAATGCCTTGCCCGATCAGTGTCCATGAACTCATCATCACTACCTGAAATGTTTAGGATGATAGGGTGAGTAAACTAGCCCAGTAGGATTTACATCTCAATGTGCGGGCACTAATATACATGATTAGTATTTTAAATAAGCAGGATCTTAACAAGACATGATGACTGAACATGGATGCATTTATAACAAATCAAATGACTGAATATAACGAACATCATAATGAAACAAATACTGACTGTCATATGCATTGGACAGGTAATTCAAGATTAGAATCGTATCACAAGGATTGGCCATATTCACACAAATATCACATATTCACATGATCAAATGTATCATATCGAACTTATCATATCAACAAAGGCACATTCACACAAATCTTGCACACATACCAGTGCCATACCAAGCACCATAAGTCCATACTCTCGCAGTTAATAAGTACAATGGGGCGCTCCTCCCCAGAACCATACAAGGCCCTTATTGCACATGCATTAGTCAAATGGACTGAAGTCCCACATTGTGCCGATCAAACATATACATATTATGGCCACATATTTCCAATAACAAGCTCATTGTAATAGAGACATGATCATTTATAGAGTTCAAGGTATGACAAAAGCTCGAGAGATCAATTGGACAGTATAACGACGTATCTTATGTTTCATAAATCTTTAGTGTCTTGACAAAAGGATGACTAATGACATATCGTACACGGTACAAGTGCTCTCTATCTCTAGGGTACTTCACGGTACAACCAGCTTGGTCTCTATAAGGGAATCCACAGAGTACGGAGACTTACGGAGGTCTTAGGGAAAAGGTCGCTAGTCTGCCAATATGGAATGACCGACAGAGAGATTCCAATTCCCCAAGAGGGGTGTGCTTAATCGTGCAAGCGTGTAAGTGTCGTGACACGGAACTGTCCTAATTATGCGTGCAATTGATGAACAAAATATGGAAACCTCGGAAAACATGTAAATAAGGAAAGTCTACATGCAACAAGCAAGTAACATAATGGTAAAGCTTAAACTAAGCAAGTCCATTCTAACATGTATCCTCCACATATTCATATCATAACTTATTATGATAGATTTCATATCAAGCTAGATCACAAGATGATAATCAAATGAACGTAAGATCAATCACTTCATATTGTACATTCGAATCGTATTCATGTCTGTATCATTTTCAAATGGGTTGATCACTTTTAGGCCAATGCACCACTAAGTAACATAATTACAGACTAAGATGATACACATGTTGATTGACTAACCGAAAGGAACAGTCTCGGATCGGTCTTTGAATCGCAACATGTGAGACCCTTTCCATTGACGTTAGTGGCATGTTGACGGCAACCAGTGTGTCGTTGACTTCATGTCGACGTCCAGATCGATAGACACTGACTCCCTGTTAACGATAGCAAGGTGGCCATTTATTTACCAATTTTGCTGTGATTTCAGATTTGGAAAATGGCTGTGTTTTCTATGGTTCCTGTTTAGGAAACCTATCCCTAACAGTAGGAGGACTTAACCCTAAGCGCAACCCGACCCCTTAGTCTATAAAACCTAGTGTTTTCAGCGAGATTAGGTCTTTGGCTCTTAAGAAAAAAAACTAGGGTCTTTGTGGGAAAACCTAATCTTTGGCGATCTGGATCCGACGATTGGAGAGGTTTTCAAGCGATCTATATCGACTGGAAGATACTCCAAGCATTGAGGAAGCATCCCTAACCCCAGAAATTGAACTACATCGGTAGAAAGACTAGATCTAGGAGGAGTTCGTGCACCTTCTTGGCTTGGCCGAGGAGGGCTTCACCAATGAATTTAGACATTCATAGATTTATTTTCAGGCAAGTGATCTAGGGATTACATCCCTACTCATGTCCCTTAGGTCTTAGAAATTTTACAGATTTTTCCTCGTGTCCTGGAACCCCAATTTCTCCATGTTCATTGCGTTCAGTCTGCACTTCTGTAGACAGGAGATTGACGGCCACTCATGTGCCGTCAAGATCCAGAGTTGGCGGAAAGATCTTGTGCCGTTAACCCCAGTTGGCGGCAACCCCTGTGCCGCCAAGTTCTTTAGATTTTACAGAATGGCTATTTTGATCTCTATGGTGTGTCTGTCGGATTTCTGGTTATATGTGCATGCTGTAAAAATCATGTTTGGTCAAGCACAGTCAGTAGATTATATCATGAGGATTTGTCAATTTTTTTAGCATGATAGAAATTAGGGTAATTTCTGTAATTGGAAAATAAGCATGATCTACATGTGTTAATTCTAAATAAATTAATTCGTTACAAGTTAGGGTTTTAGAAATTTTACATGATCTTGTGTTGGCTGTTTCAGGTTTTAGAACTGTTAGATACGACTGTTTTGCTGTGAATCATGTTTAAATGAGTTTCTTAATAAATCTGCATGTAATCTATTTTAATTGTTAAAATTAGCTTTACTGTTCCAAAAAATCTGAAAATTTGGGTATGTGATATATAACCTGTGTAAAGTCTGTGATAAAAGTTTCATGCTGTTTGGATAATAGTAGGTACTATTATTGATTTAATAAAGGCATTTGACCATGATGAGCATATTTAATCTTAATCCTGTGGAATTCAATAAGTAGCAGCATGATAGTACATTGTTATGAATTATTTATCACTGTGAAACAGCAACACTATGTTCTATAAACTGAAGCATGTGTAATTATCTAACAGTGCATGTAAATGTGTTAAATAGTGCATGTGAAATATGTGAAACATGTGATAATGTGAAAAGTGTGCCGAGATTGACACTGCTACCATAGAGGGCTGTGGAGCCGTACTGTAGTAAAGTCCCTATGAGAAGGCTCTATATGTATGTGATATTCTATGGGCATTAGGATGAAATCCTGGAGGTGGACAAGTACAACTGGTTAGGGTGGAGAGGGCTTCTCTCGGTTCTGCACAGTTACCTAGATTCGTCACTATCTTGCCTAGGTGGCGGGTATGTGTTATGTGTATGTGTGTCATTCTTATGGTGGTTAGGACTATGTGTCACGGCAAATAAGTGTAAAAAGTGTGAAAATGTGATTGTGGAAAAGTGAACACGTGAAATGTGCATATGTGAAAGTGTTAAGTGAATGTGATAGTATGTGAAAGGATATGAACACATGTGATTGTGAATTAATTATGTTAAAACAACAAGCTAAATGTGTGAAAATGTGTTATAATTGCATGTGAAATTAGTTAGATATCATGCTAGGTGTGTTATTTACCATGTACATAATACCATGCTATAATTGTGTAGAATTATGAAGTGATTTGAATAAAGTTGAAACCTTGAATCATATTAGATATAATGTGTAGAAAGCATGCTATAGGTCATTCATGGATAGTTGTTTATTTTAAGAATATGATCGATAGGTATTGTGATTTGCAACATGAATCAAGTTAATTATCATGTATAGAAAGCATGTATAGGTTGTTTATGCATATTTGTTAAAGTGATATGAAGCATGTATCATGTATTTCCTTCTTGTTTAAAAGACTAGCATGTTTATGTGATGTGTGTAAGGATGCTATCTTCAGATTGCTTGCTACGTCTTTTTAGAAGACTCATACTTGTTTCGGCATACAGGTGAGACATGTGTTCCCGTACTTAAGGAGGGCATAGTGAAGGACGACCTCGAGTGGCGAGGAGTAGCTACTTGTGGAAGATTTTTTCATACTTATATTTTTCTTTTCATAGTATGAACAATGTTATTCATATGGACAATGTCACAATGTATTTCATTTGGTATTGTAATAATGTGGACTTTTGTTATTTCCATTTACTATATAGATTGTGAAATGATGTGATGATGATGTAATAAGAGTTGTTCTTTTATTTCCGCTGTACTCATTGTTATTCATGTATATATCAACCTATTGTATAGTGTTGGGTAAATATCCCACTATAATGACGCCCTTTGTACCGACATGGATTGGTATAATCGTACCAGTATAAAGAGGGTCGTTACATGATGGGTTTAGACGTCGCTTTTCAAAGAACCGTACATAGTTAAACAAGACTCGATGTAAGGGCACAAAATCACGAAGGACCCCCCTATTGCGTTTAAATTGTGACAGGATAGATGGTTGCCTTTTAGACCTGAATCGATTACCCGATCGATTGCCTAACCAAAATCGCGACGGTCTTGTCTATTGCGTTCACAACGTGATAAAACGATATGTCGCGACGATTCCTGAATCGGGACGCTTCAATACATCAAGTTAAGAATGGATTTCAAACTTCAAATATAAAAAACTGTACGGAATTAGGTGGGTGGGAAAACTGCCAAATCGCTACGGGTCCAGAAACCCACGCGGCACACAGTTTGAGATGTCAGGGTTGACCGATCAGACTTTAAAATGCGATAGATAACTCGATCACTTTTACTTGATTTGCGACGTACCAGTACGTCACGTTTAGGCACCCAGAATAGCAACGTCTGGATACGTCGCGTTCTTAGATCTTGCCCGAAAATGTAGACAAACGATACACCCTTCATGATAGACTTATAACTTGAAATATAGAGATATCTAGACAAAACTCTGAACATGAAAAGTGTTAAGGACATCCAGTAGAAGCGAATCATGGTTTTGGTTTTATCCAAAACAACCTCAATTTGCATAAAACACAGGATAACCATGAAAAGCCCTAAACTTGCGCGACTTATGGAAAACGCTTAATGCGACGAACATGCTTGATCGAAATTGGGCAAAATAGATGCAAAATAAACTAGACACGATGCTCTTTAAAATGGTCTGACCCTTGTTTAGTTCTGGCCTGAGATCACCTACCTTGAAGTGGATCTAAGAGGGTCTTCTACACAAGTCGCAGCAAAGAATAGGTCGGAGAAGATGGTGTCCTCCAGGTCGATCTCCTCCTCTCCCAATGCTCTAGCTTACCTCCTTACGACCCCAACACAATGGTAAACTTCCCCCAAAAGTCTTATGATGATTACTTATAGGATTAGGGTTTAATTCAAGTCCTAATGAGCTAGGAAGGTGGGTTGCGATTTCTGCATGGTACCTTCCATGTATTGGGATTTCTCCTCCCAATTGAGTAGTAATGACATTAGGAAACACCCTCTCATGGCTGGGTCCTATTTTGGTTACTTTGTATAGCTAATTACCCTTGTTTTAGCCCTAAATTGCCTTTTCCTAATTTTTGCATAATTAGGGTTGCATTTTTGGGTTTTGTTGTTATTGGGCTTTATTCTTTGGCCCATTAAGAGTTGTGTTGGTCCCAAAAAATCTAATTGGTTGATCCCACTTCTTGGGGGTTTGACATTGACCTTTATTTATTTAATTAACATTCTCATTTATTTATTATTTTTCCTAAAATTTTTAAATCCATAAATTTCTTGGGTGTTACACCCGCCCCCACTAAAATAGAATTGTTGCCCACGGTTAGCAAGCCCAGAGGGGGGGGGGGGGTGAATGGGTCTTTAAAACTTTTGCTCAACTGAAAACTTGTTCATAAAAACATTTAACACAGAGAAAGCACTTCGTTTGAAGATTGTTAGTATTAGTAAAAGAATGAATGCAAAGACAAGCAAGGCAATCACACAACACAAAGAATTATCCTGGTTCGGACCTCCTATACACAGGAGTCCTACGTCCAGTCCCCAAGCAAACTCTTGGGATTTCACTAACAAGGGTACAGTCCCCCTTATGGACAATACAACACCCAGCCGCAGCTGGTCTTCCTTCACACGAAGGGAACAACACCCTGGATATCCCACTAGGTCTTCCTTCCAACGAAGGGAAATAACACCCTGGATACCACACCAGGTCTTCCTTCTACACGAAGGGAACAAACACAAGAAAAGTGTGCAAGAGGGAATGCCCCTAGATCAGGCTTGAACAGCACAAGATCTGAAGCAAAGACTGAGAGGAGAAAAAGATCTACAAGGATGATCTCTTTCAGTTCTAAAGGCTCTCACAAAGATCTACACTGAGCACAGAGAGCTAAGAGCTTGAACAGAAGGGAGTGAGGCTTCGCTCTTCAGAATGTTTGCAGAAAGCTTGAGGGATTGCTAAAAGCATTGTATTCTCTTTTTATTCCATTGTCTTTCTTCTGGAGCTTCAGCCTTCTATATATGCTCCATTTGAAATATGTCTGTTGAAGTATTCGTTGCAGAGCCGTTGTCTCCAAGTTGATGAACGTTAGATAGTGTGGAGTTATGGAGCTTCTGGTTCAACGATCCTTTGCCTCTCATGCACGTAAGGAGAAGATCTTCTGGACATCCTCCAGCTTCTACTTTTCTCCAGCGTTGGTAGAGTTGTGCTGTCAGAGACCTGCATGCATAGAGCTACGCTGGGTCTAGTTGTCAGTCATGAGTAGATATACATTAAAATAGCCATGCCTTTGTAATCTACCGAAAATATGTTTCTGAAATGAGCATGAGAATAGAAGATATCTGTGCAGAGATATGCTCACATCGTAATGAATGCATGGATGACTGGAGAGATACATGGGAAGACCTTTTTTTTTTTACTTTTCAAACTTATTAAAAATATTAAGTCATTTAGAAATCGTTATACGCATGACTTATGAAATCGTTGTATGAAGAGTCGTTGCCTATGTAAATCGTTGCTCTTATATAAACAAATCGTTATGGAACATAATCATTTTGAAACAAAGTCGTTGTGAGAGCAAATCGTTGTTCTCACCAAAGAAATCGATGTGAGAATGAATCGTTGTTCTTACTTATGAAATCGTTGTGAACCTTAATGAATCATTGTGAGAACGAATCGTTGTTCTCACTTAAGAAATCGTTCTGGAACAAAGTCGATGTGAGAGAAAATCATTATTCTCACCAACGAAATCGATGTGAGAATGAATTGTTGTTCTCACTTATGAAATCGTTGTGAACCTTAATGAATCGTTGTGAGAACGAATAGTTGTTCTCACTTAAGAAATCGTTCTGGAACAAAGTCGATGTGAGAGCAAATCGTTGTTCTCACTTAAGAAGTCGTTGTGAAACAAAGTTGATATGATCACTTAAAGAATCGTTACGAAACGAATCATTATGATCACTTAACGAATCGTTCTGAGATCTATTTCGTTTGCGATCACTTAACGAGTCGTTCTGAGATCGATTTCGTTTGCGATCACTTAACGAGTCGTTCTGAGATCGATTTCATTATGATCACTTAACGAGTCGTTCTAAGATCGATTTCGTTTACGATCACTTGGCGATAAGATACTTATGAAATCGTTATAATATCTAAAACGATAATGAATATAAAATCGTTATGAAGGTGAGGAAATCGTTATGACTCTACTAAAATCGTTATAGCATAAGGAAAGTCGATGTGGACTTTGATAAACTTCATGCTTTGAAATAGAAGTGCTACTGTGGGAGTAATACTTACAGGTTTAGCTTGATTTTCCTTGTTTTATTTCCTGTGCTCAAAACTCATAGAGAAAATGTTAGAGTTGCACATTGACTTAGTTTTGTTAATCACCAAAATAGATATGTAATAGATTACATGGGGTTAATCTGATCATCAAGAATTTGGTCCCCAAATTCATATAATCATAATCAGAATTAGTATCTTACCGAATAAGTCGCGGTAGTTTCACCTTATTGTCGACTTGGGTTCCCAAGTAGCTTCCTCTACGCCTCGCTTGTTCCATTGAACTTTAACCATGGGTATGCTCTGGTTCTGTAGTTGTTGTACCTTTCGATCCAGAATCTTGACAGGTTTCTTAGTTTAAGTCATGTCCTTCCCCAATACTAAACCTTCAAATCCGATCACATGCTCAGCATCATAGACATACTTCCTCAGCATAGATATGTGAAAGACATTGTGTATTGTTGCCAGTTGTGGAGGTAATGCTAGTCGGTAAGCTACTTCTCCAACCCTTTCAAGGATTTCAAAAGGGCCGATAAATCTAGGACTCAACTTTCCTTTACTTCCAAACATATGGATTCCACAGGAAGGTGACACCTTCAAGAACACGTGGTCACCAACTTGAAATTCTAAGTCCCTTCTCCTCTTGTCAGCGTAGCTTTTCTGTCTAGACTGAGCTATTTTAAGACACTCATGAATGAGCTGGATCTTCTGAGTGGTGTTTGGCACTATCTCTGGTCCCAACCATAGTCTTTCTCCAGCCTCTTCCCAGCACACAGGTGATTTGCAATTTCTACCATACAATGCCTCAAAGGGTGCTATCTTTATGCTTGCTTGATAGCTATTATTACATGCAAATTCGACCAGAGATAACTGTTCACTCCAATATCTTTCAAAATCAATTGCACAAGCTTGGAGCATATCTTCTATAATTTTATTTGTCCTTTCTGTTTGACCATCCGTCTGGGGGTGAAAGGCAGTGCTGAAATTTAGCCGAGTGCCAAGTGCTGTCTGCTACTCTCGCCAAAAGTGTGACATAAACCGGGGGTCCCTGTCAGATACAGTGGATGAGGGGACTCCATGTAATCTAACCACCTCCTTAATGTACAATGCAACACGCACATTCGCAGACCATTTACTCTTTATAGGCAAAAAGGGAGCCGACTTAGTTAATCGATCCGTAATCACCCATATTGCGTCAAGTCCTCCCCTGGTTCTTGGTAATCCCATAATGAAGTCCATTCCTACGCTTTCCTATTTCCATTCATGTATGTCTAAGGGTTGTAGCACACTTGCTGGCCTAAGATGTTCTGCCTGCACCTGCTGACAAGTTAAACAACGTGCTACAAACTTAGCTACCTCTCTTTTCATGTTTGGCCACCAATAAATTATTTTCACATCTTGATACATCTTAGTGGCTCCAGGGTGAATTGTATACCTGGATCAGTGAGCTTCAGTCATCAACTTCCTCTTGAGTTCTTCATTATCCGGTACACAGGTTCTTCCCTTGAACACCAGTCTGCCACTCTCTGTTATGGAAAAGTCTGGCCTTTGATCAATCTTCTCCTTAATCCCCACTAAGAAAGGATCATTGTCTTGTTCTTCTTTGATTTTGGTTAGAAGATCTGACTGTATACTGATGTTGGCAATCATTACCTTGTCATTTTCTGTTTCCACATTCAAGTCTAGATTGGCAAACTGTTCTAGCAATCGCCACTCCCCAACCATTAAGTTGGCTAGTGACACTACCGGATTCCTGCTCAGGGCATCCACCAAAGAATTTGCTTTTCCAAGGTGATATTGTATGGAAAAGTCGAAGTCCTTTAGGTACTCCAACCATCTCCGCTGTCTCATATTAAGCTCTTTTTGTGAAAAGAGATACTTCCGACTTTTGTGGTCCGAGTATACTTTACATTGTTCCCCATATAGATAGTGTCACCAAATCTTTAATGCGAACACTACTATTGCTAATTCCAAATCATGAACATGATAATTTACTTCATGTACCTTCAATTGCCTAGAGGCATATACTATCACCTTGCCCAGCTGCATTAATGCACATCTCAGACCAATATCTGAGGCGTCTGTATACACCTCGAATCCTCCCCCTTCAATGGGTAGGGCAAGAACAAGAGCTAAAGTCGGGCGTTCCTTCAATGTACAGAAACTCTTTTCACAATCTTCTGCCCACACATAAGGATTTTCTTCTCTAGTCAGTCTGGTTAAAGGCACATCGATTTTGGAGAAATCTTTAATAAATCTTCTATAATATCCGGCTAATCCCAGGAAGCTTCTTACCTCAGTCACATTAGTGGATCTCTCCCAATTCATCACTGCTTTGACCTTAGATGGATCGACTGCAATACCCTCCTTTGAAATCACGTGTCCCAAGAAAGACACTTCTTCTAGCTAGAACTCACATTTACTTAATTTAGCATACAACTGATTGTCCCTCAATAGTTGCAAGGCTATTCTCAAATGTTCCTCATGATATTCTCTAGTTTTGGAATAGATTAAGATGTCATCAATGAAAACCACCACAAATTTATCCAGGTATGGCCAATACACATCATTCATCAGCTGCATAAAAGCTGCAGGGGCATTTGTTAGTCCAAAAGGCATGACAACAAATTCGTAATTCCCATACCTACTTCTGAAGGTTGTCTTGTGTATGTCCTCCTCAGAAATCCTCAGCTGATGGTAGCCTGATCTGAGATCGATCTTGGAAAAATATTTAGCTCCGGAAATTTGTTTGAAGAGTTCATCAATTCTTGGCAGAGGGTACTTGTTCTTGATTATGAGTTGATTTAGCTATCTATAATCAATACATAGCCTCATTGATCCGTCCTTCTTCTTAACAAATAGTACTGGGGCTCCCCAAGGTGAGGTACTTGGTCTGATAAATCCTTTATTCAATAGTTCCATCAGTTGCACTTTCAACTCCTTTAACTCTATAGGTGACTTTCTATACGGTGCTCTAGAGACTGGGGCAGCACCCGATATTAAAGAGACAGAGAAATTTACTTCTCTCTCGGGAGGAATCCCTGGTAACTCCTCTGGAAACACATCTGAAAATTCGCTAACCACATCAATATCTTTAATATCTACATCCTTCTTCTCTATGACCACGGCAGCAGGAAAAGCTACACACCCTTTCCTTATCATTTTATGGGCTCGTAAGGCAGAAATAAGTGATGGATGTCTACGGTTCTTAGCCCTCGAGTAAACTAATTTGGGATACTCGCTGAAAGTCACTCTACTCTTCTTACAGTTCGCACTAGCCCCATCTTGGGTTAACCAATCGGCTCCTAGATTCACATCATAGTGATCCATGGTCATGTATATAAGGTCGGCTGGTATGTTTTTCCCTTCAATGTTCACATCAACATAGGGGAAATACTTGCTAAGTTTGGTTGCTTGCCCAAGAGGTGTTGTGACAGGAAATTCATGACCTAAGGGTACTGGTTTTGTGGATAGTGTATCCGTGAACTCTTGTGATATAAAGGAATGTGTGGCACCAGTATCAAATAAAATAAAGGCAGGTCGTGAAAGTATTTGAAGAGTACCTTCTACCATGCCTCCTTCTTAGACTGCTTCTGGTTCCTGATAGCTTGTAAACGGCCTTGTCTCCTTTGTCCATTCGGAGGCTTCTCTTGTGGGGCTTGTCCTTTAATCATCGGGCAGTCGGAGATCCGATGGTCATGACATCCACAGTGCAGACATCTACCTTGTAATCTCCAACATTGTTCAGACCGGTGACTAGCTTTGTCACAGTGCTTGCATCTTTCCTCGGTTACCACTGCCAACTGCTTGCCTAACTCTTTCGGCTTTTTATCGGCTTGTTCAATAAAACCACCACTGGGCCTTTTCCTCCCAATGGTCGGTTGATATTTTTCGGTAGCAGACACTTGCTCTCTCTTCACTAACTTTCCTTTTATCCTTTCAGCTGTTTCCATGGCGTCTTCCAGTAGTTGAGTCTTCTTTATCATATGAGTATAGGTTTGAATGTCCATTGGCGCCAGTTGGGTGATATACTGGGGCCTCAAGCCATTCAGATTGCGTTTCGCCTTCATCCTCTCTGTCCTAACCAAGTGAGCGGCATATCGGGATAGACGAGAGAATTGGGCCTCATATTCGGCCACAATCAGTCCTCTCTATTTTAGAGCCACAAACTCGGCTGCTTTCCACTCTTGGACTCTTTCTAAAAGTACTTAGTGTTGAAGCGTTCTATAAACTATGCTCATGTTAGTTGTTGTCCTTCCAGTGTTGCTTCCACTGACTCCCACCATGCCCTGACATCCTTTTCCAATTGGAAAGTCGCCAGCAGTACTTTGTTTTGGTCCATGCATTGCATTACCCTACATATCTTTCAATTTCCTTGACCCAATGTTCAGAAACATTCGGGTCAGTACTTCCTTCAAATCTAGGTGGATCCATACTCTGAAAATTCCGATGGAGATCACCAGCTCCATGGTTACCTCCACCCTAGGTGGCTTGCAGTATTGCCTCAGTCAAGTTCTATAAGGTTTGTTGCATGTTTCTAGCCTGGGCTCGTTCAGCAGCCATAAAGGTAGTATGTACCTTCAAGATGATAATATAAGTTAGTCATCTAAGTATAACGCATGTGACTCCTTTACCCATGGCTCTACCCAAGCTCACATTAGGTATGACAGATTTTGACTTGTGTGATCTAGTTTCATTCTATACTCCTATTCCCTTGGTCCTTAAAAGTTCATGCTCTGATACCAATAAAACTATCACGCCCCGATGCGGAAATTCGGAACGCGTAGTTATATTCGGATCATAAATAGAGCAAATCATTGGATGCGACATCAACATAAAATAAACTAATTAAAAGTCAAATGATAACACCATACTACATCCATAATCGTCAAATCCAACCAGAGGGCCCAATATTCAAATTACATAATAATCTCCATGAAAATGTATCATCATTACAAATACTACTCCAACATCTATTCCTAGAATCTCAACTCCACATGTGACAGGTACTCTTCACTCATGCCCTGCCTCATCAGTGTCCACGAACTCATCATCACTACCTGAAATGTTTAGGATGATAGGGTGAACAAACTAGCCCAGTAGGATTTACATCTCAATGTGCGGACACTAATATACATGATTAACATTTTAAATAAGCAAGATCTTAACAGGACATGATGACTAAACATGGATGCATTTCTAACAAATCAAATGGCTGAATAGAACGAACATCATAACGAAACAAATACTGACTGTCATATGCATTGCATAGGTAATTCAAGATTAGAATCGTATCACAAGGATTGGTCATATTCACACAGATATCACATATTCACATGATCAAACGTATCATATTGAACTTATCATATCAACGAAGGCACATTGACACAAATCTTGCACACATACCAATGTCATGCCAAGCACCACAAGTCCATACTCCCGCGGTTAATAAGTACAATGGGGCGCTCCTCCACAGGACCAGACACGGCCCTTATTGCACATGCATTAGTCAAATGGACCGAAGTCCCACGTTGCGCCGATCAAATATATACATATTATGGCCACGGATTTCCAATAACAAGCTCATTGTAATAGAGACATGATCATTCATAGAGTTCAATGTATGACAAAAGCTCGAGAGATCAATTGGACAGCATAACGACGTATCTTATGTTTCATAAATCTTTAGTGTCTTGACAAAGGATGACTAATGACATATCGTACACGATACAAGTACTCCCTATCTCCAGGATACTTCATGGTACAACCAGCTCGGTCTCTATGAGGGAATCCATAGAGTACGGAGACTTACGAAGGTCTTAGGGAAAAGGTCGCTAGTTTGCCAATAAGGAATGGCCGGCAGAGAGCTTCCAATTCCCCAAGAGGTGTGTGCCTAATTGTGCAAACTTGTAAGTGTCGTGACACAGAACTTTCCTAATTATGCGTGCAATTGATGAACAAAATACGGAAACCTTAGAAAGCATGTAAATAAGGAAAGTCTACATGCAACAAGCAAGTAACATAATGGTAAAGCTTAAACTAAGCAAGTCCATTCTAACATGTATCCTTCACAGATTCATATCACAACTTATTATGACAAATTTCATATCAAGCTAGATCACAAGATGATAATCAAATGAATGTAAGATCAATCGTACATTAGAATCGTATTCATGTCTGTATAGTTTTCAAATGGGTTGATCACATTTAGGCCAATGCACCACTAAGTAACATGATTACAGACTAAGATGATACACATGTTGACTGACTAACTGAAAGGAACAGTCTCGGGTCGGTCTTTGAATTGTGACGGGTTCAGACGTCGCTTTTCAAAGAACTGTACACAGTTAAACAAGACTCGGTGTAAAGGTAAAAAATCCCGACGGACCTCCTGTTGCGTTTAAATCGCGATAGGACAGATGGTCGCCTTTCAGACCTGAATCGATTACCCGATCGATTGCCTAACCAAAATCGTGACGGTCTTGTCTATCGCGTTCATAACGCGACAGAACAATATGTCGCAACAATTTCTGAATCGCGATGCTTCAATACATTACGTTCAAGAATGGATTTCAAACTTTGAATATAAAAAACTGTACGGTGTTAGATGGGTGAGAAAGCTACCAAATCGCGAAGGCACATGCCATCGAGTTCAAGATGGGTCTAGAAACCCATGCGACACACAGTTTGAAGTGTCAGGATTGACCGGTCAGACTTTAAAACGCAACGGATAACTCAGTCACCTTTACTTGATTCGCGGCGTACCAATACATCGCGTTCGATGTCTAGATATGTCGCATTCTTGGATCTTGCCCGAAAATGCAGAAAAACGATACACCCTTCATGATAGACTTATAACTTGAAATCCAGAGATATCTAGAAAAAACTCTGAACATGAAAAGTGTTAAGAACATTCAGTAGAAGTGAATCATGGTTTTGGTTTGATCCAAAAGGACCTCAATTTGCGTAAACATAGCATAACCATGAAAAGCCCCAAACTTGCGCGACTTATGGAAAACACTTAATACGACGAACATGCTTGATGGAAATTAGGCAAAATAGATGCAAAATAATCTAGACACGATGCTCTTTCAAATGCTATAGCCCTGTTTAGTTCTGACTCGAGATCACCTACCTTGAAGTGGATCTAAGAGGATCTTCTACACAGGTTGTAGCAGAGAATAGGTTGGAGAAGATGGTGTCCTCCAGGCTGATCTCCTCCTCTCTCAGTGCTCTAGCCCACCTCCTCACGACCCCAACACAATGGTAAAATTCCCCCAAAAGTCTTATGACAATTACTTATAGGATTAGGGTTTAATTCAAGTCTTAATGAGGGTGGGTTGCGATTTCTGCATGGTACCTTCTATGTATTGGGATTTCTCCTCCCAATTGGGGTAGCAATGGCGTTAGGAAACACCCTCTCATGACTGGGTTCGATTTTGGTTACTTTGTATAGCTAATTACCCTTGTTTTAGCCCTAAATTACCATTTCCTAATTTCTGCATAATTAGGGTTGCAAATTTTGGGTTTTATTGTTATTGGGCTTTGCTCTTTGGCCCATTAAGAGTTGTGTTGGTCCCAACAAATCTAATTGGTTGATCCCACTTCTTGGGGGTTTGACACTATCCTTTATTTATTTATTTAATTAACAATCTCATTTATTTGTTATTTTTCCTAAAATTTTTAAATCCATAAATTTCTTGGGCGTTACATCATAGGTCCTAACAAATCCATGTAAAGTAGTTCTAGAGGCTTAGAAGTGGTGACAGTTGTCTTTGATTCGAAAGAAGCTTTGGCATGCTTTCCTTTAGCACAAAATCCACAAACTTCATCAAGTCTTGTACTACTTTTTGGTAAACCTTCTACTAGGTCATGCTTGATGAGCTTTCTAATTTTATCCATGCTGGCTTGACCTAATTTTCTATGCCAAAGTTTTGCATTCTGCCCCTTATTTACCGCCAAACTTATATCTTAGCCTCTCAAATCTTCCAAACGAAAAATGTACATGTTCTTCTTTTTGTGAGCTTTAAAGACTATTACTCCTTCCTTAATGATTAGACACTTTGATTCTTGGAACTTGACTTGATGACCCTTGTCGCACAACTGACTTATGCTGATTAGATTGTGTTTGAGGCCCTCTACACATAGTACTTCTTCTATGAGAGTCTTTTTCTTACTTGCAATTGTTCCACAGCAAATGACTTACCCCTTTCCATTATCTCCATATGCTACTATCCTTTCTCTAGCTTTTGATGAAAATAGTCTCTTGTCTCCTATCATGTGCCTAGAGCATCTCCTGTCCAGATACCATTTAGATGCTATAAGGCTTTTCTGCAAACAAATCATTAAGATTTAGGTACTCAAATTCCTTTGGGTTCTGATTGGTTAGTTTCAGGAGATCTATCTTTTGGGATCCTTTTAAGTGTTTAGTTATGGAGATGTTTTTAGTGTGACCAAGTTTGTTACAGTGGATATAACAAAAAATGTTATTTGATGTTTTACTTACTTTACTATATTGTTATCCTTTTATTTTGTTAGTATATCCCTTCTTAGCTACAAATTTTGGTAGTGGATATTTTTCAGGATATATAATTGTTTCTTCATTTTCTGAAAGTCTTTAACCAATTCTATATTTTTTCTTACCCTATCTTCTTGCACCTTCTAGTATTAACGAGGATCTTCCATTTGTTAAATTTTCAATTGTGGCTATTAAATATTCGTTCTATTTTGTTAAGGTTTCTATTTCTTATTTTGACTTGTTTTTATGTCTTGGTTTTCTAAGCTTAGAATTCTGTCATTTTTCCGTTTTATATCTTCAGATAACAATTTATTTCTATGTTTTAATTGTTGCATTTGATTTTCAAGTTGTTCCATTTCAGATCTTAAGTCTGAGTTAGTGATTTCAAGACATGCACATTTTTTCTTAATGGTTTTAAGTGTTTGCATACATCTTTATATTTTCCATATAACTCATTGAAGGCTTCTTCCAGATTATCAGGACCAGATTCATTACATGAATTAAAAGAAGAGTCAGAGTTTACCTTGTCATCATGGTTGACCATAACAGCTAGGTTTACCTTTTCTTCTTCTTCTTCGCTTAAGTCTGATTCACTGCTTGTGTCTCCTTCATTGCTCCAGGCAGCGGCCATCGCCTTCTTTTTATATTTTTTGAACTTTTTCACAATGTCTTTCTTCTTGTATTCCATCTTCTTTAATTTCGGACAGTCAACCTTGAGATGTCCAAGCTTCTTGCACTCATAGCAGATTGGCTCAAACTTCTTGAACTCCTTGTTTTTCTTGAAGTTTCTTCTTCTTGACTGATACTTTTTTTTGGCCAAAATTCTTTGCAGTCATCTGGAAAGAAATTCTTCTTCATCACATTTTTTTATTTTCTGAGTCACTTTCAGAAGTGCTCTCTTCAATTTTCAGAGTGTTGCTTACTATTTTCTTGGTAGAGCTTTCTCCCAATCTCTTCATGTTTATCTCATAAGTCATTAGAGACCCAATGAGCTTCTCTAGAGACATAGTATAGCGACCCTGGATATTTATGCCCAATAAGGCTCCATATCTAAGTCCGCCTTCCGTGAACAGATTGAAGTCTCGCAAGGGATAACTCACACAAATGTCCAGTAAGAATATAAAAGACAGCCACAAGAGTATAATATACAAGAAAGTATATATATCTATACTCATTTACCATAATTTTACATTGTCCTAATACATTATTACATGTCCAAGGGAAAAGTACAACTACCTAGAGCATACCTCGAGGGAGAAAAGCTCACACTGAACACAACTACCACTCAGCTGCTGGTGGTACAAGTCTGCCACAACGCCGCTGCAAGCCAAACACACGACAATCCCTGAAAAGAACTATAGGGGAGTGAGCCTCAACAAGTCACAAGCTCAATAGGAACCTCCCAAAACAACCACAACCAACAACTGAAAGGGGAAACAAGTCCTCAAGCCCTAAGGGTCTCACTGGCAGCACTAACTGAAGCACTACAAAAGTAAAACGTGCAAACAATAAATATAGCAGAACTGCATTAAGTATAACACACTAATTGCCACGATTTACAGGAAATAAAATAAGCAATAGGACTAGTGTAGACACACCAGTTCACCACGACAGCTGAAAGAACCACGCCACAAGCCATATAGACCAACCACTGATTGACGATAATGAGACTGACAATAAAGAGCCAGTCCCCCACAAAACGAGCAAGTGATGCAAGGCCACACAGGCCAACAACCAATGAAAGGTAACGAGGCTAACCACAAGGGTTAGTCCACCACAATACCCATGATAGCAAACACATCGGAGAACTACCCACACAAGGGTACAACACCACAAATGGAAGGTCACACAACGCGACCCTTACAAAGACCGATCCACCTCAATACTTAAAAAGGCTAGCACACTACATGCCACAACAACCAACAACCCGCATAAGGTACAGGTACCTAAAACCATAAGGTACCACAAGAAACCTCAACCATACATAAAACTACAACACAACTGTGCCTCTAACAAGGCACACCACAGAGAGTCAAACCAGAACCTGTGGGTCACCACTCACAAGCGACAACTACTGGCAAAGCATGAGTCGGAAGGAACGATGCCACCACACGGGAACAGACTACTGGTTCATGATGCCAGTATCCAACCCGGACAACACAACACAAGAACTACCTCTCAGTCTCGCAATCACGGACGAAAGGTCCAACTGCCGCTCCACAACCACACAGTAAAGCCAAAGAACAATGGAGACCAACCAAGACCACACTTGCAGACTGCACACAACTGCAGGCCCATGCCTGGCATCTTTAGGGACTCTAGCCTAAGCTCCCTAAAGTGAGGCACTGGAAAACAGGACTAGTTGGGGACCAGTGATATCTACTGGTGTGTGTACCCTTAACCACGAGCGCTCTACAAGCGACCGCACACCCATAAACACGAGTCGTTGCCCTCTGTCATCTTTCCCTTAGCCGAACGTACAACTCAAACACAAGAGTGATGGTGTCTAGGAAGACGACATAGACCTCAACAGTACACACATTAACGGGACAAACTCTGAGCACTAACGTGCTTGGCTCACACAAAACCTGGGGTACCCGACTAGAGAGGTATTCCGGAATAGGCGTCAGACCACCAAACTCGGCAAGCACACAAACCACATTGATTAGTCAACACAACCATAAAACTTATACCATGATACACAAGCCATAAACAGCTCGTCACTGATCACCACGTGACCCCCAAGCAACTACACACTGCTAAAGACATAAATTACATTACAATCTTGCCTGTCATTGATCATTTCATGACCTCCATAGCAACATACCACTATGCACATAAACCACACATATGAATTGCATATCCTTTTTAACATGCTTAACATAATTAACATAATCATTAACCTCAACATGCTTTACTAATCATTAATCAACTCATAACAACTTAAAATACCCTAAACGACCTGAGCTAGGTCTACACAGGACCCTCATTGCTCAAGGCTCAACAACTTATTTCGGACAGAAGAACGCGATGAGGGCCACTGTCGCGTTACAAACGCGATGGCCCAACAAACGGCAATTCCACACTGGAACGCGATGGAGTCTACCGTCGTGTTAAGAACGCGACGGCCCAAGAGGCCGCGTTCACAAACCAAAACGCGACGGGGCCAGTGGTCGCGACCTGAACGCGATAGCCCGACCCGTCGCCTTCTCAGATAGAAACCCTTACTGTGGTTCTCACACAAAAACCAGCTCAAATCCTCATTTCCATGCACACTAAGTGTAAGGCCTTGGGCCTTATTGGACCCTTAATGGGCCTTCTGCCAGATCAGTACCTGTTGACGTCAATCAATGTTGACGTTAACAGGGGATTGACGTCCAGGATATGGACGTCAACTGTGGGGTTGACAGAAAAAGTGTGGCTGCCGACCTGATCTAGGCATCCTTCGATGTTGACATCTACCAAAGGTTCCAGAGTTTTCCCGAGCGTGAACTTGATGGCACACTATGTTGACGTCAAGGGATTTGTCGGTGCAGTTGACGGCAACAAATGTTGACGTCAAATTGCCCGGCTTGTGTTTTTAGGGGCGACCCGAGGCCCCCTTTCACCCCCATTTCTCCCTCTCCTTCCCACCACCCTCACCCCTCACCCTCTCCACCACTTCCGGCGGCCGACGGGAGCTCGTGGACAGGTTGTGGTAATCGTGGCGGCGACAGTTTGGCAGGAAACGACAGATTGGAAGGGCGGTTCTCGCGAGAAGCTCCTGAGTGATCGGCGCAAATCGAGGGATTTGGGAGTTCTCGTCGTGTTTTTCAGGTAGGGACATCACCCTTTGGCTCCCCAGTGTTGATTTGCCATGCTTATTGTGTGTGGATTGCGTGTGAAATCGCGGTTTTGGGGAGGGTTCCTCCATGCCGGGTTTTGGGGAGATTTCACCGATCCGAGTGTCGGATCGCGGTTTTTCTACTTTGTGGTAGTGTATAGTGATGAGGGGAAGTGTTTACCTTCATCCCACTGCCGATTTTTGGGCTGGATTGCCCTTGGAATCGGCCTAGGGCCATCTCGGCTATTGGAAGCTGAAGAACTTAACGTCAACATCGGTTGACGTTAAGCTCTTTAGGAAGGAACTCGGCGGCAAGATTGCTTGCCGTCGACTTGAGGTAAACGGCCAGCATGTGGCCATCTACTTTTAGTAGACGGCCAGGATGCCGTCGTCTACCCATAGTTGACGGCAAGGGATGCTACCGTCTATTCCTGGTTGGCGGCAATCGATGTTGCCGTCAACCCACAGGTAAGTCCCAGCAGGCTGAGATCCCTTCTCCGCGGTTTGGGGCATTGACACACGGTGTTCGCCCGTGCACGGTGTTCCAGATGTTGAGAACATCTCCGCCGGTACTTGCGCTATGTTTTTACCGTGCTCCTGTTGTGCTATGTTGTGTTTCCTAGACGTTGAGCTGGGCTCCGTCTGGAGGACTGACATTGAGCTATTCCGCCAGTGATCCTAGACGTCGAGTGCGACTTCGTCCAGTGTGTGCCCCTTGTGGTGGTTACGATCCGGTTTCCATGGGGCCCCTTCTCCACCGTTCAGAGTCTGGCATAGGGGAAAACCGGTCGAGGACCAGGCATGAGGGAGAGTGCCTGTAGTGTGCACACGGGCATGGGATGGAGGACTCTATGGTGTGGAGGCGCCAAACCATAGGCCCCTGGCTTAGTCCTACCCTTCTGTGTGTTTGTGTGCTTGTGTGTTGGTGTGTGCTTGCTGTACTGTTGAGCCTGCGAGGTTCCAGTTTCCCGGTGCACTTCTGCGAGGCGTTGCGTGCGACGCCACCGATTTCATTGTGTTGTGCGGTGTGTGTTACTGTTACTTTACTTTCCGCACTGTTTAGTAGTATTGTTATCGGTGGGGGTTAGTGTCCCTACTGAGTATCTTCTTAAGACTCACTCCCTTCCCTTTCAGGTGGTTCATCGTCGGCTCCAAGTGCAGAGGAGCCTGGTCACTCCGGTGCTGGTCTTGCTTAGCTGCTGTGAGTAGTACTTTATTTTCGTACTCACTGTACTCTTACTTTTATTGTTGGCTCTGAGTTGTACTAAATTTGTAATATTATATAATGGAAATGTTGTAATTTTTTGTTTGTACATTTTCTTATATGTTCTCCTCAGACATTCTCTTCTTACCCTTCCAGACTCCGGTCCGTGGGTGACGGGTCAAGATTCGAGTTACTGGTTGGTAACTGGTAATTTAGATCTTGGGCCGTTACACCAAGCTTCTATAAATCAATTACACTATACTGAAAACACAACTACACGTCGATACATGTTTAACATGCTTTAAATCAACCAAGTAACGCGAATAAGATAAGGAAAGTCCCTACCAACAAGAAGAACTCGCAGAATGAGGCTCGATCGGTGTTCTCCACGCTTCAAGCAGCTTTTACGCGCCAGAACCACATAAAGACACCAGGTTCAAGGTCGATGTCACCGGAAATCACCGCAGCAAGCCTCTCCCCGGTAGAATAGAGCTTCCTGCTCTGTTTGGACGGAGGGCCAAACTTATCCCAACCAGAAACAAGAACGCGACGTAGCAGCCTGTCGCGTTCAAAACGTGACATACCAAACTCGTCGCCTTCTCAAAACTCGCCATGCCACCCGTCACAAAGGCGGTGCGGAGAATGCGACATATGAGACCATCGTGTTCAAAATGCGACACCCCACCCTGTTGCGTTCACAACCAGTGAACCTGTGGGTTGTTTGGGCTAAATTTTCTAGCCCACAACACCCACACAACACACGGAGACCATGACCAAGGCTCAATGACCCCACATTGGTCATGACCACCACACCAGAACCAATATACACAAATCCGAACGGCCACAACGTTACATTACTATCACCTAAAAAGGAATGTCATCCTTGACATTCAAAATGAACCAGGTAAGCCAGATTATCACCTAAAAAGAAATAAAATCATATACAGAACAAGTAGGATACACTTCCTCTGCATTTGCCTTTCAAATGATTCTGTGCTGACTGACTCAGTTTGTTTATTTCCGTGTCGATTCTGCTTTCTTCTGACTCTTTAATTCATTTCACAACTGCTCTACCATATTAAACCATCCTCAAATTCTTGATTTTTTAGTGCTATTTCATTATCTGCCTATTACTGCTAACTGTTATTCTGCTTTACCTTTGCTCATATTCTCAACTGTCACTCTCTTGAAGAAAATCGAAATACCATGTCTGAATTTCATGCCTCTGTATATCAATCCGGTTATACCGCTTTAAACTCATATCTTGTTAAGAACCACTACTTCTTCAATTAACTCTACAAAAATCTCAAATTCCTTTTTCAAACAATTAAACTTCTGATGACCTGAGAGTCTTGAATCTGCTATGCTTCCTCTGCACCACTCTGATTACATTAAATACTTGCCAAAATGTTTCATAAATTCAACCTTCACTATTATCTTTAATTCTCTTTATTTCCACTACTACTCTGACTCTAACTGAGCTAACTTCACTTTCTTATCAAAGCATCTTACCCAATTAACTACCACATAAAGAAAATACTTGAATTCCTATGCTGTTTTTTTTAATGCTTCAACTTTATCTGTTCCACACTGAATTCTGAGTATTGCCATACTGCTATTGATATGCTTTACCCTTTACATATTTTCTTACTTTAATTAAAATTCTTTAGCTAACTCAACAAATCAAATTCATAATCTTCCAAAATATCCATTCTCATTACTGTGACACTATAATCTCTTATCGGAGACATAAAACTACTCAATTAACTCTGTACATATTCTATCTTCAATTTCATCGAACTCTTTCTCAATAGGTGCCATCTGATCCAAAATTCTTCTCTGCTTAACTAATCGTACTTTTCATTGCTCTTTCTATTCTATTCTGTCATACTTTAATCTGCTTACTATTCTTTAACTGATTTGCTATAACTTTCACATCAAATTCTGGAAATACCTTTATAGAAAAACTCTTCTGTTCATCTGAATCACTTAGTGTATTTTGCCACATAAACTGTTACTGCACATTTCTTGAATCATCTGACTATTATCATTTTATAATCTGCCACATTCTTTCTTTCTTTAATCAATAACACTGAACCTAAGCTATACTGACAATCATATCGAATATAATACTATTTATGTAAAAATCTCCCTCTAATTATTCCATTATCTGACTAATCTCACTGTACTACTTACATTATAACCTTTCTTAACACAAAACTACCTTTCACTGAAACTCTGCTGAAACTGGAATCTGAATACCCTTTTCTTAGACAAAATAACCTGCTCTGCCTGATTCCTCTGTTCCATACTGCTGCTTTACAATCTTAGTATCTGCCTTTCCAATTACCTTACCATAACTGCTTTATTATTAAGAACTAGAAACACCACTGTTACAACTTACTCATTAATATTCCTTTCATTCAAACATTTACTTTAATTCTTTCACAATCTACCTTTCTATCCTACTCAACTTGACATTCCCTTATTCGCTTTGCAACTAACTCATCTCTCTTTTTCCTCATACCGCACACAGTTGCCAAATTTACTGATCTAGTCTTTAACACTACAACCTTCAAGGAAATCCTTCTGTTGAATCTTCACAAACTGCCACTTATCAATTGAATACCTTTGCTTCGAAATTCTCAGAAAATTTAACTGAACACTGATCTTCCCTTACTTTCTCTTCACCCAACTACTCACCTCTGCACACCCTTATATTGATCTTTATACTAAACTTCTTGTTACCATCCTCACTTATAACCACATTATTCTCAAACTCTCTGCTATAGCCATTTCTAATCGCAGACTCATTAAGCCTTGCTACCACAAATCACTATTCCTTTGTTTGCTAATACCTTATCTGAAGTTGATCTGCCCCACTTAATCATTCAAAATCTTCCATATCACTAATCACATTATCATTCAAGCGACTTCTTAACACTTACTGACACATATCTCAAACATATCAATTATCTCTGATGACTTCCTCAATCGTAATCCTTACATTTATTAATCTTTAATACACACTGCTCTCATTACAACATGGTTCTCGCTGTAACTCTATTACACAACTATTTCTGCAATAACTTCCTCTTATACATATCCACAACCATTACCTTATACCTGTCTCTGCTGATTCTCTACCTTGTTAAAACATCTTCATAACATTAAATCATATCTTTCTCAGAACAGGACTCTATCTTTACTGATTATCACAACTGAACTTACCAATTCCCTCAATCCTTCTCAACTAAAAATCTCTACACAATAATACCTTTATGCAATAGCCCAACTTACTAGCGTAATTCAAGCAACTATACCATTACCAATCACATCATTTCTCTGCCATCACTAGCACTTGCCAATATGACAAACATAGTTACCCAATTCACATAACAAAAACTTACGTGAAAACCCCACTAAAATCACACAAAACTACAGACTTACTACCAACAGTGGACATTAAACCATGCCTTGGGACATTGTAACCTCAATGTCTTTTCATATTCTAACTAGACCATGCTCTGATACCAACTGTAGCGACACTAGATATTTATGCCCAATAAGGCATATCCAAGTCCGCCTCCTCGGAATGGACCGAAGTCTCGCAAGGGATAACTCACACAAGTGTCTAGTAAGAATATAAAAGATAGCCACAAGAGTATAATATACAAGAAAGTACATATATCTATACTAATTTACCATAATTTTACATTGTCCCAATACATTATTACGTGTCCAAGAGAAAAATACAACTACCTGGGCCATATCCCAAGGGAGCAAAGCTCACACTAAACACAACTACCACTCAGCTACTGGTGGTACAAGTCAGCCACAATGCCGTTGCAAGCCAAACATGTTGGTTAACTGCCATCGACTCCCTTAGGGAATCGCTGCCACTATGTTGTTATGGGGCAGCATAGTGACATCGGGGCCGGCAACCCAACCCGCCGCAGGGGTAAAACCCTGTGCGAAGCCTCTCATGCCGACCACAGCGTTGACGTGGTGCTTTGCGCTTCCGCCTTAAAGATTTGGCTACCGCCTTCACTACCAGCTCGAGCTTTTGGTGCAACGGTAAGGGGCTTGGTCCAACAAGTGGTATCAGAGAGAGGTTGCGGGTTCGATTCCCCGGGTGCCGCTGGGGGGAGTTTGTTGGTTAACTGCCATCGACTCCCTTAGGGAATCGCTGCCACTATGTTGTTATGGGGCAGCATAGTGACATCGGGGCCGGCAACCCAACCCGCCGCAGGGGTAAAACCCTGTGCGAAGCCTCTCATGCCGACCACAGCGTTGACGTGGTGCTTTGCGCTTCCGCCTTAAAGATTTGGCTACCGCCTTCACTACCAGCTCGAGCTTTTGGTGCAACGGTAAGGGGCTTGGTCCAACAAAACACACGGCAAGCTCTGAAAAGAACTGTAGGGGAGTGAGCCTCAACAAGTCACAAGCTCAGTAGGAACCTCCCAAAACAACCACAACCAACAACTGAAAAGGGAAACAAGTCCTCAAGCCCTAAGGGTCTCACTGACAGCACTAACTGAAGCACTACAGAAGTAAAACATGCTAACAATAAATATAACAGAATTGCATTAAGTATAACACACTAATTGCCACGGTTTACAGGAAATAAAAGAAGCAACAGGACTAGTGTAGACACACTAGTCCACCACGACAACTGAAAGAACCATGCCACAAGCCATATAGACCAGCCACTGAGCGACGGTAACGAGATTAACAACAAAGAGCCAGTTCCCCACAAAATGAACAAGTAATGCAAGGCCACATAGACCAAGACCTATGATTTGCCTAAATGTCGGATCAGTAGAGGGTCAGGCATTCCTGAACCTCACTCCCTCGCAAGACTCACCATGCTTTAGCCTATTCCTAAGAAACTTGGCTAGTTTTCTTTGTCCATCCCAGGTAGGAACCCATCTGATTTGCCCATGTCACCATGCATTTCTGGAGCTATTAGACTGGAAATGCACACTTCAAGATTGATCATATGCTGGTTCCAACAACATCCTTGTTGGGATCATTGTCTAAGTCTCTTGTCAACTTCGACTGTTCTTTCTTGTTAAGCTTCGAAAGGCCCTTCTGGCCACTTCGACTATTCTCTTGTGGCAAACTTTGATTGACCCTTTGTGGAAACTATGACTACCCTTTGTGGCAACTATGATTGCCCCTTTCTGGCAACTTCTTTCTTGAACACTTCGACTGTCAATTTGATTGGCCCTTCTAGCCACTCAGATTTGTCCTATAGAAGAGCAACCCACATGCATGTAATCCTAAGTATCTTGTACATGTTAAAAGTGGTAAGAATGTGAAGATTATTCTAATGATGTCTAATTACTTGATTTCTGTCTCCTCTGTAATTCAACTGAAATCCCACCTTGAATCTGTTTGTCTTGGATTTGAAACCAAAGAAAATGTATAGGAAACCCCCTTGAGCTTGCTTGCATGACATGATCCGTTATGATAGCTTGAATCCTTGCCAATTTATACTCTTGAAGTTCCTTGATCTGAGTTTATGTTTTGGCATCTATGACTTCCTACACTTCTGTCTTTCCTGACTCTAAATGGCCACATGTTCTTAAATTTGGCACTACTATTGGGATGATATCCCTGATCAAATGCCTGCGCAATGGGGTTTGATCCGGTCTTGGGGAGGAGCACCCTGATGTACTTATTAACCTTGGGAGTATGGATCAACAAATTTGAACGGTGCTTGGCATTGGCATCCATATGTATGCAAGATTAGAAAGTGCCTTTTGTTATATGTTATGAATGAAGCACGATGTGCTATTTGATATGATATGTTTAATTCATTTGTTTGACTTGATAAGTTTGATTCGTTTGAAATGGCCAATATATGTTCTTGTCACATGTTTGATTTGATCATAGTTTGATTATTGTATCATTCTCATGACTTGACAATTAGCATGATTTGCTTGGAATTCTGTAGTATGAAATTCTTGTCCACTACCTTCATGTTTTTTGTTTGCCTTGATCTCCTGCATACTATCCTTGAAATTCAGTTTGTTAAAATGTTAATTAAGTATATTTTGCCCGCACTATGAGATATAAATCTTACTGGGTTAGTTTGCTAATAACCTATTAACATTTCAGGTAATTATGGGAGCATATTTAGCATGTAACCGCCCCATAGAATGGAGAGCTTGGAAGCGCCTTGGAGGAATTTTAAATTCTGAATTTTTGATGTGTGTGTGAATCATGTATCATATTTGTAGACCATTGTGGTCGTTTCTGTGAGAAGTGTTTCTTTGGAAATTAGTGTCTATACAAGCCATGCAATGAATAAAAGAAACAGTTGATGATTTGTCTAAGTGTGAATCACGGATGTCATACATAAATCATATTGTGTTTCATGAGTTGAGATCTTGTGCCGGTCTGTGGCAAAGTTTATTGCAATAAAGGATGTGTCAATTCTCAAATTTTATGAAAGAATCATGTTTTGGTAAATTTTTGTATGAATCTTGTGATGAAGGGGCTTTTATGATTGCTTGAGTTTGAGCCTTTCCTGTTAAGGAGTTGTTGTCATCTGAGAAAATAATAATCCTTTTTTGGGGCCCAAATTGTGGTTGAGGATTGGCCTTTCTCTATTTCATTACATGAGATTTGATTAGATTGTAGTGCCCTGATGTGACTTGAGGTGTTTGGTCAGGATTTATGATGATTTCAAATTTTTTTGAATTTTGAATTTTTACTGCAATTATGACATATGAATTTTGGGGGCGTGACAAAAGGTGGTATTAGAGCATCCCAGCAGCCTGTGTGTATTAAAAGTCTTAATATCAGAGAATCCCAGTAGCCTGGGTGCATTAGAGGTAATATTAGAGAAACCATTGGATCCTAAGATGGACAAGATAGAATTATTAGAGCATCTCTAGGTGGATTAAGGTGATATCATAGCACTCTTGGTTAGATTGAGAGTAATATTGAAGCATCTGCCTTATTGGTCTTTATCCCTGGCTAGATTGATAGAAGTATCTAAATTTTAACTCTTGGATTCTAGGACTGGATAGGGGTTGTAGACGCGAGATTTGGCCCATCTCCCGCAAGGCTATTTGGCCCATTAAGCCTCGTTTGACCATTTGTTGACCAGCATCGGATCCCATGTAGACGGCAGCATCGATGGCCGCCTACTTCTTGTTGGCGTCAATCCCCCTGGACGTTGACCCATGTTGGCGTCCACCTCGATGGACGTCTGCATGAGGTTGGCGGCCTGATCCCTGGACGTCAAGAGCGTTTACCAGGTCTGCGCAACTAACCCGAGATTCCATCCCACTAGCGCCCTTGTCTCGGCCATGCAACGCACATAGCCGTTCCCAACGGGTATATGGGCCCCTAGGCACCCTCTTGACCCAGTAAAAATCCTACATGGCCTCTACCCATTGGTTGGAGCTTAAACACATAGATTGCCACATGTACAAGTGTGTTTCTTCACACTTGAGCATCCAATGCTCTCAACCCCGAGCTCACTGTCTATATAACTCCCCTTGGTCCCTCTGAACAAAGGGAGGAGGCTGGACGTCCACATGCTGTTGCTTTGAAAGAGGAGGGAGAAATTGCAATCAAGCTTCATCAACTCTTCCTCTTCTTCCTCTCACACTTCGGGACGTTCAGGAGGCTTCTTCCCGAGCTGGAGGAGCCCTGCAAGGAGCTACAACACCATCAAACGAGGATCCTCACCTCCATTCCTTTCCCTTTCTCTATTCTCTTTTAGTCATTTGCATATCACACACACTTTCCCACACACTCTAGGCACCTAGGGCACCTTCCTACACACCTAGAAAGGGGTTTCCCAACCAAAAACGGAGGGAAGAAGGGTGGTCATAACACTTGGCCACCCCTCTTCTCAAGTCCGCAACCGGTACGAGACTCTCCTTTTGGGCCTTCCACATTTCGTTTTGAACGTTTGCTGCACTATTTAGGGTCTAATTGAGTCTTGTTCTATGGCAGGAACGATCCGAAGAAGACCGTGGAGCTCTCTTCCTTTGGCCGGCTGAAGGAGGAGAAGTTGGATCTCTACCATCACCCGCGACGCGAGGCTGCTACATCAACGTGATCAGAACAACCCCTTGGGCACAGGTAAGGCCCTGGAGATCGCAACTATCTCCCTTATATCACCGGTTTCCTTTGTTTTCTCCTCAGTCAACACAGTCAACTCGGGGTCAACGGGGTCAACCGGCACATTCTCCATCGCCAACGAAGGAGCGGCATGTCCGTGAACCACCGTCGAGGAAGGCCACATCGTCGCATTCGAAGACGGAGGCGAAACGAAACGTCCACAGCTCTTTTCTGGCGATCGCGATGGGACAACAGTGCTACTGCGGTCTGAGTGCATCCAGGTAGACGGCCATCGATCTTGCTGCCTACCCAGGAAAACGTCCAGTCTTCCTGCCGTTGAATTATTCTTAGCGTCCATATAGGGTGTCGTTTACTGTCTGTTAGCGTCAGTCGATATTGCCGTCTACTTATTTCTGATAAACTTGGCGTCAACTAGTTTGCCGTTTAGTTTCACAGAAACCTGTTTTTCCTCTGTTTTCTGTTTGTTTTGCTTCTTTTTACTTTTTGTTTGCTTACTGTTTGTCACTAACAGTTCTCAGTCTCCAGGGGTCTTCTTCTCCTCTTTTCTAGCCTCCCCTCACATTTCTAGGATCACCCTTCTTCGGTTTACAACCTTTTACTCGGGGATTCCCGCTCGGGTAAATCGGGTTGGCTCCGAAGAAAACTCTATAAGTCCCTAAATTCCGTGGATTCCCTCACGGTACGGGGCAGGAGGACCTTACCCACCCTGTCTAGTCACCTATTCACCGGATTCAAGTGAGTTTTGAGAGAACGGTCTTACAAATCAGTTTGACTTAACACATAACTTTGGTATTTAAAAACTTGGGACGTTGATTGCTAACATTGTTCGGTAGAAATCCACATTTCTGTCTAAGCAGTAAAGTTAATCAACTTTGACCACTTTAAAATCCATAAGTTGTGTGCTAATGGACACTTGGTTGGACCCTGTTGACATGGCTAATAACTCGGCTTTTGGAATATGATGTTAATATCAATGAAATGGTCGGTATGATTAACACCAATGTCCAGCTGAGGAGTCAGTCCAAATCATCCTCTCAGGCTGATAATGAAGAAGTGAGTTTGAGGGTCAATCCCACTCATGACCAAAACAGTCAAGAAGACCCCGAGTTTTCTAAACTCATGTCCCGGTACTCGCCCGAGGATATCATTTCTATGCTTTCAAAGCATACTGTCCGGGCAGCTACCTCCCCTTCCACTCCATCTTTATCCCCATTCAATGCCTCCACATCTAGGCCCACTCCTAAACCAGTCACCCCATCCCGAGCTCCCGTCTCCGCCTTCATTCCTCCTGTCACTCCCGCTCCTTTGTCTACTCCAATTCCCACTCCTCCTTCCGCCTATTCGCCACCTATCCAAATCGCACCCCCATTCAATCTAAATCTGTTCCCCTTTCGGAGGTTGAAGGTCTCGTTAGGAAGCTTGTAGCGGATTCCTTATCCCACTCTAAACCTCATTCGCTACTAAACTACTGCAAGCTCCCCAACGCTTATTTTCCCCCAACTTCAAGGCCCCAAAGTACCGCAAGTATGATGGGACCTCCGACCCCCAATTTCATCTCGCCGGCTTCACCATGGATTCACATCGGTGGTTATATGATCGGGTCCTCTTAGTTCACCTTTTCAACAGTCATTGGAAGGGGAAGCTTTGAGGTGGTTTACCTCTCTACCCGCATCTGACCTTGTTAATTTTGACATAGTCTCCGAGCGATTCATCTCACACTTTTCACATGGCCACTCAAGTCCCCACACTTTCCGACTTGATGGCAGAAAAGATGAAGTCGAATGAAGACTTTGTTACTTATGCCAACTGATGGAGGTCCATGGCTTCAAGAGCCGACATTCCCATCCCGGAGTCTCAAGCCATAACTCTCTTGGTTACCAACACTACCCCTGTGCTCCGTTCTGTTTTAATGTTAAGTGAGTTCCACTCCTTCTCACATCTTTATAACAGAGCCAGGGTGGTTGAAAACCAAATCAAGGACTCCTCTCTCCCACACTTCTTTGAAGGAAAGCCAAAGACACGGAAGGCTGCCGCGGCACCCACCACCGAGGGGGTGACCGTCAATGAGTCTGTAAGTGCTTGCAGTCAGCCTTTGAGGCCTCCCAACAAATCCTCTATCCCTCCGTCCAATCCTCCCTCTAATCCTCACCAATTCCCATCACATCCTTCTAAGCCTTACTCTGCTGTTCCTCCTCCCTCTTCTGGCTACACTCGGCCTGGTCCTAAGAGGTCTCACTACCCTCCTCTCCCCGAGACCCTTGAGGACATATTCTTCGCACTCATGTCTTGCGAAGCTATCCGGCTCCCCCCACAAAGGGAAAATCCAAATCTAAGGCTGGATACTTCCAAGTACTGTCCTTACCACCGCACCCATGGCCACGATATCAACAACTGTTTCACATTCCGTGACTGGGTGTATGATGTGAATGATCAAGGGAGAATCAACTGAGAGGATGTCAGTGTAGCATAGAAGTCAGTCACTTTGTTCGGAAGGGAATTAGGATTTTCCAGAACTATCCACCTTTGCAGCCACTCCTCCTCCAAGTCCCAGGAAAATGTCCACACCATGGTCACGCTGTTCCTCCACCTTTGCCGGCTGGCACCGAATATGATATTCTCCAACATCTTGATAAGACGCCCGCAAGGGTGTCTATTTTAGAATTGATTCGGAGGTCGCCATCACACCAATCCACTCTCCTCCAGTTCCTCCAGAAAATCATGGTTAATGATGACCTCCCTCCTAGCGGGGTCACCGGCGCCATTCTCTCCCTCACCCAAGGACCCTCAATCTCTTTTTCGGACAAGGATCTCGCCACCCCCGAGTGTCGTTCTCTCCCTCTTTGTCTCACCATCAACCTCAATGGGGTTTCGGTGGACTCTACTCTTATCGACACCGGGGCCTCTATCAATGTTTGTCCGATGAAGACCCTTAAGCAATTGGGTTTAGGGGAAGAAAATCTGGAGAAGAGTTGCTCCACTATCGCCGCCTATGACAACTCCAAAAGGGTTGCCAAAGGCAAGATTGCTCTTAAGCTGGAAGTCGGACCCGTCACTATGTCCACCGAATTTCTAGTTCTTGACGTCGATCCGGCCTATAAAGCCATCCTCGGTCGTCCCTGGCTAGAGCAAACTCTAGGGGTCCCTTCCACCGCCCACCAATGTCTCAAATTTCCTTACAATGGGCGAATCATCAAATCAAGAGCATTCCCATCGTGGAGACTCTTAATACTCTCACTTGGAACAGATGCCACACCTTTTCATTCCAGATAAGGGGAAGAAGCCAGTCATGTCTCTCTTTGACTTCCCCTCACCCTGTGATTTGAGCCAATCCCCCCAATCGGATGAGAAGCCTGAGCAACCTCCCTGCCCTCAAGGGAAAGGTTGGGAAGTGATGGCCAACATCGGCTATGTCCATGGCCATGGATTAGGAAAAGAAAAGCAAGGGCAGATCCAGAGTGTTCGGGCATTAGGAGGTTGTTGCCTAAAGCCGGACTAGGTTTCCACCCAGACCCTGTCCATCCCGATCCATTCATACCTTACCAACCTCTTACTTGGACCTTGAATGAACATTTTGTCCAAGGGGCCACCCAGCTAGGAACCAGAGAGCCACTCATCGAAGAACTGCCTTGCTCTGAGAGTGAGGAGGAAGAGGAAGAAGAGGAAAAGGCAGAAATAGAAGAAGTATGTGATGACTTCGGCCTCCTCTCTCTCTTTGGGTTTGATTCCCCCTCTTCACCATCTCCATCTCTACCCTCATCTCCCCTGCTTCCAATCTTCCATCCACATCCTTCTCTTCTATTTCCCCTCCATTCCTGTCACCATCCCTGTCTCTCACTCATCCAGTCGAGGCTACCTTGAGTCAACAACTCATGGTTTTGGGCCTTGATTCCAAAAAAAAAACGCCGATTATCAAAGTTGGAAGTGCGAGATCTCCATTGAGCACCCTTCCTCTTTGGAATCTCTTCCGCTCGGCCAAGGGCCGACGCTCTCCCCGTTAGTTTCTCACCCCTCTGGGGTACTTCCCTTGTACATAGTTGTCCTGTACATAGCAGTCTAGATCCTAGTTTAGATTTGGGTTTAGAGTCAGGTTTAGGGTCCAGTCTAGAGTCAGGATTAGGAGAGTCTGGTCCCTCTCAACCATGCATTCGCAAAGAGAAGGGTAGGCAAGTTCCTGCCCGATATGTCATGGCCTTGGCCGAGAGGTGTGCCAAATTGAGTCAAGTCCCGGAATTTCTTGAGGAACCTGCCTTAGTAGAAACCATTTCTGATTTTGAAGAAGGTGATTCTGTAGATGACGGTCTAGGAGTCTATCTGCTAGATTTCAGTGAGAAAGATGGGCTAGGAGATCTTGGGTCAGAAGAAGAAGAAGACCCAGTGAGCTCCTATGTGGATGGCACAAAAAGGTTCGACGAGCCCACCACGGCTGCAGACGAACCTACTAAGGAAGTCAATCTTGGCACCAAGGAATCCCCGAAGACAGTGTTAGTCAGTGCCAACTTGAGTGAAGAAGAAGAGCATGCGTTGGTAGCTATCCTTAAAGAATTCTCCGACGGTTTTGCTTGGTCCTACGAGGACATGCCGGGACTCGACACCTCTTTGGTCGAACACCGGTTAGTCCTAAAAGCCGACGCAACCGCCGTCAAACAAAAGCTAAGGAGGCTACATCCCAAGCTAGCACTCAAGATCAAAGAGGAGATTGACAAATTGCACAAAGCTAAGTTCATCAGGGTTGTGTTATATCCACATTGGGTAGCTAATATCGTCCCTGTGATGAAGAAGGACGGTAAGGTTAGGATCTGTATAGATTTCCGAGACCTTAATCGTGCTTGCCCAAAGGACGATTTCCCTCTCCCACACATAGATGTCCTAGTGGACAACACTGCCGGGTTTGAAATGTTATCTTTCATGGATGGTTTCTCGGGGTACAACCAGATCCGTCTGGCGGAGGAAGACCAGGAGAAAACTTCTTTCACAACACCCTGGGGGACCTATTGTTACGTCGTCATGCCCTTCGGATTGAAGAACGCAGGAGCAACATATCAAAGGGCAATGATGGCAATTTTTTCATGACATGATGCATGTGCACATGGAGGTCTATGTGGACGATGTCTTGGTGAAATCGAAGACTCGACATGGCCATGCTGACATCCTCCGGGCGGTTCTCCAACGGTCTAGAGAGCATAAGCTTAAAATGAACCCCAAGAAGTGTGTCTTTGGAGTCTCTTCGGGGAAATTGCTTGGGTTCATAGTTAGCAAAAGGGGGATTGAGATTGATCCCAACAAGGCCAAAGCAATAATCGAAATGCCTCCTCCTAGGAACATCAGAGAAGTTAGAGGGCTGATTGGCAGACTTCAATTCATTAGGAGATTCATTTCCCAGCATTCAATCCGTTGTAAGCCCTTCTACGAGATGCTAAAAGGAGAGGCAAAATTTGATTGGAACGATAAATGTCAAAAGGCCTTTGATGAGTTGAAGAGTTACCTATTCAATCCCCCTGTTCTCGCTCCTCCGGTCCCGGGTCGGCCTTTATTGCTCTATGTATCAACTACTGAAGATTCAACTGGAGCAGTTTTGGCCCAATACGACGACGAGAAGAAGGAGAGAGCGGTGTACTACTTATCCAAATTGTTCAATGAAGCTGAAAAGAGGTACACCGCCATGGAAAGAACATGTGCAGCCGTCGTCTGGGTGGTCCAGAAGTTGAAGCACTATTTCCTGGCACATGAAGTGAAACTTCTGGCACGAATGGATCCAATTCGATTCTTGCTAGAGAAGCCCGTCCTAACTGAGCGGTTGATGCGGTGGCAAAGTTTTCTCAATCAATTTGACATCACCTACGTCAACCAGAAGTCAATCAAGGGGCATGCCATAGCCGAACACCTAGCCCATCACCCCTTACCTTCGTATTCTCCTGTCGACGAAACCTTTCCCGATGAAGAGTTAGGAGCCATCATCGATGGTGAGCCTTCATGGGTGCTTTACTTCGACGGGGCTTTAAATTCCAAAGGGAGTGGAATAGGGGCAGTCCTCCTCTCACCGGAAGGGGTAGTCATCCCGCACGCCTACCAATTAACCTTCCGTGCCACGAACAATGTGGCTGAGTATGAGGCTCTCCTAGTTGGGTTGAAGATGGCGTTGTTGCTCGGAGTCAAGGAATTAAGGATTATTGGAGATTCGCAGTTGATACTCCGGCAATCTCTCAGCAAGTACCAAACCCGGGACCCCAAGTTGAAACCATATCAAGAGTTGGTAGCAAAGGTAATCCGGCAGTTTAGGAAGCTCACCCTTGTCCACACTCCTAGGGCCCAAAACATCCTAGCAGATTCCCTCGCCTCTCTGGCCTCTTCCATTCCCATCCCTTTAGAAAGGTCCTCCGAAACCATCTCTGTTCAAAGGCTAAGAATCCCTTCTCATACTGATCCCTGGTTTGTCCAACTTCAATCTCCCTCCCATCAAATCAATGCACTCTCAAAAGAGCCTGAAATCGACCTCGATGATGGCCATCCCTGGTATTTTGACATCGAGAACTACCTCAAAGATGGATCCTTCCCGGATTACGCCACTTCTGCCGATAGACGGGCTATTCGCCGTGTCTCCGAACGGTACAAGATCATAGGTGGCGTTCTCTACAAGAAATCCCTCAATGGGGTCTATCTCCGTTGCCTTGATGAAATCGAATCTGAAAGCATTGTTGAAGCTGCTCACTCTAGTGAATGTGGTGGCCATGTCAATGGTAGAGCAATTGCCCAGAAGTTGCTACGACACTATTACTGGCCTACCATGGAAGAAGATTGCACCCATTTCGTCCGTCACTGTGCTAAATGCCAATTACACGGTGATAAAATTCATGCTCCTTCTTCCTCTCTTCATCCCCTTATTGCTCCATGGCCTTTCGCCATGTGGGCATTCGATGTGGTAGGTCCCCTTGCGGATAGAACTGGAGAAATCCGGAAGAAATCCTTCATTCTGACCGCCACAGAGTACTTCACAAAGTGGGCTGAAGCAGAAGCGTTCATAGAAGTCAAAGCATCAACGGTTGTCAAGTTCATCAAGCGCAACATCCTTGCAAGGTTCGGCGTGCCTCGGGACATCGTCACCGACAATGGACCACAGTTCACCTCGCAGGAGCTCCGCGACATGTGTGGTAAATATGGCATTAACTTGCATCATTCATCACCATATTATCCACAAGGTAATGGACAAGCGGAAGCTACTAATAAAACTCTTATCAAAATAATCAAGAAAACGTGCAAATCTCACAACAACACTGACTGGCCAGAACGCTTAGTTGAAGCTCTTGGGCTTATCGCACCTCAGTCCGTACTCCTACGGGGCAAACCCCTATGCTTGACATACGGATCGGATGCGATACTCCCATATGAGATCTTCCTCCCTTCACTGAGAGTTCAATTGGATTCCGAACTTGACCCCGGTCAACGTCGGGAAGCTTTATTAGCACAACTTGAACTATTGGATGAAAGGCGAATGATAGCAGCTGACCACGCTCAGGTGTACCGCCAGAGAATTGCACGTTTTTATGCCAAGAGAGTCTTAGAAAGAAAATTCGAAGTGGGTGAATTGGTTCTGAAGCGGAAAATCATAAAGGCACCAGGTCCCAGGAGCAAATTGCAAGAAAATTGGGAGGGTCCGTTCGTTGTTAAGGAAGCATACTCAGGGAATGCTTATAGATTAGTGGATGCCGAAGGAGTCGAATTGACGCACCCTTGGAATGCAGTCTACCTCAAGAAGTTCTATCCTTAGTCAGTTGGTCAGTCATTCATCACTTGTCAGCGGTTCGGGTTTAAGTCTCTACTTTTCCACTCGGTCACTAGTGAGGTAGGACTTATTCACACACCACACGATGTTGAGATATTGCCCTTTGGCTAGAAAATCACTAGTACACTCGGGCGGTCTCATCCGGTCAATGTGTTTCCCCTATTCTTTTCCCACTCGGTCGTGTCTGGAAGCGGAACAAACTACGAGTAAGGGACCACCCACTCTCTTTTAAAAGGACAAGGTCACCATAAAACAGGGGCAACTAATGAAAGTAAGGGGCAAAATGTCAAAATCAAGCCTCAAAGGGGAAAAGAAGAGCCAAAAGGTCAAAAAAGGGTAGCAAAAAGTACGTACCCGGAAAAAGGCTGACCAACTCAAGGAGGTAGCAAAAAGTACGTGCCTCCACCCCAGAAATAAAATAAGAAATGAAAAATCCCCCTGAAAACAATGGTTGACCAAGTCTGCTTGATATGAGATGTCGGTTTGTAAACAAAAAGTAGTTTGAACCAAAGTCCTACATGACTTCCTATACATTTCTTCCCATTTCTCTCACTAGGGGCAATTTGATTGCATAAGATCCTCTGTAGTGGAAAATATCAAGAAGGCTAGGGGCAATTTCCAACATCAAGGAATTCGTGCACGTCCCTCCTCACTCTTGGCCTCTGTGGTTAAGTAGATCGCGTAAACCCTACACTACAACATGTGATGAATATGTGTCCTAGAGTCCAAAAATCCAAAAAAAAAAATACAAAAATGCAAAAAAATAACAAAAAAGAGAGTCTTTTGATTTTACGCTGTACGTATTTTCTCCCAAAATTTCTCCCTTATTTTCAAAAGCCAAAAAAATTAGAAAAAAATCAAAAATCCAAAAAAATTAGTGGTACCATGTATATATGCTAACATTCTCCTTATTTTCTTATCAAAAACAAAAACAAAAACAACAAAAAAATCAAGAAAACAACAAAACACAAAAAAATGCATGTGCATATTTCCCTTCGGTTATTTTGTTATGTTCCTATCTTTGATTAGAAATTAGCCCCTTGACCAGATCTCAAGAAAGGTATATCGTAGGCAAGGGGCTAAAAATAGATCTACACTAACCTGTTTCTTTGAGTGTTGTGGATACAGGATGCAGGAACAGAAGCAAACCATTCAAGTCACAAGTCATAAAAATCCTCAATATCCAAATATTCCACTATGATAATCAAGTCTGTGTACATATCATGACAGGGGCATACCCCTGGTGGTACAAAAGTGTCACTCATCTCTCTGCCCCCTCCGTAGGCCTCTGCCTACGGGAGCTGCTCACCTCCTCCTCCTCCCTCTCCCGACGCCGGTCTGGGAGAGCATATTTCCCTTCGGTTATTTTGTTATGTTCCTATCTTTGATTAGAAATTAGCCCCTTGACCAGATCTCAAGAAAGGTATATCGTAGGCAAGGGCTAAAAATAGATCTACACTAACCTGTTTCTTTGAGTGTTGTGGATACAGGATGCAGGAACAGAAGCAAACCATTCAAGTCACAAGGATAATCAAGTCTGTGTACATATCATGACAGGGGCATACCCCTGGTGGTACAAAAGTGTCACTCATCTCTCTGCTCCCCTCTGTAGGCCTCTGCCTACGGGAGCTGCTCACCTCCTCCTCCTCCCTCTCCCGACGCCGGTCTGGGAGAGGAGGTCTGGAAGCCTGGACGCCTCGGGTCTCGGCACCCCTCCCCGCACCACAGAGGGGTCCCCTAGCGACACAATGTCGTCAAGGGAGGCGAACGCCGATCCGGTCCTCGCCGGCGTCACCTGCTGGGCCTGCCGCTGCTGCTCCCGGCGCTTCTTCAGCACCCGGTCCTTGAGGATCTCGTAATCCGCGGCAATCCGTGCTCGAGCCGTCTCGGCCTCCCTCTCTCGCTCTCGAGCCTCGAGTAGGCGACCCCTCATGAGGGTCCGGTCATCCCTCAGCTCCTCCATGGCCGTCACCATGGTCCGCCGCTGCCCATCAAAAGCAAAAGAGGATCAGTCTCGAACATGTGTAAGAAGAAGAAGAAGGAAGGAAGTGTCTTACCTCAGCCTCCAGATCGGAAATCCTCGCCTCAAACTCTAGTCGCAGACTCTCCATCTGTGCCTGGAGAGTAGCCACATCTCCTCCCTGCCGCTGCATGTCAAGGGGCAAGCATGTTAGAACATTCAATAGACATTGAAAGAAAGTGCTAGTTTGGTGTCTTACCTGAGCCCCAATCTCTCGAGCCTGCTCCTCAAGCTCCCGGACCCTCGCCTCCGCTCGGTCCAGGGCCCTCTGCAAGCGGACCGCCAGGTCCCCTCCGGCCGGCTGGGCGGACGAGCTCGCCCCCGCATCCCGGCTCGCCTGCGCTCTCAATAGCTCTCCTCTCTGCATGCACAAAATCTTGGTCAGAAATCAAATCAAATCAATGTCAATTTCAAGATCAATGGTTAATGTTACTTACCAATGTCCTGACCTCGGCCCGGAGCCTCGTCAGCTCCACCTCCTGCTCGGCCAGTCGCCCCTCCAAGAGGCGGATGGCCTGTGACTCCGGCATCTGCCAAATGCTTCAAGGTTAGAATCAATTCAAATTCAGATCCGACCAAGGCTTAGAGTTAGAAGTTTCACTCACCACTCGTCGGTCAAGCCGGAGTCGCCCGGCGTATCGTGCCTGGTAGTCCTCCATATAAGCCGAGCTGTCCTGGAGGTCGGTCACTCGTACCACCTGCTCGCCGCCCTCGCGCCAATATGCGACGGTGCTGCCGTGGTCTGCCCCCCAGTCGCGGTCCTCGGCAAAGAACCGCCGGCGTGAGTGTCCCTCTCTCCGAGGGAGGGCACCTCGATGGCCGGCTGGTGCCAGCCCAGGGTCCGTACCACCAACTCCAAGTACAGTACCTCACATGTCCCGAGGCACAGTAAAAGGAGGTGGCGGTCGAACAAGGGGCGACCTGCCGCCACCGCCGGGTGCGAGGCGTCCGCCTCCCCCACATAGGGGGTCCACACCACCTGAGAAGAATGAGAAAACACTGGTCAGTAACATCAAATGCAGCAGTAATTGAAAGAATGCAAAAGCTAGTTGAGGGTTTCATACCTGATCATGCGGGTAGTGGTCAAGTGCGACCCGCACATCCCCTGCCCTCCTGTCGGTGACCCTGGGGTCCGGGGCCACCTCCCACCTCGTCATGAGAGGCACCATCATCTGGCGCCCCTCTACAAGTGTCCCGCGCCCCATGGGGAAGCGGGTGTACCCCCAGATCTGCAAGAAGAGAAAGTCAGTCAGTCAAGCAATTTAATCAATTGAAATTCAAGTTGAGCTTTAAAGGAAAAAAATTGCGTACCTGAAGGAAGGGGGTGAAGCCCCCAGTGCTCTGAGAGCGCTGCGAGCTGCTGGGGAGGAGAGAGAAAAGGTGTCCCAGCATCGCAGCACCCCAAGCGTACCTCCCCGCCTGCGCCAAGTCCCTCAGCAACAGCACGAACTTGCAGTTCATCTGTGATGACTGCGTCGCGAACAACAGGCGTCCGAAGAGGTAGCTGACGAAAATCCGCACCGAGCGCTCCTCGCTCCGGTCTCCTAGGTCGAGTGACCCCCGCACTCCAGCGTAGAACTCATCAAGTGACTCTAGGGGTCCTCTCCTCCTCCCCCTCAATCCAACTGCCTCCGACAACGATCCGAGCAGGATGCTCCGGATCGGTCTCCTCCTCCCGGCCACGAACTCTGGCCCCAGTAGCTCTACTATGTCGTCATAGTAGTCCCTCCTCTCCAATCCGACTATCGGCTCTCCCTGAACCGGCAGTCCCGTCAGATACGCCACATCCTCCAATGTGGGTATCATGTGACCCCAAGGCATGATGAATGCCTTGCAGTCCTCCTCCCATCTCTCCCTCAATGCCTCCAGGTACGGCACATCTAGGTGAAAAGGGCGTACCGACAGTAGATGTCCGAGCCCCATCCTCACTATCTGGTCCTGCTGGGCCTCTGGAAGCGCGTGGTACCATGCCCAGCACAGGTCCCAAGTCACCCTGCTCCTCATTCGGCCTTTGCCCTGCAAAAAAACACAGAAAGCTTAACGTCAGTATCGATGGCCGTTTACTCATAGTCGACGTCAATGGGGTGGCCGTTTAGTTCCTGTATCGACGTCCAACCCATTGCCGTCAAGTTCATCTTGACGTCAAGGGGGTGGACGCCAGGAGGAACTCGACGGCAACCGATGTTGCCGTCAAATTCCTGTCTAACCCGGCGGCCCTTCCCCTGTTTCCCCTTCTTTTCACCAAATGAAATCACGCACACACAAGGGTTTTAGGGTACTCACCCGAGGTCGTCGAGGTGCCTCCGCCTCCGTCTCATCTCCTCCCTCGGTCTCGTCCCCCTCCGGTACGTCCTCTACCGCCACTTCTTCTTCTTCCCCCGCCGTAGCCATCTCCACCTCTTCTTCTTCCTCCTCCGTTTGGCGACGGCCCCGGGTGATGGTTCGTTTCTCCCTGGTCCTCATTGTCTCGAGCAAGGGTATGGGTTTTCTTTCTCCTGGCGCTTGGGAAGATGGAAGGGCACCCGGGAGAAGGCGTCGGTTTAAAAAAAAGGCAACTTTCTGGTTTAACGTCCAGGTCTGGCCGTTTACCTTTATCTGACGTCAACCCCAGGCCGCTGACGTACGATCGACGGCCAGGGTCTGGACGTCATTGTCCTTTCAATGTCAGACCTCAAAGTCTTGTCGACGGCTAGGTTTGGACGTCTATTGTCAGTCTCAATGGTTGGCGACCAGAGTGTGGACGTTAACCAGAGGTTGGCGGCCATCGATGTGGACGCCAACTACTACGCCAACTACTCCGCACAGCACAGTCTTTTGAACATCCTTGAGGTCATTTCATCCCCATTTCACCACATTCCATTCCACACATCAATCAATGCAAGTCAATTGAACACAAATGCAAAAGAATCTTTATTCATCTAATTGTGTTACACTTATTCAGATTTGAAAAGTACATCACTTTGCCCTGCGGGCCATGAAATAGCCACAAGCAACGGGAAGAATGCTATAATTGTATTCCTCATACTTCAAGATCTCTTCCCGTTTCTCCTGAACAGCCAAACCCACCTTCCTGCTCACTGAATGTTTTGCCCAAGCCTTCATTGCTTTCTTCATCAGCCTTTCGTTTCTTCCGGTGACTATCATATTGATGCCGTTGAATGAAATGGGAATTCCCCATGGAATCCCAAGTTGACAGTGGCACCGATGTGGTTGATACGCCACCATCCGATCTGCTCCAATCAACCATAAATCTTTGTCTTCCCTGGTCCGCGCTCTGAACTCGATAGTCCTCATGAACAGTGGCCTCACGATGAACTCATCCATGCCCAGATATGCTAAGTGATCTCTCCAAGCATCTCGGCCCTTCAAGTGCGCGGTCACACACTTGATCTCATCCTCTGGCTCGTACCATGCCCTGCTGCAGTGCACTGAACTCCGAAGGAAGACTCTGGAGGGGGTAGGTTGTGCATCAGCAAAATCAAACTTTAGATGAGCTTCCATCCATACCTGGAGCAGAAACAAACTCCCGCACGTGCGCCCGCCTAGGCTCATGGTGGTGAGCGAACTGTACAGGTGGGCTAGCACTGCAGGGGCAAGTGACTGCCAGCGCCATAGCAGAGTGAGTATCCCAACATGCTCGTACAGGATGAAGTCGCCGCTCGTGGGGAACAGAAACACCCCGGCCAGGCAAAGAGTCAGTCCTCGCGTCGCTCTCTCTCCGCCAATTTCCCGGGCATGCTGGATCAGCCACCAAGCCAGCCGGTCCAGGAAGATCCCATCCTTGTTCGTCATTCGCAGCACCTCTTTCTTGTCCCGCACGATGTCAGCAAGAATCTCTTCCCACGGGAGGAGAGGAGTCGCTGCATCATACTCCAGGCACCGCTGCCATCCCAAGAACAGCTCCACCTCCTCCAGCAGCACGCTCGTCTCAAAACCCTGGAACACGAAGGTGTGTGTGTGTGGGTGCCATCTCTCTACCAGCGCCCCTAGGGCATCGAACCCCCACCACATCTCTTTCATGTTCTTGGCCAGGACCACCATGAAGTTCAAATGCCACATGCCAATGAAGCTCCGCATGTCCAGGGCTATCGTGTTAACCAGATTCACGAGCCAGGAAAAGGCCCGTACCTGGCCTTGGCTTGGGAATGCCGGGATCTCCTGCATGAGGGCGGGGTTCTGTAAGAAAAGTTTTTTGGGGCGTTTTCAGCCCGGGAAAGAGCAGAAACAATCATCGCTTACCTCTCCATTGGCCAGACGTGTGCTCAGGTGTCCCGGTACTTCACTTAGAACTCCGGGATTCACACCTGTAGATTGTCCGGTTGATGAGGAGGCCATCTTGCTGTTCTTCTCTGTCTCTTTGCTCTCTGGTTCGCAGCAGGAGCAGGGAGGGATGGAGGTAGGAGATGAAAGAGTCCTTATGGACTCTCATCACCTATTTTTTCGGTCTGATCCGCTGTCATGTCGACGTCCAGATCGGTGGACGTCAGTTCAAGGTTGGCGGCCACATCTGTGGACGTTAACAAGATTACTGGCGGCCATCGATGTGGACGTTGACTGACCGGAAATGCTTAAATTCTTACTCTTTATATGGCCATTATCCTTTTGCTTCGAGCTATTTTGCAGATATCTTAAGCACAAGCTGCGCTTCAACTTCGGAACGCTCATGCGACTTTGAGCGTTACAGGTATGTCTAACATAGGACCCCACCAGAGGCGAATAACTTGGCGACCGTGAACCCTGAGTTCCCCTTCACCAAAAACCATGATGGGTTTGCGATCTCTCAGTTATTCGTATGGCCTTTAGAATTTTCCTCTGGTGCTAACTTGCATTTTAGATAGGCAACCCACACCAGCATGCATCTTCACTGCTAACATTCTCTTACTAACACTAAAAAAAAAATGGTGATTTTCCTCGATTATATGATTGCTCCATGGCTCCCCAGCTCAGGTAGCCTACTGGGTTCGTCCTTCATGACTATCCAGGTTGATATCGAGTCTTTGTTGCCCCTTCGCTACTTGTCCCACCGTGCTTTCAACAAATGATCATTCCAGCCTTATTGAGTTCATTTGAGCCTTCGCCCGCCGCGAGCTTAATTCCGAATTTCAGGCTTTCCAGGCATGTGATTCCAGTTAGAATCTTTTGATAATCCTTTGAGAGATCAACCAACTCCTTGTCTTCGTGACCTCCTAAATTTGGACCGACGTCCTGATTAGGCCAGCGAGTCCACGGCTCCGGTTACGAGACCCTTCTGATTCAACCGTCATATTACAACTCCTTTGACTCAGACACGCCGGAAACTAGTCAAAGTCCGACACGGCCATGCCAGGGACCCTGCCATTGGGTCGCAGTTGTAGTTACACGGGTAGATCATCCTTTTCCTACCCCTATTTGTCTCTCAGACGATTTGTCATTTGTTTCTAGCTTGTCTCTTTCGTTTGGTTCGCTAGAATTCCTATCCTCGGAGATGGCCCTCTGCGTCCTTTGTTTACCGAGACACCAACCTTTCAGTCCGCTCTGCTCCCTTGCAAGGCCGGACGTCTCGGAGGGGCATTTGTAGACGCGAGATTTGGCCCATCTCCCGCAAGGCTATTTGGCCCATTAAGCCTCGTTTGACCATTTGTTGACCAGCATCGGATCCCATGTAGACGGCAGCATCGATGGCCGCCTACTTCTTGTTGGCGTCAATCCCCCTGGACGTTGACCCATGTTGGCGTCCACCTCGATGGACGTCTGCATGAGGTTGGCGGCCTGATCCCTGGACGTCAAGAGCGTTTACCAGGTCTGCGCAACTAACCCGAGATTCCAGCCCACTAGCGCCCTTGTCTCGGCCATGCAACGCACATAGCCGTTCCCAACGGGTATATGGGCCACCTAGGCACCCTCTTGACCCAGTAAAAATCCTACATGGCCTCTACCCATTGGTTGGAGCTTAAACACATAGATTGCCACATGTACAAGTGTGTTTCTTCACACTTGAGCATCCAATGCTCTCAAACCCGAGCTCACTGTCTATATAACTCCCCCTTGGTCCCTCTGAACAAAGAGAGGAGAGGCTGGACGTCCACATGCTGTTGCTTTGAAAGAGGAGGGAGAAATTGCAATCAAGCTTCATCAACTCTTCCTCTTCTTCCTCTCACACTTCGGGACGTTCAGGAGGCTTCTTCCCGAGCTGGAGGAGCCCTGCAAGGAGCTACAACACCATCAAACGAGGATCCTCACCTCCATTCCTTTCCCTTTCTCTATTCTCTTTTAGTCATTTGCATATCACACACACTTTCCCACACACTCTAGGCACCTAGGGCACCTTCCTACACACCTAGAAAGGGGTTTCCCAACCAAAAACGGAGGGAAGAAGGGTGGTCATAACACTTGGCCACCCCTCTTCTCAAGTCCGCAACCGGTACGGGACTCTCCTTTTGGGCCTTCCACATTTCGTTTTGAACGTTTGCTGCACTATTTAGGGTCTAATTGAGTCTTGTTCTGTGGCAGGAACGATCCGAAGAAGACCGTGGAGCTCTCTTCCTTTGGCCGGCTGAAGGAGGAGAAGTTGGATCTCTACCATCACCCGCGACGCGAGGCTGCTACATCAACGTGATCAGAACAACCCCTTGGGCACAGGTAAGGCCCTGGTGATCGCAACTATCTCCCTTATATCACCGGTTTCCTTTGTTTTCTCCTCAGTTAACGCAGTCAACTCGGGGTCAACGGGGTCAACCGGCACATTCTCCATCGCCAACGAAGGAGCGGCACGTCCGTGAACCACCGTCAAGGAAGGCCACATCGTCGGCATTCGAAGACGGAGGCGAAACGAAACGTCCACAGGGGTGACATTAGAATTCCAGCCATGATCTTGGATTGTATTGAGGGGCATTATTAGAACTTCTAATGTATCTTAGGTAAGACAAGAAGTGGTACTAGATTGTTAGTCTTGGATTCTAGGAATGGATAGGAGTAGCATCGAGGTCTCAACCCTGAACCTTGCTAGTTAGAGATAACACTGAGCTTGGCCTTTGATCATAAATGGGAGCTTAGTCTAGACAATCAAGAGCCCTCAGGCGAACTTATAGCCTAAATTATGAAATTTCTATAATTTGGACCCTAAGTTCTTGTGTCTGCCCCTTGCTTACACCTAGTGAGTGGGTGGAGCCTTGTGCTAGACCATACCATTTTCTTATAAAGAAGTATTACCAGAGCTGCATATGTTCTGAGCTACAACCTTATCATTTGAACCTTACCTTATGGACCTATATTTACCTAATGCTAGATGTGTTAGGAGATATAGAGCCTAAGTCTGGAACCTAAACTATGAGACTGTGTTGAGAGAATCCTTGAATCTTGAGAATCTATGAGTCTAGCACCAAGATAGGACTCTCGTTAACACCTGGGAATTAGTATTAAGTTCAAAACCTAATAAGGCATGGGTTGAAATTCTAGAATGGAAACCTGACCTTGATACTCAAAGGTTGTAGGTTATCCTGAACATGAGAAGGATGTCCTATGCGATGGTGAGATTGGTAGAAGCCATGGACTAGACTTAGAACCTCCCTTGATGAATGTTATATGATTTTTAAGTTAGAAGAAAGAAGCAAAAGGAAACCTGACCATCTTGGTAATCTATTTTGAAGGAACTTGGAGGAATGTCAACTGAGGAACAATCCACAACACTTATAGACGAACTTAGCTTGGTTCAGAAGATAACCATGAGCTTCCCAACTACTGGAGAATGCTTTGGAATCTACTAAGAGGGACTTCAAACCCCTAGCTAGAAAGAGGCAGACCAACAATAGTAACAGACCCCAAAAGAAGAAGCCCAAGAAGAAGGGTAAACAATTAGCTCGTGTACCTGAAGTAAAGTGTTGCCACTGTGGACGAATGGGACACAAGATTACAGAATGTTGGAGGAAGAGTGGAGCTTGCCTACTATGTGGAAGCGTGGATCACAGGATCTGTGATTGCCCGCTAATGAAGGGAAAAGGAAACCTCAAAGAAGAACCAAATGGTCTTGAGCAGTTAGAATCATTTTGATTTCTGAAGTTGTAATTTTATTGAAAGGAAACATGTAAATAGTGATACTTTTCAGAAACCTTGTTAAGACCATCATCTTCTATGAAATTGAGTAGTATTTTGATGGAGGATATGTGCAGGTATGTATGCCCCTCCAAGAAATATCTTACCATGGAAAGGATGTCTTACTGGTCTAAATCTTAAGTTGGAGAGATTTGAGGATCATTTATGTAACATCGCGGTCACTCGGTCCATGTTTAATGGTTCTGGTGAGGTGCCCTTGTCCAATGTGGGGTCATTGGGCCTTGGTTGTGGCTTCCGAGCATTGTGCAGGTGTTGTGGGCCTTACGTTTTAGCCCATTTAGCCTGCTAGTTTTTGGGTGAAAGAGGCGACAGAGTATGTCATCACATTTTAAACGCAACGGCTACCCCCGTCGCAATTCATCGAACCGCCTTTAGTGGCGCGGCGCAATTGGTGACAGTCAGGTTCATCGCGTTTAAAGTGTTTTAAACCCGCCGTCTGCCTCCATCGCGATTTTGAATGTGAATTTATTGCTCTGTTTTGAGCCAGACATAGCATGGTAGGCTCTGTCCGGTGAGGAGAAGGCTGCTGTGGTGGCATTGCGACAATTCTGGCATTTTTGACTTTCTGGTGGATGGTTTGACGCGGGGTCCACGTGAGAAGGGCGTCTAGAGCGTGGGCAGGCCGGTGATGTGGTGATCTTCACATTTATTGGTCTCTTCATGTTGGTAGGGAGACTTCCTTTGTGGTTTCTTTTGATTTAAATGCTTTAGAGTTTTGTAAAGTATTCTATTGTGGCGTGTGCCAGTGTGATTTTCATTGAAAAGAGTTAAATGTTAGCTTAGATGGGGTTTGGAATGGTTTCATGAAGGAAAAAGGGGGTTCAGTCATCTGCCTAAAAGGCGACATAATGAACTGTTGCGTTTTTGTGAGAATGCGACGAGATGGTCCATCGCGTTTCTCTTCGGATTGATGGTTTAAATTGATTGGCGTAGATGCAACCATTGGGTCCGTACATTTTTGTTTCGACTGGTCGTGTGGCATTGGGTTGAGCCGTCACGGTTTGGGTTCGACTGGGTCAGTTGGATTGGAGGCGAGGTACCGGGCCGTCGCGATTATGTCGTGACACTGAGCCTTGTCGCGTTCTGCTTGGAATCGCGACCGGTAGGGTTGTCGCGATTTGATAGATGACCACTGTGTTTGTCACGTTTCACTTCCGAGGTGTGTGTTGTGTGTGCTGATTGGGCAGTGAGGGTCGTGTTGACCTAGCCCTGGTGCTCTAATATGCTGTTAAGGTAATTATGTTAATTCAATGATAGTAAAGCATGTTACATGGATAATGGTTTGCTTTATGGTCAATTAGTGGGTTATGTTGTTTATGTTAATTATGTTAATCATGGTAGTTAGAGTAATGTGTTAAGTTAATGCGGTCGGTGAGTATTGTGGTGTGTGGTTGTTATGGAGGTCATATGATGACCAATGACAAGCACGGTTATACTGTGGTTTATGAGTAAATGTTTTATGTGTACGTTAAGTGTTCAGCTCGATCTGTGTGTTAGCTGAGTGTGGTGGTCCAGCGTCTATTCCGGAATGCCTCTCTAGTCGGGTACCTCAGGTTCTGTGTGAGCCAGGCACGTTGTGGTTTGTTGTGCTCAGGGTTTGTCCCGGTATTGTGTGTATAGTTGAGGTCTATGTTGTCTTCCTAGACACCCTCACTCCTGTGCTTGAGTTGTACGTCTGGCTGAGGGAAAGACGGCAGTGGACAATGACTTGTGTGTTGTGGGTGTACTTGGTCGCTTGTAGCGCACTCGTGGTTGGGGGACAGACACCAATAGACGTACTGAGCCTTAGCTAGTCCTGTTTACCAGTGCCTCAGTTTAAGGAGCTTAAGCCAGAGTCCCTAAAGGTGTCAGGCAAGGGCCTACAGTTGTGTGGTGTGCAGGTGTGGTGTTGATTGGTCTCCATAGTTCTTTGGCTTTACTGTGTTGTTGTTGCGGAGTAGAAGTTGGACCTTTCATCCTAGACTACGAGACTGATAGGTAGTTCTCGTGTTGTGTTGTCCAGGTTAGATACTGGCGTCATGAACTAGTAGTCTGTTCCTGTGTGGTGGCGTTGTTCCCTACGACTCGAGCTTTCTAGGGTTTGTGGTTGTGGGTACTCTCCGATTATGGTTTTGTGTAGTACCATGTAGTTTCAGGTACTTGTACCCTGTGTGGGTAGCTGGTTGTTGTGGCACGTTGTGTGCCAGTGTTTCAGGTTGTGTGGTGTAGCTGTGCTCCATGGAGGGCATGTTGTGTGACCCTCCACTTGTGGTGTTTTTACCCTTTAATGGGTAGTCCTCCGGTGTATTGTTGTGGTGAGTTTTGGTGGACAGATTCTTTGTGGTTAGTCCAGTTGGCCTATGTGGCTCGTTGTGTACTATGGGAGACTGACTCCCTATTGACAGTCTCGTTACCTCACGTGGCATAGTGGTTTTGGTTGCTATGGTGGACTGGTGTGTCTACACTAATCTTGTTGTCTCTTTTACTTTCTGCGAGCTGTCGTAGCTAGTGGATTATATTAAAGGTAGTTTATTTATGTTAATTTCTAGCACGTTTTACTTCAGTAGTGCTCCTGTTTGTGTTGCCAGTGAGACCCTTTGAGGTTGAGGTTCCTACGTTGTGATGTTGGTTTGGTGTTGTTTTTGGGAGGCCCCTACTGAACATGTGACTTGTGGAGGCTTGCTTCCTTACAGTTTCTTTCAGGTGTTAGCGGTGTGTTTGGTGTCTGATGGCGTTGTGGCAGACTTGTACCACTAGCAGTTGAGTTGTAGTTGTGTTTAGTGTGAGCTTTGCTCCATCGGAGTATGCCCTAGGTAGTTGTACTTTTCTCTTGGATACGTAATAATGTGTTGGGACAATGTAAACTAATGTGAATGAGTATAAATGCTGGTACTTTCTTGCATTTTATGCTCTTGTGGTTGTTTTTTATATTCCTACTGGACACTTGTATGAGGTATCCATTGCGAGACTTCAGTTCGATCGTGGGAGGCAGACTTAGATATGGAGCTCTTTTGGACATAAGTATCCAAGGTCACTACAATTTAGTGATCAAAATAAATTAGATCGTATGAATTTGGGGACTAAATTCTTTTAAGTGGGGGAGGGTGTAACAATTTGGATTTTTAAATCCCAAATAAATGGGGATAAATTAATAGACAAGATTGATTAAGGGTTCAATCAGGATAATTAAAGTAAAGAAGCCAATATAAGAAGTCTTGGGATGCGTGGGAAATTCATAAAAGGGAATCATTGGTACCACCTCAACTAGTTGCAACTCACCAGCCCTTCGACCGGTCGAAATATAACGTTGTCAGCCGATATAATGAAGTGGATGAGGAAGAATAAAGTTGTATAAAACAGAACAAAACATAATCAGTAGAGGTAATCGATGTTCCTTTAGTAATCGATGTTCAAGTGAACAATCGATGTCTCCTTTAGTAATCGATGTTCAAGTGGACAATCGATGCTTTCTTTAGTAATCGGCGTTCAAGTGAAACAATCATTGTTTAAGTAGTAATCGATGTTGGTCCGCAATCAATGTTTAAGAAGCAATTGATGTTGATCTACAATCGATGCTTTTCTTCTATAATCGATGATGGTCCGCAATCAATAGTTTTCTTCAGTAATCAATGTTGGTACGCAATCGATGTTTAAGCAGTAATCGATGTTGACCCACAATAGATGTAGTCAATAATCGGTGTTGCCTTCTATCGATTGCCTTTCTTTTTGCAATCGATGTGTCTCTGTAACGCCCCGAGAATTTTATTTACTAGGAAAATATGAATAATTTGATGACTAAACATAACTATTATCATGAGATGTAATTAATCTTAATTTAGGATTTATTAGAGAAAATAAATGATACTTCAAGTGTTGTACTTAGAGGTGCGCGCTCCGACAGGGCGACACTGGAATTCTGTAACGAAAATGAAATCCAAGAATACCATAATTTCTAGAAAATTGTAGTGATATCAAAAATATAAATATCCGGATTTGTTGACGTACGAATTTCAAGATTAAGCCGACACAACTATTTTTCGGGCATTTTTCACCCAGTGAAAAATAAATTCTAAAAATTAAAATAAAATCATCATAATTTGTAAAACCTTATCATTAGCGTATGGTTGAAATTTTAACTTCATTGAACACCATTTAGACACCTAAACATGCAGTTTATTGGGCCAGTTGGATTATTGCCCATTTACGGTAAGCATTTTGTGGATTTTTCCTACTTACGCATGAGGGCTATGTAAGCCATAACCCATGGCTTAAACACCTTACACGTCTCACCATTAGTGTAACCATGAGATGGTTGCATGAACCAGGTGGCTTTGGAAGGATTAAGGGGTTTAAACCTTGACACATGCATGGCCGATGTGCCTAGCATGCAAGGGAGCCTGGGAGCTTATATAAGCCTCCCTTCACCATCGTGTGGGTTTCCCTTCTTGCTCCTGCCTCTTTCCTGCTCTTGCTGCTCCTGTTGAGTCGTAGCTGCTGTTGTGCTCCTGTAGGAGCTGAGCTGCTCCAACTAAAGCTGCCACTGCTACTTCATCCTTTGCACTGTCGTAGCCATTGCTCTCACAAATCCTCCTGTTTCTCTTCTGCTACTGCTACTGTTGTCGTGCACCTGGTGCTGGTTGTTGTGCTGCTGCTTCCACTTGCTTTGATCGGAGGTGCTGAGAGTTGTAGTTGTTGGAGGCAGCTACGTTGCACTTTGGCATCATCTTCCTTCCACCAACTGTGAGCCATCGAGGTGAAAGTAACATCCTTCAAATTTAAGTAGGATTCTCTTCTATTCTCTTTTCTTATTTCAATCCTTATCTCCTACATTTGCTAAAGAATTCATGATCACCTATATACTTGCCTTTAAACTTGTAATTTTTTTTAAGAACTGTGTGTCCATCTCTGGTAATCAGGTTTTAGTATGTGTGTATGTAGGATTCCTTTCCTCCTTCCTCACTCCTATCTCCTACACATGCTAAAGAAGCTCCAGTTAAGTGTTTAAGTTCTCACACACTGGTTTTGATTTCATAAGTATCTTCAGAACTAAGTATTCATCTTCTGTAAATGTGATGTAGCATGTGTATCTATAGAAATCTTATAGTAGGATTCGTTTCCTCCTACCCTTGTCTTCTACTCTTATTAGAAGGTTTATAGCCATGTACAAGTTACCTTTGAACTTGTAAGCCAACCTTGGAATAGTATGTTTCTCTTTTTTAGATGTTTGTACCCTCAGACCTTTGTTTGACTCCTTAAATACTTCTGGAATTATGTGTCTATCATGAAGAAACCCTCTTTCATAACTGTTGTTGTAGGAGTCATTCTCCCACTACCATGTCATGTTGAGTTTCTAGCTAGACCTGTGTAGGTTGTAATCTCATCTGTCATCTTGCTCAGCCTGTAAATCAATAGTGAAGGCTAGGAATAGGTCCTACTATTTGACATGATTCATGTTTAGATCCATTGGTTCCATAGATAAGACTCTTAGAGCTATAGTTACACCATTTCTGGAATTGGAACTAGTGGCTGGCGACAGACAGGAAGTATCTTTCGACAGACCCCAGGCTTCCAGAACTCCAGGCTGCTGGAAACACCAGTGGCTGTTGACAGATGGCCCCTGTCTGTCGACAGATACATTGACATGTCGACAGACAGACCAAGCCTGTTGACAGGCACTGTCCCAGAACCAGAAATTGTCTTTTGGTTACCTGCACCTGTTGACAGCCACTTCCTGGCTGTCGACACATGCTGTTCTGCCAGTGTTCCAGTACCATTTCTTGCTCAGTCTCTTGTTGTTCCACCATACTATTAGCCTGGCTAATTGTGTCCCTCCTTCTTGTGGGTTCCTACTACGTTAACTTTAAAAGGGATCACACCATTACCTTTCATAATTTGCTTTGGATTATCCTTCAAGTCCTTAAGTACAAAGAGTCCTAGTTGGTTACATCTCCTTGTGTTCAGTGACCTTATTCCATATTCTTTGACTAAATGAGATATGTTGAACATTTGTGTACCCCACTTGAATCGTTTACAAGCATGAATTATGACATCAATTTGTGGATCTTCATCTTCTTGGGTTCCAATCACCTTGTCACTAAGATGAATCATTTCATTTGTCTTCCATAGAGATCATTTATTTGTCTTCCGTATCCTACTTTGGTTTATACTTAAACTCTCCAAGTTTAAGTGATTCTTATGTTTTTTCAATCTTTTGAAATTATTGGCCTTGGATCATAAACCTTTGTTATATGTGAGATCTTGAATACTTGTATACCACACGTGAATGTTTACCAGAAAGGAATTATGATGACAACTATTGGGTCCCTGGACCCCACATGATTAATATGCCTGTGCAAATAGGGCTGGTCCAGTCCTGGGAAGAGCACCCGAATTCGTTTACAGGCTATGCGGCACGATAAAGGATACTTGGATGTTTGGCATTGCATCAATACCAGTTTGATTATGATCATCATGTTATCTGTTCTGTGTGAATGTATATATGAACTAGAATATGAGTTTCATTGTGAATTCCTGAGCATGCTCTGTGTTTCAGTACTATTGTTTCAAATTCACTGTCATGTTAAGATGTTTAATTGTCCTTCTTTGATATCAGCCAAGTCTTTTACCTTGATCATCATATAGTTTAATCCTTTTTAGGGCTGTTCATAATTCGGTTCAAACCGAAAAACCGAACCGAACCGACCGGTTTGGTTCGGTTCAGTTCGGTTTCACTTTCTGAAACTGAATAAACCGATTATATATATAATATGCACACTTATTACTCAAAGATTACGTAGGTCAGTTAGTGAACGCCACAGGCATCTGCGGCGGGGAGGTGTTTCGATACCTCCCTTCGTCAACTTGTTTTTTTGTCAAAAACATGTGTGAAAACTGGGCATTTTTTGTCCAAAATGTGGACAACTGGGGTTCGAACCCCAAACCTATGACTTGAGGAGTGAACGCCTTAGCCACCCAGCCATGGGAGTGGTTGTGTTACATTTAATATTAGACTTCGATTTAAACCAAACCTAACTGGTTCGGTTCGGTTTGACCAATATTTCGGTTCAGTTTCGATTCACCCAAAAAATGGGGTGAACCGAACCAAACCAGACCATGTTCACCCCTACCTTTTGATTTGAGAAATTGAATCCTACTGGGCTAGTTAGCTCACCAAATCCTACTTTTTCAAGTATCCACAGTTCTAGAATGTGGGACATCAGGATTTGTGTGTGGAGAGACGAACCTTGGCGACATTTTACTCTTGAGATTGTAAATTGGAAATCTTGTAATATTCATAGAATGACAATTATCAAATTTTTATTTAGTAGAGTTCTCGAGTAATTTTCTGCTCAACTAGTTTAAGTTTTACTCTTGATTGCTCATTCGTTCACGTTTCGGCATTTATAGTTATATTAAATGAGGGGACGAGACAGAATGGTATCAGAGCATTGGTTGAGGATTCAAATAGTTATTGGTCTTCAACATCCTGTAGTGACCTGTGAGGATGGGTAGAAAGCCTGAGGTTAAGTTAGATAAGTAAAGTTGGATATAGATTGTGTTGTATATGAAATGAGTATCTAGAGATGGGTGAATAGATATTGATTAATTAAAATTTAAGAGGTTAAGACTATGATTAAATCAGGTAACACAAAGTAGTTGGTGTACATCAAACCACATAAAGCAAGCAAAATTTTTAAGGTAGTTCAATTCTTATGTGGAGACTTACATCCACCCCACACTAATTCAAGTGAAATAACTCAAATGTGGGAAACATTCACACAATTGATGACTCAAAATTTCAAGATTGTTTTAAAACCTCACAAACCGTACACACACAGTGTAAGATTGAATCTGTTTACTTCTACGGGAGTAGACAACCAAACAAATTAGTGAATAAAAGAAGTAAAAATAAAATAAAATAATAAATATCCAGCTAGGGAGATTTCTGAAGAAATTTAGAAATATGCAAATACTTTGCACCAAAGTTTGGCTTTGGTCAGATAACTTCTTGAACTCTTAATTACATCTTCTTTAGGCTTGAAATCATCAAATTTCTCTTCTAACTATAACAAAAGGATCAATTGTCTTTAAGTTGAGTTAAATCCCAAAGTTTTGCTTCAACTGATCCATAGCATGGTGTGTCAACTTGCACGAACAATTTGACTTGGGTCACTAGGAAGTTTCAGAAGAATCAACTCCATGTTTTCTAGAGTTCACCTCAATTAGGTGATTGCAGTTTTGACTAACTGTTCATCACATAGAGTTGATCTTGCAGTATCTTAGTGTCAACCTCCCATATAGGTAGAGTCAACCTAACCTCCATTTGGAGTTAACCTCAAGCTGTATTTTTCTCTAAGCATTAACTAGAAACTTGATTAGTGTCAACCTAATCTCTGTGTAGTGTCAACCTAAGGTAATACTTTGAACTTCCACACTATAGAAAACCCATCAAGCATTGACTTACCCTTTGAATATAATTGAATCATAGGCAACACCAAACTTCAGTAGCTCACTCAGTATTACTTGTATACTTGTAAGTCTACCTATGAAGTAACCAGAGTTAATACAATAAAAAGAGTCTTTGATCATATGGATTTTTCTTATGATATAAAAGACTTGTGCTAGATATTTATTACATCTTGCCTGATATATCAAAACCAGGGACATAACATAAATCATCCATCATATAAAGAAAAGAAATCATTTAATCACGGAGGTTAATGTATTAAATAACTAGACATATATACAGTAACAGTTGTATTAATAGTATGAATTAGAGAGATTGAGTTTTAAATTACGTGATTGATTAACTAAACTTAAATTTGTTTGCTCAGCCAGCGTGATGGGAGAAGAAACACTTTGGAGAGCAGTTCAACATGCAATGGACAACCTTGCTCAATCTTTAGAGTGGGTAGTTTCGGACGATAATCAAGGAAAAATGAAATTGCATAAGAACATTAGTAGTACAAACTCCCGAGAAACAGTGAGTATTACAGTGTTTATATGGAAGAAGACAGTTCTTCCCAATAATAGGGGAACAACTGGTAAAAAGATGGTGAAGCAGAGCAAAAAGAGCAAAAAGATTAAGAAGGCCAACAAGCAAGAGAATGTTAAGACATAACCTAAGCAAGATTGTGCGTGTTGTCACAAACCAGGCCATGTCAAAGAGAACTGTTGGTGGAGACTAGGAGCATGTTTGAGGTATGGTAGTCTACAACATTGGATCTCCAATTGTTCATACCACCTCAGAAAAAAGACAACAATTAAGGAACTGAAGTTATTATAAATAATTTTATGTATAAGTCAATAGGATCAGAGTATAGTAAGAAGTGCTTGAGTTTAGTTGTTATAGTATGTCAAAACTTGGTAAGTTTTGCCAATCAATGTAATTTTGTAAGGTTGATTATGGAGTTCTGTACTAGAAACCTATGTGATAAATAAAATCCTTCCTGTCTATCTTCATATTCTTCATACTCATCAACCTCGTCATACCTTACTACCCTTTCCAAGGGAATATGTATTCATATAACTCTCTAAGGGTTAAGGTTATTCCTTGGTGGGGGAGATCTTAACAGTAATATACTACTGTCAGAAATGAGAAACATAGTAAAGAATGCATTTAATTGAACCCATGATCACAACATGGCTTCATAAGATCTAAAAATGCTAACTAATATTCAATTTCCCATCAACTAATGATGTCATGATAACAAGTTGTATAAAGAGTGTATACATTGTATGACATGATAATAATGACAAGATTTGTGAGACAAATCTGGATTAGACAAAATTTAAAAGGCTGAAAACTTAAATCTTTGTGATCCATCCAAATTAGTCAAGGAGTTTGGAGGACCAAACTCTTTTCTTAGTGGGGGAGAGTTGTAACACCTCAAAAGTTTTATTTACTAAGAAAATTTGAATAATTTGATGATTAAACATAACTATTATCATGAGATGTAATTAATCTTAATTTAGGATTTATTAGAGATAATAAATGATACTTCAAGTGTCGTACTTAGAGGTGCGCGCTCTGACAGGGCGACACCAGAATTCTGTAACGAAAATGAAATCCGAGAATACCATAGTTTCCAGAAAATTGTAGTGATATAAAAAATGTAAATATCTGGATTTGTTGACGTATGGATTTCGAGATTAAGTCGACACAACTATTTTTCGGGCATTTTTCATCCAGTGACAAATAAATTCTAAAAATTAAAATAAAATCACCATAATTTGTAAAACCTTATCATTAGCCTATGGTTGAAATTTTAACTTGATTGAACAACGTTTGGACACCTAAACATGGGATTTATTGGGCCAGTTGAATTATTGCCTATTTACGGTAAGCATTTTGTGGATTTTTCCAACTTACGCATGAGGGCTACGTAAGCCATAACCCATGGCTTAAACACCTTACACGTCTCACCATTAGGTGTAACCATGAGATGGTTGCATGAACCTGGTGGCTTTGGAAGGTTTAAGGGGTTTAAACCTTGACACATGCATGGCCGACGTGCCTAGCATGCAAGGGAGCCTGGGAGCTTATATAAGCCTCCCTTCACCCATCGTGTGTGTCATGCCCCGCCAATTTAGCAGCGGAATAAATCGGGGAGGCATGAACAACGAGTATGGTAACGTAAATTGCGCATACATTCGTAAATATCAGAGCAACTAATGAACAATAATTGCATTAAAACTCATCATTTTATTGATAATTCATCTAAACTATTACAACCACTAATTCAGAGCCAAAATATAGGGCTCAATGACATTATTACATTGGAAAAGAAATCTAAAGAAAATATCTAACTAGACTCTAAGGTACTAAGGACATTCCATCGCTATGACTTCAGGACGCTCATCACTTCAGTCTAATCCCGTTGTTGTGTGTAAGGTCATCACCTGACTTACCTGAAAACACAATGACAAATAACGAAGGGTGAGCGATAACGCTCAGTAGGACTTAATATCTCATGTAAACAAGCAGGCTTTAAATGATTAATGTCTTGTATAGCAGATTAACTAGTGAGATCGATCAAGTAAAGTCAAGAGAGTAATAGCACATTGACTACGAGAGAACGATAGTAAACGAGAGGATGATAGCATATTCAAAAGTAATTGCAACTAGTATGATAAAGGATTGGCCATATAGTGAAAGAATATGCAACGTCTGCACCAAGGTGCACTAGCACTTCCCCGGTCGAGCATCATGTCAACCCAGAGATATAGTAAAGCGATTGTTTGATTGTCATAAATTAAATTGTATTTGTTGTCGAATGGCGCTGGATGCATGCCATACACATCCTGATCATGTTACCCTTGCAAGGAAATAGCACTCTTCGGGAGCTCCTCCCAGGACCAGACCGGGCCCTATTGCTTTGGCATATAGTACTTGCTTGTTTAATTTAGACAATCAATTGTATGGCCAAGAGAGTACCAAGAAGAGATAAGAGAGTACTAGACGAGATAGATGAGAGTGTAGAGAGAACGTGAATAGATGAGAGTAAAGAGACTGTAGATGAGAGGGGTACAATCGTAAAACGGCGATAAACACGATAGTAACTGTTGCACAGCACCAAGTCGGGTACCAGCAGTCTGGTAGAAATCACAACCGTCCCTTAGCCGCGCTGTGTACACGGGTCAGGTGGTCCGACGTGAACTCAAGACGAGAAGGAACACTAAGGCCATGGATTGTACTGATCTCTAAGAGTGTAACGGATTTTGAGGTACAACCAGCTCGTTGACTAAGGACGTGCGCCAAAGCCAAGAAGACTTACGGAGGTCTAGACAAGGAGTCCCTGGTCCAGTCGAGAGTATTCCCGGTGGAGAGGTGGTCCAAGTCAAGAGAAAGTGTGTAAAAACGGGTCCGTTGTGCCTCGCGTGCTCGTAGGCCGAGGGAAAACGGTAACGGTAGATAAAATGCGCAAGTAAAAATGGAAATAATTGTATTTAACAAAATAGGGTAATTTAGTCATTTATTTCGATAATTTACCGAATACATTATTGCATAATTTATCAAGGTCAAATGACATTTAATAATGTTGTGTGTGCGTAAGTGTAAGGAAAATCTTGAGGATATGACAAGTCGTGCAAATGTCATTTTAAATAATTAAATGTATATCATTAATGCCAATTATTAATTTACCAAGTCGAATTAACTATAACATAGGTTAATCATGGCTAATTAAGAAGTATATAGACTAATCAGCAGAGATACAAGCATAATTATTGTTCTGGCCGAAATTTCAAGAAGGCGACGGGGTGCATGGCGCGTTACTCTTAGTGTCGCGACGGGGTATCCCGTCGCGGTTCTGGTCGCGGTGGTGCGGCCTGGCGCGACAGGCGAACCGGCCGGCCTGGCCTGGTTCGGGTTTGGGAACGCGGCGGCGAGGCCCTTCGCGTTCATGACGTGGCCTAAAAGCCGACCGCGACCTGCCTGTTATCGCGGCGTATCGCGCCGCCGCGATATCAGGGGCGGTCCGGGTTTTTCCCTTTTTCCCAGGGCGAGTCCTCTGTGATATAGGGACGTTCTAAATTCCATATAAAATAGTACAATGATCCAAAAATCACGAAACCAGTTTTAAACCAAAGTAGACATGTATATCTATCAACATGCACGATTAATTTGAAAATCGACAAGGTTTAGATATGCATTGATCGGGTTACTTTTAGGTAACCCAAACAGGAGCAGTCAGGGTTCAACGAATTAATTAGAGAAGTACACTTGATGAAAAATTATGAAACCAGTGGCGTTTGAAAGATAACACGAATTAGTATTTTAGAGAATTTTATCATGATAGGAAATAAAGTATGCACGAAGTTTATGGTTATCATTAAGAGTCAGGCACATGCAATAGACAGAGATTTAAAGATTTAATTCTCCCTCATGGGAGGTCGAAATAGAGCAAGACCAGGGGCATTTGAAAGCTAGTGTGATTTAGTATAACTGCGAATTTTATCATGGCATGGGAACAAGTACACGCAAGGTATTAGAGAAAACATGAGATTCGGGTTCATGGTGACAGCAGAAATTCACGAATTAAATTCGCCCAAATGGATGAACAAAATACCACGAAACCATAGGACTTTTGAAGAGGTACATGAAGGCTACCTAGAGTAATTATTTCACAATTGTAGCTTGAGAGATTGCCTACCTTTTGGTGTTGACAAGAAAGGTTAGGGTTTGATGACGAAAACGGGAAGAAGAAAGCTCCTTGCTCCAGCCTTCTCCTCCAAGATCCTTCGTCCAGAACACATCTCCTTCATCTCCCAAGACTCCAGCCACGTTCTATGGGTGGTAGGGAAGAGATTTTGGGTGTTTTGATAGCCTATAGAGTTCTAAGTCACCTAAAACTCTTTCTTTCTCATCCAACTCCGAAAATTGACATTTATCTCCCACTTTCTCTTATTTATCCACCTAATAGAGTTGGGAAGGGATCCAATTTCGTGGGTAAAGTTTAGGGTAAGTGTAGGACTCTTTTTAGGATAGATATGACTTATTTTAATAGTTAATTTGACCTTTTTCCATTTATTAATTAATTAGATACGAATTTCTCTTAATTACTTCTCCTCTCATAATGGGCTATCCCTATTTGGGCCCTTCATTCCATGCTTGGACCACTTATGCAACCCATACTTAATTTTATCTTAATAGATTTTTAATTACTTCGAATTATTCACCCTCTATTCTAATTTAAATCTATTTATCATATTTATTCCATTGATTTCTTATTTTAATTCAATTCAATATTATTTAGCCAAAATATTTCTGACCTTCATTCATCTCTTGGGCTCTTACTCTTGGCCCAATAACTTATGCGGACTTTATTGTACAATTTATGTACTTAATTTACTTAATATGTTTTAATTATCCTTTTATTATAGAATATACTCATGGGCCAAGATTGTCTGATGGTCCAATTATCCTAATGGGCTATCAACCCATATTATTTAAAGTCTACCAACATGTTTATTTTAATTCTTTATCCTCTTTGGCCCATATGATAATGGGTTTTCCCACTTGTCCCTTAATTATGATAATAAGTCGCATAATTTCGTAAACTTGATCTAAATGATTTTTCTGTGCCCAAATTTTATGATGGGTCATTAGGGAACATTATTTAAAACATAACCACTATTTTTACAACTTTTTTTTATAGGGGTTTTACGCATGCGATAATGATACGTACCTTTTAACTAGTTTAAGTTTATTAATTAAAAAAATTCATTTATCTTTATTTTTGAATTAATGAATTTCCAGGGTACTACATCCTCCCCCTCTTAAAAAGAATTTGGTCCCCAAATTCTACGACTACGTTGGTTACATATAAATCATCATTTCATGCTAAATACATATTAATTGTTATAAGTTTAGAGTTACCTTTCACGACTCCACCCTTGTTGGGGGTCCCAACTTCCTGCATAGCTTGTAGTCTGTCAGGCTTCTCTTGCTCTGTCGGACGTTTCTCTTTCTCCTGCTTCTCAAGTATATGACACTCGGAAATGCGATGATTGCGATTTCCGCAGCGTAGGCAAGCTCCTATTCTCCTCCAGCATTCCTCCAATTTGTGACCTATCTTATTGCAGTGCTCACACTGTCTTTTACGAATAAGGGATACTTATATGGCGTTCTTCTTACTCTTCTTTATCTTTCTCTTATCATCGTAGTTGAGATCCTTTGTGTTAGTGGATGGCTCCTTTAACAGGGGGCAGTCTTGTATCTGATGCGCCAAACTGCCACAACGTAGACATGCACTAATACTTCGCCAACATTCCTTGGCTACATGTCCCGACTTACTACAATGAAGACAGATCTTCTTGCTATGTTTCTTCGGTGGGTTTACCTTCTTGTCATGGTTGTATCCTCTCTTCCCATTCTGATTGGTCTCCTTTTTAATCTCCTTCGTCGTTTCTAGAGCTTCTTCTAGTATTTGGGCGGCTTGCTGACATGCCAGAACTAGCCTTTGAGTTGGTCTCATGTTGGCGTCCATTAAAAGTTCCTTCAAGAATAAGGTTGTCATTAGGGTGCTAAAGTAATGTTTAAGTTAATACATATATATATAGATAAATGTAATTAGATCTTAACCATGGTTCTACCCAATCCTTACATAGGTATGGTAGTTGACTTAGACACATGTCAAGGCAGTTTACCTAGAACATCCTAAGACCAAAAATATCCTAATAAGAACATCCTAGGCTCTGATACCAACTGTCATGCCCCGCCAATTTAGCAGCGGAATAAATCGGGGAGGCATGAACAACGAGTATGGTAACGTAAATTGCGCATACATTCGCAAATATCAGAGCAACTAATGAACAATAATTGCATTAAAACTCATCATTTTATTGATAATTCATCTAAACTATTACAACCACTAATTCAGAGCCAAAATATAGGGCTCAATGACATTATTACATTGGAAAAGAAATCTAAAGAAAATATCTAACTAGACTCTAAGGTACTAAGGATATTCCATCGCTATGACTTCAGGATGCTCATCACTTCAGTCTAATCCCATTGTTGTGTGTAAGGTCATCACCTGACTTACCTGAAAACACAATGACAAATAACGAAAGGTGAGCGATAACGCTCAGTAGGACTTAATATCTCATGTAAACAAGCAGGCTTTAAATGATTAATGTCTTGTATAGCAGGTTAACTAGTGAGATCGATCAAGTAAAGTCAAGAGAGTAATAGCACATTGACTACGAGAGAACGATAGTAAACAAGAGGATGATAGCATATTCAAAAGTAATTGCAACTAGTATGATAGAGGATTGGCCATATAGTGAAAGAATATGTAACGTCTGCACCAAGGTGCACTAGCACTTCCCCGGTCGAGCATCATGTCAACCCAGAGATATAGTAAAGCGATTGTTTGATTGTCATAAATTAAATTGTATTTGTTGTTGAATGGCGCTGAATGCATGCCGTACACATCCTGATCATGTTACCTTTGCAAGGAAATAGCACTCTTCGGGAGCTCCTCCCAGGACCAGATCGGGCCCTATTGCTTTGGCATATAGTACTTGCTTGTTTAATTTAGACAATCAATTGTATGGCCAAGAGAGTACCAAGAAGAGATAAGAGAGTACTAGACGAGATAGATGAGAGTGTAGAGAGAACGTGAACAGATGAGAGTAAAGAGACTGTAGATGAGAGGGGTACAATTGTAAAATGGCGATAAACACGATAGTAACGGTTGCACAGCACCAGGTCGGGTACCAGCAGTTTGGTAGAAATCACAACCGCCCCTTAGCCGCGCTGTGTACATGGGTCAGGTGGTTCGGCGTGAACTCAAGACGAGAAGGAACACTAAGGCCATGGATTGTACTGATCCCTAAGAGTGTAACGGATTTTGGGGTACAACCAGCTCATTGACTAAGGACGTGCGCCAAAGCCAAGAAGACTTACGGAGGTCTTGACAAGGAGTCCCTGGTCCAGTCGAGAGTATTCCCGGTAGAGAGGTGGTCCAAGTCAAGGGAAAGTGTGTAAAAACGGGTCCGTCGTGCCTCGAGTGCTCGTAGGCCGAGGGAAAACGGTAACGGTAGATAAAATGTGCGAGTAAAAATGGAAATAATTGTATTTAACAAAATAGGGTAATTTAGTCATTTATTTCGATAATTTACCGAATACATTATTGCATAATTTATCAAGGTCAAATGACATTTAATAATGTTGTGTGTGCGTAAGTGTAAGGAAAATCTTGAGGATATGACAAGTCGTGCAAATGTCATTTTAAATAATTAAATGTATATCATTAATGCCAATTATTAATTTACCAAGTCGAATTAACTATAACATAGGTTAATCATGGCTAATTAAGAAGTATATAGACTAATCAGCAGGGATACAAGCATAATTATTGTTCTGGCCGAAATTTCAAGAAGGCGACGGGGTGCATGGGCGCGTTACTCTTAGTGTCGCGACGGGGTATCCCGTCGCGGTTCTGGTCGCGGTGGTGCGGCCTGGCGCGACAGGTGAACCGGCCGGCCTGGCCTGGTTCGAATTTAGGAACGCGGCGGCGAGGCCTTTCGCGTTCATGACGTGGCCTAAAAGCCGACCACGACCTGCCTGTTATCGCGGCGTATCGCGCCGCCGCGATATCAGGGGCGGTCCGGATTTTTCCCTTTTTCCCAGGGCGAGTCCTCTGTGATATATGGACGTTCTAAATTCCATATAAAATAGTACGGTGATCCAAAAATCACGAAACTAGTTTTAAACCAAAGTAGACATGTATATCTATCAACATGCATGATTAATTTGAAAATAGACAAGGTTTAGATATGCATTGATCGGGTTACTTTTAGGTAGCCTAAACAGGAGCAGTCAGGGTTCAACGAATTAATTAGAGAAGTACACTTGATGAAAAATTATGAAACCAGCGGCGTTTGAAAGATAACACGAAGTAGTATTTTAGAGAATTGTATCATGATAGGACATCAAGTATGCACGAAGTTTAAAGGTTATCATTAAGAGTCAGGCACATGCAACAGACAGAGATTTAATGATTTAATTCTCCCTCATGGGAGGTCGAAATAGAGCAAGACTAGGGGCGTTTGAAAGCTAGTGTGATTTAGTATAACTGAGAATTTTATCATGGCATGGGAACAAGTACACGCAAGGTATTAGAGAAAACATGAGATTCGGGTTCATGGTGATAGCAGGAATTCACGAATTAAATTCGCCCAAATGGATGAACGAAATACCACGAAATGATAGGGCTTTTGAAAAGGTACATGAAGGCTACCTAGGGTAATTATTTCACGATTTTATCTTGAGAGATTACCTACCTTTTTGTGTTGACAATAAATGCTAGGGTTTGATGATGAAAACGGGAAGAAGAAAGCTCCTTGCTCCAGCCTTCTCCTCCAAGATCCTTCGTCCAGAACACCTCTCCTTCGTCTCCCAAGACTCCAGCCACGTTCTATGGGTGGTAGGGAAGAGATTTTGGATGTTTTGATAGCCTATAGAGTTCTAAGTCACCTAAAACTCTTTCTTTCTCATCCAACTCCGAAAATTGACATTTATCTCCCACTTTCTCTTATTTATCCACCTAATAGAGTTGGGAAGGGATCCAATTTCGTGGGTAAAGGTTTAGGGTAAGTGTAGGACTCTTTTTAGGATATATATGACTTATTTTAATAGTTAGTTTGACCTTTTTCCATTTATTAATTAATTAGATACGAATTTCTCTTAATTACTTCTCCTCTCATAATGGGCTATCCCTATTTGGGCCCTTCATTCCATGCTTGGACCACTTATGCAACCCATACTTAATTTTATCTTAATAGATTTTTAATTACTTCGAATTATTCACCCTCTATTCTAATTTAAATCTATTTATCATATTTATTCATTGATTTCTTATTTTAATTCAATTCAATATTATTTAGCCAAAATATTTCTGACCTTCATTCATCTCTTGGGCTCTTACTCTTGGCCCAATAACTTATGCGGACTTTATTGTACAATTTATGTACTTAATTTACTTAATATGTTTTAATTATCCTTTTATTATAGAATATACTCATGGGCCAAGATTGTCTGATGGTCCAATTATCCTAATGGGCTATCAACCCATATTATTTAAAGTCTACCAACATGTTTATTTTAATTCTTTATCCTCTTTGGCCCATATGATAATGGGTTTTCCAACTTGTCCCTTAATTATGATAATAAGTCGTATAATTTCGTAAACTTGATCTAAATGATTTTTCTGTGCCCAAATTTCATGATGGGTCATTAGGGAACATTATTTAAAACATAACCACTATTTTTACAACTTTTTTTTATAGGGGTTTTACGCATGCGATAATGATACGTACCTTTTAACTAGTTTAAGTTTATTAATTAAAAAAAAATGCAATTTATCTTTATTTTTGAATTAATGAATTTCCGGGGTACTACAGTGAGGGTTTTCCCTTCTTGCTCCTGCCTCTTTCCTTCTCTTGCTGCTCCTGTTGAGTCGTAGCTGCTGTTGTGCTCCTGTAGGAGCTGAGCTACTCCAACTAAAGCTGCCACTGCTACTTCATCCTTTACACTGTCGTAGCCATTGCTCTCACAAATCCTCCTATTTCTCTTCTGCTACTACTACTGTTGTCGTGCACCTGGTGCTGGTTGTTGTGCTGCTGCTTCCACTTGCTTTGATCGGAGGTGCTGAGAGTTGTAGTTGTTGGAGGCAGCTACGTTGCACTTTGGCATCATCTTCCTTCCACCAACTGTGAGCCATCGAGGTGAAAGTAACATCCTTCAAATTTAAGTAGGATTATCTTCTATTCTCTTTTCTTATTTCAATCCTTATCTCCTACATTTGCTAAAGAATTCATGATCACCTACATACTTGCCTTTAAACTTGTAAATTTTTTTAAGAACTGTGTGTCCATCTCTGGTAATCAGGTTTTAGTATGTGTGTCTGTAGGATTCGTTTCCTCCTTCCTCACTCCTATCTCCTACACATGCTAAAGAAGCTCCAGTTAAGTGTTTAAGTTCTCACACACTGGTTTTGATTTCATAAGTATCTTCAGAACTAAGTATTCATCTTCTGTAAATGTGATGTAGCATGTGTATCTATAGAAATCTTATAGTAGGATTCGTTTCCTCCTACCCTTGTCTTCTACTCTTGTTAGAAGGTTTATAGCCATGTACAAGTTACCTTTGAACTTGTAAGCCAACCTTGGAATAGTATGTTTCTCTTTTTTAGATGTTTGTACCCTCAGACCTTTGTTTGACTCCTTAAATACCTCTGGAATTATGTCTATCATGAAGAAACCCTCTTTCATAACTGTTGTTGTAGGAGTCATTCTCCCACTACCATGTCATGTTGAGTTTCTAGCTAGACATGTGTAGGTTGTAATCTTATGTGTCATCTTGCTCAGCCTGTAAATCAGTAGTGAAGGCTAGGAATAAGTCCTACTATTTGACATGATTCATGTTTAGATCCATTGGTTCCATAGATAAGACCCTTAAAGCTGTAGTTACACCATTTCTGGAATTGGAACTAGTGGCTGTTGACAGACAGGAAGTATCTATCGACAGACCCCAGGCTGTTGGAAACACTAGTGGCTGTCGACAGATGGCCCCTATCTGTCGACAGATACACTGACCTATCGACAGACAGACCAAGCCTGTCGACAGGCACTGTCCCAAAATCAAAAATTGTCTTTTGGTTACCTGCACCTGTTGACAGCCACTTCCTGGCTGTCGACACATGCTGTTCTGCCAGTGTTCCAGTACCATTTCTTGCTCAGTCTCTTGTTGTTCCACCATACTATTAGCCTGGCTAATTGTGTCCCTCCTTCTTGTGGGTTCCTACTACGTTAACTTTAAAAGGGATCACACCATTACCTTTCATAATTTGCTTTGGATTATCCTTCAAGTTCTTAAGTACAAAGAGTCCTAGTTGGTTACATCTCCTTGTTTTCAGTGACCTTATTCCATATTCTTTGATTAAATGAGATATGTTGAACATTTGTGTACCCCGCTTGAATCGTTTACAAGCATGAATTATGACATCAATTTATGGATCTTCATCTTCTTGGGTTCCAATCACTTTATCACTAAGATGAATCATTTCATTTGTCTTCCATAGAGATCATTTATTTGTCTTCTGTATCCTACTTTGGTTTATACTTAAACTCTCCAAGTTTAAGTGATTCTTATGTGATTTCAATATTGTAAAATTATTGGCCTTGGATCATAAACCTTTGTTATATGTGAGATCTTGAATACATGTATACCACACGTGAATGTTTACCAGAAAGGAATTATGATGACAACTATTGGGTCCCTGGACCGCACATGATTAATATGCCTATGCAAATAGGGTTGGTCCAGTCTTGGGAGGAGCATCCGAATTCGTTTACAGGCCGCGCAGAACGATAAAGGATACCTGGATGTTTGGCATTGCATCAATACCAGTTTGATTATGGCCATCATGTTATCTGTCCTGTGTGAATGTATATATGAACTAGAATATGAGTTTCTTTGTGAATTCCTGAGCATGCCCTGTATTTCAGTACTACTGTTTCAAATTTACTGTCATGTTAAGATGTTTAATTGTCCTTCTTTGATATCAGTCAAGTCTTTTACCTTGATCATCATATAGTTTAATCCTTTTGATTTGAGAAATTGAATCCTACTTGGCTAGTTAGCTCACCAAATCCTACTTTTTCAGGTATCCACAGTTCTAGAAGGCGGGACATCGGGATTTGTGTGTGGAGAGACCAACCTTGGAGACATTTTACTTTTGAGATTGTAAATTGGAAATCTTGTAATATTCATAGAATGACAGTTATCAAATTTTTATTTAGTAGAGTTCCCGAGCAATTTTCTGCTCAACTAGTTTAAGTTTTACTCTTGACTGCTCATTCGTTCACGTTCCGACATTTATAATTATATTAAATGACGGGACGTGACAGTCTCCTTCCCAGATCCATTACCTCTTTATGACAATTGATTACCTTGTTATTTGATGACTGATTGTCTTGAAAAATGACAATCGATTGCCTGGTTACTCAACGATCGATTGCCTTGTTCTATAGCAATCAATATGGCTCTTGAACACAAAGCGATGGTGGCCTTGTCCTCCCATCATTATAGGACTACCTGAAGACTTAAATATGGGAAAGGTTTTAATAGTTTGTGCTTAGAACTGACCCTTAGGCACATCACTTTAGGAGTTGATATAAAGGCATGGCCTAGGCATAGTGGGTCTGTCCTTTTTCCAAATCAAGTCAAGGATAGGTATGACAAGGGTATAGCCTGAAGTATGACAGATTTTGACTGTCTGTCCTTCTTGCCGACCAAGTCAATGTTAGGTATGGCAAGATATGGTTTGGGCATTGCCTATGTATGGCCAGATTGGACTTTCTGTCCCATTTTGTCCCTTCTATAGGAATAAGAAAGGATCCTAAATGGGACCAAAAGAACCCTTAAATAAGCCATGTGGCCCTTCTTGGCCGAACCTGATGCCTTCTTCTTATTCCTGAAGGTAGTTTAGAGCCTTCCCTCTGCATTCTATTTGCCTTAACCTGAGTGGACCCAAGGGAAATCTTGGAAGCTTGAGAGCCCCTTCTACCCTTTCTTAAAAGAAATTTCTATAGAAGCTTGGAAGTCTGACACTATGGAGAACTCCGGAGCTGGAGGGATGATCCTGCAACTTGGAGCTTAAAGCTTGGAAGTTCTTCATCCTTGGACCACTGCCTCGACCTACTGGAGCTGGACTTCAAGGAGTTCTTCTTCCTCTAACCCTTGCATCAAACAATAGGAGTGGATTTGAAAAAGCAATCCAAAAAAGTAGGTTTTCTCGGGCACAAATTAAAATGCTTGTTCTTGTTCAAAGTATTCCTAGATCTTTCTACGTTAAGAGCCTAGTGGAACACCTATGATTTGCCTAAATGTTAGATTAGTAGAGGGTTAGGATTTTCTGAACCTTACCCCTTGGAAGACTCACCTTGTTTCAGCCTATTTCTGAGGAACCTGACCCTTGTTCCTAGGAAACATGGCCATTTTTCCTTGACCATCCCAGGTAGGAACCCATCTGATTTGCCCATGTCACCATGCATTTTTGGAACCATTAGACTGGAAATGCACACTTCAAGATTGATCATATGCTGGTTCCAACAACCTCCTTGTTTGGATCCTTGTCTAAGTCTCTTGTTAACTTCGACTGTTCTTTCTTGTTAAGCTTTGAAAGGCCCTTCTGGCCACTTCGACTGTTATCTTGTGGCAAACTTTGATTGGCCCTTTGTGGAAACTATGACTGCCCTTTGTGGCAACTATGACTGCCCCTTTGTGGCAAGTCTGATTGGCCTTTCTGACCATCCCGACTATTCTTTCTTGAACACTTCGACTGTCAATTTGATTGGCCCTTCCAGCCACTGAGATCTATCCTATAGAAGAGCAACCCACATGCCAGTAATCCTAAGTACCTTGTACATGCTAAAGTGGTAAGAATGTGAAGATTAATCTAATGATTTCTAATTACTTGATTTCTGTCTCCTCCATAATTCAATTGAAATCCCACCTTGAATTTGTTTGTCTTGGATTTGAAACCAAAGAAAATGTATAGGAAACCCCCTTGAGCTTGTTTGCATGACATGATCCGTTATGATAGCTTGAATCCTTGCGAATTTATACTCTTGAAGTTCCTTGATCTGAGTTTATGTTTTGGCATCTATGACTTCCTACACTTTTGTTCTTCTTGACTCTAAATGGCCATATGTTCTTAAATTCGACACTACTGTTGGGATGATATCCTTGATCAAATGCCTGTGCAATAGGGCCTGATCTGGTCTTGGGGAGGAGCACCCCGACTTACTTATTAACCTAGGGAGTATGGATCAACAAATTTGAGTGGTGCTTGGCATTGGCATCCATATGTATGCAAAATTGGAAAATGCCTTTTGTTATATGTTATGAATGAAGCACGATGTGCTATTTGATATGATCATTTGAAATGGCTAATATATGCTCTTGTCACAAGTTTGATTGGATCATAGTTTGATTATTGTATCATTCTCATGACTTGACAATTAGCATGATTTGCTTGGAATTCTGTAATATGAAATTCTTGTCTGCTACCTTCATGCTTCCTGTTTGCCTTGATCTCCTGCCTGCCATCCTTGAAATTCAGTTTGTTAAAATATTAATTAAGTATATTTTGCCCGCACCATGAGATATAAATCCTACTGGGCTAGTTTGCTCAAAACCAATTAACATTTCAGGTAAATATTAGATCATGTTTAGCATGTAACCACCCCGTAGTGTGGAGAGCTTGGAAGTGCCTTGGAGGAGTTTTAAATTTTGAATTTTTGATGTGTGCGTGAATCATGTATCATATTTGTAGACCACTATGGTCGGATCCGTGAGGAGTGTTTCTTTGGAAATTAGTGTATGTACAAACCATGCAATGAATAAAACAAACAATTGATGATTTGTCTAAGTGTGAATCACAGATGTCATACATAAAACATATTGTGTTTCATGAGTTGAGATCTTGTGCTGGTCTGTGGCAAAGTTTATTGCAATAAGGGATGTGTCAATTCTGAAATTTTATGAAAGAATCATGTTTTGGAAAATCTTTGTATGAATCTTGTGATGAAGGAGCATTTATGATTGCATGAGTTTGAGCCTTTTCTGTTAAGGAGGTGTTGTCATCCGAGAAAATAATAATATCTTTTTAGGGCCCTAATTGTGGTTAAGGATTGGCCTTTCTCTATTTCATTACATGAGATTTGATTAAATTGTCGCGCCTTGATGTGACTTGAGATGTTTGGTCAGGGTTTATGTTGATGAATTTCATTCGGATGATATTTTTGAATGTCTGCTGCAATTATGACATATGAATTTTGGGGACGTGACATTGAGTGCATCTCTGAGTCGTGCTTAGTGAAAGTTCTTTCCTCAAATATAAGATTCATTACTACAAACCTTATGTTATATCTTTTAGTCTGAAATCCTACTGAGCCTTGTACTCACTATAAAAGCTCTTCTCCAGTAAGTATACCCCCTTGTAGAAGGGAAGACCTACTAAGTAGGGTGTGTACCCCTCTGGAAGAGGGAAGGCTAAAGTGGTTTTGGTGTTTGTTTCCCTTTTGTAGAAGGGAAGGCTAGTTGTATCTAGCGGGTTGTCTTTCCCCTTGTCACTGCATACTTCAAGAGTGCGTCAGCCTATGAATTATCAGCCCTCGGGATCTTCTACAGCTCAACCAAGTTGAACTTTTCCATCAACCTTAGCACTTCATTCATGTATTGTGCCAACTTCTCTTCCCATGCTTCAAATACTTAGTGACCTGACTAACGTCCAGCTGAGAGTCGTTGTAGACCGTGACCCGAGAGACCCCCAACAATTTCACCATCCAAAGCCTTGAGATGATAGCCTTGTACTTTGCCACATTGTTGGAAGCCGGGAAGCCAATGTGGATGGCATACCTGAGATCGAGGCCTTCTGGAGAATGCAAGATGACACCAGTGCTGCTACCTTGAGAACTTGAGGCTTTGTCGATGAAGACCTTCCAGCCCTCCTCGTCCTTGTGCTCAGCGGGCCTTGCTATGCCTTTAGAAATGAAGTCAGCAAGGGCCTGAGCCTTGATGGCAACCTAGGGCTTATAAGCAATGTCTAACTCACTAAGCTCGATCTCCCACTTCGCCAACCTCCCTGAGGCCTCGGGACACATGAGCACCTACTTGATGGGGAGATCAGTGAGGATGATGATCTTGTGGGCCTGAAAGTAAGGTCGGAGCCGACGTGCAGCCATGACGAGTGTGAAGCTCACCCTTTCTAGATCGAAATAATTCTACTTACCTCCCTACAACGCCTTGCTCGTGTAGTACACCGGCTGGTGTTGTCGTTCATCCTCTAGCACAAAGACTGAGCTGATAGAGTGGTCTATGGCTGAGAGGTACAACAACAACTCCTCTCCCGATTGAGGCTTGCTGAGAGTGGGTACGCTGACCATATGCTCCTTCAGCTCATTGAATGCCCTTTGGCATGTGTCATCCCACTCGAACTGACCTTTCCTCAAAACGTCGAAGAACGGTCTAAATCTTTCCACCAACCTCGACAAGAACCTATTCAAGGCCATGACCCGACCATTGGGCCTTTGCACCTCTTTGATTGTCCTTAGTGCCGACATATTGAGGATCACCTGCACCTTGTTGAGGTTGACATCGATTCCTTGGTTAGAGATGAGGTAGCCAAGGAACTTCCCAACCCAATGCCGAAGATGCACTTCTCGGGATTCAACTTCATCCTGTACTGCCCCAACACCCTGAAGGTTTCGGCTAGATCATGAACATGGTCTTCAACACATCAGCTCTTTACCAAAATGTCGTCGATGTAGATCTCCATCATCTTCCAGATCTAGGACTCGAACATCTTGTTGATGAGCCATTGGTACGTCGCCCATGCATTCTTTAGACTGAAAGGCCTTCGAGTAAAGCAATACAGACCTTTCTCTATGATGAAAGCAATCTTCTCCTCGTCCTCAGGTGCCATCCTGATCTAATGGTACCCTAAGTAGGAGTTGAGGAAGCTGAGGAGCTCATGACTCGCCGTGGAGTTGACGAGCTAGTCAATGTGAGGTAGTAAGAATATGTCCTTCTGGCACACTCTGTTGAGGTTGGTGGAGTCGATGCACATGCACTGCTTCTCGTTCACCTTGCTCACTAGGATGACGTTCGTGATCCAATTCGAGTAGAGGATGTTATGAATCGTCCCCATGCATAGGTATTTCCCGAGGCCATCGTCCACGACCTCTTGCCGATCGACGGACAATGACCGCTTCTTCTGCTTCACCAAGTGAAAGTCGGGGTCAACTTTTAGGTGCTGCTGGATGACCTTCAGGTTGATCCCCGACAGGTCAGCTTCCAACCAGGTGAAGGCGTCAGTGCTGGTTAAAAAAAATCAACCAACTGCCCCTCCAACTCTCGGAGCTCGGCACTGACAACGAGCATCTGATTCTTAGAGACCTACACCTCCTTAGTCTGCTTTGTTGTTTCACCTCTATCCGAGCTCTCTTTAGGCTCAGAGTCGTACTAAGAAATGGTCAGTTCCTTTACCTTTATTGAATTTACATAACAATGTCGGGCCTCAGCTTGGTTCCCCACGACATCACCTATCCCATTAGGCATCGTGAACTTGAGTTTTTGATGGTAGGTTGATGGAACTCCCCCTAACTTTCCTAGTAAGTCCCAAGCAAAGATCACGTTGTAGGCCGACTTCACCTTGACGACAAGGAAGTTGACCTCAATAGTTACATGGAGAGCTCGAGTGTCGAGGGTAACCTTCAATTTTATTGACCTCTCATCATTCATGGGAGACCCACTAAACCCAAACAAAGGAGTGGCGACTGGCTTGAGCTCAGTGCTCAGATCGGTCATCTTTACAAAATAGTCGTAAAATAAAGACGTAGGGGCCTGCTCCATTATCAACTAGTATGCGGTGTACATCGTACCCATCGACGTTGGCGTGCACAACCAGCGCGTCGTGGTGGGAGATACAGAGACCGACAAGGTCTTCATCCAAAAAAGAAATTATACCTGATACCCAAGATTGATTGCTGGAGCTCAACCTAGCCACTGATGTGTAGTCCTTCCTTTTCCACCTGTTATCGCCACCCCCAGCCAATCTGCCAGCAAGCACCAGGACTGCACCCTTGCCACGAGCTGCAACCCTGTCTTCTCCTTCAGTGTCGGCCAGCTTTGGCTTCCTATCAACGACATCCTTTCCGATGACGCTGCATTTCAGCAAGTCTGCAATCTTCGCCCTTAGACTTTGGCACTAGTCAGTGGTGTGCCCGAAGTCCTTATGGTATTTGCAGTACTGGTTAGAGCCAGATCTTTACGGGGGTCCCTTCATCACCTCGGAGAGCCAAAATCTTGGAAACTTCTTGATGATGGGAAGGATTTCGGAGGGGAGCTTTCCAAACTTGGGCATCCCATTGTTTTCTTGACTTGTCTAGGCGGCAGTTGGAATCAGGTCGGTGCGATGCGTCGTGTTGAGAAGTCTCCTCCCTCTCTTCATCTTCTTTAGGGCCGATGTAGCACTCATCACCTCCTGCTCGGTGGGCCGACGCAGCTTTCCGGTAGCGTCAACTCCAACTGCACATATTTTTGCATGCGGGAGAGGAGGTCGGCCAGACTCACTGGGGGCTTCTTCGCGATTGATGCCACAGAGGGCACATTGTAGCAGACCCACATGAGTATGTTTACATTCGTTCGCATCTTGAGGTTGATCACCTTCATGACCTCGAGTTGGAACCTCTTGGCATAGTCGCGAAAGAGTTCGTCTTCTTTCTGTGAGACTAACCATTGGTCATCGGTGCAGAGGGAGTGCTACACCATGTTGTAGAAATGGTCTAGGAAGCTCTATGCCAGGTCGGTGAATCCTATCACCGAGTGCGCTGGGAGCGCCTTGAACCATTGAAGTGCTACATCGTCTAGAGTGGACATGAACGCATAGCACCTCAAGGCATCCGAGATGTTCACCATATCGACCTGACCCTGGATGTGGTCGAGATGGTGAATGGGGTTCAACATCCTGTTGTATCGTCGGAACTTCGGAAGCTATAGCTTCAGCGGGATCGGGGCCGACATAATCTCCTCGACAAACGACAAAGAGGACAAGAGTGGGACGACTGAGAGGGCACGGGTACCACGCTGCAGGGCCTCAATGTTCCTATTCATTTTGAGGAGGTTGTCCCTTCACCGCCATTCAATGGCCAAAGCACCTACCCTGACAGACATCAACCCTATCGAGCAATGGTTGGCTTCAGTCGTTCTCAATGCCCCCTGGTCGCCCATCATCGCAAGAGCAGTGAGTAGTGGCATCGGAACCATAGGGGGCGACACTGAGAGTACTGGTGCTGCGGGCACCGGAGCTCTCCGCAACTCACTGACAAGGCACGAGGAGGAGGTAGAACCTACTCCTCTAGAGATGCCATGAGTCCATAGTTGATGGTGGAGACCGTGGCCCGACCCTGAGTAGTACCAACCTGAGCTGTCATGAGCTGCTGGTTCTCCTCTATCATCTTGACCGTCATTTGACGCATGTCACCATCACCTGCTTCACCCGATTGAGTTGGGAAGAGGTTGAGGAGTCTTGGTCACCGGATCTAAAACCTCTGGCGACAACCTCCCCGACCTGCTCGACGGGGACGATCTCATCCTCATTCGCGCAGCTCGTGGCAACAACCTTACCCTTGAGATCCATGAAAACTCTATCGCTTCCCACAGACCTCTCAGCTTCTAGACGGTTTGGGTGTTGTTTGTCATCCTTGATCAACTCTCATGACAACTGCTGCTGCTGTATGCATTGCATATTGATGTCTATAATAGCCAATAAATAAATAAATAAATGAAAGAGTACTTGCCACTCTTTTCCTACCAATTTGCTTCTGGCTTTTATTTCTTCTTTAGAAGTAAAGAAGCAGCTTGATGGTATTTTCATGAAATTGTGAACTATTTGCCTTTTTATTTCCTTTGTTTTATGCTTAAATATGTTGCTATTTGTTTGTACAAATTGTTTATTGTACGCCATTGGATGTCCATACATATGGTTTTTTTGGATTTTCTAAGTGATAGTCCATAATTGCTTGGGAAGTGTTCAAATATGGGGTTTCCTTACTGTAGATGGTTAAAACTTGCTATCAACATTCACTTGTTGGCATATCTTTGTCATTTGAATTCCTTTGTTGGTTAGTGGAACTGACTTTCCAATTAACTAAACAAATGGCCACTCAAAAGATTGACTAGTTACTTGGATAATAATAAAAAAATGACTTGCTTTCATCAGGTACCTGAAATTTACTCTCTCACTTAGCAAGATGGATCTTTACTCAAATATTGGGAAACCTTAATTACAAACAAAGAAGAGTTTTCTGCAACTTCTCTGGCTCTATTACTTATCAAAAGTTGTCTTGAAAATGTATTTCACACCCATTTTATAGAGTGCTAACATCAGAGATTGGGCAGCTGGTTGTGACTTCTACTCAGACTAGTGCATTTTAGAGAGCTAGGGCAACTTTGATAATCAATTATCCTTGATTAATCACTAATAATTGGGTTTTATCAGCCATGATAAAGCACTGTTCACTTTGGAAAAATGGATACGTTATCAGGTAGATATTCGGACCTTGCTCTGTTAACTTTTGATAACCCTATCAGAGGGCAAACCCTCTGATAGTGTTATCGACGCGTTTCGGGCCACAATCGCAGGGGCATGTAAGGTCATTTCCAAAAAAAAAAAAATGATGAAACCCTAGCTTCCCCTTCCTTGGTCTCATAGCTCCTGGAAGTAGTTCTTCTAGATCAAACTCAGCTTCCAAGTCAATCCTTCCTCAGATCGTTGAATGCGGTAGGTGCGATATGACGATCTGTCTTCTTTCTCTTCAAGACACATGGTAAGCTACCTCTAAATGCATTTCCCCATGCCATATATTCTTCACAAGACACTCCACTCCATGCAACCACTTCGATCTGAGTGAGATTTTCTTCTGACTACAAGCTCTAGGAATACAGACATAGGACACTTCTCCAAGGAGTCGTCCTTTCAAGCCATTTGTTCCATTTACGCCTTTGGAGGTTGGGGAACGGGTGATTTGCTCAAGTCGCACCCTCCGATATGCACTTCGACGGGACTACACCTTTCGTGCTTTGCTCCCTCTCTCCTTCCCTAGGTATTGATTGGAGAAGATAGGGATTCGCTCCATCTTGAATGCACGGTAATGTGTGGAACCTGTGAACCCAACCTCTGCTATATATATATCCATATGGCTCCCAAGGACTCCTCCCACAACATCAGAGTGGATCGCAATTGATCTAGTGGTGGTCGGTGTGTTGATTCCGCTGTGGTGACCGCATCTTCTTCCTCGTCATCAAATACGCCAGACTACGAAGGGTAGTATGACTTCCTTTTCTCACTTCCTCCTATTGTTACTTCTAGTTTTCTTTGTGAGCTTCGTAGTGGTAAGTTTCATCTGGACATATGATATGTGTTGTTATGAGATTGGTGACCTTAAAGTGTCACAATGTGTACCCTATCTTTGCCCTGCACAAGGTTCATATATGTGCATGCGAGTTTTTTAAACCGGTTGCAAGTGGCAGTTATAGAGGTTGTTGTTTTGGCTGCTGAGAATGTTTTTTGGGTTGATGAGCAATGAAGTTTGAAAATTGTTTTCTACCTTCTTCATAACAATTATATAACACACTTGAAACAAAGGAGATTATTGAACATGTCAATTGCAGGTAAGAAATTGCCCTTACTTTTACTTCATTCATGTTGTGGTTGTAATTGATTATAGTGACATAATAATATCATGGTAGGTTTTAGTAATTACTCTAATGCATCTTATGGAGTCTTTATGGTAGGTGTTAGTATCATGGATGGTGTTAGTATCATGGGTGGTTATGTATTCTTTCAATTTTTTTTCTTGCAATGCATGTCACTCCATCTTGATTGCTAAAATTTTCTTGTAGTCTTTCAACTTGTTAAAAGAAATATCTCACTTCTTAGATATACATCTTTTTGGGCATTTTTTACAATATGGTTTTTTACTCTAAGGAAAGGGCCTGTGTACCATGGGAAACATATTACAAATACACCAGCATCATATTAAAAGGCCATTTCATAGTCAATATTTTCTGTGCACCCTCAAGACTAAATTTAGTTTCTTTGATTAGAAGAAAGCCACGACCAATGGAAAAGAAAAAGCAGTGAAGGGAGAAGAAAGAGATCATCCAATTGGGATGATACCCAAGATCATTTTTTCATGGAATTAATGATACAAGAGTCCTACAGAAATAACTATAGGAGGGTACTTTCACTACACATGGTTGGCAAGAAATGGTGAAAGCATTTAACAATCATTTCTGGATGGCTTATGTTGGCCCACTTGATGATACGACAACAAGATAACCTAGAGGGGGGGTGAATAGGATTTCTGATTTCTGAAATGGAAACTTTAAACATAGAAAGTTAACACTAGAAAGATTGGTTAGTTTAGTGTGATAAGAGAGTAGCAGTGCAGAAGCAAATAACAATCACACAAAGGACACATGAGATTTATTCTGGTTCGGCCCTTCCCACATGGAAGTCCTACGTCCAGCCCCCAAGCAACTCTTGGGATTTCACTAACCAAGGGTACAGTCCCCCTTAAGGACAATACAACACCCAGCCGCAGCTGGTCTTCCTTCACATGAAGGGAACAACACCCTGGATACCCCACCAGGTCTTCTTCTCTTTCCGGGCAAGAAGGTAGCCCACTTCTTTTACAGGTTCAAAAGCAAACCTCCTGGTACAAACCCTAGTGCGGTTCTGCTAGACACAAACCCCTAGCTAGGTCCCGTTGGTACAAACCCCAAGAAGGTTCTGCTAGACACTAACCTCTAGCTAGGTTCTACACTGAGTACAGTCCCTCAGCTGAACAGAGGTCTTTCTTAGAAAAAAAAGAACAGACTGAGAGCTAATACAAGATGAATACTATGGACTCTAGCACACAGTCAAGGACTCTCCCCATGTAACGCCCCTCTTAGACCCAGTACAGTTATACCAACTCACATTGGATCTAACAGAGGTATTACAGTGGAAAAATCCAACATTTGACGGTACATGTTGAAATATACACAATGACAATTCAATTCCAATAATAAGCAACAGAACATGGAATCAATTGTTAGTAGTCAACATTTTATTCGTTGTAAAGTCTAATGCATAAGAGAGAGATAGTCATAGACCAACATTATTACAAACCATAATTCCAAATGCATAAAATAAAGTACATCATTTATTCCTCACATACATGGGTCATTCTAAATCTCTCAAGTAAATCTAAGTCTCCACGTCCTCTCGCTCTGAGTCAGTGTGAACTAACTCCTGAGTGTTCTCCGGCTCTCCTGAAATGTTAAGCAAGCATGAGTCTACAAGACCCTGCAAATCACATAGAAGCCAGTTCAAGATATTATGAATATGATATAGATTTAAAAAATTGTATCATATTATCATTCACATCATTGATATCATATACTTTTCCTATTAACATGGTTCTAATGTCAATTGGAAATCAATTGTTTCATAACATTTCTAATTATCATGGAAATAAAACATGTCGTGTAACATGTAAACTATTTCAATTAAAACAGTATTCTACCTTATGCAATATGCAACAGTTATCATGTGACAATTTACTCTTTTACATGTAGAAATTCTTTCATTTAACAATTGGCATGTAATTCATACAACATTTAATACGTTGACATGTAGCATGCAATCATGTAGACAATGTTCATGTAGACATATAAACATATAGTATGTAATCAATTCCATTTAATTGCCAAGACATAGCCCACACTATAATAGAGATCAGTAGTCATTTAACATTCACTTATCACCAAGACAATACAATGATGAAGTCATGGTATTTGCACAAAACCGGGGAAAGCCCTTCCCACCTTGGCCAGTAGAACTTGTCTACCTCCAGGATTTCAATCCGTTGCCCACATATTCATTTAATCATTTACATATAGGTGAACCATTACCACAGGGGCATCCATGGTGTAGTTCCTTGTAGGAATCTCTAATATAGCAATGTCTTATTGGCACTTCATTTCAATGCATCCACGAACATATATGATATCATTTAATTTACATTTCATGCACATGTATATGCAATAATCTATAGCATATCCTTTCAGTTCTGAAATTCAATTCTACTGCGTGACAGATCCCTAACATGATACTAAATGCAACACTTTTATTCATGTATATTTCATCATTTATATCTAATTTCTACATGCAATTTATCACTCAGAAATACATAACAGTACACACAGATGTCTAAAAATTCTGAATTTTGGACAGTAAATCAGAATCAGGTTATAAGATGCTCATGCAAAATTTCATATTTTTATGATTTCTGTAACTATTTTTTATGAATTAAAATTCATTAGTTCAACTAATTAACATGGTACAATGATAAGGAAAAATCATGAAATTTTATACTGAACTCAGAACCACTGACATACAATATTTCTCATAGTAATACAATCTTCATTCATTTATAATCCCACATGAATCATTTGCAATCCATTTCACTTATCTTTTGTCAATTTCATTATCATCATAACAATAACATATATATATATATATATATATATATATATATATATATGGCCTATATACCATTGCAAGAATCTGACCATATTATAACAGTGATAAAACATCATAAACATCACCTGGTTAAAGTCTCATACAAGCATAAATCATAACTAAACAATTAAAATTGGTTTTATGGAAAAGCATGGTACTGATAAACTTGACGGCAGCATATGTGGCATTTACTGAAGTAGACGTCCACATAGTCTGTCATTAAGTCTTAATAGACGACGGCACATAGCGCCGTTTACACATACTGATGGCGGCACATAACGCCGTTTACATATAGTAACAGTTGGAAAACAAATACTATATATATGTAACATAGACGACAGTTGATGTAGCCGTTAATAAAATATAGACGGCAAGAGATATTGACATCTAGTTCTGAAGCGCAGAAAACACAGAAACCTTACATGAAATAACGTGACTTCTATCCCTTCCCGTAGGTTGTTTTCATGCTTTTAAAAATACAGAAAAATTATAAATACGTAGTGTATCATATCCTAAACTGAACCCCCATGTAACTTGCCTCAATCCCTCCTATTGGAGTGAAGAATCTAAGCCCGAAGAAGCCCGCCTCGTCTGTGAGGCAGTCCTTCCCGCCGATTTCAAACGCTTCAATCTGCCTCCAACGTGATCTCTCCGCTTGGATGAGCTCCAAATCACGAAGCTGGACGAACCTCCTTGGTCTAGATGCCTCCAAACCGCACGATCTAGCACCGAATCGTTCTTTCTCGACCCTCTCTTCTCTCTCTCTCAAAACCAATGCGAAAACCCTACCTATTTGCGAAATCCGGGTCTTATAAAGACTTCTCATGCGTTTGGCCAACCCAAATCCTGGCCCTCGGATGCAAAACGTTCAGATCTGGCCAATAAAAGCTCTTAAAACGGCCGATCTCTCTCTCCTGGAACGGTAACATTAAAAACAGGCAAGTCAGGTTAACGTCAACATATAGTGCCGTTAGACTCGATGTAAACGTCCATCGATGATGCTGTTTATATTCTTGCCCAAAAATTAAATAATTCCAAAAATAATAGATGACAATATATGATGTCGTTAGTAAAGGATAAACGACATACGATCTTGCCGCTAACAGTACTTAACGTCAAATGATGATGACGCCAAGTTCCACACAGAACATCATTCAAATACAAGCAGAAATAAGCATACAATCTGCAAAATAAATTCAAGAAAATTCTAGGGCACTACATCCTCTCTCCCTTAAAATAATCTTCGTCCTCGAAGATTGAGTTAGATTACTCACCAAACAAGGACAGATAAAGCTTCTTCATCCTCTCTTCAAGCTACCACGTCGCTTCTTCACGTGAAAAGTTCCTCCATAAGACCTTCACAAATGGAATAGACTTCGACCTCAATTCCTGCACCTTCCGATCCAGAATCTCTACCGGTTGCTCCGCATAAGACAAATCTGGCTGAAACTGCACTGGCTCATAACTGATCACATGAGCCGGATCTCTAGCATACCTCCTCAACATGGATACATGGAAAACTGGGTGCACTACTACTAAAGATGGTGGCAAAGCCAATTGCTATGCCACATTCCCTATATTCTTCAAAATCTCGAAGGGACCAATGAACCTCGGGTTCAACTTGCCTCTCTTTCCAAACCTCACTACACCTCTGGTCGGTGACACCTTAAGAAAAACATGGTCTCCAATCTCGAAAGTCAAATCCTTCCTCCTTGTATCCGCATAACTCTTCTGACGATCCTGAGCCGCCTTAAGTCTTTGGACAATCATCTGAATCTTCGTTGAAGTTTCCTGCACTACTTCTGGTCCAACCAGATGCCGATCTCCAGACTCCTCCCAACACAACGGCGATCTACAGGGTCTCCCGTACAAAGCCTCAAAAGGTGTCATACCTATGCTCGAATGGAAACTGTTGTTATAAGAGAATTCCACAAGAGCTAGGTGACACTCCCAATCTCCTTTCCACTCCAAAACACAAGCCCTAAGCATATGCTCCAACGTTTGAATAGTCCTCTCGGACTGACCATCCGTTTGTGGATGAAATGCCGAACTCAGCTTCAACTGACTGCCAAAAGCCTGCTGTAAACTCTGCCAAAATCTGGAAGTAAATCTCGGATCACGATCTGAGATAATCGACTTCGGAATCCCATGCAGCTTCACAATATTATCAACATACAGTCTGGCCAAACTCTCTACAGACTGCTTCTTCTTCATAGCAAGGAAATGAACACTCTTCGAAAATCTATCAACGATCACCGAAATGGAATATTTCCTCTAGCCGATCTAGGTAATCCAGACACAAAATCCATGGTTACTTGCTCCCATTTCCACTGAGGAATATCCAGTCTCTGCATCAATCCTGAAGGTCGCTCACGCTCTGCCTTCACTTGCTGACAAATCAGACACTTCGCCACAACATCAGCCACACCCCGCTTCATGCCAGACCACCAGAAGGAACGCTTCAGATCCTTGTACATCTTCCCACTGCCTGGATGAATAGAGAACTTAGATCTATGCGCTTCCTCCAAAATTTCCATCCTTAGATCAACATCATTAGGAACACACACCCTAAGATTCAAGCGAATCACTCCATCCTCATCTCTGGTAATACCGGCCTTACCAACCAATTCCTGCAATAACAGGTCATCCTTCTGCAAAGCAATAACCCGATCATGAATAGATGAACTCAATGACAACTGTGCCATGAACAAGTTGCACAACTGAGGTTCTAGAACAGTCAAACAATTCGAAGCATCTTCTAGCATCTTCCAATCTTGCCTCATCATCTGCCTCTTCCTACTCAATGCATCGACCACTACATTGGCCTTCCCTGGATGATAAGATAGCTCGAAATCATAGGCCTTCAAGAATTCTATCCACCTCCGCTGCCTCAGGTTCAACTCCTTCTGTGTGAACAAATACTTGAGACTCTTGTGGTCTGAGAAGAGCTCAAATCTAACTCCGTAGAGATAATGCCTCCAGATCTTCAATGCATAGACCACCGCTGCTAACTCCAAGTCATGAGTCGGGTAGTTGCGTTCATGCTCCTTGAGTTTCCTAGAAGCATACGCCACAACTCGACCTCCTTGCATAAGAACACATCCAAGCCCAATCTTCGAAGCATCCGTGTAGATACAGAAAGAATCCACACCATTGGGAAAAACAAGCACTGGCGCTGAGGTCAGACAAGTCTTCAGCTCCTGGAATGCCTTCTCACAAGCCTCTGACCATTCAAACTTGACTCCTTTCCTTGTCAACCTTGTCAAGGTCGCCGCAATAGAAGAGAATCCTTATATGAATCTCATGTAATAGCCAGCCGGCCAAGAAAACTCCTGATGTCTACAGATGATCTCGGTGTTTCCCAGTCAAGGACAGCTTCCACCTTAGTCGGATCTACGGACACACTTTCTCCGGATATGACATGTCCCAAGAAATGGACATCCTTCATCCAGAAGTTGCACTTGCTGAACTTAGCATACAACTTGTGCTCCCTCAGGACATCTATAACAATCCTCAAATGCACTCTATGAGTCTCCTCATCAGGCGAATAAATCAACACATCATCTATGAAGACCACAACGAAAGAATCCAAATACTGCCGCAAAACCCTGTTCATTAGGTCCATGAAAACTGTTGGGGCATTCGTCAAACCAAAGGGCAAGACAAGGAACTCGTAATGGCCATATCTCGTCCTAAAAGCCGTCTTAGCAGAATCCTCCGGCTTAATTCGGAGTTGATGATAGCATGAACAAGATCAATCTTAGAAAGCACCGAAGCTCCTCGCAACTGATCAAACAAATCATCAATACGAGGTAAAGGGTACTTGTTCTTGATAGTTACCTGGTTAAGCTTACGATAATCAATACACAGCCTCATCGATCCATCCTTCTTCTTCACAAAAAGAACAGGCACTCCCCATGGTGAAACACTCGGCCGGATGAAACCCTTATCAAGTAATTCTTGCAATTGCTTCCTCAACTCTGCCAACTCCGCTGGTGCCATACGATAAGGGGCAATAGAAATAGGTGTTGTGCCAGGAACTAGCTCAATGCAAAACTCAATCTCCCTAGCAGAGGGCAAATCAGACAAATCCTCAGGAAAGACATCGTTGAAATCTCTGACTACCTCAATATCCTCAACAGATAAAACCTTCTTCGAATCCTCTGACATAATTATACTAGCCAGAAAGCCACTACAACCCTTGCTCAACATCCAAGCTGCCTTCAAAGCCGAAATAACGAACTTGCCAGACATGTTCTTGGGTAGGGGATGAACAAACTCTTCCTTGCTGGGAATCCGAAAAATAATAAGCTTCCGCCGACAATCCATTAGAGCATAATGCTCCTCGAGCCAATCTAAGCCCAAGATAGCATCATAATCCTTCATCTTCAGCAAATAGAAACTCCCAGGCAAAATATGCTCCTCAATGTACACAGGAAGTGAAGAAAAACACTGCTCGGTCAAAATAGTCCCGGCTGGAGTATGCACAGACAAGGGAACCTCCAACTTATCCGAAACCAGACCATCATCCTTCATCAAGACCTTGGAAAATCCCTTGGAAACAAAACTATGAATGGCACCGGTATCAAACAAGACTCTAGCATGCATACCCATAATTAAAATCGTACCTTCTGTGACATGCTCCTCTAACTCTGCCTCGTCTCTCGCCAAAGCGAACACTCGAGCCAGAGCCCTCGGTCTCCCTGCTGCTCTCGGTGCCGGTCTAGCCGCTGCTGGTGCCGCTACCGCTGCAGTCTGCTGTGCCATCTTCGGACAGTCTCTGATCTTCTGGTTCTTGTCACCACACCTCAAGCACCTCCCGGTAGTCACCCAACACACCTCGCCTCCATGACGCTTCCCACATTGGGTACACACTAGCTTCTCTGCAACTGTGCCTCCGCCTGGAGTCGGTGCAGCTACTCTCGCTGGTGTCACTGCTCTCTGCTGGAAAGCTGGGGCCTTCTTCTTTCTGTCCTGCCGCTGGAATGCTGAACCTGGCCTCTTCAAAGAAGCCTTCTTCTCCTCTAGGTAGACCATTTCTGCCTCCTGCATGCAAGTCGCTGATAATGCCTCCTCCATAGAACGATGTCCCAAAGCCACAGTCTTGTCCTCAGGGACGGCTTCAACCCCATAATGAGCTTCTTTACCTTCCTCCGCTCATCTGCTACTATGTGGGGCGCATACTTGGATAGCTCCCCAAATCTCGCCTCATACTCTAGCACGCTCATTGACCCCTGGGTCAATGTCAGAAACTCCTGCTCCATGCGGTCCTGCACATGCTCTGGAATGTACTTCGCCCTAAACAGATGGACGAACTCAGCCCATGCAACCCCCATAGCCCCGTCTCCAAACTGTGTGCGTAGTACAGAGGACCACCACACATCGGCACGCTCCTGAGAAGAAAGATAATTATAGCTAAAGGTACACTCCAATTAACACACATAATCTTCAAAAACAAATCTTTACCTGCAGCATATATGAAGCCAAAGTCACTCTCTCCTCTTCCGCGCATCGAATAGCACGAAAGATCTTCTCCGTCTCCCGCAGCCAACTCTCTGCCAAAATAGGATCACTCACCCCCTTAAAGAAGGGCGGGGTCATCCTCCTAAACCTCTCCATCATAGGCACACCTCCAAAGACTGCCTCATGAGTAGGTTCCTGCTCCTACAATCCAAGATAATTCTTAGATAACAACTCTTCTAATTAACACCTTAAATAACACTCGCATCAACCAACCTGAACCTGCACCTGCGCCTGCAAAGCCGCTGTAATCTGAGCCTGCGTCTGCATCGCATGCACCAATCCTTGCATCAATGCTCCATAATCCACAGGTGGTGGTGGGGGCGGCAAAGGTACATCAGTCTGGTCCTGAACCTGTTGAGCTAAAGCCTGCGAACCTCCCGCTGACTCATCACCTCGGGTCGGACCAGCTCCTCTACGTCCACGAGTCGCCATAGTCTGCAAAACAAGCATCCATTAAATAACCTATTATCCTACATGGATATTTGACTAATTCTTTATGCAGACTTAAAATATGAATACAATGTTGATATTTCATTTATGTACGTGTTCAACCTGGAAGGTCTCTGATACCAATCTCTGTAACGCCCCTCTTAGACCCAGTACAGTTATACCAACTCACATTGGATCTAACAGAGGTATTATAGTGGAAAAATCCAACATTTGACGGTACATGTTGAAATATACACAATGACAATTCAATTCCAATAATAAGCAACAGAACATGGAATCAATTGTTAGTAGTCAACATTTTATTCAATGTAAAGTCTAATGCATAAGAGAGAGATAGTAGTCCAACATTATTACAAACCATAATTCCAAATGCATAAAATAAAGTACATCATTTATTCCTCACATACACGGGTCACTCTAAATCTCTCAAGTAAATCTAAGTCTCCACGTCCTCTCGCTCTGAGTCAGTGTGAATTAACTTCTGAGTGTCCTCCATCTCCTGAAATGTTAAGCAAGTATGAGTTTACAAGACTCCGCATATCACATAGAAGCCAGTTCAAGATATTATGAATATGATATAGATTTAAAACATTGTATCATATTATCATTCACATCAATGATATCATATACTTTTCCTATTAACACGGTTCTAATGTCAATTGGAAATCAATTGTTTCATAACATTTCTAATTATCATGGAAATAAAACATGTCGTGTAACATGTAAACTATTTCAATTAAAACAGTATTCTACCTTATGTAATATGCAACAATTATCATGTGACAATTTACTCTTTTACATGTAGAAATTCTTTCATTTAACAATTGGCATGTAATCCATACAACATTTAATACGTTGACATGTAGCATGTAATCATGTAGACAATGTTCATGTAGACATATAAACATATAGCATGTAATCACTTCCATTTAATTGCCAAGACATAGCCCGCACTATAATAGAGATCAGTAGTCATTTAACATTCACTTATCACCTAGACAATACAGTGATGAAGTCATGGTATTTGCGCAAAACCGGGGAAAATCCTTCCCACCTTGGCCAGTAGAACTTGTCTACCTCCAGGATTTCAATCCGTTGCCCACAGATTCATTTAATCATTTACATATAGGTGAACCATTACCACATGGGCATCCATGGTGTAGTTCCTTGTAGGAATCTCTAATATAGCAATATCTTATTGGCACTTCATTTCAATGCATCAACTAACATATATGATAAAATTTAATTTACATTTCATGCACATGTATCTGCAATAATCTACAGCATATCCTTTCAGTTCTGAAATTCAATTCTACTGCATGACAGATCCCTAACATGATACTTAATGCAACACTTTTATTCATGTATATTTCATCATTTATATCTAATTTCTACATATAATTTATCACTCAGAAATACGTTACAATAAACACAGATGTCTAAAAATTCTGAATTTTGGACAGTAAATCAGAATCAGGTTATAAGATGCTCATACAAATTTCATATTTTTGTGATTTTTTTAACTATTTTTCATGAATTAAAATTTTACCAGTTCAACTAATTAACATGGTACAATGATAAGGAAAAATCATAAAATTTTATACTGAACTCAGAACCACTGACATACAGTATTTCTCATAGTAATACAGTCTTCATTCATTTATAATCCCACATGAATCATTTGCAATCCATTTCACTTATCTGTTGTCAATTTCATTATCAACATAACAATAACATATATATATATATATATGGCCTATATACCATTGCAATAATCTGACCATATTATAACAGTGATAAAACATCATAAACATCACCTGGTTAAAGTCTCATACAAGCATAAATTATAACTAAAAAATTAAAATCGGTTTTATGGAAAAGCATGGTACTGATAAACTTGACGGCAGCATATGTGGCGTTTACTGAAGTAGACGTCCACATAGTCTGTCGTTAAGTCTCAATAGACGGCGGCACATAGCGTCGTTTACACATACTGACGGTGGCACATATCGCTGTTTACATATAGTAACGGTTGGAAAACAAATACTATATATATATATATACGGCAGTCGATGTAGCCGTTAATAAATATAGATGGCAAGAGATATTGACGTCTAGTTCTGAAGCGCAAAAAACACATAAACCTTACATGAAATAACGTGACTTCTATCCCTTCCCGTAGGTTGTTCTCATGGTTTAAAAATACAGAAAAATTATAAATATGTAGTGTATCATATTCTAAACTGAACCCCCATGTAACTTGCCTCAATCCCTCCTACTGGAGTGAAGAATCTAAGCCCGAAGAAGCCCGCCTCGTCTGTGAGGCAGTCCTTCCCGCCGATTTCAAATGCTTCAATCCGCCTCCAACGTGATCTCTCCGCTTGGATGAGCTCCCAATCACGAAGCTGGACGAATCTCCTTGGTCTAGATGCCTCCAAACAGCACGATCTAGCACCGAATCGTTCTTTCTCGGCCCTCTCTTCTCTCTCTCTCTTAAAACCAGTGCGACTATTTGCAAAATACGGGTCTTATAAAGACTTCTCATGCATTTGGCCAACCCAAATCCTGGCCCTCGAATGCAAAACGTTCAGATCTGTCCAATAAAAGCTCTTAAAACGGCCGATCTCTCTCTCTCGGAACGGTAACATGAAAAATAGGCAAGTCAGGTTAACGTCAACATATAGTGCCGTTAGACTCGATGTAAACGTCCATCAATGATGTCGTTTATATTCTTGCCCAAAAATTAAATAATTCCAAAAATAATAGACGACAATATATGATGTCGTTAATAAAGGATAAACGGCATACGATCTTGCCGCTAACAGTACTTAACGTCAAATGATGATGACGCCAAGTTTCACACAGAACAACATTCAAATTCAAACAGAAATAAACATACAATCTGCAAAATAAATTCAAGAAAATTTTGAGGCACTACATCCTCTCCCCCTTAAAATAATCTTCGTCCTCGAAGATTGAGTTAGATTACTCACCAAACAAGGACGGATAAAGCTTCTTCATCCTCTCTTCAAGCTCCCACGTCGCTTCTTCTCGTGAAAAGTTCCTCCATAAGACCTTCACAAATGGAATAGACTTCGACCTCAATTCCTGCACCTTCCGATCCAGAATCTCTACTGGTTGCTCCGCATAAGACAAATCTGGCTAAAACTGCACTGGCTCATAACTGATCACATGAGCCGGATCTCTAGCATACCTCCTCAACATGGATACATGGAAAATTGGGTGCACTGCTGCTAAAGATGGTGGCAAAGCCAATTGGTATGCCACATTCCCGATCTTCTTCAAAATCTCGAAGGGACCAATGAACCTCGGGTTCAACTTGCCTCTCTTTCCAAACCTCACTACACCTCTAGTCGGTGACACCTTAAGAAAAACATGGTCTCCAATGTCGAAAGTCAAATCCTTCCTCCTTGTATCCGCATAACTCTTCTGACGATCCTGAGCCGCCTTAAGTCTTTGGACAATCATCTGAATCTTCGTTGAAGTTTCCTGCACTACTTCTGGTCCAACCAGATGCCGATCTCTAGACTCCTCCCAACACAACGGGGATCTACAGGGTCTCCCGTACAAAGCCTCAAAAGGTGCCATACCTATGCTCGAATGGAAACTGTTATTATAAGCGAATTCCACAAGAGCTAGGTGACGCTCCCAATCTCCTTTCCACTCCAAAACACAAACCCTAAGCATATCCTCCAACGTTTGAATAGTCCTCTCGGACTGTCCATCCGTTTGTGGATGAAATGCCAAACTCAGCTTCAACTGACTGCCAAAAGCCTGCTGTAAACTCTGCCAAAATCTGGAAGTAAATCTCGGATCACGATCTGAGATAATCGACTTCGGAATCCCATGCAGCTTCACAATATTATCAACATACAGTCTGGCCAAACTCTCTACAGACTGCTTCTTCTTCATTGCAAGGAAATGAGCGCTCTTCGAAAATCTATCAACGATCACCGAAATGGAATCATTTCCTCTAGCCAATTTAGGTAATCCAGACACAAAATCCATGGTTACTTGCTCCCATTTCCACTGAGGAATATCCAGTCTCTGCATCAATCCTGAAGGTCGCTCACGCTCTGCCTTCACTTGTTGTCAAATCAGACACTTCGCCACAACATCAGCCACACCCTGCTTCATGCCAGACCACCAGAAGGAACGCTTCAGATCCTTGTATATCTTCCCACTGCTTGGATGAATAGAGAACTGAGATCTATGTGCTTCCTCCAAAATTCCCTTCCTTAGATCAACATCATTAGGAACACACACCCTAAGATTCAAGCGAATCACTCCATCCTCATCTCTGGTAATATCGGCCTTACCAACCAATTTCTGCAATAACGGGTCATCCTTCTGCAAAGCAATAACCTGATCATGAATAGATGAACTCAATGACAACTGTGCCATGAACAAGTTGCACAACTGAGGTTCTAGAACAGTCAAACAATTCGAAGCATCTTCTAGCATCTTCCAATCTTGCCTCATCATCTGCCTCTTCCTGCTCAATGCATCGGCCACTACATTGGTCTTCCCTGGATGATAAGATAGCTCGAAATCATAGTCCTTCAAGAATTCTATCCACCTCCACTGCCTCAGGTTCAACTCCTTCCGCATGAACAAATACTTGAGACTCTTGTGGTCTGAGAAGAGCTCAAATCTAACTCCGTAGAGATAATGCCTCCAGATCTTCAATGCATAGACCACCGCTGCTAACTCCAAGTCATGAGTCGGGTAGTTGTGTTCATGCTCCTTGAGTTGCCTAGAAGCATACTCCACAACTCGACTTCCTTGCATAAGAACACAGCCAAGCCCAATCTTCGAAGCATCCGTGTAGATAGAGAAAGAATCCACACCATTAGGCAAAACAAGCACGGGCGCTGAGGTCAGATGAGTCTTCAGCTCCTGGAATGCCTTCTCACAGGCCTCTGACCATTCAAACTTGACTCCTTTCCTTGTCAACCTCGTCAAGGTCGCCGCAATAGAAGAGAATCCTTCGATGAATCTCCTGTAATAGCCAGCCAAGCCAAGAAAACTCCTGATGTCTGCAGATGATCTTGGTGTTTCCCAGTCAAGGACAGCTTCCACCTTAGCCGGATCTACGGACACACTTTCTCTGGATAAGACATGTCCCAAGAAATGGACCTCCTTCATCCAGAAGTTGCACTTGCTGAACTTAGCATACAGCTTGTGCTCCCTCAGGACATCTAGCACAATCCTCAAATGCACTCTATGAGTCTCCTCATCAGGAGAATAAATCAACACATCATCTATGAAGACCACAACGAAAGAATCCAAATACTGCCGAAAAACCCTGTTCATCAGGTCCATGAAAACTGCTAGGGCATTCGTCAAATCAAAGGGCAAGACAAGGAACTCGTAATGGCCATATCTCGTCCTAAAAGCCGTCTTAGCAGAATCCTCTGGCTTAATTCGGAGTTGATGATAGACAGAACGAAGATCAATCTTAGAGAACACTGAAGCTCCTCGAAACAGATCAAACAAATCATCAATACGAGGTAAAGGGTACTTGTTCTTGATAGTTACCTGGTTAAGCTTACGATAATCAATACACAACCTCATCGATCCATCCTTCTTCTTCACAAAAAGAACAAGCGCTCCCCATGGCGAAGCACTCGGTCGGATGAAACCCTTATCAAGCAATTCTTGCAATTGCTTCCTCAACTCTGCCAACTACGCTGGTGCCATACGATAAGGGGCAATAGAAATAGGTGCTGTGCCAGGAACTAGCTCAATGCAAAACTCAATCTCCCTAGCAGACGGCAAATCAGACAAATCCTCAGGAAAGACATCGCTGAAATCTCTGACTGCCTCAATATCCTCAACAGATAAAACCTTCTTCGAATCCTCTGACACAATTATACTAGCCAGAAAGCCACTACAACCCTTGCTCATCATCGGGGCTGCCTTCAAAGCCGAAATAACGAACTTGCCAGACATGTTATTGGGTAGGGGATGAACAAACTCTTCCTTGCCAGGAATCTGAAAAATAATAAGCTTCCGCCGACAATCCATCAGAGCATAATGCTCCTCGAGCCAATCTAAGCCCAAGATAGCATCATAATCCTTCATCTTTAGCAAATAGAAACTCCCAGGCAAAATATGTTCCTCAATGCACACAGGAAGTGAAGAAAAACACTACTCGGTCAAAATAGTCCCGGCTGGAGTTTGCACAGACAAGGGAACCTCCAACTTATCCGGAACCAGACCATCATCCTTCATCAAGACCTTGGCAAATCCCTCGGAAACAAAACTATGCGTGGCACCGGTATCAAATAAGACTCTAGCATGCATCACCATAATTAAAACCATACCTTCTGTGACATGCTCCTCTAACTCTACCTCGTCTCTCGCCAAAGCAAACACTCGATCCTGAGCCCTCGGTCTCCCTGCTGCTCTCGGTGCCGGTCTAGCCGTTGCTGGTGTCGTTGCCGCTGCCGCTGCAGTCTGCTGCGCCATCTTCGGACAATCTCTGATCTTCTGGTTCTTGTCACCACACCTCAAGCACCTCCGGTAGTCACCGAACACACCTCGCCTCCATGATGCTTCCCACATTGGGTACACACTGGCTTCTCTGCAACTGTGCCTCCGCCTGGTGTCGGTGCAGCTACTCGCGCTGGTGTCATTGCTCTCTGCTGGAAAGCTGAGGCCTTCTTCTTTCTGTCCTGCCATTGGAATGCTGAACCTGGCCTCTTCAAAGAAGCCTTCTTCTCCTCTAGGTAGACCTCCATCTCTGCCTCCTTCATGCAAGCTGCTGACAATGCCTCCTCCATAGAACGATGTCCCAAAGCCACTAGTCTCGTCCTCAGGGACGGCTTCAACCCCATAATGAACTTCTTTACCTTCCTCCGCTCATCTGCTACTATGTGGGGTGCATACTTGGACAGCTCCGCAAATCTCGCCTCATACTCTAGCACGCTCATTGACCCCTGGGTCAATGTCAGAAACTCCTGCTCCATGCGGTCCTGCACATGCTCTGGAATGTACTTCACCCTAAATAGACAGATGAACTCAGCCCATGCAACCTCCATAGCCCGTCTCCAAACTGTGTGCGTAGTACAGAGGACCACCACACATCAGCACGCTCCTTAGAAGAAAGATAATTATAGCTAAAGGTACACTCCAATTAACACACATAATCTTCAAAAACAAATCTTTACCTGCAGCATATATGAAGCCAAAGTCACTCTCTCCTCTTCCGCACATCGAATAGCACGAAAGATCTTCTCCGTCTCCCGCAGCCAACTCTCTGCCAAAATAGGATCACTCACCCCCTTAAAGAAGGGCGGGGTCATCCTCCTATACCTCTCCATCATAGGCACACCTCCAAAGACTGCCTCATGAGTAGGTTCCTGCTCCTACAATCCAAGATAATTCTTAGATAACAACTCTTCTAATTAACACCTTAAATAACTCTCGCATCAACCAACCTGAACCTGCACCTGCGCCTACAAAGCCGCTGTAATCTGAGCCTGCGTCTGCATCGCATGCACCAATCCTTGCATCAATGCTCCATAATCCACAGGTGGTGGTGGGGGCGGCAAAGGTACATCAGTCTGGTCCTGAACCTGTTGAGCTAAAGCCTGCGAACCTCCCGCTGACTCATCACCTCGGGTCGGACCAGCTCCTCTACGTCCACGAGTCGCCATAGTCTGCAAAACAAGCATCCATTAAATAACCTATTATCCTACATGGATATTTGACTAATTCTTTATGCAGACTTAAAATATGAATACAATGTTGATATTTCATTTATGTACGTGTTCAACCTGGAAGGTCTCTGATACCAATCTCTGTAACGCCCCTCTTAGACCCAGTACAGTTATACCAACTCACATTGGATCTAACAGAGGTATTATAGTGGAAAAATCCAACATTTGACGGTACATGTTGAAATATACACAATGACAATTCAATTCCAATAATAAGCAACAGAACATGGAATCAATTGTTAGTAGTCAACATTTTATTCAATGTAAAGTCTAATGCATAAGAGAGAGATAGTAGTCCAACATTATTACAAACCATAATTCCAAATGCATAAAATAAAGTACATCATTTATTCCTCACATACACGGGTCACTCTAAATCTCTCAAGTAAATCTAAGTCTCCACGTCCTCTCGCTCTGAGTCAGTGTGAATTAACTCCTGAGTGTCCTCCATCTCCTGAAATGTTAAGCAAGTATGAGTCTACAAGACTCCGCATATCACATAGAAGCCAGTTCAAGATATTATGAATATGATATAGATTTAAAACATTGTATCATATTATCATTCACATCAATGATATCATATACTTTTCCTATTAACACGGTTCTAATGTCAATTGGAAATCAATTGTTTCATAACATTTCTAATTATCATGGAAATAAAACATGTCGTGTAACATGTAAACTATTTCAATTAAAATAGTATTCTACCTTATGTAATATGCAACAATTATCATGTGACAATTTACTCTTTTACATGTAGAAATTCTTTCATTTAACAATTGGCATGTAATCCATACAACATTTAATACGTTGACATGTAGCATGTAATCATGTAGACAATGTTCATGTAGACATATAAACATATAGCATGTAATCACTTCCATTTAATTGCCAAGACATAGCCCGCACTATAATAGAGATCAGTAGTCATTTAACATTCACTTATCACCTAGACAATACAGTGATGAAGTCATGGTATTTGCGCAAAACCGGGGAAAATCCTTCCCACCTTGGCCAGTAGAACTTGTCTACCTCCAGGATTTCAATCCGTTGCCCACAGATTCATTTAATCATTTACATATAGGTGAACCATTACCACATGGGCATCCATGGTGTAGTTCCTTGTAGGAATCTCTAATATAGCAATATCTTATTGGCACTTCATTTCAATGCATCAACTAACATATATGATAAAATTTAATTTACATTTCATGCACATGTATCTGCAATAATCTACAGCATATCCTTTCAGTTCTGAAATTCAATTCTACTGCATGACAGATCCCTAACATGATACTAAATGCAACACTTTTATTCATGTATATTTCATCATTTATATCTAATTTCTACATGCAATTTATCACTTAGAAATACATAACAGTAAACACAGATGTCTAAAAATTCTGAATTTTGGACAGTAAATCAGAATCAGGTTATAAGATGCTCATGCAAAATATCATATTTTTCTTATTTCTGTAACTATTTTTCATGAATTAAAATTCATCAGTTCAACTATATAACACGGTACAATGATAAGGAAAAATCGTGAAATTTTATACTGAACTCAGAACCACTGACATACAGTATTTCTCATAGTAATACAGTCTTCATTCATTTATAATCCCACATGAATCATTTGCAATCCATTTTACTTATCTTTTGTCAATTTTATTATAATCATAACAATAACATATATATATATATATATATATATATATATATATATGCACGGGGATGTTTTTAAATTTGAATTTATATATGTGAAGTTATATATTTATAATATTTTAAAAACAAAAAATAGAAAGGAAAAGATGTATTTGAAAATTTGATAAGATGACTATTATGGAGTGTCAAACTTCATGAAAATTCACATTCTTTAAAATTCAAAAAAAGTATAATGTCAAAAATAATCTCTAAACAAAAGATAAACATTTTTTTCAATCATGTTAAATTTGTAAATTTAAAGGCATTGAATAATCTAGATCATGTTTCTAAATCAAAATAAAAATTACTGGTAGAAAAACACAGTGGTCATTAGAAGCATATGTAAAACAGCATATGTTTGAATGCATGGAAAAAATATATAATGTTTAGAAAATAATAAGATGAATAGAAATATTATTTATGAAGAATTATAATTTTACATTTAAAAGGTTATGTTACTATAAAACGTAAAAATATGGTGAAGATAGATTTTTACATTGACTGTTTCATAATTATGGATATTTCATAAATTCTCATCTCCTAGAGGAATATTTTTCTAACTTTTTCTATTTTATTTTTAATTTTGCTTGACATTCTATTTTAATATTTGTCTTTTCTTTTTTTATTCCAAAAATATTAAGCCAATGTTGCTTATTCCGTTGATCACTGAATTTACAAAGGGAAAAAAATTGAGGCTATTTTGGTAACATGATGTTTTAGACATTCATAAAGATAAATGTACTCACAAACTAAGTCCAACTGTTAGTGAAATTTTAAGATTATGCTTGATAATACTAAGTCAAATCAACTTAATTAATGTCACATGATCTTAACTAATTAAAGCTAATTTGATTTTTTACCTAATAAGAATGAATATTGTACTTCTGTTTTACCTAATAAGAATGAATAATTTGATTTTAAGATTAAAGCTTGATAATAATAAGTCAAATACGGGGAGCGATGAAGACGAAGAAAGAATGAACAAGGACAGCAGAACTTGAGTGCACCACACTGAGCGGATTGCCATGCTCATAAGCTATACATAACCCATCACAAAAGGCACGCATCTCAGCCACCAAACTATGTCCATAGCCATAGTTAAAGCAAAAAAGCTAGCCGAAGATTACCCCTGACATCTCTAATGCATCCACCACCACCACACCTGCCAGGATTCCTCTTGGAAGCACCACCAACATTAAGGCAAAAATTTGACATTGGTGGGCTCCACTTAATGAGCATTGTTCTCTCGATTTAACCTTCGGTTTGAAGTCAAAGGAATGAAGAATATGCAATTACTTCCTGGAGCAAGGAGAGTGAAAACACCACTTGTCCAAAGCCAAAGAAACGAAGGATAGAATGTTTCTTTTAATTTGTTGGATCGACGCTCTTTTAGCCTCAGATTGCACAGCGTGCCTTCTAAATCTCCCATATCATGAGCATAAACGTGTACAAATTAAGTGACAAACCCGGATGTTGTTCGAACATTACTGTGAGATAAAATACCCCCATATCAGATAGAGATTTGTGCGTGAACATTAATCTTGCTACTAATGAGAAAGAGAAAACCTTCTCGATCCATAGTTGCGAAGGCATACCCAGCCCAGAGATGAACAAGTGATTTCATATCTTCAAACTCAGGCATTCTACAGCAAGAGCACCAAGATGCCAAAGAAATGTCATTTTCTGCCATCGACTCGCAACACCCAATGTGGCAGCTTCCAGCAAAGTAGAGAAGTTTTAATTAGCAAGAAAATAAAATGTCAAAACTTTGTCCACCTATGCCTTTTGAATCATGGAAGGTAGGATTGAATCAGACCCCTGGATTGGGATCGGATCAACGGATCAGCCGATCCTCAAGAAATCTGGCTGATGTTGGATCGATTTGATTAAAAAAAAATTATTTTTAAAAATGTTGAAAAAATTAGGAAAAAAATTTAAAATATCAATAAAATATTTAAGGACTTCACATTTTTGTAAAGTCACATTACAATACAGAGCAATGCCAATTATGATTCTAAAATTAGATATATATTTATTTATTGGAACATCATTTAAGTAAATATTATTTAAGATATTACATATAAGTAAGAAAATTCTTTTATCTGAATCTAATAAAAATATCAAAAAAAAATTATATCTCTTACCAATAAAAAATCAACTCTCTCAGTTAAGAAAAAAAATCACGATTCCATCAAAATAATGCAACCACTATATCATGCTTGATAATATCCCAACATGCAGTGAAAAAATAGCCTAAGAACCCATCTGACGTAGGGGCACTTGACCGCTTCGTAGCCCTAATTGCATTTTTTATTTCCTCTTCAGTACATCGAGTGCACGACTTCAAATTCTGCTATGTAGTAATAATCTTAGGAATGCAATGAGATATTTAATATTTTATTGTTATTTTAGTTGTTTGTGGATCTATGTCAATGGCATTGTTGTGAAAATGTATATCAATTTGTTGTTGTTATATTATGAAAATGTAAATGACTTTGTTGTTGTTATAACAAGTTATTTGAAATCGCTATGACTAAAAGTTGTCACAAAAGAGGACCCCGGTTGGGTCGATCGGTTAGAACTCTTGCTTAAAAGTAAGAGGTCCCGAGTTCGATTCCTGGGGGGGGTTACCTGATTTACATGCAATCCTCGAGGTGTGTAGATCCGGAGTTTTTTCGGTTAAGTGGGGTAAGGACAATACAGGTACACAGAAAGTAGGAGCTGCCAAATCCTGACCTTGGAGTTCACGAACACCAATCCCTGAGCCCACCAAAAAAAGTTGTCACAAAAGTAATATTTGAGATGGCTACGGACGACAATATCTTTAGAGCATATACTATTTAATTATATGGATCCCAGTGAAGATAGTAGCTTGTAGAGAAGGTAGTCCAACGTTATCTTGATTGTTCCATCTTAGCAAGTTTATCTCCCAAGAGATTCGAGATCCTTTTGCATTGACTCTTGATATATCCTTCTCAGTACACATACCATGAATCCAATTCTTCTTTGGCTACATATGATAGATAATATTTTTTTTTCTCTTTTTAATTGTTGCCCAATGACATCCGCCACTAGATAACTCCAGAATCCTGAGATGGAACCCGAGATGAGACGCTCCCTCCCCACCCGTGTCCAACCCACCTAAGGCGGGGGACACATATGATAGATAGTTGATCCACACAACTAGCCATTCATCATTGATTATCCAAATCCAATGTTATGGAAGGATTTCGGATCCCGGTTATATCTTTAAACCCAAAAGAGAGATTTGCAAAAAAGTGGACTCGGTATACGTTGTATCATGATCACTCAATTGAGTAAATCTTACAAACTGGAAAGCAATTATTTTGCTATTGATGCCCGGGATCCCCGTTTGTGAAGTTCCCAAACACTTACTTCCCTAATCCCTCCCCCCACTCACTTCTTTTGATTACTATATAAGCACGTACGCTCGCCGCTCATTTTGTGCACGAAACGGAAGGGGCAGAGAGAGAGAGAGAGAGAGAGAGAGAGAGAGAGAGAGAGAGAGAGAGAGAGCTATATTCGGAAGATATGGGTGTTCTCAAAGCCCTCGTGATATTTTATTGCCTTCTCATGATGCTCGTTATGCCTTGTAGGTTATTGTGCTTGTTTTCCTCTCTCTCTTTTTTTCTTTCTTCCCCCCCCCTACATCAAACATATGGAGATAAATGTAACTTATCTGTCGGGGCTTCTTGATGCAGACGGGCAGGTGGCCGCGCAGCAACTATGTGATGTTCCGTGCGGCAAATGCAAGGGCCTCTGCCTGAGCGACGACAAATGCAACCGCCAGTGCACCGAAGAAGGGAAAATTAGTGGCAGGTGCGTGGGAGGAACCTTTCAGTTGCGATGCATATGCGTACACAAGTGTACAGCGATGGACGCCCAAACATGAACTCCCCTCACAAGTTTCAATGACATCTCTTTTGCGATAATAAGGAGATTTCTCTGCATACTGTCATTATACTATGACTAATAAATACTAATAACAGGGGAGACCTTTGCAAATGTCATCAATCATTTATGTGTAGCTTATTACAGAAAGCAATTTAATTATCTCTTGGGGTGAGGACCCCGGTTGGGTCGATCGGTTAGAACTCTTGCTTAACAGCAGGAGGTCCCGAGTTCGATTCCTAGGGGGGGTTACCTGATTTACATGCAATCTTCGAGGTGTGTAAATCCGGAGTTTTTTCGGTCAAGTGGGGTAAGTGCAATACGGGTATACGGAAAGTAGGAGCTGCCAAGTCCTGACCTTGGAGTTCACGAACACCAATCCTTGAACCCACAAAGCCACACGGGACGGATTTCCTCGTTATCAAAAAAAAAAAAAAAAATCTCTTGGGGCAACCTACCTATTTTGTTTCTCTTCTTCTTGGTAAGTGCAATTTACCAAGTATTCATGGGTACGCAATATATTTCAGGATGTCGATAATACTGAAAGGGGGGAGGGGGGTGGCATGGGAGAATCGATGACTCTAAAGATAGGTGGTAGATTCAATTCTTCCCATTTCAATGGGAGGGGGATTATCTAGTGCCTCTTATAATATATTCTTTCCCACTAGAAGTTTATCACATAGTGAAAAAATTAATATGTGTAAAATATCACGGCTATGATAAAACTCGAACCCTTGACCTCTATTGAGTTCTAAGCCATTACGCTAGATTCTTCATTAACAAAAATAAAAATATTTCACAATGTGAGGAGTATTTTAAGATAAGTTAAAACTGCAGGAACACCTAAGGAGATGTATGGCATTCCCCCACCCCCACCCCCACCCTTTTTTCTTTTTTTTGATAAGTACGGTATAACTTGTAGGTATTTTTGTTAAAGGTAACCATGCATTCTTAAAGGGAACAGGGAAAGCCGAGGAGCTATGTAGGTTTGATAAAAATTAATGTTATCAAACATATTAGTAGCATTATATAGACATGCAAAACAATACCAAAAAGAAATAAGAGCACATGAAACGGGAAAGGGTGTGTATAAACTACATGAATGCCAAAGGAATTTACTTTTTCTGATGGTGCCTTTAGCTAAGGGACTGGTATACATTTGTCAACTAAAGGAATGACTCCAGGAGAAAAATAAGTCATGAAAAACACTAATAGCTTAATAGCTTGGTCTCTTTGATAATGAGATAAGTAGATAGGTATAAGTAAATCGGATATAAATTATTCACGTTTAGAGGTTACTTTGGTTTGAAATGGTTTAAATGAGGGATAATTATGTAGGATATAACATTTAATGTGATGTGATGTGATGTGACATAGTATGTATAGTTATCACCTCTTTATCCTTTATTTGACACTATTTATCTATGTATAATACACACATAATTTTCAAGAGTACAATAATAATATTTAATGAGTTATCCCTAGGGATAACTTTTATCATGCCTACATGGGAAAGATAGTTATCACCCTTTATCACTTTTTTATCTTGGATAATTTTTATCATCTAAGGATAAACTAAACACGTTGTCAAACTACTTGTGCACATAAAATTGGTGATAAAAGGGAGATAAACCCCCTTATCACGTTACCAAACCTTGGACAAAGAAAACGTAAAATGCAATTCATTTCCTGGAATTATAGGGAGATCTGATACACATATATATATACTAGGGTAAGGGCAACAATTGTTTGTGGTAAGGCAAAGGTATACGGACGGCTTTGATAATCGGTTACACTATCCGCAAAGTACTTGATCGCGGATAGTGTAACGTCTGTTAAAACCTCCTCGCTTTGATATCATGCAGATATCCCATGCTCTTATCTGAGACATGTCTGAATTTGATTCATTTGAGGCCCAAAGATAAGGCGGTAGCGCTTTTTTTTATGACACTTTTGACCCTACCTTTATCTTGCAATTATCGAGTTGCAAGTACCAAGTGCTTTGATTGCATAAATTATTCTAAAAAAAATTATAAAATGTTGGCTTAAACCCCCATAATTTTTTTATTCTCCAACGTTTCGTTCGAATTCTTAAAAAATCCAACATCAATAGGATATGAATTATAATTTTTTTTTTCAACTTTGGTGTACGTCTATAAAAGGTCCTATCAACTGAGTAATTCTTAAATACACTTTATTAAATTAACATAGCCTAAGTGCCATTAATTAGATAATGCAATTATAAAACATTGACTCTGTTACCTAAAATTGAATCAAACATAGACATTGGAAAATCAAATCAACACTTTAATAAGAAACAATGTTTTACATGAAACTATCTTGACGTAGGAACAACGATGCTAATTTGAACACCATGTACAAGAGATTCAACAGTGACATGCTTACAAAATGCTCACAACTGCCTCTAAGTAACTTTGGTATTCCACACAAAGCAAATTGATAACAAGCACAACCAACTTAAAACGTAATTACAGCCCAAAAACAAGGTTCAAACATATACAAGGTTCAAACATACAGGACTAGGAAGCATTCTTAACAAAATTGCTTACAAAAAAGTCACAGTACATGCACATACTTAATTCAGCATTCATGTCCAAAAGATATAAGCCCGGATGACCCAGATTGATTAGCTCCCACACATTCATGTTCGTCTAAACTAGAGTCCTTCATGATTTGCACCAACTCCTCGTACCATGGAAATTTCTTACCGCGAATGCAATCCGCTGATGGGTTGCTCTGCAAAACAAATTAAAAACACTCAGAACAAAATATCCAACAATGACAAAACATGCGTCCTTAATATGGAAGGGGAATGGGCTGAGTTGGGGAAGAAGCATACCACGATATAACCATTCCAGTGCAGGTTTTTCCCATGCACTGAACAGTCATCGACATCCCATGCAAATCCAGCATTGCCAACCATGTCTTCGACGGTGTAGTACACGATCTTGTAAAATGTCATTCTATGCTTCATCGTGCTAATGGAGTAATTCACTCCTGTAATAGCATTGAAAGCCCGAGTCATGAACTCCCATGTCTCTGGACTGAATTGCAGATATTTTCCTGCTCCTATCATCAGTTCATCAATTCCAAAAAATGTGAAATCCATTTCATCGAACGACATGTTCCTTCCTACAACAACATAATATAGTGCATGCAATAATCAGTCTGACATTAAAATAAACTATTTTTTAAAGAAAGCCAAACCTTTGGTCGAATTTCCTTCTAGTTGACCTTTCATCACTTGTCACGCTATGGGATGGGACATTCATATTCCATTACTTTGTTCAATGAAACAATTCAACACGCTATGACAAGTGGGGAAGCTGATAACATTGTCTAATTAAAATTACCAACAGGAAACGACATGAACAAGTTTAGACATAAGTAATAAGAACATGTGTAAATGACATCCACGAATACAGAATTAGGATTATCTATTGCCAACGACCCAAAGCTGATCTGCAATTTGTTCATATAGGACCTCCTCGGCTATAGTGGCGGCTAAATTAATGATGATGTCAGTTGTCGCATCATCATTCCCGACTCCATCATTTTCCAAATATTCATCTATTACCCGGTTGAAATCATAATTGTATCCTTGCTCACGACGAATGAAATTATGAACAACACAACGTACTGCAATAAAAGCTCTTTATGTTGCCCATGGATACATGTTCCCCTCAGGCAAAGTTTGGAACCTCATCTTCAAATCCCCAAACGTGCGTTCCACTACATTCCTTAACTTAGCATGCCGATGATTGATCTTCTCTTGCTAGTTTGTGTATAGTTGGTTGCGATTCTTGAACCTTGACAAATGATATTTATGAACCCGATATGTGGCTAGAAATGGAGATGTATTTGTGTATCCACCATCAACCAAGTAGTACTTTCCTCGAGGCACTCTAAACCCTCCTTTCAAAATAGCCCATCTCAATACTTTAATGTTTGCAGCTGAACCTTCATATCCTATAACCACATACTGAAAAAACATGTCAAAAGAAACAACAGCCATCACATTCTGTGTGATGTGTTGTTTTCGATTGCTGAAGCGAGCATGGCCCTTCGTACATGTATTTGCAGAAATGTGCGTCCCATCAATCGCCCCAATAGCATCCTAAAGCAGTATGTAGTACATAATGGATTGTAGGCATATTTTTCTTGCATAAGTATATGAACTAACTACAATGATAATTACCTTAAAGTAAGGAAAATATCGATTTGAACCATGTATACGGGGATGGCCTTCATTCACTTGACTTGCTGTTGGAAGGAATATATGATCATATTTCAAAGAAGCTATTACAAATGTTACCTTGTTAACGTAGTAGCTAATCATTTTTAATGAGCGTTGGAAGTGTTCGCATAATGTACCAATTGTCATCCCATGACCAACTGTGTATAAAAACATTGCTAACTGTTCACTGGCAGTCACGTAACGTGAGCTTGCAATCAATGTCCTCCTTAGTAGCTCAGCCCTCAATGCAAAGAACATATGAGGGTGAACCCTAAACACATTATAGCAACGTTCCTCATGCCCATTAAGTACGTCATTTATCCATACATGGCTAGTGTGGGTGGATGTATGTATTGGCTGCCTAGGTACCATGTACTGCATATCTCCCTGAATTTCCTCGAGAATGGCTGTTGCTACAGCGTCGGTGACAGTTTCATCCTCATACATGCAATCCAAAATCATGTCCACAAACTCTACAGTGAATTAAGTAGGACTTGTAATAGGCTTTCATTACCATAAACTATGTTCCCAAGACAAACAGTGAAACATCAAAACATGACACAAATTGGATAAGTTCACCTTTGAATACATGAGCTAACAACGTAAAAATAAGATGGAAAGTAAGCCCATGACAATGAAACCTAAGAGAAACATTACAATCAAGAAGCACCATAACATCACACAAAGAAAGACTATTGTTGAGGCATGCTGGTTATGATTAGATGTCGCAACTTCTTGTCCTTCTCCACATAGTGCGGTCTGCCTCGATGACTGTCCATGGGGTTAGATCTGGTGCTTGGTAGACCAATCTCCAATTGAGCCATTATAAGCAGCTTCAGCCACCTCCATAGAGTGGAATCCTTTGAACCTAGCTCTTGGGTATCCATTAACTTCAGCAAAACACTCCTCCCAAGTGAGGTAGATTCCCGGCCAGCGGCCAACCCATGCAACATAACAATGATATTTACCCATGTTAAAGTGCACGTCCTACATTCAAAGTTGAGGATGCAAGATGTTTGACATCAATGGCAGGGTGGTTGTTAGACTGAACATTACTAACATCAAAATGGTGCTTGCATTACATGAGGAAGAACAAAACTAGTCATTACATGACACTACCCGCCTTCACTTTGATACACAAGGCATATTATGGCCATTGACCAAGGTGAGAATTGAAGAGAACACCACCCTTCAAGCACCTAAGTACACATTAATCGATGACTCACACAGCATCATACCTAGTTCAAGATAACAACCAGTCCAACCAATCCTTGTCATCAAGGACAAAGAATAGGCCCCTTGTCCTTGGTTCAGGGAAAAGGTCTAGTGATTTTAGATACACTTTTTGGGGGAGAGTGGGAATCTCCCTAAGAATTTGAATATCTTCCTTCAATGTGGGAATGTATGTATCTGCTCCAGTCTCATTTTGCCCTAAACGGTCGTTGTGGTATGAGCCAAATAGAATGTTGCGGTCACTCAACACAACTACAAATTTTCGGATAGCAGAGTCACTAAGCCTCTTTGGTCGTTCTTTCCTCCCATTAACAGACGTTGGTTTCTTGGGGTTAGATGTTCCCTCCTCACCTTCAGTTGTGGACCTCTGTTGTCCATTAACAAGAGGTACATGTCCCTGATTGCCTTGTGAACAAATAGTATGAATAGAAGTTTGAAATCCAACATTAGAAATTTCCATATTCTCAGCACTGTTAGGGGGGACAATTCCCTGAGGAATTTGTGTACCTCGAACTGATCTCTCTGCATCATCACCAGTTGCCATGGTATTCCCACATAAAAGGGCCATATCTTTGTACAAGGGGAAGGATTTCCTTTTAATGAGTTGGAAATCTGGATTTACCTGATAATCCAGTGTAAATTTTAAAGTTAGAAATCCCTTTATTAATTTTAGCAATTAAATTTTCTAATAAAAAAGGTGGCAATTTATTACCTTCATACACTCCTCCCACGCTCCCTCGTAACCAGGAATGGGAACATGCTTGTTGTCATCACATCCCCATCCACTTAATTTTAACAATTGTTCATAAAGACCAAACTTCATATTCAAGATCCGAAATCTCCTGTACAACTGATCTTTAGTATAAGCCATCCGGAAATGATTGTTAAATGCTTTCACCATTTCTTGACAACTATGTGTAGTGAAAGTACCCTCTCTATAGTTATTTCTGCAGGACTCTTGTATCATTAATTCCACGAAAAAATGATCTTGGGTATCGTCTCAATTGGCTGATCTCTTTCTTCTCCCTTCACTGTTTTTTCTTTTCCTCTGGCTGTGGCTTTCTCCTAATCAAAGAAACTAAATTTAGTCTTGAGGGTGCATAGAAAATACTGACTATGAAATGGCCTTTTAATATAATGCTGGTGTATTTGTAATATGTTTCCCAATGTACATAGGCCCTTTTCTTAGAGTAAAAAATCAGATAGTAAAAAATGCTCAAAAAGATGTATATCTAAGAAGTGAGACAGGTCTCCTCGACTGTTGCGCAGCGACGCCAACCATCACGTCTCCTCCTCATCTCCTGCATGCCATCATGGCGCTCCTCGCCTCCTGCGCCGATCAGAATCCGAGGCGATGCCCAACGACCAATCCAGTGGCGCCACGCGTCAAGATCTGAACTGTCATTCGTCGCCGATGACTATTTACCGTTGGATATGATTGGCCCCTTGGCACTATAAATATGAGGGTTTGTTGTCAAAAAACCACCCTTGCTTTCACGCATGAGCACACCTCAGACGACCATCCGACGAGCCGACATTCCAATGACCTTTGAGCTGACGTCCGAGCACTCGTTCCTTGCTTCTCAGTTTCTTCTCTTTAGAGATAAGCCATGAGCTCTACCTCGTACAGTCCTTTCGTTTCTGCTTCTTCATCTGGAGGTTCTCCTTCTGCGAGCTTCACTGCTTCGGATCTATCCGGAGTAGATTCCCCCAGCCCTAAGAAAAGGACGCCTCTTTTGGAGACTGCTTGGCCCGATGCTCAAGCGTCGGATCTCGCCAAGGAGTCTTCTGACTTGGAGGTCAGTCCTGGGGACTATGTTCCTAGACAACCCTCCTCTCACACCTTGGGATCTCATCGGCAAGTCGACACCGTTGCTGACACTCAGTGCGAGATCGACGAATAGACCTTACAATGGACGAAGAGTCATCCAGGTCTTGTCTTCCCCGAGGACTTCACCATCTATACTTCTAAACAGCTCCGTGCACATTATACCATGTTGAGTGGAGTTTGTATCTACTCCGAGGCTGTCCGAGTAGGCTTCCGCCTGCCCCTCCATCCCTTCATTATTCTTCTTCTCGTCAAGCTGGGAGTCGCTCCATCACAGCTGAGCCCGAACTCTTGTAGGTCGGTTGTTGGCTTTCTGGCTATCTGTGCCCTGGCCAAGGTCCTTCCGACCACATGCCTCTTCTTTCACTGCTTCTTCGTAAAAGCCTTCAGAGACTGGCTATACTTTGCAGCCCGGTCAGGTTGGAAAATTCTTGTCCGAATTCTTTCCTCTGTCCACAACTGGAAGAGGAACTACATTTCCGTTCATTCTCAGACCGGATGGCCCTTCCCGACCACCTAATCGGCAGTAAACATCCGGGATAAAGCCTTCCACCCACCAAATCTTGTTGCCTTCGAGCTCTTGGAGTTTGAGTCTCTGCAGACGATGGAGCCTCCCGACTTGCTTGAGCCTTCCAGGAAGCTGTTCGAGCTGATAGCTGAGGCTAGCCGAGCTCTGATTTTATTTCCGACGTTCTTTCTCTGGTCGTCTAATCCTTTCTATTAACTGATCGATCTCCTCTCGCAGTGATGACCGAAAAGGGTAGGTCGTCAGCGCCATCGGCCAAGGGGAGGGTCAACGTCTTGCTCTCCGAGATGGCTACGCGCGAGATTATGTCCAGAAGCAAGAAGGGCGTAAGCCGAGGAGCAAAACACGGCCGACCTGCCGCAAGTGACCATCCACTTGCTGACATGTCTCCATCGGCCCCTGAGAAGTCTCAGTCGTCAGAGAAGAGGGCACCAACCAAACGTCCTCAACCTGCCACAGCGTCCACCGAGGTCACTGCCTTGGGCTCCTCTCTCCTGATGTCACCTTGTTAGTCCAAGAAGCCTAGCGTGACAGAGTGGGGCTGTAACGGCCCGACCTCCCAGACCCCCGCCAAGGACCCCAAAGTTCGCGTGGCCACCCACAGATCCGAAGACCCGAAAGGGTTATAATAATAGTCTAGTGAGATATGTACTGAGTTTAAATAACTATAACAAATATAACAACTGTACAACGTGTCCCAAGTAAAAGCACAGGTACAAGAAGAAAGGTGCAGTCCTTAAGGGGCATACCCCGAGGACTTGCAAAGCACAACTCTCAGCTCACTTAGGTACAAGAGCTTACAACACTCGCTCTCACTGTTGCTGACAACACACGGCGCCACAGCCATCACCACGAACTAGTCCGTCACCGAGATCCCACGACGATGAGCCCCTAGCTGAAGGAAGTAGGGCGGGTGAGCCTCGTGAACAAGGCCTAGTAGGGATTACCAGTCCCTCACCGGCCAGAGCAACAGGAACTCCGAAAACAAGAAGTTATCCTAGAAAGCTGTAAAGCGAGGAACACCTACAGCAGGGTACTACAAAGCAGCAGAACATAACAAAGCAACACCACGACCACCAACCAGGGCCGTGGCACACACACGACTCCCGTAGAAACCAACAGAGTCGAGCACAAAGCGGGAACTGTTGCCCAGCTAGCAGGCCCATAGGAGGGGTGAATGGGTCTTTAAAATTTTAGTCAACAAAATCCTGTTCATAAAAACATTCACAACACACACACTTTGATTGCTGTTAGTGTTAGTAAAAAGATGAATGCAAAGACAAGCAAGCAAACACACGACACACAAATTTATCCTAGTTCGGACCTCCTCTCCACAGGAGTCCTACGTCCAGTCCCTGAGCAACAACTCAGGATTTCACTAACAAGGGTACAATCCCCGTTAAGGACGCTACAGCACCCAGCACGCCAGCTGGTCTTCCTTCACACGAAGGGAACAATACACCGTGGATCCCACCAGGTCTTCCTTCACAAGAAGGGAACAATACACCCTGGATCCCACCAGGTCTTCCTTCACAAGAAGGGAACAATACACCCTGGATCCCACCAGGTCTTCCTTCCACACGAAGGGAACAACAACACCCTGGATCCCACCAGGTCTTCCTTCCACACGAAGGGAACAACACAGGAAATGTGTTAAGGAAAGGTGCCCCAAGATCAAGCTTATAAAACAGTACTTGATCTGAAGCAAGGACTAAGAAGAAGAAGATCTACAGGAATTGAACTCTTCTTAGTACAACAGGCTCTCTTTCACAGATCTACACTAAAGCCAGAGAGCAAGAGCTAGAATAGAATGGGAGTGAGGCTTGTCTCTACAGAAAGCTCGCAGAAAGCTTGAAGGATTGCTAAAAGTGTTGTGTTTTCTCTTGTATATGTCTTCTTATTCTTCTGGAGCTTCAGTCTTGTATTTATATCTTCAACTTGAAAAATAGACGTTGAAGTGTCCGCTATCTCCAAGCTTTGGTGTACGTTAGACTATATGGGGCTGTGGAGCTTTTGGTTCAATGGTCTTTTGCTTCCCATGCACGTAAGGAGAAGATCCTCTATAATATCCTTTGGCCTCTATTTTTTCCAACGTTATATGACGAGTACTGTCAGAGATCTGCACACAATACAAGTTTAAACAATAGACAGCTAAGCTGTCTCTTGTTGTCAGTCAACGTTAGAACGAATGTGCATCAAAATAGTAATGCCAATTTGCTGTTCTAAAAGATATTTACAGGATGAGCATGAAATAGAAGATAACGTCTGCATGGATACAGTGATACGTTCAGTCTTCATAAATGCACAGCTGTTAGAAAGATATGTGTGAAGACTTTGACTTTTCAACGTATTCAAAAATTAGCTCGAAAATCAAATCGTTATATTCCACGAAATCATTATATGCATGACTTATGAAATCATTGTGCAAATGAGTGAATCATTGTGCATTCATAAGTAAACAGATGCATGTACAAATCATTATGACAGAATAAACAAATCGTTATAACCAAATCGTTATGACAAATGTGAGTGAATCGATGTTCCCTGTATCGAATCGTTACAGCGACCAAGTCGTTATATAACTTAATGAATCATTACAGTGACAAAGTCGTTGTGTAACTTATCGAATCGTTGTGACACGATAATCGTTGTGATGCCTTAAGAAATAGTTGTGAAGGCAAATCGATGCGATTACTTAGCGAATCGTTCTGAGATCGATTTCGATATGATCACTTAGCGAATCGTTACGAAAGCAAGTCGTTGTGATCACTTAAAAAATCGTTGCAAAACGAATCATTATGATCACTTAAAGAATCATTCTGAGATCGATTTTGTTTGCGATCACTTAACGAGTCGATCTAAGATCGATTTCGTTTGTGATCACTTAATGAATCGTTCTGAGATCGATTTTGTTTGCGATCACTTAACGAATCGTTCTGAGATCGATTTCTTTTGCGATCACTTAACGAGTCGTTCTGAGATCGATTTCGTTTGCGATCACTTAACGAATCGTTCTGAGATCGATTTCGTTTGCGATCACTTAACGAATCGTTCTGAGATCGATTTCATTTGCGATCACTTAACAAATCGTTCTGAGATCGATTTCGATATGATCACTTGGCGATAAGATACTTATGAAATCGTTATAATATCCAAAACGATAATGAATATGAAATCGTTATGAAGGTGAGGAAATCATTATGACTCTACTGAAATCGTTATACCATAAGGAAAGTCGATGTGGACTTAGACAAAATTCATGCTTTGAAATAGAAGTGCTACTGTGGGAGTAATACTTACAGGTTTAGCTTGATTTTCCTTGTTTTATTTCCTGTGCTCAAGACTTATAGAAAATTCGTTAGAATAGTTTTGTTAATCACCAAAATAGATATGGAATTGGTTTTTAATTACATGGGGACAATTAGATCATCAATCTCCCCATTTTTGGTGATGACAAAACATAGCATTAGATAAATATGTTCTGAAATAAAATTTAGTGATATGTTTCAGAAATACTATATTTCTTCCCCTTTTTTTCAATAAGCAAAAAGATAAGGCATTAAGACAAAGAAAGAGAGAAAAGAGAATAAGAAAACAGTAGTATGTTTTCATTGAGCGTTCGGAGGGACAGGAAGATAGACCCTAGGAGAAAGAAGAGAGGGATGCTGGGAGATAATTTCCCAAGCCTTAAGCTCCTGGTCTTCAAACATTCTATGGAAAATGCCACTCTATGGAAAAAGAGACTCCCATGGCAGGAATCATGCGCTTAATGTAAAGCTGCCGCTGACCTTCCAAGAGGGGCGCATACTAATCCTTGTCAAGAGTGAATCTGAAATCACTGCTAGTCCCAAAACTGGCACGCTGAAGGAAACGATCAAGTATTATAGGATAGAAGATCTGGTGGTTCTGCAGGTCCTTTTTCAAGGAGATGAAAGCTGAATACCGCTCAGCCCATTGAACATACAGTTCCTGAACAGGATTGATGGAGTTCAAATCCATGAAAACTTTAGCAGAGAGACGTGGCTTGCCTACCCTGACCAAAGAGCTATTCACTGACTCCAACTGAAGAGCTGATTGATTGTAGTGCTTTTCCCAGTTGTTGGAGAAAGCCTTTCACATTCAGAAATCAATGGAGCTAGAACTTCAGAGGAGATGTGGCCCAAATGATACTCTTTGAAGATAAACCTTTGAAATGAGGGGAGGCGACCCTGCTGAGCGGAGATTCTTCCCATGATACGAGCAAATCTCTCAAAGGCATGAGAGCCAGCAGAGGAATCCAAAACTAAGGAGTGTAACTTGGGAAGGAAAATGACGTCAGTCATTTTCAGAGAGGTGAAATCCACTGTGAAGGAGCAGTTCACGGGATGTTCTGTCCGAAGAATAGCAAGAGCTCCATGGAATTGACCAAACTGAACCTCAGGTAGCTTGTGAAGATAGCAGTAATCGTTGTAGAGCTGAAAGTACCTTGCGATTCTGATTTCTTTGAGAATGAACTGGGTCCAGAGAGCTTGATGATGAAAAACAAACCACTCAGAGAGAGTGAGTGGGTGATATCGACGAGAAATGCTATCTGCTCTGGCAAGGAGATATTTACTGTAGAGAGACTTGTGCCCTTTTGCCCACTAATCTTCAGTCTTGCACTCATCCATATGGAAGATTTTGGATTGATCGGATTTAAAAATATGGCAATAAGGAAGAACAATGTTTAGGTGATCAGTTACGTTGAGATGGGAATACCAAATAGGGTGGAAAGAATACATTTTTGGAGATATTCACAATAGATTGGTCTCCTTCAGTTTTCAACAGTGAGGGAGTACCAAAGAGGAGGAAATTTGGGTGCAGAGGGAAGAGCTAGAGAGGAGGAGAGTTTCCTCTTTTTCTGAACAGGACTAGGGGAGTCAGTCCTATGAACATGGGTGACAACTGCCAGGATTGAGGTGAGTGTAGTGCGTTCAAACTCATCCTCAAATTGATTTAGAAGACACCGGCAAGTTGTGGATTTTCTCGAATGAATGTGATAAAAGAGGGTGGAGTAAGAGGATGAAGAAGTGTTCTTGGAGTAATAAGGGATGATGATCTGGTGGTTGAAGGACCAGATGAGGAGGAGGCTCCAGCTGATGAGGAAGCTGGAGGATCTTCAAGGACAGATGGAGGTGGAGGAATGGTTTGAGAAGTAGGAGGAGAAGAAATGAATTGAGATGGAAAGGGAGTTGGTGAAGATATGGTGCGAGGCATAGGTTGTTTGAATGTAGGTGGTGCTAGGGGTGTTGTAGAGGAGGATGGTGGTGAAGAAGGGGATGGTGTTGCAAGGGATGAAGGCTCATGGACTTCAGGAGCAACTGCTAGCTCTTCTACACTTGACTGGACATCCTCGGAGACCATGGGCCCTGTTGACCCTGAAACAACCTCTTCTGGCCTTGATGGCCCAGACTTCACGGCTTCAACAACAATTGGTGTTTCCTTCTCAACAGACTAAGGCCCGGATGGCCCTGCATTATCTTTGCTGGCCTAGAACTACTAACTGGTAGTGTAGTGGAAGATAGGGCAGTAATAAATTCCTTAATATTAAGGAGTTCACTTCCTACCCATCTGAAAGCATTGCAAATCATACCCATTTCTTTTGCTTGTGTGCTCTGGCTTGTGGAGATAGTAGAGATATCAGATTGTACGGAGCAGAGTATCTTACCTTGTTCATCTAGTCTTTTAAGCAGAGGCTTCAAATTTACCTTTAGCTGTTTCTTCTTGGGCCTTCTATGTGCTACTCGTTTCCTTTTGCTGCTTGCCCCTTCAGTGGGCTCCACAAATTCAACATTATCTTCATTTGACCTATCATTTACAGGAAGACCTTCAAAGTGCTCCCCCTGAGGTGTTGTCTCCTTCTCAGCTACTTGTTCCCCCTGAAGAGGAGGATCTTCCATCTGAATATCATTGTGGCCGGATGCCACATCCTCATTTTCTTGATTTTGCTCTCCCTGAGTAGGAGCATCTTCAACAGAAATTTCTTGCTCCCCCAGGATGGGAGCTTCCTCCATTACTACTTCTTCAGTGTGGCCTGAGGCCACAGATTCCTCAACAACTTCTTGAATAATTTCTGCTGCTTGCTCTTCTGCTTGTGCTGCTGCCTGGTATGCTACTTCTGATACTGATGCTTGTTCTACTGCTGGTGCTGCTACCTATACTGATTCCTCTTGAACCATTGCAATTTCTGACACTTCTTGTTGTTCTTCTTGGACAACAGGTACCTCTGCTACTGCTGCAGATTCTTCTTGAGCTATTTGGGCTACAGCTTCTCCTATTTCTTCCTGGACTTCTTGGGCTTCACCAATTATGGCCTCACCCTCAGCCACAGAAGTCTTGGTCCATACACCATTTACCACAGAAAATCCACTTTTCCTTAAATTTCTACTGCGGATGGCTTGCCCCATCTTCTCTACTACTGCTCCAGACAGATTTATGCCAAAATGTTTAAATATCTTGGTGAGCAGATGGGCATATGGCAGAGACACATTCTGCTTGCTCTTTGTGTCCCAAAAATGAGCATGAGCAAATCTCATTCGCTCCAAAATGACTTCGGCCATGTTTATCTCCTTGTTCTGGATGGCCCAGAACATCATGTCCGAATCTGCCTTGGTGCATGAGGACAATGTAGCACTTCTTGGAACCAGAATTTGACAAACAATAAAGTGTATAGACGTTTGAATGCATTCATCTGATTAATATCAAGTTTTCCATCCTTCAACCGAAAATCGGGACCTACAATCCCTAGTCCCTTTGCCCGGGAATCCACAGTGTGAATCCCACTGTGACCAGTGGTGCTAACAGCAAATAAAGATCTCAAGAGCTCATGGTCGATTATAATCTGGGTACCTTTGACTGATGATGTCAAGGACCCATCCGCCTCAGTTCTCAAGCAAACATAGAAAGCCTTCACCAAGTCTGGATAGCTTACCTCAGAAAAAGTTGCAATTTCTGTCTATTTCATCCTCTCCATAGCTGCCACGATGCTGTGCATCCCATTCTTCTCCAAGTCTGCAATATCCACTGCCTTGTTTCCACAGAGCTTCGTCTTCACAAATGTGAACCTTTCCTGCTGATGTGCTGTGAGGAACTCGGCTTCATAGCCCCCGACGCTGTCAGAAACAACAAGTGCGGCCATGGATTTGAACGGAGAGGGTTTCTAGAGGATTGGGGTGAGGAGTGGAGCGAAAAACCTCAAGAAATTTCTCGCGGGAAGGAGTTTGGAGCTTCAAATCTCAGAAAGTCGATGCCGGGGTCGTTAGGGTATCGCCTCAGGCAGGAGGAAGGAGATGAGGAAAAGCATGTGAATCGTTTCCACACAGATTTTGGGTATATCAGGGGAATAATGACTTTTTCGAAACCGGAGGCGCCATTATGACGGAAAACGACAAAATGACCAGTTCAATAGGAATAAGACACTTATAAAATAGCGATTCGTCAAGAATATTTTAGACAACCAGGCAATAAATGGAGTGTTGCTCTATTTCAGGGGAGAGAATATTTTAATATTCTGAAATAATTATTATATCAGTTGTTTACAGATAAACCCCTCACAAATTGCACATGCCTAATTCCCTTCTAAGAGTAGTAAATCTCTCTTCAGGTAAGGCCTTTGTGAAGATATCTGCTAATTGATTATTTGTATCAATAAAGGAAATATCTATGTTACCATTAGCTACATGATCACGAATAAAATGATATCTAACCTCAATGTGTTTTGTCCTTGAATGCTGTACTGGATTTTTGGTGAGATTTATAGCACTGGTGTTGTCGCATAACAAGGGGATTGTCTTGATATGTAGCCCACAATCCTCAAGTTGCTGTTTGATCCATAGAAGTTGTGTACAACAGCTTCCAGCAGCCACGTACTCTGCTTCAGCTGTAGATAGTGCTACTGAATTTTGCTTCTTTGAGGACCATGATATCAGACATCCTGCAAGAAATTGACAACAATCACTGGTGTTTTTTCTATCGATTTTGCATCCAGCGTAGTCAGCATCAGAGTATCCTACTAAATTAATTTCACATGATTTTGGATACCATAAACCTAAGTCATGAGTTTTATCTAAATATCTAAAAATTCTTTTGACACTAATTAAGTGAGATTCTTTAGGGTCTGCCTGATACCTAGCACACATACATACGCTAAATAATATATCAGGTCTACTGGTAGTTAGGTAAAGTAAAGACCCTATCATACCTCTATAAATCTTTTGATCTACTTTCTTACCATCCTTGTCACTGTCCATTCTTGTTGATGTACTCATTGGTGTTGACAGTGGCTTGACACTTTCGAATCCAAACTTCTTTAAGAGTTCCTTGGTGTATTTGGCTTGACAGATGTGGGTGCCATCTTTTCCTTGCTTGATTTGCAAACCAAGGAAGTAGTTAAGCTCCCCCATCATACTCATCTCAAATTCTCCCTGCATAAACTTCTCAAAATACTTGCAAAGAGATTCATCAGTAGAACCAAATATTATAGCATCTACATAAATTTGTACAAGCAATATATGTTTGACTTTGGACTTGATAAATAATGTACTATCTACTTGACCTCTAGTAAAACCATGGCTTAATAAAAATGAGCTAAGCCTTTCATACCATGCCCTAGGTGCCTGTTTTAAACCATACAATGCTTTGTGTAATTTAAACACATGATTCGAAAAATCAATGTCATCAAAACCAGGAGGTTGTTCTACATAAACTTCCTCCTTTATATAGCCATTTAGAAAAGCTGATTTGACATCCATTTGAAATAATTTTAAGTCTAATGCGGATGCATATGCAAGCAGAATTCTAATAGCCTCAAGTATAGCCACAGGTGCATAGGTTTCATCGAAATCTATGCCTTCCTCTTGGGAATAGCCTTGAGCTACCAATCTGGCCTTGTTCCTTAAGATCACACCAGCTTCATCCAATTTATTTCTGAACATCCATTTGGTGCCGATCATGGATGATCTGATGGTCTAGGGACAAGTGACCATATATGGTTTCTCTTGAACTGATTCAGTTCATCTTGCATGGCTAAAATCCAAGATTCATTAGTGAGAGCTTCATTGACTGTCCTAGGCTCTATTTGAGAAACAAAAGCTAGATAGTCACATGGAATAATATTATCTCTTGTCCTTACCCCTACAGATGGATCACCAATGATGTTTTCAGGTGGGTGATCTTTCTTATATCTCCATTCTTTTGGAAGATTTTCATGAGAAACATCATGTTGTTGCAGATCTTCCAGAGGTGGATCTTCCTTGTCCTCAATTGATGTGTTCTTTAATTTCTTGGACAATTCATCTGTATCATCAATATCACTATCGACTTCCTTTCTCAAGGAAGGGTTAGTCTCATCAAAAATAATATGTACTGATTGTTCTATTAATAAAGTATGCTTATTAAATACTCTATACCCTTTAGGTTTGTAAGCATATTCCATGAAGATGCCTTCATCTGATTTGGCATCTAACTTACCAATGTCTCTTTTGCCGTTGTTATGGATGAAACATGGACATCCGAATGTCCTGAAATGACTGATCTTCGGCTTCTTTTCCTTATACAATTCATATGTTGTCTTCTTTAGTATGGTCCTGATCATTACTCTGTTAATAATGTAACTTGTTGTGTTCACTACTTCAGCCCAAAAATATCTTGGCAAATCATATTCTGATAACATTGTTCTTGCCATATCCAATAGGGTTCTATTTTTCCTTTCAGTAACTCCATTTTGCTGTGGTGTCCTTGGTGCTGAGAAGTTATGCTCTATTCCTTGGTCATCACAGAATTTGGCGAATTTTTCATTTTGGAATTCTCCTCCATGATCTGACCAGATTCCAATAATGTAGAACTTCTTATCTTTCTGAACCTTTTTATTGAAACTTACAAAACTTTCAAATGTATCATCTTTGTGTTCCAGAAATGATACCCATGTGAATCTTGAATAGTCATCTACTATAACGAATCCAAAATTCTTTCCTCCAAGACTTGTGTTCCTCATTGGGCCAAATAAATCCATATGAAGGAGTTCTAAGGGTTTAGAGGTTGTTACCACAGTCTTTGACTTGAAGGATGACTTGGTGTGATTCCCTTTTGCACATGGTCCGCGACACCATCCATTCTGGTGCTAACCTTTGGTAGACCTTCCACCAGACTTCTCTTTATCAGCTTTCTCATGCCATCTAGACTGCAGTGGCCTAGTCTTCTGTGCCATAGTTCAGTTGACTGCTCTTTGTTTGCTGCAAGACAAACATCCTGCTCCTTTAGTTCGTCTAGATGAAGTACATATAGGTTCTTTTCTCTGTTGGCTTCAAAGATGACTGCACCATCCTTCATAAATGCTGCACTTTGACTCTTGAAATCTGATATGATGTCCCTTATCGCACAGCTGGCTGATACTGATGAGGTTGTGCTTCAGTCCTTTGACACATAACACATCTTCAATAATTATTTTGCCTTTACTGCCTACTGATCCACTGCCAATCACAGTACCTTTTCCATTGTCTCCATATGTGACTGTGCCTTCTTCAGCTTCTAAACAGGAAAATAGTTTTCTGTTCCCTGACATGTGCCTTGAGCATACACTATCTAAATACCATTTTGATGCTCGACGGGTTATCTGCAATGAAAACACTAAGCTTTAGGTATCCAAGTTCTTTTGGGTCCTGATTGGTTAGTATCATCACTTTTCCTTTTAATTATCCATATTTTATATTTAGTTGGACATGATGCTTTGATATGACCTAACTTGTTGCAATGGCTACAGCAAGACATTTTAGTTACCTTTTCAGTTGGAATATACTTGAAATTTGATTTATATGTTGTGTCTTATTCAGCTACAAACTTTGGTATTGGATATGTTTTAGGGTGTATTATTGTTTCTTCATTGTCTGGAGGTGTGTAACCTAACCCATGCTTCTTTTTACTTGACCGTCTAGCACCTTTCAATATTAAGTTTGTTTTACCATTAGTGAACTTTTCTAATGTGCTGGATAACTTTTCATTTTCTTCGGTTAGTGTGTTAATCTCCTTTTTAAGTTCATCTGAAGTCTCCTGTTTTTCTAGTTTAACTATCTGTTTATTTTTATTTTTCAGATCTTCACATAACAAATCGTTTCTTCTTTTTAGTTCAGTAATTTGTTTTTTCCATTTGCTCATTTTCAGATTTTAGATCTGAATTAGTATTTTCTAAACATGCAAGATTTTTCTTACTGATTTTTAGTGATTTACATACTTCTTTATATTTACCATACAGTTCATTGAAAGCTTCTTCTAAGTTATCAGAATCAGATTCATTACATGAAGAAAAGGATGAGTCAGATGTTACCTTGTCTTCTGTGTTAGCCATGAATGCCAAGTTGGCTTCTTCTCCTTCTTCACTATTTGAGCTCAACTCACTGTTTGAGTCACTGCTGTTGTCCCAAGCTGCTGCCATGGCTTTCTTTTTGTACCTTCTAAATTTCTTGGAACTGTCTTTCTTTTTTGAATTCAGATTTCTTGAGCTTCGGACATTCTGCCTTGATATGTCCGGGCTTCTTACACTCATAACATATTGGTTCAGTTTTCTTTCCATCCTTAACTTCGGATCTCTTGAAGTCTTTTGCTTTCTTGAAGTGTCTTCTTCCAGACTGATACTTCTTCTTCTTTGCTAAGATGCGTTGCAGTCTCCTAGACAACATTGCTTCCTCATCTTCGCTGTTGCTTAAGCTTTCATTTTCATCTGATGATTCTTCTGAACCGTCTTCTTCAGCCTTGAGAGCATTTGACTATTTCTTTCAGCTAGAAGATTCTCCTAACCTTTTCATATTGATCTCGTGGGCCATAAGGGACCCGACAAGTTTCTCTAATGACACCATCTTTAAGTCATTGGCTTCTTCTATAGCTGTTACCTTGGGAGTCCAAGAAGATGGTAGGAAGCTTAGATTTTTTCTTACCATATCTCCCATTTCATAGCTTTTACCAAGACCTGCCAATCCATTTGTAATGTCGGTGAATCTACTGAACATCTGTGTAATTAACTCTCCTGACTGCATTTGGAACCTCTCATACTGAGTTACCAGTATATCTATTCTGGTTTCTTTAACCTTGTCTGTGCCTTCATACGTGATCCTTAACTTTTCCCACATCTCCATAGTGGATTTGCAAGCTGAAACTCTGTTGAACTCCTTTTTACTAAGAGCGCAACATAGTATGCTTTTGGCTTTGCAGTTTAACAAGATCTTTCTTTTGTCATCTTCCATCCATTGATTCTTTTCATTTGTGACTAGAAGATCTCCTTCTTCAACTATCGACCAGATCTGATAGTCAAGACCATGTAGAAAGAACTCCATCCTTGTTTTCCAAAATGTGTAGTCTTCACCATCGAACAGTGGTGGCATGTTGACTGACTGACCTTCGAAGTGACCTTGGGTTGCCATTTCATCTTTTCTCTTCAGATCGTTGGATCTTCTTCTTTGTCGAAGAGACTTGCTCTGATACCACTTGTTGACCAGCTAGCAGGCCCAGAGGAGGGGTGAATGGGTCTTTAAAATTTTAGTCAACAAAAACCTGTTCACAAAAACATTCACAACACACACACTTCGATTGCTGTTAGTGTTAGTAAAAAGATGAATGCAAAGACAAGCAAGCAAACACACGACACACAAATTTATCCTGGTTCGGACCTCCTGTCCACAGGAGTCCTACGTCCAGTCCCTGAGCAACAACTCAGGATTTCACTAACAAGGGTACAGTCCCCCTTAAGGACACTACAGCACCCAGCACCCCAGCTGGTCTTCCTTCACACGAAGGGAACAATACACCCTGGATCCCACCAGGTCTTCCTTCACAAGAAGGGAACAATACACCCTGGATCCCACCAGGTCTTCCTTCACAAGAAGGGAACAATACACCCTGGATCCCACCAGGTCTTCCTTCCACACGAAGGGAACAACACCCTGGATCCCACCAGGTCTTCCTTCCACACGAAGGGAACAACACAAGAAACGTGTTGAGGAAAGGTGCCCCTAGATCAAGCTTATGAAACAGTACTTGATCTGAAGCAAGGACTAAGAAGAAGAAGATCTACAGGAAATGAACTCTTCTTAGTACAACAGGCTCTCTTTCACAGATCTACACTAAAGCCAGTGAGCAAGAGCTAGAACAGAATGGGAGTGAGGCTTGGCTCTACAGAAAGCTCGCAGAAAGCTTGAAGGATTGCTAAAAGCGTTGTGTTTTCTCTTGTATATGTCTTCTTATTCTTCTGGAGCTTCACTCTTGTATTTATATCTTCAACTTGAAAAATAGACGTTGAAGTGTCCGTTGTCTCCAAGTTTTGGTGTACGTTAGACTGTATGGAGCTGTGGAGTTTTTGGTTCAACGGTCTTTTGCTTCCCATGCACGTAAGGAGAAGATCCTTTGTAATATCCTTTGGCCTCTATTTTGTCCAACGTTGTATGACGAGTGCTGTCAGAGATCTGCACACAATACAAGTTTAAACAATAGACAGCTAAGCTGTCTCTTGTTGTCAGTCAACATTAGAATGAATGTGCATCAAAATATGAATGCCAATTTACTATTCTAAAAGATGTTTATAGGATGAGTATGAGAATAGAAGATAACGTCTGCATGGATACAGTGATATGTTCAGTCTTCATAAATGCACAGCTGTCAGAAAGATATGCGTGAAGACTTTGACTTTTCAACGTATTCAAAAATTAGCTCGAAAATCCAATCGTTATATTCCACGAAATCGTTATATGCATGACTTATGAAATCGTTGTGCAAATGAGTGAATCGTTGTGCATTCATAAGTAAACAGATGCATGCACAAATCGTTATGGCAGAATAAACAAATCATTATAACCAAATCGTTATGACAAATGTGAGTGAATCGATGTTTGCTGTATCGAATCGTTACAACGACCAAGTCGTTATGTAACTTAATGAATCGTTACAGTGACAAAGTCGTTGTGTAACTTATCGAATCGTTGTGACACGAGAATCGTTGTGATGCCTTAAGAAATCATTGTGAAGGCAAATCAATGCGATCACTTAGCGAATCGTTCTGAGATCGATTTCGATATGATCACTTAGCGAATCGTTACAAAAGTAAGTCGTTGTGATCACTTAAAAATCATTGCGAAACGAATCGTTATGATCACTTAACGAATCGTTCTGAGATCGATTTTGTTTGCGATCACTTAACGAGTCGTTCTGAGATCGATTTCGTTTGCGATCACTTAACGAATCGTTCTGAGATCGATTTCGTTTGCGATCACTTAACGAATCGTTCTGAGATCGATTTCGTTTGCGATCACTTAACGAGTCGTTCTGAGATCAATTTCGTTTGCGATCACTTAACGAATTGTTCTGAGATCGATTTCGTTTGCGATCACTTAACGAATCTTTCTGAGATCGATTTCGTTTGCGATCACTTAATGAATCTTTCTGAGATCGATTTCGATATGATCACTTGGCGATAAGATACTTATGAAATCGATATAATATCCAAAATGATAATGAACATGAAATCGTTATGAAGGTGAGGAAATCGTTATGACTCTACTGAAATCGTTATACCATAAGGAAAGTCGATGTGGACTTAGGCAAAATTCATGCTTTGAAATAGAAGTGCTACTGTGGGAGTAATACTTACAGGTTTAGCTTGATTTTACTTGTTTTATTTCCTGTGCTCAAGACTTATAGAAAATTCGTTAGAATAGTTTTGTTAATCACCAAAATAGATATGGAATTGGTTTTAAATTACATGGGGACATATAGATCATCAGGAACAACCCTAGGCACACCCGCCGAGACCACGCAATAGCCAGATGTGAACGACGTCTCACCTCAAGTACGGCCACCTCAGACCTCCACAAGGTTGAGGGCCCACAAGTAGAACCACCAGGACCATGGACACACCACCAGGTCGGGAAACCACACACATTGGTGCCACCACAGAATGACACCAAGAACGGGACTACGGAACCTAGAGAACATCGAAGTGGAAACCACAGGAAGTACGGACCAACAAGGCCAAACCAACGACACCCACGGAAGCTAGCCACAGCCAGGCTACAACCGCTGTGCAGGCTCGGGCAACGAGTAACACTTGGAAACGTCGTGAGGAAACACCGTCACAACAACAGCAACCAAGCCGCCGCCGCTAGCAGCCAAGAGGGGGGCACGCCGTCCGCGCCCTCTGCTCGCCAGCAGGGCTCCTATCTCTGCCTCCCCAGAAGAGCGAGACAGAGCCACCACAGAACACAAACACACGTAACACCGTAGCCTGGCCAAGCTGCGGCCCCACTCCTGACCTCCCTACACGGCTCTGGAACCAACATAGAGCGAGGCAGTGAGACAAGGGACTGTCTGGTCTGCGCCAGGAAGAACTCCAAACATCTCGGCGTCCCAGACCCAGACAAGAGAGCTCTACAAACGAATTAGTGTCGCTGTCCAAACCTCGTTTTCCCCTCAGCTCTAGAGTTCTCCAACTCGGCTGCCAACTCGAGCACACTCGTAGCCCGGAGTACTCCCTCAACAGACTCCCGAGGACGGGGGTCCTAGGCAACGGAGACAACCTCGGAACAGGACGAGCCCTCAAGTGCCAAGCATCGGACGAAAGGTGGGGAAAGCACAATAGGAACTGCGCCGAACCACTGGCTTGTAACCCACGACAAGCCCAACAGTAAAAAGGCACTTAGAAACCCTCAAAGGAGCCGTCGGCCAACCAAGGCATGCACGAAGAAGCTAGAACCTCGGAACGCTACCGGAAGCACGGGAAACTCGTCGTTCTGCTAATAATCGATTGACCGCCAGTCAATCGATTATTAGACAGGCACGACCCTCCTGGCACCGCCGCCAGGACACGGCCACAGAGGTGTCACCTTCGATCACTGTACGCAGCAAGACAACCTGCCGCGTTCCCTACCAAAAGGTCCTAAGGGCAACCCTGCCCCGGGGCACATGCCGACATGCCAACCGGGCCCACAGAAACACTCGAGGCAACACAAGTACTGTTGCGACCCTCAAGGCCGTTGCGACACCATCGTGACGGGAAGGGCACCGCGACAGCCCTTGCCGCGACCGGGGCAAGCGTCGCGACAACAACCTTGTCGCGAACGGCGAACGCATCGCGACAGCGACCCTTATCGCGACAGCCAACCGCGCCGCGATAAGGTCGCGCCTGACCGGGCCGACGCCTCTACTGATGTCGCGACGCACACCACGGTAACGACATCAGTCGAGAGGCAGACCACCGGGATACTCCATCCTGGGCCACCCACAAGCTACTAACAACACCATTCTGGGGAGGGGAGCATGGGGAAGCTATAAACACTAACTACAAACCCCGAGGGACTCCCAATCCATCCGGATCGAGAAGAGTTCAAGCAATCCCTACCTTAAATGAAGAACCGAACCCCATAGTGCCCTTCTCAAAGGATTGGCCACCTCCTCCTCGCTCCACGCAAGCCCCACAACGCCGGGAACACGAGCAAGCCCCTCCTCCTCGCCTGCAACGCACAAAGGGGAGAGGGGGAGGCGGAGCACCTCCGGAAGGGGAAGAGAAGAGAGGGGAAGGAGGAAAGGGGGAAGGGGTCACCGGCCAAGGCCTTAAGCTTTCGGAACCCAGAACGCGACGGGGCGACGCGTCGCGTTAGCAACCTTAACGCGACAGGTCAATGGCCCGCGACAAGAACGCGCCCCCCCATGGACGCCGCGACAACGTGACAGGCCATACTGACACGCCTGCCACCCTGAAAGGCGTTAGACGACTGAAACGACATAAAGCAGTCGTGACCCGTTGACCGGGCACGACACCAAGATGCGACGGGGAAGCCGGGCGCGATAGGAAAGCAACGCACATGCTCGTCGCGACATGGATGACTGTCGCGTCGGACACTGACGATGCGACACTAACGCATCGCCCAACCTGGACGCGTTAGTGGCCAGTCATCCAAAACACAGGACGTGAAGTCGAGTCTTATAGGGGCCGAAAATCGGTCCCTGCTGAAGTAAAATCCCACTCATTGGCCAAGAAATCCAACGAGGTCATCGAGGATTTCTACAGGGCCACACAAGAGCAGCTGACGTCATTTGGGACGTTTCTGCTCCAGATCGAATCCTCCCGAGCTTCAGCTGAGGCGCGTGTAGTCGAGGCCGTGGCCAAACTTGAGGCAGAGAAGAAGCTGAGAGGCGAGGAGGCCGAAAAGGTGGATATGTTGCTCCAGGATGAAAAAAAGCACTCAATGTAGAGCAGGAGGCCCATGAAAAGACCAAGGCCGAAACCGCGCGACTGGTGGCCGAGCAGCTAAAGAACACATTTGACGATGTTGTCGCCGAATATCGGAAATCTGACGAGCTCAAAGCCGAGGTCATCAAACTCTTCAAGCAGGGGTATGACTTTTGCCACAGACATGTTCAGGAACACTATCCGAGCATCGACCTCTCCGAAGTTGTACTTGATGAGGAAGATGATAAGGAGACAGGTGCCGATGACAGAGACGAGAGCATTTCTGCTGTCGTCGATGATGCACTGACCACTGCTGTCGAGGGTATCTTGGATGCTGCTTCCAACGACGTCATAGCTGACCAGCAAGCAGTGCCCGACAACGAGGAGATTCAAGTCGGTACTGATGACGTCGTCATAGACTAGGCGTCTAGTGTTTGTACATGGCACTTCGCCACACAAATTGTACCCTCTCTTTATCAATAGAATTTTGCAAGCCTTCTGTCGTCGGTTGCATCAATTTTCGTGTCTGTCGTCGGTCAATCTGAGAACATAGAAGCTATCACTACTTGGTTTGCCCATACCCAACATAACAACTCTTGAGGTCGGGTAAGATCTTTTTAAACAGTGTCGTGAACAAGGACGACGTAATGCCTAAGCGACTGTCCTATGAACGATGTGGTTTATGCACGAATGCCATAGTAACCTTGTTATCAATCTCGTCGAGCATCGTCTCTTGATTGATGACGAGTGCCTAAGTGACCTTGTTTAATGAAATACGACGCACTCGCTTATCAATTGTGCCGAAGCGGCCATGGTTCTACTTCACGTCGAACATCGTCCCTCAGTTGTCGGAGAGTGCTTAAGCGACCTCGTCCGCGAACTACGACGTCCACGTTCATTGCGTGCCTAAGCGACCACGGCTTTAGTTCACATCGAACATCGTCCCTCAGTTTACAAAGAGTGCCGAAGCGACCTCGTCCAGGAACTACGACGTCCATGTTCATTGCATGTGCTGATGTGCCTAAGAGACCACGACTTTAGTTCACGTCGGACGTCGTCCCTCAATTGCCAGAGAGTGCTGAAGCGATCTCGTTTGCAAACTACGACGTCCACGTTCCTTGCGTGTACCTAAGCGACCACGACATTAGTTCACGTCGGACGTCGTCCCTCAGTTTCCGGAGAGTGCCGAAGCGACCTCCTCCGCGAACTACGACGTCCACGTTCATTGCGTGTGCCTAAGCAACCACGGCTCTCATAACGATGTCATAAAGCGACTCATCTGTCGTCAATCATTCAATCATGCAAGTATAATAGAAAATCAATTATAATAGTTGCCAGTAGGGGTAACATAGGTCGGCTCTAGCCGAGGTGACCACCGAGGTGCTTCTGACTTGAAAACGAGCCGAGACGACCAAGCTGATGAATCCCCTCTGAGACGCGCTTAGTCGACGTGTGACGCTGGTTCCGAGCTCCCAATCTGACTTGCAAAGCCCGCCGAGAAGGCTCGACGGGGAGACACTCCGACGCTCTTGTCAGTTGCTAGTCGAGCAGAATGGCGTAGCCAGTGGGATAGACTAGCCTACCTGCGCCTGTGAAGTGTCTGCCTCTTATATAGTGTTTAGGACACCTATGCAACAGCTGGACGACCCCGCGGATCTCGCAAGGGATCTCCGTGATTGATGTTGGATTGTGGTCTTCACTGGCACGCCAGGTCATCGTGACCGTGGTCTTAATGGCCGCAATCATTAAGATCACTTATATAAATTCAGTAAGATCACTCATAGTGAAAAATTATCCTCCAATATAAATTTTTTTTATCCAATAGAATCGTAGGACTCCACTAAACATATGCTAAATCCGCCCCTATACCTATAACATTTTTGAGCGATCTACCATCAATGCAACAACGACTACAAAGGAGTGATGAAGACGGAGAAAGAATGAACAAGGACAGTAGAACTTGAGTGCACCACACTGAGCGGATTGCCATGCTCATAAGCTATACATAACCCATCACAAAAGGCACGCATCTCAGCCACCAAACTATGTCCGTAGCCATAGTTAAAGCAAAAAAGCTAGCCGAAGATTACCCCTGACATCTCTAATGCATCCACCACCACCACACCTGCCAGGATTCCTCTTGGAAGCACCACCAACATTAAGGCAAAAATTTGACATTGGTGGGCTCCACTTAATGAGCATTGTTCTCTCGATTTAACCTTCGGCTTGAAGTCAAAGGAATGAAGAATATGCAATTGCTTCCTGGAGCAAGGAGAGTGAAAACACCACTTGTCCAAAGCCAAAGAAACGAAGGATAGAATGTTTCTTTTAATTTGTTGGATCGACGCTCTTTTAGCCTCAGATTGCACAGCGTGCCTTCTAAATCTCCCATATCACGAGCATAAACGTGTAAAAATTAAGTGACAAACCCGGATGTTGTTCGAACATTACTGTGAGATAAAATACCCCCATATCAGATAGAGATTTGTGCGTGAACATTAATCTTGATGCTAATGAGAAAGAGAAAACCTTCTCGATCCATAGCTGCGAAGGCATACCCGGCCCAGAGATGAACAAGTGATTTCTTAACACCAAGATGCCAAAGAAATGTCATTTTCCGCCATCGACTCGCAACACCCAATGTGGCAGCTTCCAGCAAAGTAGAGAAGTTTTAATTAGAAAGAAAATAAAATGTCAAAGCTTTGTCCACGCATGCCTTTGAATCATGGAAGGTAGGATTGAATCAGACCCCTGGATTGGGATCGGATCAACGAATCGGCCGATCCTCAAGAAATCTGATTGATGTTGGATCGACCTGATTAAAAAATATTTTAAAAAAATGTTGGAAATATTAGATTTTTTTTTAAATATCAATAAATTGAAGAACATCACATTTTTGTATAGTCACATTACAATACAGAGCAATGCCAATTATGATTCTAAAATTAGATATATATTTATTTATTGGAACATCATTTAAGTAAATATTATTTAAGATATTACATGTAAATAAGAAAATACTTTTATCTAAATCTAATAAAAATATCAAAAAAATTTATATCTCTTATGTGGAAATGGATTTTGATCAATTAAAAAAAATATTTTAAGTTCTTTTTATCATGTTTTCTCATGTTCTCATGGATGCATATTGCAGACTCAAATCCCGTCGGATGCTACACGAGCGATGATGACGAGAGATGACCCTACAACTGCATAGCGCGGGCGTGCCAGTCACCGAAGTAACAACGAGTGTTCTGCCTCCGAGAGTCGAAGGACTTTAGTTCTATTGTGCGCATCGTTTGACTTCGTCAAACGAAGATGGGTGTCGGGTCCTGGACCAATATCCCGCCGTTGCCTAAGCACAACGACATTAATTACATCTCTCTAAGAGAGAAAACCCTTGATTAATCGCCAGATTAGAAAGTCTTGTGGCCTAAAGCAGAGACATCTGATGAAAGTGCGAGATGCAATTTAAAATTTGGCCTAGGTGCTAATGAGCAGAATGTCTATTTAATGATGTTTGATCTTTTAATTAGTCAATTATTGGATCTCTTAGTCTCTTTGTTCATTTGTTTCTTTTATTACGAGATGGTTTTCAATTTGTTCTTTTGCTCTCTTGAGATGTTCAAATCATGAGTCTATTCACGATTTGGCACTGCTCAGCTCTTGTGCACCCAATCGGCAGCGCAGGTACAGTCCATTCGGCAAGACATGCAGATAGCGAATCGGCAAGGCAGAACTGAATCGACGGTATGTAACTGAATCAGCAACCCGGATTGAATCGGCACCCTGCTGAAATTCTATTAAATTGATCAAATCTTGAGGATTTCTTTTTAAAGTCTTTTGCCGATTCGAAGCGCACGGAGAAAATCCGACAGCATCTCCCCTTATCTTAGTTGATGGGGGGAAAGTGCGGTATACGTCCACCATAATGGAGATAGCACCAAAAGGGGAGGTGTATGTCGAACAACGACATCACCTCGGTGGCACACGACACCAATCCCCGAGGCATACCTACGAGGAGACCAGTTAATGTCATGACAACGCAAGAATCCGAGCGGCGAATGAATGACATGTGAACCCATATATCTGGGCCTATACATCACATTGTCTAACCCAGGATTTAGATGGGTCTCTTATTAGTCTATTATCTCTTTTCTAGGCTGAAACCACATGGCGCATGGCTTTGCTCATATGGTTCAGCCATGGGCATGTTGCTGCCAGACTAATCGGCAGGCTATTCTTCAGGCTGGCCGAATCAGCAGGACTATTTCCAGACCAGCCGAATCGGTAGCAGGCACCCCCCTCTTGTGGGTAGCGAACCAGCACTGTTCAAGCTGGGCAAACCTATGGAAATGGCCCAGAAATGGGTTTGAACAGGTTTAATGGGTTGCTATACTTGGATACTAAGCTTTGGGGCATGAGTATTGACTACTCAACCCACTTGCTAGCAAAGGGAGCATGGCCCAAAACCGAAAAGCACATGAAGGATTTATGTTCAAACAGTGATAGAAACATCTATTGTAAGAGCAAAACAGTGGTAAGCACATGCCTCAAAGGGGGTTTGCGCAAGGCCCAATAAGCCCAATCATAGAGCAATGAAAAAACGTATGGGAGAGGGGAGCTCCACAGTTCCCAGACCTCATTTATTGAGGCATGGGGACTTGTGTGGTCTCATATGTGGTATTGGGAGGAGAGAGCCATCTCTCCACAAGGAGGGACTCTCCATCCCGTAACCCCCTCTCATGCCATTCACATAAAAAAAGAAGCATTAAATAAAACACACATACATGTGCATGATAAAGGAGGGGGACACATTAAATACAAGAGGGGATATTCACATGATGGAAAAGAAAAGGTACATAGATATGACATTTCTTGGGAGGGGGGAATGAGAAGTACAAAGGTTTAAAGAAAGAAGAGGAGAGGCTCTCCTCCCATCCGGTAACACTCACCATCTCTTCTATTTAAAAGCCCAATGACAAGACAAGACAAGGAAAGGAAGGTGGCTCTCTCTTCTTTCTTTTCTTCTTCTCTTTTCTCTCTTGCTCTCTTCTTCTCTTCCCCTTTGCTGCAGCAGGAGCTCCACGGGAGAACAGGAAACACAGCAGCAGCCCAGCCAAGGAGGTTGCTTCCTTCCCAAGCTCTCTTCCCACTTTTTCTCTTCCAAAAGCCCTCTAGAAGACCCCTGTACGCAGCCCCTTTTTGTGCTCACTTTTTGCAGCCTTTTAAGTGGTGGTGGGGAAGGTGTTAAGATTTCCTAAGTTCACTTCAGCATGGGAAACTTGGGCCCTTTGGATAATAGATCTTTTGGGCCTTTTAAATGGGTCATTTGAATGAGTTTTTTTTCTGTTTTGAGGGGTATTCTTTCTTTAAAGGATCTGGGCTGGCTAGCAAAGCCCAATGGATTTTTTTTTTGGTGTCCACATCTTACCAATAAAAAATCAACTCTCTCAACTAAGAAAAAAATCACGATTACGATTCCATCAAAATAATGCAACCACTATATCATGCTTAATAATATCCCAACACGCAGTGAAAAAATAGCCTAAGAACCCATCTGACGTAGGGGCACTTGACCCCCTCGTAGCCCTAATTGCGTTTTTTATTTCCTCTTCAGTACATCGAGTGCACGACTTCAAATTCTGCTATGTAGTAATAATCTTAGGAATGCAATGAGATATTTAATATTTTATTGTTATTTTATTTGTTTGTGGATCTATGTCAATGGCATTGTTGTTATATTGTGAAAATGTATATCGAATTGTTGTTGTTATATTATGAAAATATAAATAAGTTTGTTGTTGTTATAACAGGTTATTTGAAATCGATATGACTAAAAGTTGTCACAAAAGTAATATTTGAGATGGCTACGGACGGCAATATCTTTAGAGCATACTAGTTGGCCACCCGTGCGAGGCACGGTTTTTTTTTCAAATATGTATTAAGTTGAAATAAATATATAAGTTATAAAATTAGATTTGGTACCAAAATTGATCATGTTCATCTTTAATATTGATCTTCTTTTTCTTATTACATGACAATTGTGTAATAATTTCTTAATTAGAAGGACTTTGTTAGAGATCATTTTTTGAAATAGTATTCTTAAATATTCTTTTCTATTATTTTGACAATCAGATTGTGATCTGCAATATCTTGCAATCAAGTGAGAATACAAAATAAAATTATGAAGTAAAATATATATTGAAATATATAACCAAGTTGTATGATAAGACTTTATACATTTGAGGTGGCTATATGTACATCAATAAAACAACTCCATGTTTAAATTTATCAAAATAGGGACGTATATATGAGGCTGTCGATTTTTCTTGTAACTAACGTGACATCATTTCTTAACTACAAAATTAATCTCAATTTTCTATTCAAAATTTATTCTTATATTAAAATATATTTGTATATATGTATTGCCGTGTACACAGATGTTCTAAACATTTATATGCTTTTGAAAATACGAAAGTGCTCTCGAACTCTTTTAGAAGACGGTGGATGCGTAAGGGCATCATATTTAGTGTTGCTTGAGATAGCCAAAAATTGTTTGGGGGAGCACCAACATACAATTTAAAATAATATATTGAGATAGTAAAAAATTATAATAAATATTTCTCAAATTCTTTATTGAAGAGGAAAAGATTTCAAATTTGAAGTGTGCTGTGCAGGCAGCCCGTGGAGAGGGACTCTAACAAATATTTTAAAAAATAAAAAATCTATTCAAAAATAAAAAAATGACTAAATTAGAGTATCAAACAATTTTTTTAAAAAATTATTGATGAAAAGTTCAAATGCATTATGTCCTATGTATAAAGTATGATGTGAACAATCATATAAAAATGATATATAGTATCGAATAATTATATAAAATATAAGCCAACATAAGTTCATCACAGTATAGGTTTTTATAAACTATGCTTTATCCACTTTAAAATGCTTGTGCGATTGTTCACGATCTAAACAAAAATAAAAACAATGATATAAACTATGATCTTAAATAAAGTATGATATAAAAATGAAATAAAATTATTGTATAAACAAACAATGATATAAATCAATAAATAAAATATGATGTAAATAGAAACAATGGCCATGAGGAACACCGACAGTAGCGGTGACTTCATTGAGGAGCAGAGCATAACAACTCGGGATGCATGATTTCCTCCAGGAGAGCAGATGGCGACTCAGGATGATCGGAGGACCGTTTGATGAGAGACGCTGACAGAGGCAATAGCTACTCAAAAACGTTGCTGGGGCAGACGTGCTGGAGCCCAATTCGTGGGCGAGGAGTGGCGTGGAGGCGGCGACGGTGGAACGCGGCTCTCGTGCGCGTGTAGGCGTCGCGGACGCAGGCCGTTGGGTCGCGCGGGACGCTGCGTGCGAACGCGGAACAACGTGCGGGCAGCCGACGCATCCAGCAGGGTGTACAGTTGGCGCGACGGGGCGGGACCCTGTTCCTGGGCGCGATGGGCGCAGGTTGGGCTTGGCGGGCCCGCAAGGCGAACCCAGCGGGCAGAGGCGGCGAAAACTGTTTACACTGCGCATGTCCCAAACGAAGGAGGGAGAAGGAGGTCGGCAGGGGGTGACGTGAGCGGCCACGGCCGGGCGACGCGGCCGGCCGCGACTGAGCGCGACGCGAGCGGCGGCGTGGGAGGCGGCCGGCTGGGGGGGCTCGCGACTGGGCGGCTGCGAGGGAGGCGGTTCGCGGACTGGGAGAGGGGGCGCGGTGTGGCTAGCCACGTGCAGGGGCAGGGGGGGTTGACTGGGGCTTCGCGACGGGGCGGCTGGGTGTGCTGGCCACGCGCAGGGGCGTTCGCGAACAGGGGCGGTGGGGGTGTGCTGGCGACGGTTTCCGGCGGCAGGGGAGGTGCGCCCAAGGCCCCACGTAGCGGTGGTTGGTGCTTGGGGTTGGCTTCGCGGTGGAGGGATGCAACGATGGTGGGGTGGTCAGCGGAATTGGCAAAACTGGGGCTCCGGAAATGGAAGTGAGCAGGTGGGGAAGAAAGGGGCCTGGGTGTTACAGAGAGAGAGAGAGAGAGAGAGAGAGAGAGAGAGAGAGGGAAGAGGAGAGCCGTTCCATTCTCAAAAGCAACTGTTCATTCCAAGCAAATGAAGTAGTTTGGTTTTTAAACATGAAAGAAGCAGCGGTTGGAAGGGGGTGAGAGGAGAGAGAATGCGGAGGGAGGAGAGAGAGTTGGGAAAGGTTGTTTACGTGGCGCTCTATATGGCCAGGGTCAATTTTTTTTTTTGTTTAACAGAAGAATCGCGATAACAGGGGAGAAAAAAAAGTTAAACTGGTAGATTGCATGTGCATCCAGAGACGGTGCGAAGTGAAGCGGTTTGGTTTTAAAAAATGGAAGAAACGGCGCTTGAGAGGCAGAGAGAGTGGATGAGAGGGGAGAGAGAGAGTGGGGAGAGGGTGATGACGTGGCTTCCTAGAATGGCAGGGTTAGGATTGAGTTTTAGTAATATACTAGTTCTATGCCCGTGCTATGCGGGAATGTTTTAGGTGAAATTATATGAAAAGTAAATTAAAGAGGTAAATAACATCATAATATCAATAAAATAAATAGAAAAGTTATAAATTCAACACATAATAATTCCACGTCACAATGTACATTTGTTTGTAAGTATCATTTTTACACAATATATGTAGATCACAAATTTCATTATATTCCTTTTCAATTTTGATTTTCTTCATTTTGTTGGATGAATATTGTGCTGGAGTAGCATCTGCAGATAGTTCTTCTTCACGTTCATTTTCTGATAAAGTTTTCTTCAATGATGTGATACCACTTGTAAAATATGTAATTAAAAAATGTATCCTGAAACGTAATAAGAAAAAATATTAATAGAATTCTAAAGTGTATACATGCTTTGAGTTATAAAAAATATATATTAAATTTTGTTTTGAGTTTTAAAAATCCTTTTAGTAACTTCAAAATTACCCCAGATATTTAAAAAGCAACATGTAAAGATGATTTACAAAATCACATGAGAACATAAATAATCTTAACTATATTATACATATTATATTACATAAACATACATCAAGTTAAATAATATAATATTTTATTTTTTAGAGGAATGCTTAGGCTTTAATATAAGTGTCTTGGTACTACCTTGTGATAGCACTAAGATTGAGTTATATTGTAATAATATAAATATAGATTGAGATGGTTAGAAAAATATTTATTTTAAAATATATTATCCAATCATTTAATATGTTAGGGAAACACTATATTATCCACGTGCTTCAATTATAACCACTTGTTTTACTGTGTTTGATATTGTATAAAAAATTATATTATAATTTATATGGATAGTAAATGTGTATGTTTACTAAAAGAAATTAGAGAGTTGGTATCATTCAATGCAATTAAATGTATCAATATTTGACTGGGCACTTTTGCAGCAGAAATCTGAGTCCATTTGACGTTGCTCATGAAAATAATATAATGTTTTTATTTTAATTAACAATATTATTAAATAAATAAAAACTATTTTATCTCTCACTGTTAAATTCTATAAAAAGCTACATTTGTAAAACTATTTTATCTCTCACGATGGTGGCCCAAATTAATGTCTCACAGTCACATGAGAACATAAATAATTTTGACTATATTATATATATTATATTACAAAAATATACATCAAATTAAATTGATAATAATAATATAATATAATTAAAATTTAAATAACAATATACTATTAATAAATAAATTAAAATTACTCTCTCTCACTGTTAAGTTTGGTAAGACACACCAACCTTAGATTTTATAAATTTAAATATATCTAATGGTCTATCTCGAATCTTCCATCCCAGATCTGTGAAACCCACTTCGCCTGGCGCCGTTTCCCATCGTCTGCCCCCTCCACAAATCTGACACCAAATCTGGGAGTCTGGAGAATGGGGAAGCAGAAAGATCTGGACGGGCAAATGGGCTTTGGGGAAAGGGAGAGGAGGGAGAAGGGCAGCTTCTGACCAGGAAGAAGGAAGCCCATCGGAGATACCGTGTCCTCCTCCGCCGACCCTGTGGCAGAACAATCGCCGGCCGCAGCCGCCTCCCTCCTCCCGCCTGGATGGGTGTTGTCGTCCTCCTGTTCCCTGCTCGCAACAGTGCATGCAGCCCCGGGAATCCGTGGTTCTTCAGAGTTCAGAGAACCCCAATCAAATATGGCTTCCTCTCCCTACGTGGCTGCAGAAGAGTGGATCGCTCAGATGGCTCCCATTCGGTGTGTCCTCCTCCGCCTCCCTCGCAGCCGCCCTCCGGTGTGTCCTTCTCCGCCTCCCTCCTCCGCCGCCGCTCCTTGCCCCCGAAGCAAGCAAGGAAGCACCCCATGTCTGCTCCCCACCCTCCACTCTCTCTCTCTCTCTCCCCTCTCTCTCTCTAGCGTGGGGTGGCGGCTTATTCTTCCTCCTCCTCCTTGGTGGGGGGAAGCCGGAAGCTTGCAGAGCCTCGGGGGTAGAAAAGTGAAGGGTGAAGCTTGCATGGCCACAGCGGATGCAGCTTGCAGCCTGCTCCGGGAGGGCGATGCTGCAGGAGAAACAGACGTCGGCGGGGCCATCGTCGGGCGCCGGCTACGGGACGATCCCGACGTCGGCAGGGCCATCGTCAGGCGTTGGCGCCATCTAGTTCATCTCCCGGACCAAGCGGCGCGGGCCGGAGATCGTCGTCACTCGCCGGCCCTGGCGGGACCTGCTGGTTGTCTCCGCCCTGTGCCGCCCCTACAACTACGGCGAGGCCAGCGCCCGCATCCGCCGCAACCTGTACTACTACCGCGTCAACTACTCCATCGTCGCCCTCGGCATCCTCTTCCTCAGCCTGCTGTGGCATCCTGTCTCCATGAAGACGGCGACGTGGTCCGTGCCCGCCCGGACGACAGTTGCGACGGGCCACCACGGTCATCGGCTGCAGCCAGCTGAGCCCACCTCCGGGAACGTGAAGTGGGCCAAGGGGAAGGACGTTGGTGGCTTTTGCGAGCTCTCGCAGGCGCTGATCCTGGGGGTGGCCAGCAGCAAATGGAACGACTCCAATCACCGCACAAGTTAGTTTTCCTAGTCATATATGCTAAGTTTCTTTTTTTTCCCATCAACATCTCCTATCCAGGTGGTCTCCGATGCGAATAACGCCGCCGAGGTCGATGAGGCCCTGATCCGAGGATCCTCCTCCACAGCCACCTGTCCGCTCCTTCTCTTCACCACCCCCTCATCAAGTGTTATGTTAACAGTAACGACGCCAATGGCATCGACTGCATCTCCATCCCGTGGGCATGCACAGTTTTCTCCTGAACTGTTTCATCTTTTTTTAGTTTTCCCCCACAAATTTGGGAAGTTGATGAAGGGCTTATATCTTTCTTAACAGAACAAAGTTTGAACGATACAGGAACTTCCCCCGAACAATAAGCTCGACCAGAACACATAAGAGGATCACAATCGAGCATCACACATCAAGAAGCAGCTGGACATCTTAACGGTAGATGAGGTATAAAAGTGTGACCACAATCGTTTTGGGACTGTCTTTTGGGTGCGTGTTCGATGGAGTGCCCTGCTTTTCTTGGCCATGTTAATAATGGGTATGCGTTCCTTTTTTCTGTTGTAAGAGAAGGATAACAATTGACAGTAGAAAAGATCAGACCATCCTCACTCCAGCGATTAACCGCAATACACATTTAATATTATTGTCTTCATTATTTTCAAATTGAAAGAGAAAGAACTCTTTAATTTTTGATTTATATGTAAGATAGACTCATAGACCTTGATATTTGGGCAGGTTTTAAAAATAGAACATTTGTCAAACCGCGGGACTGTGCAGTTGCAGTGATATCTACAACATCTATATCTAAGGTTAAGCTTTCCAACATGTTTAAAGTTTTGCTGCTGTAATTTCTATACATAAAATATGTAAGATGTGTACCCGATCACGCAGACCGCTGTTAAGACAATGTTTACGCAGACGCAGACGCAGGGCTGGTCGTAGTTGAGGGTGATGAAGCAGGCACTGCAAATGGCTGGTCCTGCGGATGGGTAAGTGAGGATTGACAGTGTTTCCGGCAACCTGTATTCATGAAAGGTAAGCATTCCAATTAAATTATTTTGACGTCAATCTGTTATTTTTTGCAAGCATTTATAAGTAAACAATATACTTACCGTCTTCGGAGAGAACAAAGACAGAAGTCTCGGTAGGAGGTGATGATCACGCGAACGGAGAAAGCGTCGTGAGTAGAGAGTTTGTTGAGAGATCTGTAGAGGTATGTACGCGAGAGGAAGTTTTAGTATTTCAACGTGAGAAGAAATTTCTGATGTTTCATCCAAAGATATTTACTGCATCACAGAACTGTACCTGTACCTGAGCGGATACATCTGTCACGGCGACGCTGAGCCGATGTGGAGAGCGCAGTGAACAGGCAGAAGAAAGATCTGCCTTAAATTTGGAATGCCACGACGGTTACACTGTTACAGTTTGAGTTGATCGGGGCCTAATAGATCGCAAGATGTGGGTTTTAAAACCGGACGTGTGAAACGTGCATGCGGTAGTTTTTTAGTCTTGAGAGATGAGTACTTTTTTTTTTTTTTGGTTGTTTCGAAGTAGATTAATCCTTTTGTGAGTTTTGTGCGTAGGTTGCTCTGCTGCTGCCACGTCAGCTTCTTAGGACTGCGTTATATATATAGTATAGATACTAGATCTCTACCTATATATATATATATATATGCCATTGCAATAATCTGACCATATTATAACAGTGATAAAACATCATAAACATCACCTGGTTAAAGTCTCATACAAGCATAAATCATAACTAAACAATTAAAATCGGTTTTATGAAAAAGTATGGTACTGATAAACTTGACGGTATCATATGTGGCGTTTACTGAAGTAGACGTCCACATAGTCTATCGTTAAGTCTCAATAGACGGCAGCACATAGCGTCGTTTACACATACTGACGGCGGCACATAGTGCCGTTTACATATAGTAACGGTTGGAAAACAAATACTATATATATATATAACATAGACGGTAGTCAATGTAGCCGTTAATAAAATATAGACGGCAAGAGATATTGACATCTAGTTCTGAAGTGCAGAAAACACATAAACCTTACATGAAATAACGTAACTTCTATCCCTTCCCGTAGGTTGTTTTCATGCTTTAAAAATATAGAAAAATTATAAATATGTAGTGTATCATATCCTAAACTGAACCCCCATGTAACTTGCCTCAATGCCTCCTATTGGAGTGAAGAATCTAAGCCCGAAGAAGCCCGCCTCGTCTGTGAGGCAGTCCTTCCGTCGATTTCAAACGCTTCAATCCACCTCCAACGTGATCTCTCCGCTTGGATGAGCTCCCAATCACGAAGCTGGACGAACCTCCTTGGTCTAGATGCCTCCAAACCGCACGATCTAGCACCGAATCATTCTTTCTCGGCCCTCTCTTCTCTCTCTCTCAAAACCAGTGCGAAAACCCTACCTATTTGCGAAATCCGGGTCTTATAAAGACTTCTCATGCGTTTGGTCAACCCAAATCCTGGCCCTTGGATGCAAAACATTCAGATCTGGCCAATAAAAGCTCTTAAAATGGCCGATCTCTCTCTCCCGGAACGGTAACATCAAAAATAGGCAAGTCAGGTTAACGTCAACATATAGTGCCGTTAGACTCGATGTAAACGTCCATCAATGATGTCGTTTATATTCTTGCCCAAAAATTAAATAATTCTGAAAATAATAGATGATAATATATGATGTCGTTAATAAAGGATAAACGACATACGATCTTGCCGCTAACAGTACTTAATGTCTGATGGTGACCCCAAGTTCCACACAGAACAACATTCAAATTCAAGCAGAAATAAACATACAATCTGCAAAATTAATTCAAGAAAATTCTAGGGCACTACACCCCAAGAATTACAACAAAGCACAGGGAGAAAGGAAGAGCAGAAGGCTTGAAGGCGATGAAGACTTCTGCTTGAAAAGCTTCTGTAGATTTTTGGCTCAAGCTCTTCTCTCTTTCTTTGAGTGTATGTGGAGTTGAGGTTCTTCTCACAGTTGTACACTCCTTGAAAAATATTCAAGAAAAGGCTCTACTTCTTCTTCAACCTTGCTTCATCTTTTATATGAGCAGCTTGAATAGATCCGTTGAAGAGATCCGTTGAAGTTCTAGCTGTTGCTCATCTTCTTCCTTTTCAACTGATCTTCTTCTTCCGACAGACACTTGGTAGTCTTCGAGGTCTGCAGTCATAGAAGAAGGTGTTAGCATAAAAGAGTGTTTATGATAAACGGTGCATACCACAGCGTTTCTGTTAACATGACGAAAGTAGTAGCTCATATCTTTTTCTGACAAGACTCTGAAATACGCATGCAGCTTTTTACTGTCAGAAGATTTTTGACTTTTCAACGTATTCAAAAATTAGCTTGAAAATCAAATCGTTATATTTCATAAAATCGTTATATGCATGACTTATGAAATCGTTGTCCAAATGAGTGAGTCGTTGTGCATTCATCAGTAGACAGATGCATGCACAAATTGTTATGAGAAAGTGAATGAATCGTTATAAGAGAATCGATGTGAAAGTCGATGTTTGACATATGAACAAATCGTTACAGACACCGAATCGTTGTGGACCAAATCGATGTGGAAAATATAAGAAAATCGATGTGACCAAATCGTTGTGAGCCTTAATGAATCGTTCTGAAAGGAAAATCGATGTGAGGACAAATTGTTGCGCTCACTTACCAAATCGTTATGAGATCGATTCGTTTGTAATCACCTAACGAATCGTTCTGAGATCGATTCCTTCTGTAATCACTTAACGAATCATTCTGAGATCGATTCCTTTATGAAGCAAAACGATACGGTCTCTTAGCGAATCGTTCTGACAGTGAATCCTTATGGCACTTTGAACTGAAATCGATGTATATTGAATGAACATCGATTTATCCTTCTAGTGCAAATCATACAACGATAATTCAATAAATTTAATATTTATTAGAAAAAATATGATATTAAATATTTATGAATAATATTTAATTATTCATAAATTTTGTTATCACCAAAATATAAAGGTAAAATATAGGAGTGGTTCAACAGCTTATACTAAAGATTAGTTGTACCGGAGATTTCAGATCTTGAAGATGAAGTTTGATCTTTATGAACAATTGTTAAAATTAAGTGGATGGGAATGGGATGACAACAAGCATGTTCCCATTCCTGGTTACGAGGGAGCGTGGGAGGAGTGTATGAAGGTAATAAAGTGCCACCTTTTTTATTAGGGAATATAATTGCTAAAATTAATAAAGGGATTTCTAACTTGAAAATTTACATTGGATTATCAAGTAAATCCAGATTTCCAACTCATTAAAAGGAAATCCTTCCCCTTGTACAACGATATGGCCCTTTTATGTGGGAATACCATGGAAACTGGTGATGATGCAGACAGATCAGTTCGAGGTACACAAATTCCTTAGGGAATTGTCCCCCGTAATAGTGCTGAGAATATGGAAATTTCTAATGTTGGATTTCAAACTTCTATTCATACTGTTTGTCTATAAGGCAGTCAGGGACATGTACCTCTTGTTAATGGACAATAGAGGCCCACAACTGAAGGTGAGGAGGGAACATCTAACCCCAAGAAACCAACATTTGTTAATGGGAGGAAAGAACGACTGAAGAGGATTAGTGACTCTGTTATCCGAAAATTTGCAGCTTTGTTGAGTGACCACAACATTCTATTTGGCTCATACCGCAATGACCGTTTAGGGCAAAATGAGACTGGAGCAGATACAAACATTCACACGTTGAAGGAAGTTATTCAAATTCTTAGGGAGATTCCCACTCTCCCCTGAGAAGTGTATCTAAAATCACTAGACCTTTTCACTAAACCAAGGACAAGGGGCCTATTCTTTGTCTTTGATGATAAGGATCGGTTGGGCTGGTTGTTATCTCGGACTGGGTATGATGTTGTGTGAGTCATTGATTCATGTGTACTTAGGTGCTTGTAGGGTGGTGTTCTCGTCAATTCTCACCTTGGTCAATGGCCATAATGTGCCTTGTGTATCAAAGTGAAGGTGGGTAGTGTCATGTAATGGCTATTTTTGTTCTTCCTCAGGTAATACAAGCACCAATTTGATGTTAGTAATGTTCAGTCTAACAACCACCCTGCCATTGATGTTAAACATCTTGCATCCTCAACTTTGAATGCAAGAACTGCACTTTAACATGGGTATATATCATTATTATGCTGTATGGGTTGGCCGCCGACTGGGGATCTACCTCACTTGGGAGGAGAGTTTTGCTGAAGTTAATGGATACCCCAGAGCTAGGTTCAAAGGATTCCACTCTATGGAGGTGGCTGAAGCTGCTTACAATGGCTCAATTGGAGATTGGTCTGCCAACCACTAGATCTAACCCCATGGACAATCGTTCTGGCAGACCGCACAATGTGGAGAAGAACAAGAAGTTGGGACATCTAATCATAACCAGCATGCCTCAACAATAGTCTTTCTTTGTGTGATGTTAGGGTGCTTCTTGATTGTAATGTTTCTCCTGGGTTTCATTGTCATGGGCTTACTTTCCATCTTATTTTTACGTCGTTAGCTCATGTATTCAATGGTGAACTTGTCCAATTTGTGTCATGTTTGGATGTTTCACTGTTTGGTCTGTGAACATAGTTTATGGTAATGAAAGCCTATTACAAGTCCTACTTAATTCACTGTAGAGTTTGTGGACATGATTTTGGACTGCATGTATGAGGATGAACCTGTCATCAACACTGTAGCAACAGCCATTCTCGAGGAAATTCAAGGAGATATGCAGTACTGGATACCTAGGCAGCCAATGCATACATCCACCCACACTGGCCATGTATGGATAAATGACGTACTTAATGGGCATGAGGAACGTTTCTATAATGTGTTCATGGTTCACCCTCGTATGTTCTTTGCATTGAGGGATGAGCTACTAAGGAGGACGTTGATTGCAAGTTCACGTTATGTGACTGCCAGTGAATAGTTAGCAATGTTTTTATACATAATTGGTCGTGGGATGACAACTGGTACATTATGCGAACACTTACAACACTCATCACAAACGATTAGCTACTACGTTTGTAAGGCCCTTGAATTTTGTTGTATTACTTTATTACGCGTAAATAATTCATGCTTGTGTATGCGTAGATGTACATATCTACGTACGTATTAACTAGTTATACTTATGTGTGCATGTGTGCAATTAATTGTAAATAGTGTATGAATTGCATGGTGGTAGTGTGTACATGATAGTATATATATGGCATGTATATATATGTATAAGTTAAGCATGGTTTCTGCATGTTTTAAGTTCTGGCCGAAGGGCCAAATTGGCGTCAACATGGATGGACGTCCATGATGAGTCAGCGTCCACCTCGATGGACGCTAATACTTAAGTCAACGGCCATGGATGTGGACGTTAATATCTCTGACCTGCATACGTTGCAGACCCCGAAATTTCGGGGGCAAGCAAGCCCAGCCATTGGGGAGATGTCCCCAACGGCTATCAGGCCATCCCATCACCCCTCCGGGGTTCCCCAAACCCCTATCCTATAAACCAAACCCCCTTCTGCACTAGAAGAGTTCTCTTTGGCTCTTTGCAAGGAGAAGAGAGAAACCCTAGCTTCTGTGAGAAAAACCAGACTTTGCATGCTCTGATTCGGCAACTTGGAGCTTCATCCGGCGATCCCTTGCAACTGGAGGCCAGAGTGGACCAAGGAGAAGGCTTCCCCGACCCCAGCTTGCTGTGGAGGTCGACCTAGAACCCAGAGGAGTGGTGTTTTGGAGACTTCTTGGGACTGCCCAAGGAGAGCTTCAACGACACATTTGACCCCTTTGGAGGTTTTGTGAGAGGCAAGTAACCCATACATTTCGTCCATGTATGAGTCTAGTAGGGTTTTACCATTTTTACAGATTTTCCTCGTGTCCTGGATCCCCACACTTCTCCTTCTTTTGGAGCTCGGATCTGTGTTTTGCACAGATCTGAACTTGACGGCAAGACCCCTTTCCGTTAAGATCTTCCATTAACGGCCAACGATGTTGCCATTAAGCTCCATTAACGGCCAGACTATGCCGTTAAGTTCTTCAGGGCAGAACAGTGAGCTGTTCTCCCTTCTATATGATTAATTTCCGAAGTGTTTTTACATGAGGATATAAAGTAATTGTGGTATGTTATGTGAAATAGATACAGTGATGTGTGGGGGAAATGTCTTGTGCATTTGTGGATGGTAGGAGTTATTAGTTTTATTAAAATACATGTTGGAAGAAATGGGTGTACATATCTATCTATTGTTCACATGATCCGTGAAGAATTCGAGTGCCCAAATTTTAGAAACCATGTATATATGTGTCAGTCTATGCCCTGCAAATTTCGGAATTTTTCTAAGAGCATGTGATTTACTGAAATTTCTGTTTTAAAAATAGAAAACCTGCGTAGGATTTGTAAAATTTACAGTAAATCATGTGATGTGATATAAATCGGGGAAAATTTTAATGTGTATGTTAGGTTCAGGGCTGTGAACTGTCAAACTGGATATTCATGTTATGTTCCATGATAAATTGAATTATGAATGGCATGAAACTGAATGTTTTAATTTCTGTAAATATAATATGACTTAGAAAAGTCTGGAAATTTGTATGTGAGGTCATGAACCTGCAATTAGTGTGTGGTTAAAATTTCACGATATTTGGATAACTAAAAAGTATATTATGAAATTTCCATGTGAAAACATGTGATAAATGCATGCTATCATGAAATGATTTGATGATGTGTTTGCCAACCTGATTAATGTGAGCTACTGAATGTTTGATTTCTGTCAACAGTAATATCATGATTAGAAAAATAGAGCCATGTGTATAAGTGAGAGAATGTAAAGACATGTGTAATATGTGTGTTAAAATCAGAATGTGTAATGTGTAAGACTGTGCTATGTGTGACACTGCTTCCATAGAGGGCCGTGGAACCGTACCATGGAAAAGTCCCCATGGGAAGGTTCAATGTGTTAAGATCCTAAGGGTATTAGGATGAAATCCTGGAGGTGGACAAGTACTACTGGTTAAGGTGGAGACTTGTTCTCCCGGTCTGCGCTGTCCAAGAGTCGTCACTATATTGCCTAGGTGACGTCTATGTGTATGTGTTATGTGATGTGTCCTTCTAATGGTGGTTTAGACTATGTGTCACGGCACTAAATTATGAAATGTGAATGTGACTATGTGTAAATTGTGTAGTGTGAACATGTGTAAATGTGCAATGTGTAAAAGAAGAGAACTATGTGAATGAGTGATTGTGTAAACATGTTAAACCAATAAGTTAGATTGTGAAATTATGATCCATGATACATTAATGTGAAATTATGTTACAACAGCAACCTAGTTGTGGTTATAAGAATGTTTTATATGTGTAAAAATGCGTAGAATCCATGTTAGGAACAATTCTTGCTTATGTGTAAACGTTTCCATATTTAAGTGCTATCACGTTGTAGTTTAATCGAGAATGTAGCTCTCATGTGATAGGATGTAAATTGCTAAATCCATGTCAAAACAGCAACCTTAAAGTGTATAAAATGATAATGAGCATGTGTAAGAATGTGTAGAAACCATGATAGAAATGTGTCTTTTTATGCATGCAAGAATTCCATATTTGGTTGCTTCCATGTTATAGCCTCATTTGAAATGTAGCTTCTATGTGATTACATGAGTAGAAAGCATGTGATAGGATATTTATTTTGGAATGACTTAATTCATGTACCATGTGTTTTAAATTTTGTAGAATTATCATGATAGGTTGTCTTTTATCAATGTCCATGTATGCTATATGTTTTGCTTTGCAAATTGGAATGAAAAACCTACTGCGATATATGCACGTATGAGGTGTGTGGTGTTATTTGCTGAGTCTTTTAGACTCATTCCTTGCTTCGTCATACAGATTTAGTTGGTGACCCTACATCGTTAGAGGAGACCGTGGAGAGTGACTCCGAGCGCGGCGAGTAGCCTGGTGGAGTCGTCATCGTGACATTTTGCTTTCATTGTATGTAATTGAGGCATTGTAATGAAACTACTATGTAATTGTGGACAAGCTATGTAATCTGATTTTTGCACTTTACTTTTGTGGACTTTAGTTATCCTTAAATTGTCATTCGAATCATGTATGTTAAATGTGGATGATGAAATGAAGACAAGTAGTTCTTTTGTTTCCGCTACTCTGTATTTATATTTATGAGCATCTCAATCATATGTTATTGTTTGGGTAAATATTCCACTGTGATGACGTTCATTATACCGACGTGGATTGGTATAATCGTACCGGTATAAAGAGGGTCGTCGCAGAGATTGGTATTAGAGCCACTGGTTGAGATTGCACATGAATATATACATAAGTCATCATCCCCATTGCATGCTAAGTCTACATAGGAATGTCCACATGTGTAGAATTGATTAATAATGAATGAAAATATATAAGAAAATGGTTAGGAAATAAATTAATGTAGCTCTAATGGTGGCTGAAATTTATTGCAGCCATGGTTTCGAGAGGTAGGCGTGGCAGAGCGCCGGCCCGTGAGGACGAGCCGAGACGTGAGGAGCGGGCGGAGCAGCAGGCCCCGGCACCGCAGGGTCCTGTACTTCCCCCACCACCGCCTGTGGATTATGGAGTGTTCATGCAAGGTTTGGTGCAGGCCATGCAGAGGCAGGCCCACACCCAGGCTGCACTCCAGGCTCAGTTGGAGGCTCAGGTTAGCATAATAAATCAAAGTGTAGTCTGTTTTATTTAATTGTATGAGGTTATGTTGAATGTGTATTGCTTGTTGTTTGATGTAACAGGCTCAAGTTCCAGCTCAGGACCATGGTGGACCTTCCATCATGGAAAGATTCAAGAGGATGCTGCCACCCTCTTTTAAGGGGGAGAACGATCCATTACTAGCTGAGAGTTGGATGAGGGAGATTGAAAAGATCTTCCAAGCTATTAGGTGCGCGGATGAGGATAAGGTTACTTTAGCCACCTATATGCTTCAGGAAAGAGCTGATGTATGGTGGGCTTCATTACTACGTACACGGTTTGAGGACGGCGCGATTGATGTTGCTTGGGACGAGTTCGTGAGGCTCTTTCGGGCCAAGTTCGTCCCCGAGCATATTCAAGATCGGATGGAGCAGGAGTTCCTCTCTTTGACTCAAGGCTCCATGACCGTGCTCGAATATGAGGCCAGGTTTGCAGAACTATCTAAATATGCACCTCATATCGTGACAGATGAGCGCAGGAAAGCAAAGAAGTTCGTGATGGGCCTGAAGCCATCACTGAGGATGAGGCTAGTGGTGTTCGACCATCGTACCTTAGACGAGGCCCTTAGCGCTGCCTGTAGGCAGGAGGGTGAGATGCAGCAATATCTGGAAGAGAAGAAGGCTTTGCAGAAGAGGCCTGCAACTACGTTCCAGCGGCAGGACAAGAAGAAAGTGGTGTACCAGACACATTAGCGATCAGTAGAAGTCGGCAGTGCACAGGTACCTTCTGTACGTTCCCATGGTGTGAAGAGAGAGTGTCCCCATTGTGGGAAGACACATGGTGGTTCCGAGTGTTGGATTATTGCGGGAAAGTGCTTGAAGTGCGGAAGCAGCGACCACAAGATCAAGGATTGTTCGAGACTTCAACAGGGAGTCCAGCGCGAAGCGCCAGCCCCAGCAGCGGTAGCAGCGGCAGCGCCAGCTACAGGGAGACCAGGAAGGCCTCGAGCCCCAGCTCGAGTGTTTGCTCTAGCACGCGAGGACGCCGAGCAGGCGGAGCATGTCACCGAAGGTACGATTCTTCTCCTAGGTGTGCACGCTCGGGTTTTGTTTGACACGGGTGCCACTACCTCGTTCATTTCCGAGCGGTTTGCTAGGCAGTTAGCCCTAGAGTCCGGCATAGAGCCTGATGATTTAGAGGTCCCTTTGTCTGTGCACACCCCTGCGGGTACGGTATCGACTAGGAAGTTCATTCCGTCGCTACCTATGTGCATTGAGGATAGGGTTTTAGATGGGTGTTTCTTCTTGCTAAAGATGAAAGACTTTGATGCTATTCTTGGTCTGGATTGTCTAGAGGAGCACTATGCGTTAGTAGATTGTCGTGGGAAGAGGATCGTTTTCCACATTCCTGGTGAGGATGAGTTCTCTCATCCCTTGCCAAGGAACTTGGCGGGAAAGTTGGTTATCTCTGCCATGAAGGCGATGCGCATGGTAAACAAGGGTTGTGACGCATTTTTGGCCAGCGTGGTGTTAGTACCTGAGGCTGATGAGTCACATACTCTTGCAGAGATCGATGTGGTGCAGGACTTTCCAGACGTCTTTCCTGATGATTTGTCTGGATTGCCACTGGATAGAGAGATAGAGTTCACCATAGAGTTGCTTCCGGGCACCTCTCCTATCTCGAAGGCTCCATATCGGATGGCACCTGCGGAGTTAGCTGAGTTGAGGAGGCAGTTGCAAGAGTTGCTAGATAAGGGATTTATTCGCCCTAGTGTTTCTCCTTGTGGTGCACCTGTATTATTCGTCAAGAAGAAAGATGGGTCACTTAGGTTATGCATTGACTACAGAAAGCTGAACCAAGTGACTGTGAAGAACAGGTATCCCTTACCTCGTATTGATGATTTGTTTGACCAGTTGCAAGATGCATCAGTCTTTTCTAAGATTGATTTGCGATCTGGTTATCATCAGTTGAGGATTCGGAGTGAGGATGTGTCCAAGATGGCATTCAGATCCCGTTATGAACATTATGAGTTCTTGGTCCTTCCTTTCGGATTGACCAACGCCCCTGCAGCGTTCATGGATCTCATGAACAGGGTTTTTAGGCCGTATCTAGATAGCTTCGTTGTAGTGTTTATTGATGATGTGCTGGTCTACTCTCCGGATGAGGCCACACACTGTCAGTATTTGAGAGTAGTATTAGAGGTTCTCCGTGAGCACAAGCTGTATGCTAAGTTCAGCAAGTGCGATTTCTGGTTGCGCGAGGTTCATTTCCTCGGGCATGTTATCTCCGGTGCTGGTGTTGCAGTTGATCCAGCAAAGGTCCAGGCAGTTATGGATTGGGAGATTCCCAAGACCCCTTCAGAGATTCGTAGTTTTCTGGGTTTGGCTGGTTACTATCGGCGATTCATTAAGGGATTTTCATCCATCGCCGCCCCATTGACTCAGCTCACCAGAAAGGGAGTGAAGTTTGTTTGGTCCGAGAAGTGTGAGAGTAGTTTTCAATTGTTGAAGACTAAGCTCACGTTAGCTCCGGTGTTAGTTTTGCCGAGCGGTGTAGAGGGTTTTGCTATCTACACGGATGCATCTCGGATTGGCTTAGGTTGTGTGCTAATGCAGCAAGGAAGGGTCGTGGCTTATGCTTCTCGTCAGTTGAAGGAGCATGAGAAGAACTATCCGACTCATGATTTGGAGCTTGCAGCGGTGGTTCATGCACTAAAGATCTGGAGGCACTATCTTTATGGTGTCAGATTTGAGGTGTTTACCGACCACAAGAGCTTGAAGTATCTTTTCTCCCAAAAGGAATTAAACCTGAGGCAGAGAAGATGGATTGAGTTCTTGAAGGACTATGACTTCGACCTTCAGTATCATCCTGGAAAGGCGAACGTCGTAGCGGATGCTCTGAGCAGGAAGAGACCATCTCTCCAACAGGATTGAAAGATGTTGGAGGATGCGGCTTGCGCGTTGACTGAGTTAGAGCCATCGCTATGCCAGGCTTTCGTAGCTCAGTTATCCCTTAGGTCCTCGGTTTTGGATGAGGTGATCGAGCGACAGAAAGCTGACCCTAGACTTTTAGAGTTAGTGGGCAAGGCGGCATTGCTCGTGACGAGGACGGTGTGATTAGATTCCATCACCGTGTCTGTGTCCCTGATTTGGTAGATGTCCGTGAGCATGTGTTAGCGGACGCTCATAGATCGCGATTCTCTATTCATCCGGGTAACACTAAGATGTACCAGGATTTGAAGAGGTCCTTTTGGTGGTCTGGCTTGAAGAGGGATGTGGCAGATTATGTATCCCGGTGTTTAGTATGCCAGCAAGTGAAGGCCGAGCGACAGCGACCATCCGGCCTTATGCAAAGGATGGAGATCCCAGTATGGAAGTGGGAAGCCGTCACTATGGATTTTGTTTCGGGTTTGCCTCGATCTAGACGGGGTAATGACTCGATTTGGGTAGTCGTAGATAGATTCTCGAAGACTGCACATTTCTTACCTATGAAGAAGAAGCAGTCGGTTGAGAGTTTAGCTAGATTGTATGTTAGCAGCGTGGTTACATTTCATGGTGTGCCGAAGTCGATCATTTCGGATCGAGATCCGAGATTTACTTCGAGGTTGTGGAAAGGTCTTCAGGTTGCATTAGGTTCGGAGCTGAAGCTCAGTTCGGCGTTTCATCCCCAGACAGATGGATAGTCCGAGAGGACTATCCAAACGCTCGAGGATATGTTGAGAGCATGTGTGCTGGATTGGAAGGATGATTGGGAGCGTCATCTACCTCTAGTGGAGTTCGCATACAACAACAGCTTTCATGCGAGTATTGGTATGGCTCCATTTGAGGCGTTGTATGGAAGGCCTTGCAGATCTCCGTTATGTTGGGAGGAGACCGGTGATAGGCAGCTGATCGGTCCGGAGTTAGTTCAGGAAACTTCGGATAAGATTCAGTTGATTAGGAAAAGGCTTGTTGCGGCGCAGGATAGGCAGAAAAGCTACGCCGACAACAGAAGGAAGGATTTGGAGTTCGAGGTGGGTGAACATGTCTTCTTGAAGATATCCCCTACTCGTGGTGTCGTCAGATTTGGCAGGCATAGTAAGTTGAGCCCTAGATTCATTGGCCCGTATGAGATTCTCAGACGATTGGGCAGCGTGGCATATGAGCTAGCTTTACCCCCAGCTTTAGCTAGTGTTCATCCCGTTTTCCACATTTCTATGCTCAGGAAGTATGTCCGAGATCCATCTCATGTGATTAGTCATGAGCCAGTGGAGATTCAGCCAGATCTTTCGTATGTGGAGCAACCAGTAGCTATTCTTGACCGGAAGGTTCAGCATCTCCGGAACAAGGGTATTGCGTCGGTGAAAGTTCTATGGCGGAACTTCTCGCGAGAGGAGGCTACTTGGGAGCTTGAGGATGCGATGAGAAGAAGTATCCCCGTTTGTTTGAGTAGTTTTGTTTAAACTTCGAGGACGAAGTTTCTTTAAGGGGGAGAGGGTGTAAGGCCCTCGAATTTGTTGTATTACTTTATTAAGTGTAAATAATTCATGCTTGTGTATGCATAGATGTACATATCTACGTACGTATTAACTAGTTATACTTATGTGTGCATGTGTGTAATTAATTGTAAATAGTGTATGAATTGCATGGTGGTAGTGTGTACATGATAGTATATATATGACATATATATATATATGTATAAGTTAAGCATGGTTTCTGCATGTTTTAAGTTCTGGCCGAAGGGCCAAATTGGCATCAACATGGATAGACGTCCATGATGAGTCAGCGTCCACCTCGATGGACGCTAATACTTAAGTCAACGGCCATGGATGTGGACGTTAATATCTCTGACCTGCATGCGTTGCAGACCCCGAAATTCCGGGGGCAAGCAAGCCCATCCATTGGGGAGATGTCCCCAACGGCTATCAGGCCATCCCATCACCCCTCCGGGGTTCCCCAAACCCCTCTCCTATAAACCAAACCCCCTTATGCACCAGAAGAGTTCTTTGGCTCTTTGCAAGGAGAAGAGAGAAACCCTAGCTTATGTGAGAAAAACCAGACTTTGCATGCTCTGATCTGGCAACTTGGAGCTTCATCCGGCGATCCCTTGCAACTGGAGGAGTGGACCAAGGAGAAGGCTTCCCTGACCCCAGCTTGCTGTAGAGGTTGACCTAGAACCCGGAGGAGTGGTGTTTTGGAGACTTCTTGGGACTGCCCAAGGAGAGCTTCAACGACACATGTGACCCCTTTGGAGGTTTTGTGAGAGGCAAATAACCCATACATTTCGTCCATGTATGAGTCTAGTAGGGTTTTACCATTTTTACAGATTTTCCTCGTGTCCTGGATCCCCACACTTCTCCTTCTTTTAGAGCTCGGGTCTGTGTTTTGCACAGACCTGAACTTGACGGCAAGACCCCTTGCCGTTAAGATCTTCCATTAACGGCCAACGATGTTGCCGTTAAGCTCCATTAATGGCCAGACTATGCCGTTAAGTTCTTCAGGGCAGAACAGTGAGCTGTTCTCCCTTCTATATGATTAATTTCCGAAGTGTTTTCGCATGAGGATATAAAGTAATTGTGGTATGTTATGTGAAATAGATACAGTGATGTGTGGGGGAAATGTCTTGTGCATTTGTGGATGGTAGGAGTTATTAGTTTTATTAAATACATGTTGGAAGAAATGGTTGTACATATCTATCTACTGTTCACATGATCCGTGAAGAATTCGAGTGCCCAAATTTTTACAAACCATGTATGTATGTGTCAGTCTATGCCCTGCAAATTTCAGAATTTTTCTAAGAGCATGTGATTTACTGAAATTTCTGTTTTAAAAATAGAAAACCTACGTAGGATTTGTAAAAATTACAGTAAATCATGTGATGTGCTATAAATCCAGAGAAAATTCTTGTGATAATGTGTATGTTAGGTTCAGGGCTGTGAACTGTCAAACTGGATATTCATGTTATGTTCCATGATATATTGAATTATGAATGGCATGAAACTGAATGTTTTAATTTCTGTAAATATAATATGACTCAGAAAAATCTGGAAAATTGTATGTGAGGTCATGAACCTGCAATTAGTGTGTGGTTAAAATTTCACGATATTTGGATAACTGAAAAGTATATGATGAAATTTCCATGTGAAAATATGTGATAAATGCATGCTATCATGAAATGATTTGATGATGTGTTTGCCAACTTGATTAATGTGAGCTACTGAATGTTTGATTTCTGTCAACAGTAATATCATGATTAGGAAAACAGGGCCATGTGTATAAGTGAGAGAATGTAAAGACATGTGTAATATGTGTGTTAAAATCGGAATGTGTAATGTGTAAGACTGTGCTATGTGTGACACTGCTTCCATAGAGGGCCGTGGAACCGTACCATGGAAAAGTCTCCATGGGAAGGTTCATTGTGTTAAGATCCTAAGGGCATTAGGATGAAATCCTGGAGGTAGACAAGTACCACTGGTTAGGGTGGAGACTTGTTCTCCCGGTCTGCGCAGTCCAAGAGTCGTCACTATATTGCCTAGGTGACGTCTATGTGTATGTGTTATGTTTCTTATGGTGGTTTGGACTATGTGTCACGGTACTAAATTGTGAAATGTGAATGTGACTATGTGTAAATTGTGTAGTGTGAACATGTGTAAATGTGCAATGTGTAAAAGAAGAGAACTATGTGAATGAGTGATTGTGTAAACATGTTAAACCAATAAGTTAGATTGTGAAATTATGATCCATGATACATTAATGTGAAATTATGTTACAACAGCAACCTAGTTTGGTTATAAGAATGTTTTATATGTGTAAAAATGCGTAGAATCCATGTTAGGAACAATTCTTGCTTATGTGTAAACGTTTCTATGTTTAAGTGCTATCACGTTGTAGTTTAATCGAGAATGTAGCTCTCATGTGATAGGATGTAAATTGCTAAATCCATGTCAAAACAGCAACCTTAAAGTGTATAAAATGATAATGAGCATGTGTAAGAATGTGTAGAAACCATGATAGAAATGTGTCTTTTTATGCATGCAAGAATTCCATATTTGGTTGCTTCCATGTTATAGTCTCATTTGAAATGTAGCTTCTATGTGATTACATGAGTAGAAAGCATGTCATAGGATATTTATTTTGGAATGACTTAATTCATGTACCATGTGTTTTAAATTTTGTAGAATTATCATGATAGGTTGTCTTTTATCAATGTCCAAGCATGATATATGTTTTGCTTTGCAAATTGGAATGAAAAACCTACTGCGATATATGCATGTATGAGGTGTGTGGTGTTATTTGCTGAGTCTTTTAGACTCATTCCTTGCTTCGCGTACAGATTTAGTTGGTGACCCTACATCGTTAGAGGAGACCGTGGAGAGTGACTCCGAGCGCGGCGAGTAGCCTGGTGGAGTCGTCATCGTGACATTTTGCTTTCATTGTATGTAATTGAGGCATTGTAATGAAACTACTATGTAATTGTGGACAAGCTATGTAATCTGATTTTTGCACTTTACTTTTGTGGACTTTAGTTATCCTTAAATTGTCATTTGAATCATGTATGTTAAATGTGGATGATGAAATGAAGACAAGTAGTTCTTTTGTTTCCGCTACTCTGTATTTATATTTATGAGCATCTCAATCATATGTTATTGTTTGGGTAAATGTCCCACTGTGATGACGTTCATTATACCGACGTGGATTGGTATAATCGTACCGGTATAAAGAGGGTCGTCGCAACGTTAACAAGGTAACATTCGCAATAGCTTCTTTGAAATATGATCATATATTCCTTTCAACAGCAAGTCAAGTGAATGAAGGCCATCCCTGTATACATGGTTCAGATCGATATTTTCCTTACTTTAAGGTAATTATCATTGTCCGTAGTTCATTTACTTATGCAAGAAAAATATTCCTACAATCCATTATGCATTACATACTACTTTAGGATGCTATTGAGGCAATTGATGGGACGCACATTTCTGAAAATATACGTACGGAGGACCATGCTTGCTTCAGAAATCAAAAACAACACATCACATACAATGTGATGGCTGTTGTTTCTTTTGACATGCTTTTTCAGTATGTGGTTACAAAATATGAAGGTTCAGCCGCATATATCACTACAAGAAAAAGCGGCATTACCGACGGATATTTCTGACGGAAATATTCCGTCGGTAATACCAACGGATATGCCGACAGATATATTTTTGTCAAAATATCTGTCAAAATTTCCGACAGATAACAATTCGTCGAAAATTTCCATCGATAATACCGACTGTATGATTTTCTTCGAAAAATTGTTGGCATTTCTGACGGACATTCCGACAAAACTAAGTCCATCGGCATATCTGTCGTAAAACCCTCATTTCCCCTCCTGCCACCCTCGTAAAACCCACTCGGTCTCGCACTCTCTCCCTCTCTCTCTCTCCGCCTATGCGACCGACGCCGCCCCAGATCTCTGCGACCTACACCACCCTTGCCAGCCGCTGCTGATTGGCCACCGAGCCCTGCTCCGTCACCCCCAACTGCCGCGATCTGCACCGTTACTGTCGGCCACCTCGATCTGCACCGCCGCGACCTGCGCCGCCGTTGCCGTCGATCGCAAGTACCCCCTCCCCCTCCTAGTGACCCCCACCCTCTGTCCCCACCCCTGCCAGCCCCCTCCCCATCCCACTCCCCACCCCCACCCCTGCCAGCCCCCTCCCCTTCTTGGCAACCCCCTCCCCCTCCCATCGCCAGCCCCCCCACCCATGTCGGCCCCCTCCAGGCAACCCCTCCCCTCCCGGCACCCCACCCCTGCCGGCCCCCCTCCTCCTCCCGGCTACCCCCACACCCTCCTCCTCCATCCCCGACACCCACCCCTAATGCCCCCTCCCCCTCCTACTGGCGACCCCCTCCCTCTCTTGGTGACCCCCCTCCCATCCCCAGCCCCCCACCCTACCAGCCCCCTCCCCCTTCTGTAGGTGACCCCCACCCCCTCCCCGTCCCGTTGACCCCCGGCCCACCCCCTCCCCCTCTCACTCCCGCCCCCCCACGTACCCCTGCCAGCCCCCCTCCTCCTCATGGCCCACCCCCACCCCACCCCCTCCCACTCCCGGCCGCCACCTCTCTCTCTCTCTCACATGCACGCATGGTCCTGCCCCTTCCTCTCTCTCTTTCTCTCACATGTGTCTCTCTCTCTTTCTAACACACACACACACACACACTATGACATTGCCATAGTTCTAACCCTCTCTCTCTCACACACACACACACACACACACACACACACACACACACAATCACACAACTATTATTTGTAAATTTTAGAAGAACAAATGAACAAATTTTAGGTTAGTACTTGCATTTTATATTTTTATTTGTTCAAGTAATTTCTTTTCATATGTTTAATTTTTTGTGCACTATGAGAATGTTTTTTTTATAAATCTGCTTCTCCTTTGATTTAAATTTATAATCTCATCTTAGTCGTGTACATACGATTTATATTTTAGATCAACACATTGTTCTTCTACTTGTAAAATGGTCTAAATAATTCTTGGACTTTTAAAATCTATCATTTATACTTTTGGTTCTCTTTGATTTTAAAGTCGAGATTATGTAGTTTGGACAAAAATAAATGAAATTGTTTATATTTCTATAGTTTAATTTATTCCAGTCTCAATTCGTCAATTTCTTGTTGACTTTGGGTTCTCGGTGGGCATGAGTCTGAACCATAAATGGAAACAAGAGACTTTTAGTACCCTACAAGGGGGGTTACCATTATACTATTTATATTATCCTACAAATAACTATTTATAGTTTAAAATTCTCTAGAAAAAATAATTCAAAATTTTAGAGTGGTTTGAGTTCTAAAAAAACAACCACTTAATGGAGTGCATGGTCTTCGTTTTTTTTTTTTTTTTGGTTCAAAGCTATTAATCACCACATAAGACGTTTTATTTTAATTTATCTCAACAAAGCTAGAATCCCATATGTGGGGTGCCAACCAAAATCTGAACAACATATAACCAGAAAAGCAACCTTAATCAAAATGATTTCACGATACAATGTGTTCTTTCCTCAAATTATCTGTCATATATAAGAGTAAAGCTTCATATTCAAAGGGTTTTCTCTACTTATCTCAACTACAAAATTATGTGAACTTTATATGTCAATCATTACAACGTGGGCCTCCAACTGTAAGGGCCTGAGCCACCTAAAATATCTACATACAGGTAAGAGTAGATTTCAATCATGAAATTATTCAAATATCTTATTTGCAATTTTTAAATTAATGATTAATTTATTTGTTTGAGTTTCAATCTCACTAAGTAGTTACATGGAGATATACTCCTCATGAAGGAAGGACTTTGGATTCAATGGATCCATTGTCGATATCTAAGTGGATCTAATATTTGGAATGCCCACTCTCATACTTATAATTCCCATTGTTGGAAAGGAATTCTTAAAATGATAAAACTGGATGAAAGATCACATATCTTATATTATTGTCACTAAAGAAATTTTCACATAGCTTATTGCCTGATAATGCGACTTAGATAATATATGGTCTCATTAAGGACGCGGTGGGATTCCCTATCACATATAAGCTGCTTTATAGGAGACGTATGTTCTTCCTTCTTGCTCCTCTGCTCGGCTTAATTCGTTTGATTCGTATTATTAACTATGCAATGTAAGATGGGGAGGGGGGGGGTTTGACTCTAAGCATTATTATAAGAAAACCTCATGTACCTATGCAATGTAAGATGTGGTATAAATAAGCCAATGCAAACCCCAATGAAATGTGCATCCCAATTCAAATGGAATATGTGTGCTCTATGACATAGCAATGCAAATGGGGCTTTAACCCTAAACAACTCCTATAAACAGAAATCACATGTGCTTACATATGGAAAGATGGGATGTAAAGAAGCCAAATGGAAACACCAATGAGGTATATATCCCAATTCATGAATTTTTGTTTTAAGTACTAACTCTTCCTTCTAGACATTAGATCCTTAATTCGAACTTAATTCAATAGGACACTATTATATGGATTGCTTTTAATTATTTATTTTCAGTTTAGTGATTAGTATTGCACTTCTTACTTTAATGTAATTCATTTACATGTATGTGTGAATTTGGTTTAATATTGCACTTGTTCACATGTAATATTTTGTTTTCATTTTCATTTCATATTTATGTGGTTTTTAAATTTGATCTATGCATGTATAACAATTTATCACTGCACACACCTCACGAGAGCGTGTTAAGCCCGTGTCAATGAACCTTCCCATTCAAGACTTTGGGGTTGATGTGTACAAGTCTTATTTTCAATGATGAGAGCGTGTATATCTAACTCAAAGTCTTGAATTGTCCCGTTTTGGGCAGTCCATGAATGTTTTATCGTAGTTAGGTGGTCATTTACTATATGTGTTTGTACAGTTGTTGAAAATTTTGGTTGCATCTTCTCACTCCTGTTTGGTATACCTTTATTGATTTTTAATATTTTCTTAGCCACTAAAAATAAGTGCTTAAGAAAATTTCTTAATCAATAAATATTTTTGGTTTATCAGAGAGGTGTGGGGAGATGCTGCCGAAATTTTTATCAAAATGTACAAACATATAGTAAATGACCATTTGAGTGTGATCAAATATTCATAGATGGGTAAAAAGTGATAGTCTAATTAATATGTCCTACCTATTCATTTTGACTTACTCGAACGATGTAAGGGTGGGTTGGGTTTTAAATCATGAGATGACATTTAATCTGTGTAGGAAAAATGTCGTATGAGAATCGGTCATGGATGTACTGTGGAATAGTTAATGGAGTTGTGACAGAGGAGTTTAAATGGAGTTGACAGTTTCATTCTATTTGCATTGAAGAATTCATCAATAGCAGTTGATTCGATGGGTAACATCCGTGTCCCTGTTCGGCATGTAAGAATAGAAAGTGGATATCGACATGGGATGTGCAACATCATTTGTATAGGAGAGGATTTGTTGCCCATTATGAGTTATGGTCATCTCATGGTGAGTTTAATATCCAGTCGTATGAACCAACCAACTTTGCCTCCACAAGTACATACATAGAGATGGTTGTCGATGCTGTTGGTCCGGAGTTCAATATTCATGATGACCAAACAAATGAAGAAGTGCCGAATAATACATCTCAGAGATTTTATCAGTTACTTCGAGATGTTGATGAGCCATTATGGGATGGTTGTGAGAAACATACACGGTTGTCTGTTGTAGTGTCGCAGCTACTGAATTTGAAGTCTAAATTTCATATGAGCAAGAGTTGTTTTGATCGACTTCTCTTACTCGTCAAGAGTATGCTTCCTCAATCAGAGAGGTTGCCCGATGATTTTTACCATGCGAAGAAGTTGGTGAATGACTCTGGGGCTTGGTTTTTATGAAAATTGATGCATGTCCTAATCATTGTTGGTTGTACTACAAAGATGATGCAGATAAGACATCATGTTGTATCTGTAAGCATGATAGATTCAAGCCTAAGAGTGGAGACAAGTCAAAGCAAAAGGATGTTCCATATAAGTTATTGCGGTACTTTCCAATCACACCCAGATTGTAGCGGTTGCTCATGTCCTTGAAGACAGTTGGACATATGACTTGGCATGCGGAAGAAGTCCATTGTGATGATGGTGAAATCAGTCATCCTGCCGATGGCGAAGCTTGGGCTCATTTTAGCCGTACTCATCCTTACTTCTCAAGGGATCCACGCAACGTGCGGCTATGTTTATGCACGGACGACTTCAATCCATTCGGAGGCACGGTGACATCTTACTCATGTTGGCCAGTATTTTTAACATCGTACAACCTTTCGCCAGGCATGTGCATGAAGCGTGAGACTCTCTTCCTTTCAATATTGCTGATTCCTGGTCCAAAAAGTCCAGGAAAAAAATTAGACATATATCTCATACCATTGATTGATGTGCTGAAATTGTTATGGTCAGATGAGGTTCTCACTTATGATGCATCCAGAAAATAGAATTTCAATTTGAAAGCTACATTAATGTGGACAATAAGTGACTTTCCAGTGCACGACATGTTATCTGGCTGGAGCACGCATGGGAGCGTGGCATGTGCTTATTGTATGGAGGATTCAAAATCATTTGTGTTGAAATCTGGGGGAAAGCATGTTGGTTCGATTGTCATCATCGGTTTCTACTAAGTAACCATCCTTTCCGAAAGCAGAAGGATTTGTAGATGCGAGATTTGGCCCATCCCTGTGTGGTTTACGGCCCATTAAGACTTGTTTGACGACTTGTTGACTTGCCTCGGATCCCATGTTAACGTCAACATTGACTGCCACTGACTCCAGGTTGACGGCACACCACCTTGACGTCGACTAAGGTTGACGTCCACATAGGTTGATGTCTACATGGGGTTGGCGGCATCATCGATTGTCGTCAACTTGGGTTTACCTGTTCTACGGAACTACCTAAGAATATCGCCCACTTGCGCCCCTACCTCGGCCATGCAACGCATAAAGCCATTCCCTACGGGCAAATAGGCCACCTTGGCACCCCCTTGACCCAGTAAAAGTCCTACTTGACCCCCTCTTATTGACCTAGCCTTTCTACATGGATTGCCACATGTTCATGTGTGTTTTCTCACACTTGAGCATCCTATGCTCCCTAGCTCAGCCCCCACTGCCTATATATGAAGGTCCTTAGCCTTCTAATAAAAGGGAGAGATGTTGGACGAGCTGAAGCTTTGACACCTTGAGAGAAGAGAGAGAAAAGTGACCTTGAGTATTAAGAGCTTCTATCTTTCCTTCCTCTCTTGCTCTCAACCCTTGGAGCGTCCAGGAGGCTTTTCCACGAGCTGGAGGATCCCATAAAGTAGCCACCAACACCTGCAAACAAGGATCATCTCTCTCTTCTCCTTCTCTTTCCCTTCTTCCATCTTTAGCTTTGTATGTTATTCACTTCACACACACACACACTAGGCACGTAGTGCACCCTCCTACACACCTAAAAGGGGTTTTTCCAAACCAAAAACAGAGGGAAGAAGGGTGGTCATAACACTTGGCCACCCCTCTTCTCAAGCCCGCAATCAGTACGGGGCTCACCTTTTGGGTTGTTCCTCTTTATTTTTGGACATTTACTACACTTCCCTAAAGTCTAATAGAGCCTTCTTTGTCGTAGGAACATCTCCAATGACACCACAGAGCTTCTTCTCTTTGGCCAACTGAAGAGGGGAAAGTCAGAGTCCCACCATCAAACACTACGTGAGGCTATGCCACTGACGTGATCATAACACTTCCTTGGGCACAGGTAAGGCCCTGGAGATCACCTCCCATTAATTTACTTGCTAGTTTCTTTGCCTTTCTTCGTTTTCTCTATGGTCAACTTGGTCAAATGAGAGTCAACGAGTAAGAACGAAGGTCAACCAACAAACGCCAACGCCCAACGAGGGAGCCGCTCAACGTTCAGGGGAACTATGGAGTTCACGTCGGGTAGCGAAACCACAACTCTCCTTTGGCGATCACGGTGGGACAACTGCTGCTGCTGCAGTTCTCAGCCTGCACACAGGTAGGTGTCAAACGATCTTGACATCTACCCAGGTAAACATCCACATTTCTTGTCGTTTATTTCATCTTAGCGTCAACATCCTATGCCGTCAACTTCTGGTCAGCGTCCATCAATCCTACCGTTTACTTGTTTCTGAAGAACTTGACGTCACTGGTGTTGCCGTTAACTTCACAGAAGCTGTTTTTTGATATGTTTTTCTTTCTGTTTGCTTTTTTTTGTCTTCTCTTTAATCACTGATGGTCCTGAGTCACGAGGTAGGTCTCTTTTCTCTTATATTCTAGCCTCCCCACACATTTTAGGATACCCCTTCTTGATTTACAATCTTTTACTTGAGGATTCCCTCTCGGGTAAATCGGATTGGCTTCAAGAAGAACTCCATAAGTCCATAAATTCTGTGGATTCCCTCATGGTACAGGGCAGAATGACCTTTACCCTCCTAGCTAGTTAGCCATTCACCCGGCTTTGAGTGAGAGGTGAGAGAATCATTAGCCTTCATAAGTTAAGTTAACACACAACCTTAACATTTAAAACATTTTTGGGACGTTGTTTGACAACATTATTTGTGTAGAAATCATATTTCTCCTAATACAGTGTAGTTAATCAGTCTAATCATCTTAAAATCAGTAGGTTGTGTGCTAATAGACTATTGGTTGAACTATGTCAATATGTCTAATAATCTGGCTTTTGAATATGATGAAAATCAATGACGATTTGTCGGAATGATTAACTCTAACATTCAGCCTGAAGAGTCAGTTCAGTCTTCCTCTCAAGGTGATAATGAAGAGTGAGTTTAAGGGTCAATCCCACATATGCCCAAGAAGCCCAAGACACCAACTCCCATTCCAACCCTCCCTCTGTCTATCCACCTTATGTCCACCCACACCCCCACTCAATCGGAATCCATCTCCAAGTCAGAGATGGAGGTCTTGTTAGGAAACTCTTGGCTGAATCTTTGTGCTTGTCCAAGCCTCACTCCTTTCAAAACTATTGCAAGCTCCCGAATGCTTACTTTCCCCTAAGTTTCAAGGCCTCGAAATATCGGGAGTATGACGGGACCTCCGACCCCCAATTCCATCTCGTCGGCTTTCTCATGGATTCCCACCGGTGGTTATATGATCGGGTCCTCATGGTTCACCTCTTTCAACAATCGTTAGAAGGGGAGGCTTTGAGTGGTTCACCTTCCTTCCTGCATCTGATCTTATTAACTTTGACATTGTCTCCGAATGCTTCATCTCCCATTTCTCTTACATGGCCACCTAAGTCCCCACACTTCCTGACTTGGTGGCTGAAAAGATGAGGCCGATGAAGACTTTGTCACTTTTGCCAACCGCTGGAGATCCATGGCTTCGAGGGCCGACCTCCCCATCCCAGAGTCCCAGCCATCACCATGATAGTCACCAACACCACTCCCTTGCTCAAATCATATTGATGCTTGTGAGTTTCCCTCCTTTGCACTCTTTACAATCGAGCTAGGGTGGTTCAAATCAAATCAAGGACTCCTCCCTCCCGCCATTCTTTGAAGGAAGCCTAATGGACGTAAGGCTCCTGCGGCACTTACCACTGAGGGGGTGACCATTAATGAGTCCATTAGTGCCTGCAGTCAGCCACTAAGGCCCCCTAACAAACCTTCCACTCCCACCTCCAATCCTGACCAATTCCCATCACATCCCTCTAGGCCCTATTCAGCTATTCCTCCACCTTTTGGCTATACCCGTCCCGGTCCCAAGAGATCTCACTATCTTGCTCTCCCTGAATCCCTTGGGGACATATTCTTTTCCCTCATGTCTTGCGATGCTATCTAACTTCTACCACAAAAGGAGGGTGTGCATCCAAGGGCCGACACCTCAAAGTACTGTCCTTATCATAGGGCCCCCGATTATGATATTCACAATTATTTCACCTTTCGTGACTAGGTATACGACATGAATGATCAGGGTAGGATCAATTGGGATGATGTCAAGGTTGCCATTTCCAAGTCTAGGTACACAAGAAGGGACCTGGGTATAGTGCAGAACCCCCTCCCCAACCACCAAAACAACAACAACAACCTATCCTCCTCCAAGTCCCAGGAAAAGGTCAACACCACGACACATCAAGAACCCCGGGTTGTAAGGAGAGAACAACAGTGGGGGGTAGAAGGTTTTGAAGAGTTGTACCTGTGCCCTTCCATAGTGCCCTAGGAACCCTCCACCACTGTAGATGCCATCCTAGAAGAGCGGCCCCTAGTGCTTATCCTACCCGCTCGCCAAGATACCCATTCTATTCCCAGTCCCTCTACCTATGAGTTGCCCACCTATGGCTCCCAACCCCTCCAACTCATTCTTCCTAGGTCTCAGGAGGATGTTCAAGTCACCCTCTGGAACCGGATTGTTCCCCCACTTCCACAGCCATCTCAAGATGAGGAGAATAATGGACCCCCGCTACCTGTCGGTATCGAATATGATATTCTTCAGCACCTAGACAAGACTCCCGCAAGAGTTTCTATCTTAGAATTGATTCGGAAGTCACCATTGCATCAGTCCACTTTCCTCCAATTCCTTCAAAAGATCATGGTCAATGATGACCTTCCTGCTAGTGGGGTGACCAATGCCATTATTTCCCTCACCCAAGGACCTTCCATCTCTTTCTCGAACAAAGATCTTGCAGCCCCCGAGTGTCGTTCACTCCCTCTTTGCCTCACCGTCACCCTCAACGGGGTTTCGGTAGATTCCACTCTTATCGACACAGGGGCATCCATCAACGTTTCTCCGATGAAGACCCTCAAACAATTGGGTCTAGGGGAAGAAAATTTGGAGAAAATCTGCTCCACCATCACTGCCTATGACAATTTCAAGAGGGTTGCCAAAGGAAAGATTGCTCTTCAATTGGAAATAGGACCAATTACCATGTCTTCCGAGTTCCTAGTCTTAGACGTCGATCCAACCTATAAGGCCATTCTCGGTCGTCCTTGGTTAGAGCAAACTCTAGGGGTCCCTTCCACCGCCCATCAATGCTTCAAATTTCCATTCAATGGGCATGTCATTAAAATTAAGAGCATCCTAACCGTGGAAACCCTCAACTCTATCACATCGGAGCAGATGCCACACCTATGCATTCCAGACAAGGGGAAGAAACCCATCATGTCCATCATTGATCTTCCATCTCCCCTTGACTTGAACCAACTTCCCTTCATCAATGAAGCATTCCAGACAAGGGGAAGAAACCCATCATGTCCATCATTGAGACCACTTCATCAATGAAGAGTGTCCTCAAGGGAAAGGTTGGGAGGTGACGGCGAAGAGCAGCTATATTCATGGCCGAGGGTTGGGCAGAGATAGGCAGGGTCCTGTTAGTAGTGTCCAAGTGAAGAGGTTGTTAGCTAGGGCCGGTCTTGGATCTCATCCAGACCCTATTCATCTGGATCTATTCATACCCTACACACCTCTTACCTGGACCTTGAAAGAGCATTTCATTCGGGGACCCATTCAACCGGGAACAAGGGAGCCCATTATGGAGGAATTGTTTGGGTCGGAGAGTGAGGAAGAAGAGGAAGTTGTTGAAATTGAAGAAGTCCGCGAGGACTTCGGCCTTCTCTCACTCTTTGGTCCCGACCTCCCATCTCCATCCCATCTCCATCCCCATCCCCTTCATCCTCTCCCTCAGCTGAAGTGTGCTCGACACACAAATTTCCTTCTCCAGCCACTTCCCTCCCCCTTCTTTCCCAACCTATCCTTCCTCCATTACTCACCTGGCCAGTCAGGGCAACCTCGAGTCAACAACTCATGGTTCTAAGCCTTGACTCAAAAAAAAAAAATGCCGATTTTCAATGGTGGGAATGTGAGGTCTCCATTGAGCATCCTTCCTCTGTGGAGTCTCCTCCGATTGGCCAGGGGCCGACTCTCTTCAGGTTAAATTCCCATCCTCGCCCGTCTAAGGGCACTTCCCCTGTACATAGTCTTGTACATAGTAGTTTAGATTCGGGTTTAGGGTAAGGTCTAGGTTTAGAAGAGTCTAGTCCCTCTCAGCCATGCATTCACAAAGAGAAGGGTAGGCAAGTCCCTGCCCGATATGTTTTGGCCTTGGCTGAGAGATGTATTAAGTTAAGTCAAGTTCCAAAATTTCTTGAGGAACCTACTCTGGTAGAAGTAGATTTTGAAGAAGGAGAATCAATAGATGATGGTTTAGGCGTATATCTACTAGATTTTGATGAGAAAGATGAGCCGGGAGATCTTGGGTCAGAAGAAGAGGACCCAGTGAGCTCCTATGTGGATGGCACGAAGAGGTTTGATGAGCCAACCATGGCTGCGGATGAGCCAACTGAAGAGATCAACCTTGGCACCGAAGAATCCCCGAAGATGGTTTTGATTAGTGCCAACTTGAGCATAAAAGAAGAAGAAGCCATTGTAGCTATCCTTAAATAATTCTCCGATGGTTTTGCCTAGTCCTATGAGGACATGCCAGGGCTTGATACCTCTTTGGTCGAGCACTGTTTGGTCTTAAAAGCCTATGCAAAAGCCGTCAAACAAAAGCTAAGGAGGATACACCCCAAGCTTGCGCTCAAGATCAAAGAGGAGGTTGATAAGTTGCATAAAGCCAAATTCATTAGGGTTGCGCTTTATTCGTAGTGGGTCTCTAACATTGTCCCTAGGATGAAGAAGGACGATAAGGTTAGGATTCCGTGACCTTAATCGTGCTTGCCCTAAGAACGATTTTCCTCTCCCCCACATAGATGTCCTAGTGGACAATATTGTCGGTTTTAAGATGTTGTCTTTTATGGATGGCTTCTCTGGGTATAACCAGATCCGTCTGGTGGAGGAAGACCAGGAAAAAACTTCTTTCACCACGCCTTGGGGGACCTATTGTTATGTCGTGATGCCCTTCGGATTAAAGAATGTGGGAGCAACATATCGAAGGGCAATGATGGCAATCTTTCACGACATGATGCATGTGCACATAGAGGTCTATGTTGATGATGTCTTGGTTAAATCTAGAACTCGACATGGCCATGCTGAAGTCCTCCGGGTAGTTCTCCAATGGTCTAGAGAACATAAGCTCAAGATGAACCCCAAGAAGTGTGTTTTCAGAGTATCCTCAGGGAAGTTTCTTGGGTTAATAGTTAGCAAGAGGGGAATTGAGATTGATCCCAACAAGGCCAAAGCAATAATCGACATGCCTCCTCCTAGGAATATCATGGAAGTTAGAGGGCTGATCGCTAGACTTCAGTTCATTAGGAGATTCACTTCTCAACATTCAATCCGTTGTAAGCCCTTCTATGAGATGCTTAGAGGAGAGGCTAAGTTTGATTGGAATGATAAGTGTCAAAAGGCCTTTGAAGAATTGAAGAGTTATCTTTTCAATCCCCCTGTTCTCGCTCCTCTGGTCCCAGGTCGGCCTTTATTGCTCTACATGTCAACCACTGAAGATTCTACTGGAGTAGTCTTGGCCTAATATGACGATGAGAAGAAGGAGGGAGCGGTGTATTACCTATCCAAATTGTTCAATGAAGCTGAGAAAAAGTACACTGCCATGGAAAGAACATGTGCGGCCGTCGTCTGGGTTGCCTAGAAGTTGAAGCATTATTTCCTAGCTCATGAGGTGAAGCTTCTGGCGCGAATGGACCCAATTCGGTACTTGCTTGAGAAGCCTATTCTGACTGAGCGTTTGATGAGGTGGAAAAGTTTTCTTAATCAATTTGACATCACCTACGTGAATCAGAAGTCAATCAAGGGGCATGCCATTGCCAAACATTTGGCCCACCACCCTTTACCCTCATGTTCTCCTGTTGATGAAAGCTTTCCAGATGAAGAGTTAGGAGCCATTATTGATGGTGAACCTTCATGGATACTTTAATTTGAAGGAGCTCTCAATTCTAAAGGGAGCGGAATAGGGGCAGTCCTCCTCTCACCGAAAGGGGTAGTGATTCCCTACGCCTACCAACTAACCTTCCCTGCCACGAACAATGTGGCCGAGTATGAGGCACTCCTAGTTGGGCTAAAATTGCTTTGTTGCTCAGAGTTAAGGAATTAAGGATAATTGGAGATTTGCAGTTGATACTCCGACAGTCCCATAGCAAGTACCACACCCGGGATCCCAAGTTGAAACCATACCAGGACTTGGTAGGAAGGGTAATCCGGTAGTTTAGGAAGCTCACCTTAGTTAACACTCCTAGGGCTCAAAACATTCTAGCAGATTCACTCGCTTCCCTTGCTTCTTCTATCCCTATCTTGCTGAGGAGATCTTCTAAAACCATCTCCGTCCAAAGGTTGAAAATCCCTTCTCATGCTGATCCATGGTTCTCTCAACTCAAGTCTTCCTCTCTTCAAGTCCATGCACTTTCAAAAGAGCCATAAATCAATCTTGATGATGGCCATCCTTGGTACTTTAACATTGAAAACTATCTCAAAGATGGATCCTTCCCCGATTATGCCACCTCTTCTGATAGACGAGCCATTCGCCGCGTCTCTGAATGTTACAAGATATATGTGGCATTCTTCACAAGAAATCCCTCAGTGGGGTCAATCTTCGTTGCCTTGATGAGATTGAGTCTCAAAGCATTATTGAAGCCGCTCACTCTAGTGAATGTGGTGGCCATGTCAATGGTAGAGCAATTGCCCAAAAGTTGCTAAGACACTATTGCTGGCCTAGCATGGAAGAAGATTGCACTCACTTTGTTCATCACTGTGCTAAATGCCAACTCCATGGTGACAAGATCCATGCTCCTTCCTCTTCTCTTCACCCTCTCATTGCTCCATGGCCTTTCTCCATGTGGGCATTCGATGTGGTCGGTCCACTCGAGGATAGAACCGGAGAAATCCGTAAGAAGTCCTTTATTCTGACTGCCACGGAGTACTTCACGAAGTGGGCTGAAGTGGAAGCATTCATAGAGGTCAAAGCTTCAACGGTTGTTAAATTCATCAAGCGCAACATCCTTGCAAGATTTGGCGTTCCTCGGGACATCGTCACCGACAATGGACCTCAATTCACCCCAAAGGAGCTTCGCGACATGTGTGGTAAATATGGTATTAACTTGCATCATTCATCTCCATATTATCCACAAGGTAATGGACAAGTAGAATCTACTAATAAAACTCTCATCAAAATCATAAAGAAAACTTGCAGATCTCACAATAACGCTGATAGGCCAGACCGCTTAGTTGAAGCTCTGTGGGCTTACCACACCTCAGTTCGAACTCCTACGGGGCAAACCCCCTATGCTTTGACATACGGATCAGATGCGGTACTCCCATATGAGATATTCGTTCCTTCAGTAAGAGTTTAATTGGATTCCGAGCTTGACCCCAGTCAACGTTGAGAGGCTTTATTAGCACAACTTGAACTCTTAGATAAAAGACAAATGATAGAGGCCGACCATGCACAGGTTTATCATCAAAGAATTGCACTGTTTTACACCAAAAAAGTCCTTGAGAGAAAATTTGAAGTGGGTGAAATGGTCCTAAAGAACAAAGTCATTAAGGCACCAGGTCCCAGGAGTAAATTGCAAGAGAACTGGGAGGGTCCATTTGTTGTCAAAGAAGCATGCTCGGGGAACGCTTACAGGTTAGTGGACGCCGAGGGAGTTGAGTTGTCACATCCATGGAATGCAGTCTACCTCAAGAAGTTCTACCCTTAGTCGATCAATTAGTCAGTCAAGTCTGTTCGTTCATCACTTGTCAATGTCATGGGTTTGAGACTCTACTTTTTCACTTTGGCCACTAGCAAGGTGTCTCTTCACACACCACACGATGTTGGAGTATTGACCATTAGCTGTAAAATTATAAGTACACTTGGATGGTCTAATTTGGTCAATGTATCCCCTTTTCTCTTCTCACTCGGTCAAGTTTGGAAAAGGGGAAAACTACAAGTAGGGGACAACCCACTCTCACCTGAAGGACAAAGTCATAACAAATAGGGGAAATGAAAAAAAGTGCAAATGCAAAAGGCAAAATGCCAAGCCAAGCCTGAATGGCAAAGAAAAGCCAAAAGGTCAAAAAAGGGTAGCAAAAAGTACGTACCCAGAAAAAGACTGACCAAATTAAGGAGGTAGCAAATAGTACGTGCCTCCACCAAGGAATCAAAATGAATAGTACCCTTGAAAATAACTGAAGACTAAGTATTTAACTGTGAGATGTTGATTTGGAAACAAAATGTGGTTTGGGCCCAATCCTCACATGACTTCCTATTTACTTCTTCCAATATCTCCCTCTAGGGGCAATTTGACCTTGTAAGACCTTCCATGGTGGAAAATATCAAGAAGGCTAGGGGTAGTCTCCAATGTCAAGGATATCATGCACGACCCTCCTTGGTCATGGCCTCTGTGATTAGGTGGATTATGAAGACCCTATACCTTGACTTGTGATGAATATGTGTCTTAGAGTCAAATGATGAAAAATAAAAAAAAATAGAAATAAAAAAGGAAAAAAAGAGAGTTTGTCGATGTTTACATACTTCCATTGATAGTTTTACTATGTATATATTTCTCCTTTTATATTAATAAAAAAATAAAAAACATTCATAAAATCAAAAACCCCCCAAAAAATAGTTGTATCATGTACATATACTAACATGTTTCCTTATTTTCTTATTAAAAATAAAAAATAAATAAAAATAAAAACATGTACATATTTATCTTCAATATTTTATTTGTGTTCCTATCTTTAATTAGATATTAGCCCCTTGACCAGATCGCAAGAAAGGTATATCTTTTAGGCAAGGGGATAAAGACAGATCTACACTAACTTTTTTCCTTTAAGTGTTGTGGATGCAGGAACAAATTTGACAAACCATTCAAGCACACATTGGATGAACAAAATGCACAAAAATCCACTATAAAAGGATCACATTATGTACATAGCATGACAGGGGTATACCCCTGGTGGTACATCTGGAGCCTCGCTCCTCTCTCCTCTCCCCCTCGCTAGGCCTCTGCCTGCGTGAGCTGCTCACCTCCTCCTCCTCTCTCTCTCGGCATCGGTCTGGGAGAGGCGGTCTCATCGTTGTCGACACCTCTGGTCGTAGCCTTCCCCGCACCATAGACGGGTCTCCCAAAGACAGATGTCTTCAAGGGACGCAAAGGCCGACACGGTCCTCCCTGGTGCCTCCAACTGGGCCTGTCGCTGCTGCTCCCGGTGCTTCTTCAACACCCGGTTCTTCAAAATCTCAAAATCCATGACGGTCTAGGCTCGGACCCTCTCCGCCTGGCCCTCCCTCTTCCTCGCCTCTAGCAGGCAACCCTGCATCTTCAACAAGTCTGTAATACCCAGCTTTCTAGCTTTCCGTCTGGTCTCTCGGATGACTAGCCACTAACACGCCCGGGCTGGGTGACGCGATAGTGTCACATCGTGAGTGTCCGATGCAACAGTCATCCTTGTCGAGACCAGTTTGTGTGTCGCGTTCTTGTCGCGCCCGACTTTTTTGTCGCGTTCTTGTCGTGACCGGTCAACAGGTAGCGACAGTGTTTCGTCGCTTCGATCATCTAACCCCTGTTAGGGTGGCAGGCATGTCAGTACGACCTATCGGGTTGTCGCGGCATCCCTGGGGGATGTGTTCTTGTCGCGGTGCGTTGACCCGTCGTGTCCTTAACGTGACACATTGCCCCGTCGCGACTTGGGTACCGAAGGCTTAAGGCCTTGGTCGGCGACCCCTTCCCCCTTTCTCCCTCCTTCCCCTCTCTTCTCCCTCTCCAGTGGTGCTCCGCCTCCCTCTCTCCCCTTTGTGTGTTTCAAGTGAGGAGGAGGGCCGTGCTCGTGTTCCCGATGTCGTGGAGCTTGCATGGAGCGAGGAGGAGGTGGCCAATCCGACGTGAAGGTCCCTTATGGGTTCGTTTCTTCTTGAAAAGTAGGGATTGCTTGTGCCCTTCTCGATCCGGGTGGATTGGAAGGTTCTCGTACTTTCTAGTTAGTTTAGATAGCTTCTCCATACTCCTTCCCCCGTGTGGTGGTGTGTGTGGCTTGTGGGCGGCCCTGGGATGGAGCATCCAGTGGGTCTGCCTCTCTGCTGGCGTCGCGACCACGGTGCGCATCTTGACACTAGAAGAGGCGTCTACCTGGTTGGGCGCGACCTTATCGCGACACGTTTGCCTGCCACAATAAGGATCGTTGTCGCAACACATTTTCCTGTAGGTCGCGACAGGGTTTGTTGTCGCGACGCTTTGTCCTGTCGCGACAGGGTTGCTGTCGCAGTGCCCTTCCCAGTCGCAATGGTATCGCGACAGCCTAGGGGGATGCGACAGTACATGTGTTGCCTCGAGTGTTTCCATGGTTTTGGTTGGGGTGTGAGCGTGTGCCCCAGGGCTGGCTTGCCCTTAGGACCTTTAGGTGGGGAACGTGGCAGGTTACCTCGCTGAGTTCAGTGACCAAAGGTGACACCTTCATGGTCGTGTCCTGACGGCGGTGCCAGGAGGGTCGTGTCTATCTAATAATCGATTGACCGGAGGTCAATCGATTATCAGCAGAGCGACAGTTTTTCCATGCTTCCGGTAGTGTTCCGAGGTTCTGGCTTGCTCATGCATGCCTTGGTTGGCCGATGACCCTCTCGAGGGTCCGTGCGTGCCTCGTGCTTGCTGGACTTGTCGTAGGTTACAAGCCAGCGGTTTGGCGTGGTTCTTGTTGTGCATGCCCCGCCTGTTCACCCAGTGCTTGGCACTTGAGGGCTTGTCCCATTCAGAGGTTGTCTCTGATGCTTGGGACCCCCATCCTTGGGAGCCTTTGAGGGTGCGTTCGGGGCTACGAGCGTGCTCGAGTTGGCCGCCGTGCTGACAAACTCTAGAGCTGAGGGGAAAACGAGGTTTGGACAGCAGCACCGAGTCGTTTGTAGAGCTCTCTTGTCTGGGGCGGGACGCCGAGGTCGTTGAGGTGTTCTATTTTTGGCGCGGCCCAGATAGTCCTTTGTCTCACTGCCTCGTTCTACGTTGGTTCTGGAGCAACGTAGGGAGGTCAGGCGTGGGGCCGCAGCTTGGCCAGCCTGCGGTTTTGCGTGCGTTTGTGTGTTTTGTGGTGGCTCTGTCTTGATCTTTCGGGGAGGTTAGAGGCAGGAGCCATGCTGGCGAGCAGAGGGAGTGGTCGGTGTGTCCTCCTCTTTGCTGCCAGTAGCGGTGGCTTGGTTGTTGTTGTTGTGATGACGTTTCCTCACAACGTTTCTAATTATCTCGTTGCCCTAGCCAGCACGGTGGTTCTAGCCTGGCCATGCCTAGTTTCCGTGGGCATCGTTGGTATGGTATTGTTGGCCCGTGCTTCTAGTGGTTTCCACTTCGGTGTTCTCTTGGTTCTGTAGTCCCGTTCCTTAGTGTCAGTCCGTAGTGACACCGGCGTGTGTGGTTTTTTGACCTCGTGGTGTGTCCGGGGTCCGAGTGGTTCTGCTCATGGGCCCTCGGCCTTGTGGAGCTCTGAGGTGGCCGTGCTTGTTGTGAGATGTCATTCTCACTTGGTTGTTTTGTGGTCTCGGCGGGTGCGCCAAGGGTTGTTTCCGCTTGGTGCTCGACTCCGTGGGTTTCTGCGGGAGTCATGTGTGTGTCACAATCTTGGTTGGTGATCGTGGCATTGCATTGTACTGTTCCGCTGCTTAGTAGTACCCTGCTATAGGTGTTTGTCGCTTTACAGCTCTCTAGTGTAGTTTCCTGTTTTCGAAGTTCCTGTTGCTCTGGCCGGTGAGGGACTGGTAATCCCTACTGAGCCTTGTTCGCGAGGCTCACCCCCCTACTCTCTTCAGCTAGGGGCTCGTCGTCGCGGGAGCTTGGTGTTGAACGGGTTGCGGAGGCGACCGTGGCGTCGTGCGCTGTCAGCAGAAGTGAGAGCGAGTGTTGTGAGCTCTTGTACTTGAGTGAGTTGAGAGTTGTACTTCGCAAGTTCTCGGGGTATGCCCCTTAAGGACTGCACCTTTCTTCTTGTACCTGTGCTTTTATTTGGGACATGTTGTACAGACTTTTGTATATTGTATATCTTGTTATAGTTATTTAAATTCAGTACATATCTCACTAGACTATTTCTTCTAACCCTTCCGGGTCTTTAGATCCGTGGGTGGCGACGCGAACTTCGGGGTCCCTAGCAGGGGGTCCAGGAGGTAGGGTCATTACATTTGGTATCAGAGTATGGGTCTATTTAGATTTGTAATGAGTTAATAACTATAAATGTTTAAAAGAAAGGTACTAGTACGCTATTGACACCATTTGTCTTGTGTTAGGTCTGTGCTTTCAATTGTTTTGCCGGTGTGCGGCTTCCCTGCATGGTTTGTGTGCGTGCTGCAGAAGGGCTGCACCTATTGCTGCATCGCGTGCGTGGTGAGTGTGGTCGGTCGGTGTGTTCGTGCCGTGGTAGAGCAGTTGGCTATGGACTCGTTGGCAGTAGTCTTCCCCGTGTGGAGGACGGTTGCAGGCAAGTCTAGGTGCGGTGCTCTTGGTCGTCTTCATCGCATTTGGGTGCATGTGTGTCGCGAAGGCTGAGAGAGCCTACGTGTGGTGTGGCCTTCACTGGTGCAGAGTTGTTGTATATGGAACTGGTCAAAGTGTCCCTGCCTTGTTGGCTGTTTCCCTGTTGTTGGGGTGTGTGCTATGTTGGTTGTGTGTGTGGTCTCTTGCCTGTGCACTATTGTGCGCTGTGCTCTACTTGGTCGGCGTTGTTGCTCGAGCTGAGCAGATGTTTTGTGTGCCGCGTTGCATCACTGGTTAAGCGCTACGACACTTGTCTGTGTGTACTTGTCGGCCTTATGCTGGTTGGTTGTGAGCTCTGGTGAGGTGCTCCCAGAGTCTTTCTCTGTTGGTTCTGTCGAAAGTGAGGTTTCCCCAGAACTGTGTTGTGCTCGTTTCTGGTTGCTGTTGCGTTGCCCTTTGGGTTGAGGTGCATCGCTTGGTTGCCCTGTGCTCTAGTGAGGTTTCCCAGAACTGTTTGCTGTTGTCTTGGTGAAGGTTTCTCCCAAGACTATTTCGTGCTCGTTTCTACTGTTGCTGTGCTACCTCAGGGTCTAAGGTATGCTGTTGTTTTGGCTGGTGCGTTCTGGTGGGTATCCCAAAATTGTGCCTTAGTGGTTCTGGTGGAGGTTCCCCCAGGACCGGCTTGCGTTGCTTCTGCTTGTTGCGGTGTTCTCTCTGAAGGTTTGTGTTGTTTGGTCGTTTGGGTTGTGCATTCTGATGAAGGTTCTTCCCAGGATCGCCCTTTGTTGTTTCTGGTGGAGGGTCTTTCCAAGAGTGTTCTGTGTTCGTTTAGGGCTACCATTGTGTTGCCCCTGTGGTTCGAAGTGTGCCGTTTGGTTGGGTTGTGTTTTGGTGAGGTTCTCCCAGGACGTCTCTTGGTGCTTTTAGTGGAGGTTCTCCCCAAAGCCGCCCTGTGTTTGTTTTGGTTGTCGATGCTCTCTCTCTTTGTAGAGATGAGCTGTCGTTGCTACCGGTTGGACTGTCTGCGTTACAGTCTGCTTGGGCATTTCCGGTCAAGGTGTTGTGCCCTTGGTTGTGCGTCTAGCTACTGCGTTGGCCAGCTTGCCTTGTTGTTCGTTTCCAAGTTTCTCAGTTGCACTGGTGGAACTGCGTGTCCCAGTGGCTTGGATGATTTGCTTCGTTTTCTCACACCCTATGTGCTTTTGCAGATGGTGGTCTAGTGAGTGTAGTCAGTGTCTGGCTGGTTGTGCTTCTTGTAGAAGTGCCAGTCTTACGTTGTGGTTTTATCTCTTTCTTGTTGGTGAAAGAGACTCGTTGCGTGTCTCCTTCCTTTGTTTTCCGTTGGTTGCTCGGGGTGGTAATGCTCCACTGTGGTGTTGGGTCACCAGGGTGCGCATCGTTGCGACCTTCTGGTGGAGTTATCTTCCCTTGAGTAGTTTTTTGGTTGAGCTGGTTACTTCCCTCGTGTTGTCGTTTCCTTGTGACACTGTGGATCGATGGACTTGTTTGTGCCGTTTGTTGTTGAGATTGTTTCTTACTGCCTGCCTGAACAATTTGGGGCATTGGGCCCCTGTTGGTTTGGTGTGAGGTAGTACCATTTTCTTGTTGGGTTACATGCGTGAGTGTTGCTCTGCTGTACCCCGGTTTTCTTGCTTGGCTTGCTCGTGTAAGCATTGTTTCCGTATGTGCTCGATTGTGCCTTGGAGGCTTTTTCGTGTCATCATTTTGGTGTTTGGCCTCTCTATCGGTCACGATGGAGGTGGTGCCTCTTGCTCTTGCGCACTAGGGAATCATTGTGATCCTTTGCTCCCCATGCGACAGAGTTGGTGCTCTGTGTTTTGTGTGCTTTTGGAGCCGACGTGGTTGTTGCGCTCTTGAAGTTGTCAACTTTCTGTGCGCTTCTTTTATGGGTCTCTGGTGGAGAGTCCTCATCAGTGGGCCTTGTGTCATCTCGGGCTGTTGGTGCGGTTGTATGTACTGCACCTTGAGAATTTTTTTTGATGCTTCGTGTTCTTGTGCCTCAAGGGTCGGGGCTTGCATGGCCTGTTGTGCCCTTTCAGGCTTGCAGTTCTTTGCATGTGGCTCTTGGAGGGTCTCTTGTGTTGAGTCCTTCCCATTAGCCAGTGTTGTTTCGACCGCTGGTGCACCTGTGTTGCACTTTGCTTAGTTTTTGGTGCTTGTGATAGCACTGTGTGCTCGTGCTCGAGTGTTTCGATTTTGTGCCGCCTGGAGCCTTGATGCTTTGTGTTGTACCTTGGGTGGCTCCTGGTGGTTGTGATAGCACCATGTGTTGTGTCGTGTGCCTATTCATGAGATTTGTGTGTCGTTTCACGACTTTGCTCGGTGTTAGAGGCGTTGAGCTTTTCGCCTCTGGGACACTTTGTGCTGGCCCGTGCCTTGTGGTTGTACCGTTACCGCTATGGGGTGGCTGTTTTGCTTTGTCTAGGTAGCCCTATCGGTGGTACGCCAGGCTTTGGTTGTGGCATGTGTTTGGGTTTTCCCTCTCACTTTCGGAGCGAGTGTGTTCAGTTGTGGTACCCTACTTCGATTTGGGTCCCTCTGAGGTCGACGTGTTGTCCTCGACCTCTGCAGTTGTTTTGGTTCCTGTGTGGTTGTGCAGCTTTTTGGTTGTTGGCATGTTGGTACCCGCGCTGATCCATGTGTGCGCATGGCGGGTGTGCTTCCAACTCCTCGTTGGTTCTCCGGTGTGTGTGGTGTTGGTGAGTCTGGAAGCCATGGCGGAGTCTCCTGTCGATTCTTCTAGTGACAGTGTGGCCTATTGGCTTGCTAGTACTCAGCCACGTGGTTTTTTTATGTTGGGAGGTGTCCGGTTTCGGATTAACCTCAGACGTCTTTCGTGTTTCCGTCGCGGTGTGCCACGTTGTGGAGCGTGTAGTTTCCCCAGTTTTGTGGCTCCGCGTGCATAAGTGTCCTTTTCGAACCATGAGGAAGGTCTCGGTGAGACCTAGTGGTGGCGGTGGACGTCATTCTGTGTGTTGAGGATTCTCTGCGAGCATGATGTTGCACTGGTTCTCGTCGCTCACGTGGTTTCTCGGTTGGGCTGGTGACCGATGCTAGCTGTTGCTAGTAGTGTGAGACTATTCTCCTAATTGTTGCGCTTGACTCTTAGACGTTTTTTCGAGTTGCTGTCGGCAACTGTATATTCTGTCAGGTTTCGCTGGCGACGGAGTGGGTTGCTGACCATTATTTCTCGTGTTGTTGTCGGCAACTGCATCCTCTGTTGGGTTTTGTTGGTGACAGAGTGGGTTGCCGATCAGTTGGTCCCAACAGCGGGGTCTGTTGGTGGCAGTAGCCGTGCAGTTTTTGGCTGGCATTTTCTGCTATTCAGGTCGATTTTGGCGTTGCTTGGCACCTGTGGGGTTGTTCCGTTTGGACATCCCATGTGTGGCTGGAGTGACCCATTGGTTTTCAGTTGCGTGCTCCCCGTGTGTTTGGAGCTCGTTGTGTGAGTCGTTGGTTTTTCGGCTTCGTGTGCTTCGTGCATGTTTGGCGATGCGGTTGTTGCCACGAGGAGGTCGTGTTAAGACTTAGTGGTTTCTTCGTGCTGGTGTTGCATCTGCTCCCTGTGCTTCATTTTGTTCCTTGGGATCTTTTGGGCGTGCCCCAAATTTCGAGGACGAAATTATTTTAAGGGGGGTAGAATGTAATACCTGGCTTTTCGACTTTTCGTCCGGTGTCTTGGATGACTGGCCACTAACACATCCAGGCTGGGCGACACGTTAGTGTCGTGTCATGAGTGTCCGATGCTACATTCATCCTTGTCGCGACCAGTTTGTGTGTCGCATTCTTGTCGCGACCGATCAACGGGTCGCGACAGTGTTCCGTTGTTTCGGTCGTCTGACACCTGTTAGGGTGGCAGGTGTGTCAGTATGGCCTATCGGGTTGTCGCGGCATCCCTAAGGGACGCGTTCTTGTCGTGGTGCGTTGACCCGTCGCGTTAAGGTCCTTAACACGACGCATCGCCCCATCGTGACTTGGGTGCCGAAGGCTTAAGGCCTTGGCCGGAGACCCCTTCCCCCTTTCTCCCCCCTTCCCCTCTCTTCTCCCCCTCCGGTGGTGCTCCGCCTCCCTCTCTCCCCTTTGTGTGTTTCAGGTGAGGAGGAGGGCCGTGCTCGTGTTCCCGACGTCGTGGAGCTTGCGTGGAGAGAGGAGGAGGTGGCCAATCCGACGTGAAGGGCCCTTATGGGTTCATTTCTTCTTGAAAGGTAGGGATTGCTTGTGCCCATCCCGATCTGGGTGGATTGGGAGCTTCTCATGCTTTCTAGTTAGTTTAGATAGCTTCTCCATGCTCCCCTCCCCCGTGTGGTGGTGTGTGTGGCTTGTGGGTGGCCCCGGGATGGAGCATCCCATGGGTCTGCCTCTCTGCTGGCGTCGCGACCGCGTTGCCCGTTGCAACACCAGAAGAGGCATCTGCCCGGTCAGGCACGACCTTATCGCAATGTGTTTGCCTGTCGCGATAGGGTTTGCGGTCAAGACACTTTGTTCCGTCGCGACAGGGTTGCTGTTGCGGTGCCCTTCTTTGTCGCGATGGTATCGTGACAGCCTAGGGGGACGTGATAGTACCTCTATTGCCTTGAGTGTTTCCGTGGTTTCAGTTGGGGTGTCGGCGTGTGCCCCAGGGCTGGCTTGCCCATAGGACCTTCAGGTGGGGAATGTGGCAGGTTACCTCGTTGTGTTCAGTGACCGAAGGTGACACCTTCGTGGCTGTGTCCTGGCGGCAGTGCCAGGAGGGTTGTGTCTGGCTAATAATCGATTGACCGGCGATCAATCGATTACCAGTAGAGCGATGGGTTTTTCGTGCTTCCGGTAGTGTTCTGATGTTTTGGCTTGCTCGTGCGTGCCTTGGTTGGCCGACGACCCTCTCGAGGGTCTGTGCGTGCCTCGTGCTTGCTGGGCTTGTCATGGGTTACAAGCCAGAGGTTCGGCATTGTAATATCCAGTACGTTCAGATCGAGGTTTATCGTGTTTGGGGCCAATGTATGGCCCATTGGTAGACCATGTAGGTCTACATGAGTATTTACAGGTTTATGGTGAAGGTGGGAGGCTGGAGGGTTGGGTAACCTAGCCCAAACAAGCCTCTGCCGGGTTCACTAAGGACGCGTCGAACACAGACGACGTGACTCTTAGTTGAACGCATCCACCTGCATGGACGCGATTTTCAACCGCCGTTACGTGAGCGCCTCTACATGCACGCCGTGTGGCGCATGTAGGGACATCGGGGATTAAACGCGTCGCCAATGTCGGATGCATTTCTAAACGTGGCAGAAAGACACGACGTGATTTAAACCCTGTGTGTTTTGAGCTCTTGCCCTAGGCCGAACAGTGCAAGTTGCATTGTTCAGTTGGGGAAGGCTCTATTGCGGGTTTGGAGGAGGATTTGGGCAATTGTGGCTGTTCTTACGTCTGTTCGGCATGGTTCCGGCACGAGGAGGTGCTTTGGAGCGCGGTGAACGCCGAGATATCGTCAGATTTGTGTTTCACTTGCAAGTAGGGGAATTCTACCCTATTTTCCTTTGTGCGAACTGTGTAGGTTAGGGTTTGAGGTTTGAGTTGTGGAAATTGGATGAGCATGTTAGAAACCATGTGTAGGGTTCCATATGAACTGTTATTTCCCACTTTACATACATGTATGGCCTTGTGGAGTGATTTCCAGAATGGGTTGTCTGAAAGGTGACGGAACCAGTCGTCGCGATTCATGTGAACGCGACGACCTGGCCCGTCGCGATTCAGACCATAAGGCGGCAGGTAAGTCCATCGCGATTTAGGTCAAATAGCGACCTCTATGTTGGACGCATTTCAGAATGTGGCCACCCGAGCTCTAGTGTTCTATGACCAGTCTACCCAGTTTCTGTCTTACATTGCTTAGGCAGTGTTGACCATGCAATGTAGGGACTATATGGGTTATGTCGACTTGTACTGTGGTTGATAACGAGAGATTTTGTGTGGAAATGTGTGCATAGCAAGTCGGGTCATAACACCTTCCGAGGTTACCTCTCCAGTCAGGTCCGCAGCACCGGGTGCTCGAGGTTTGTCTCAATACAGTGAGTACCATCGAGGTTTGTGTCATCTTCCTAGACACCCTCACTCCTGAGTTTGAGTTGTAGGTCTGGCTGAGTGAAAGACGACAATGGGCAACAACACGTATTTGTGGGTGTGCGGTCGCTTGTAGCGCGCTCGTGGTTGCAGGACAGACACCGGTAGACGTACTGGTCCCCAACTAGTCCTGTTTCCAGTGCCTCACTTTAGGGTTCTTGGCCGGAGTCCCTAAAGGTGTCAGGCTTGGACCTGCAGCTGTGTAGTCTACAGGTGTGGTGTTAGTTGTCTCCACAGATATTGTCTTGTTGAGGTGGAGCGGCAGTTGGACCTTTCGTCCGTGGCTGTGAGACTGAGAGGTGGACTTGTGTTGTTTGTCCGAGTCTGTGGCTGGTGTCGCGAACCAGTCTTCGTGACTCGTGTGTGGCGTACCCTTCTGTAGCTTGTACACGTGTTTGTGGTTTGCCGTTTACTTACTTACAGCTGTAGCATCATGTATAGGTGTTGTTGTATGTTAACTGCTTACAACTTTGTTATTTATATATGTTGTTTATTATGTGTATCAACTTTGCGGAGTTACCCTACAGAGCCAGTGACTTGTGAGGCTCACCCCTTCTTCTTCTAGGTGAAGGAGAGTAGGAGGGTTGTAATACCCCAAAATTTCTATTACTATTTATTTATTCCAAAACAAGGATAATTAAGTTATAATACCTTAACGTTGTCAATAAATTGAAATAATTGACATGTAAGTACGACTAGTAGTAACGAACATTACCCCAGTGACGCGCATCGAAATGCGTGCCTCCACAGGGCGATTCTGGAAACGACGTCAAAATAAAAATCCGAGAACATCATAAATTCCAAAAAAATGTGGAGAAATTTAATATGTAATTATCTGAATTTTTCGACGTACGGATTTCAAGGTACAGTCGACCCGACCATTTTTCGGGTGATTTTTCACCTACTGTAAAATAAAATCTAAAAATTAATTAAAAATCACCACAATTAGTAAAACAACCATATTAGTCTATGGTTAAAATTTCAAAGCAGTCAGACATGATTTGGATAAGTTTCTTTAAGAAACAAGTGACCAATTGAATTACTTGGGAATTACGTAATGGGTTTTCTGGGTAATTTGTAATGGGTTACGTGGAGGCTTAGAGTGAGGCCAGCACCCAAGGGAGACATGGTAACACCTCAGTTACCATGTGTAACTCTCTAAGCTTGCATGTGCTAGGTGTTTGAAGGAGGTAAAAGGTGAATTTACCTCAAACACATGTCCCCCTACGTGTCCTTATGCATGAAATTAGCTTAGGTCTATAAAAACCCCTTCCCAACCATCATAGCTAGTTTCTTTCACTTGTTCTACTGTTATGCTGCTTCTACTTCGGGGGTAACTTCTTGTTGAGAGGTTTCTGAGTGTTTAGCTTGGTGAGGAAGCCATTACGAAGGGGAAACTACTTTCTCTCTCTCCCTCCCTCTCATTCTTGCTGGTGTGCGTGTGTGTGTGTGTCTTGCTACTGAGATCACTACACCTCACTGCTACTGAGTTGAGCTATCAACTCTTCTTGGAGAAGTTGTATCAGCTATTTTGGATGTTACCTGTGCATTGGTGCAATTGTTGAAGCTCATCTTCATTCAAGTGTGCAATTGCCTTTCTTATATTTCTGAGGATTTCTGAAGTTAAGGATCTCACCTCACTTCAACAAGGTAGGATTCAATCTTTTGATCACCATCTTCTATTTCTCCTTCCTTATTAAGTCTTGAAATCCAATAGCTATCTTGACATCCTCTTTAGTTTAAGAAGTTTGATCACTTGTTAATTGCCTTAAGTGTGTGAGATATCTTGTGAGAATCATGTATCTACTCTTTACAAGATTTATCTTAGTATGAGGTCTTAGAGATCCATTCTTATTCATGTTCTTTTCCTTCCACAATTCAGTGTAATCTAAGTAGTTAAGTAATCATTTCTCTTGAGTTTGTTGACCTTCAGATTTGGAGATTCATTCCATGATAAGGTTCAAGCCTTCATCACATAAGGTTTTATGTTTCCCATGAAAGACAATGTCATCCTTTTCTTCCATTAACCTTTGTGCCATTTTGAGATCATGTTGACTACAATTCTTGGATCTTATCGATCATTTAGATAAACTACATTCCATATCTTTTCCTTGACTTTCTTGTCATGTTTAGCTTCATGTTTGAGGATAAAATCATACCTTATAAGGTTCCAATCATGTTAGGTATGATAGGTGGGTATATTAGTATCATTTCTGGGTGATCTTAGCCCATTTTTGCAAGTTTACACTGCACCTGTCGACAGCCGAACCTTGCCCTGTCGACAGGGGCCTCTGTCCAGAGCCCAGAAATTGAAATATGACAGGGGCTGTCGACAGAAACCTCCTTGCTGTCGACAGCAACTGACAGGCCTGAGAAATCAGACTTCTGGAAAGCCTCCCTGTCGACAGGAAGACCCTGCCTGTCGACAGGTACCTTCAGCCCAGCAAATTTTGCACCTGTTTTGACTTGTTTTGTGATTGAAATCACACCCAATTGATCCAACCAAATGTTCACTCATTCATAGATGTTTTTATCACTCAAAACACCTACTAAATCAGTCAAGCTTATTCCTTTATACCTGAACTTTCACTCCAAAGTTTCGAGCACAATTGACATCGTGAAATTGTCATTTCCTGAATTCAATGAAGGGACATAGCTCCCAAAAGTTTGTATATAAGCTATAATCTTGTATCCTTGATCTATTGCATGAATGAGTGTGTGAAGATGACAATTTGAGTCTCGGACTCGTTTGATAATTATGCCAGGCAAATAAGGGCTGGTTCAGTCCTGGGGGAGCGCCCGAATTCGTCACTGGCCGCGCGGGGACGTTGAGAATTTCTGGATGTTGGCATGCATCAATTATGTTTGATTAGTCATCATATCATGCTTGTGTGTATGAGAATATCTATTTTTGAATTTAAGTATTCTCTTACGAGAATACTCTTGCTTCTGAAAGCACTCATGAGAATTTGTGTATCTTGATTATGTCATACTTGTTCGTTATCTTGAACTTCATGTCAGTGATCCACACTTGTTTCTATCCTTGATTATAATCATGTAAATCCTCTTGATTTAAAAGAATTGAGTTCTACTGGGCTAGTTAGCTCATTAAATTTAACATTTTCAGGTGATCAAGATGGAGTTGATGCTTAAGGGGAATTTGTGTGCTGAGCGGATAATCCGATGCTGAGCAAAGCTATTAGTTTTTGCTTTCTTTGTAAATAAAAGGAGAATGTAATAAAGATACAATCTACTTTTGTTTAATCCTCATTTAGACTGTAATGAGGAGTATCGTGTAATAAGTTCCGCGAACCGAGTTGGTTATAATTATACCTTTCGTTATTTACATGTTTATAATCTGTCATTTCCGATAAATGCAATTTTATTAGGACGTGACAGATTAAATTGGTATCAGAGCCTTAGTTCGATAAACCTAGGGATAACCTGTGAGGATGGGTAGAAAGCCTGAGGTTAAGCTAGATAAGTATAGTTGGATATAGATTGTATTGAGTATGAAATGAAAATTTAGAGGATTCCTTCTTTCTTTTATTCTTGCTTCTTATTCCTACACAAGAACTTCATAATTAAAGTGTTTACCATGTATACACACTTGAAACAACCATAGATGTGTTGTTCTATTTCTTGTAACCATGCTTTAGTTAAAGTTTATGTTATGACTCAAGCATACTATGAAATTCATCCTATTAGAAGTAAGAAAATGTTGTCAATCATGTAAAGATTCATAGGAACACTTGGTAGAATTTCCTATGGTAGTTTTTCAAGATTCCTGGAAGTTTAGATCACACCTGTCGACAGCCAGCATTTACTTGTCGACAGGTAACATGCTTCCAGAACCCAGAAATACAAAACTGTCAGTAACTGTCGACAGATAGCCTTGATCTGTCGACAGATGTCCTTCACCTGTCGACAGCCGACTCTGGTCTGTCGACAGATACCCTCAGAACCAGAAAAACCTTGCTCTGTCTGTTGCTATCTGTCGACAGCCACTTCCAAGCTGTCGACAGACACCAGTCTGTGATGAACTGGTCCTTCTTCAGTCAGTCAGAAGAGTCATCAGGCACTCTGTAGAACTGAAACTCATACCTTATTTACATTCCATATCATTTAAGTAAATGTTATAATTTGATGTTTCATTTACTTAAGATATTACATGTAAATAAGGAAGTACCCCCCATTTGAATCCAATAAAAATATCAGAAAAATCATATCCTTACCAATAAAAAGTCAACTCTCCCACCGAAGAAGAAAAACGCGATTTTGGCGATTCCATCAAAATAGCGTCTTTCTAATTTCTCACAATTTGGCCTACCTAAAAATTTCATAATTCGAATAAACCTACTAGAATGATAAAAATTCAAGGTCCGGTGAAAAATGGTTAACACACATATGACTTCTCCAAGGGAGCCCTCTCCTACTGAAGGAAAAGTCAAACCTGTTCATCCCTTAATTTACGTCACAATGACTTTTGCATTGATATGTTATTATATCCAACTCTAAACAAGAATTAGTAAATGAATGATTTAATCGATCATATAGATTTCATGACTATCCACGTGATATATTCTTCCGTTAACTTTCCAATTTTCTTGGATTCTAAATTATTATACCACTGAGATAGATTATATAATCTACATCCATTCCTTACTAAACCAAGTAAGACTCTTTAATAACTTACATGTGTTTAACACTCACATAATTGATGAATCAAAATTTCAAGATTGTTTTAAATCTCACGAAGCTTATGGACAAGTAGTGATGTAAAATGTTATATATCTTCTGACTGGTTAATGGAACTAGGGTGTTGTGAATCTAAAGCCTGTGCATGATGAAATTTACATGGTTTGATTATAGAAATTTAGGATTAGTTAGTATGCTTTCATAATTCTATACATGTTAAACCTCATATTTGTTTCAGTATGGACTTGAATGCCCAAGAGAGGCTGGTGACAGCCATGGAAATGCTTCGTCAGGATATTGAGTTGTATGCTCAAGCACAAAAGGAAGCCCATGTACTACTTAAGGAAGAAATCCTTAATCTAACTGCGGGTGCTTTCTTTGCCGGAAATCCTAGTGCCGCATTAGATGTAATGACTCAAGTCATGTGTAGGCTTGACAATCTCAAGCTGGGGCAGGATATGCTGCAGCACCAGTTTGAGGAATATTGGGAAGCCATTACGGATGCGGCAAGGGAGCTATACCACGGAGCCGACGAAGTTCAGCAGCCGCAACCTGCTGAAGTTGTTATAGATCTGACCCAGAATTAGGAAGACTTAGGCAACTTGTCTTTCTTTTGTAACCTCTCCTTTTGTGTAAATGACTGTTGTGAGTATGTAATTCCCATGTGTGGGAAATGAGAGGTTAGAGAAGGATGTTTTTGTAAAATGGAATAGCTGGAAGTAGAAGATGGCGGCAAGTTAGTTGTTATCTATGGATGTAACTTTTGATGTAAATATCTGACTGATGAATGAAATGACGTGTTATGTGGATTTGAAATATGTATATGTGTGATGAATGTTAGTGGGTGGACTGTGAAATTAATGTATGCCCTATTGATGTTTCAGATCATTACCTAATTATTGTTATGGACGGAGGTGATGCTAATTGGAGGAAAATGGAGAGTTCAATGCATGACTTGACCCGAGTAATGAGGACTGTAGCCCGGAACAACAGCCATAACGGGACAAGTTTATTCAGGGATTTCCGAAGCTTAGATCCTCCGAGATTTGCGGGAAGTACAGACCCGGATGAAGCTGAAAACTGGTTAAGGGATATTGAAAGGATATTTGGAGTAATCAAATGTACTGAGGAGGAAAAGATCCGGTTGGTGGTTTTTCAGTTAGAACGGGATGCTAGAGCGTGGTGGGATACTATAACATCCACATTAGAAGAGCCAACTCAAATCACTTGGGATGAATTTGTGGAGTTGTTTAATGATCAATATTTTTCTGAAGTTGTACAGGAGAAGAAAGCAAATGAATTTGCTAATCTGAAACAACTTAGGATGACAGTATCCGAATATGAGGCTCAATTTGCTCGACTATCCAAGTATGCACCACATCTTATAGTCACGGATAAGCTAAAAGCTAAGAGGTTCATGAATGGACTACGTCCTACCTATATTGTACAGTTAACTTCACATTTGATTACTACATATTCAGAGATGGTCAAAAGAGCTTTGGCTTTGGAAGCTGCCAATGAAATGGTGGATAAAATTAAAGGAAGGTTAGGAGAAGGATCTTCGAATCGGAAGAGAAAGTTTGAACCAGGAAATACTCCGAAAGTTCAACAATCTGGAAACAAGACAGGAAAAGCTCAGAATGGAAATAAAGAGGTGTGTAAACACTGTCATGTTAGAGGACACAAGATGGAAAATTGTTGGCGTAGGCTGGGAGCATGCCTCAGATGTGGGAATACTCAGCATCGAATTTCAGAATGTCCAATGGTTAAGAAGGTATCAACCAACCCAAATTCTCAAGGAAAGCAGCCAAGACAAGGGAGAATACAAGCTGTTCAAGAAATAGAGCCTGAAACTCCGCAGGAAGGCAAACTGATTGAAGGTACACTCACCATAAACTCAAAGCTTGCTCACGTGTTATTTGATTCAGGAGCTACGCACTCCTTTATTAGTTATAATTTTGCTAAAACTTTGGAAATACGACCAGTCCTATTGTCTACACAATTGGAAGTAGCAACTCCATTAAGTGAGGGTAAGAAACTTAGAGAGTATTACCCTGATAGTCAGATTTTGTGTGACGAACACAACTTATGTGGTGATTTAATATGCTTGGAAATGTGGGATTATGACGTGATCCTTGGAATGGATTGGTTATCTAAATACCATGCTAATTTAGATTGCCAATTAAGGAGAGTCTCATTTTCAGGAAAGGAAAATTGTTCTCTGACTTTTGACAAACCTCATGTTAGAAGAATACCGATAATCTCAGCAGTCAAGGCTTGTAAGCTAGTACAAAAAGGTTGTCAAGGGTACTTGGCTTCTGTAACAATACTAAATCAAGATATCACGGGATTGGGTGTTATTCCGGTGGTAAGGGAATTTCTTGATGTTTTTCCTGAAGAATTACCTGGTATACCACCTAATAGAGAGGTGAATTTCTCGATTGAATTGGTACCGGGAGCTACACCAGTATCAAGAACACCATATAGAATGTCGGTAGAAGAATTAAAAGAATTGAAAAGACAGTTGAATTGATAGAGAAAGGATTTATCAGACCTAGTACCTCGCCGTGGGGTGCTCCAGTGTTATTCGTGAAGAAAAAAGGATTGGAGAAGTAACCTATCAATGGGCACTTCCGCCACAATTGTCCAATGTACATGATATTTACCACGTATCGATGCTAAGAAAATATGTTTATGATCCAGACCATATCATTGGATATCAAGATTTGGAAATACAAGAAAATTTAGCATATGAAGAAAGACATGTACAAGTTCTTGATAGAAAAATCAAGCAACTTCGGAACAAGGAAGTTCCCTTATTAAAAGTTCAATGGAATAAACGCGGACAAGAAGAGGCAACATGGGAACTTGAAGATGCCATCAGAACCAAATATCTGGAATTGTTTACAGGTCAGTAACCACACTCTTATGTAATTAAATTTGGAGGACCAAATTTCTTTTAGTGGGGGAGAGTTGTAATACCCCAAAATTTCTATTACTATTTATTTATTCCAAAACAAGGATAATTAAGTTATAATACCTTAACGTTGTCAATAAATTGAAATAATTGACATGTAAGTACGACTAGTAGTAACGAACATTACCCCAGTGACGCGCATCGAAATGCGTGCCTCCACAGGGCGATTCTGGAAACGACGTCAAAATAAAAATCCGAGAACATCATAAATTCCAAAAAAATGTGGAGAAATTTAATATGTAATTATCTGAATTTTTCGACGTACGGATTTCAAGGTACAGTCGACCCGACCATTTTTCGGGTGATTTTTCACCTACTGTAAAATAAAATCTAAAAATTAATTAAAAATCACCACAATTAGTAAAACAACCATATTAGTCTATGGTTAAAATTTCAAAGCAGTCAGACATGATTTGGATAAGTTTCTTTAAGAAACAAGTGACCAATTGAATTACTTGGGAATTACGTAATGGGTTTTCTGGGTAATTTGTAATGGGTTACGTGGAGGCTTAGAGTGAGGCCAGCACCCAAGGGAGACATGGTAACACCTCAGTTACCATGTGTAACTCTCTAAGCTTGCATGTGCTAGGTGTTTGAAGGAGGTAAAAGGTGAATTTACCTCAAACACATGTCCCCCTACGTGTCCTTATGCATGAAATTAGCTTAGGTCTATAAAAACCCCTTCCCAACCATCATAGCTAGTTTCTTTCACTTGTTCTACTGTTATGCTGCTTCTACTTCGGGGGTAACTTCTTGTTGAGAGGTTTCTGAGTGTTTAGCTTGGTGAGGAAGCCATTACGAAGGGGAAACTACTTTCTCTCTCTCCCTCCCTCTCATTCTTGCTGGTGTGCGTGTGTGTGTGTGTCTTGCTACTGAGATCACTACACCTCACTGCTACTGAGTTGAGCTATCAACTCTTCTTGGAGAAGTTGTATCAGCTATTTTGGATGTTACCTGTGCATTGGTGCAATTGTTGAAGCTCATCTTCATTCAAGTGTGCAATTGCCTTTCTTATATTTCTGAGGATTTCTGAAGTTAAGGATCTCACCTCACTTCAACAAGGTAGGATTCAATCTTTTGATCACCATCTTCTATTTCTCCTTCCTTATTAAGTCTTGAAATCCAATAGCTATCTTGACATCCTCTTTAGTTTAAGAAGTTTGATCACTTGTTAATTGCCTTAAGTGTGTGAGATATCTTGTGAGAATCATGTATCTACTCTTTACAAGATTTATCTTAGTATGAGGTCTTAGAGATCCATTCTTATTCATGTTCTTTTCCTTCCACAATTCAGTGTAATCTAAGTAGTTAAGTAATCATTTCTCTTGAGTTTGTTGACCTTCAGATTTGGAGATTCATTCCATGATAAGGTTCAAGCCTTCATCACATAAGGTTTTATGTTTCCCATGAAAGACAATGTCATCCTTTTCTTCCATTAACCTTTGTGCCATTTTGAGATCATGTTGACTACAATTCTTGGATCTTATCGATCATTTAGATAAACTACATTCCATATCTTTTCCTTGACTTTCTTGACATGTTAGCTTCATGTTTGAGGATAAAATCATACCTTATAAGGTTCCAATCATGTTAGGTATGATAGGTGGGTATATTAGTATCATTTCTGGGTGATCTTAGCCCATTTTTGCAAGTTTACACTGCACCTGTCGACAGCCGAACCTTGCCCTGTCGACAGGGGCCTCTGTCCAGAGCCCAGAAATTGAAATATGACAGGGGCTGTCGACAGAAACCTCCTTGCTGTCGACAGCAACTGACAGGCCTGAGAAATCAGACTTCTGGAAAGCCTCCCTGTCGACAGGAAGACCCTGCCTGTCGACAGGCACCTTCAGCCCAGCAAATTTTGCACCTGTTTTGACTTGTTTTGTGATTGAAATCACACCCAATTGATCCAACCAAATGTTCACTCATTCATAGATGTTTTTATCACTCAAAACACCTACTAAATCAGTCAAAGTTTATTCCTTTATACCTGAACTTTCACTCCAAAGTTTCGAGCACAATTGACATCGTGAAATTGTCATTTCCTGAATTCAATGAAGGGATAGCTCCCAAAGTTTGTATATAAGCTATAATCTTGTATCCTTGATCTATTGCATGAATGAGTGTGTGAAGATGACATATTTGAGTCTTGGACTCGTTTGATAATTATGCCAGGCAAATAAGGGCTGGTTCAGTCCTGGGGAGAGCGCCCGAATTCGTCACTGGCCGCGCGGGGACGTTGAGAATTTCTGGATGTTGGCATGCATCAATTATGTTTGATTAGTCATCATATCATGCTTGTGTGTATGAGAATATCTATTTTTGAATTTAAGTATTCTCTTACGAGAATACTCTTGCTTCTGAAAGCACTCATGAGAATTTGTGTATCTTGATTATGTCATACTTGTTCGTTATCTTGAACTTCATGTCAGTGATCCACACTTGTTTCTATCCTTGATTATAATCATGTAAATCCTCTTGATTTAAAAGAATTGAGTTCTACTGGGCTAGTTAGCTCATTAAATTTAACATTTTCAGGTGATCAAGATGGAGTTGATGCTTAAGGGGAATTTGTGTGCTGAGCGGATAATCCGATGCTGAGCAAAGCTATTAGTTTTTGCTTTCTTTGTAAATAAAAGGAGAATGTAATAAAGATACAATCTACTTTTGTTTAATCCTCATTTAGACTGTAATGAGGAGTATCGTGTAATAAGTTCCGCGAACCGAGTTGGTTATAATTATACCTTTCGTTATTTACATGTTTATAATCTGTCATTTCCGATAAATGCAATTTTATTAGGACGTGACAGGGTTCCCGTCCCTCTTCTAGTTCCGGTTGGCATCATAGTGGAGTCGGGCCTTCCCACCAGCAGAGTAATGTCTTTACTTGTGAGCCTTGGGGTTTGTCCCGGCTGTTGTACTTTGTGTTATGACTACGTTATGGAACTGAATATGTACATTCATGTGAATATATGTGAGAAATGGTATCTTATATGTGTTCATTGTGTTTCTTTATATTTTCATAGACACGTGTGATTGATATCCCTTGCGAGGCTTCGGCCCGATCGCGGGAGGCGGAGTCGTGTCGGGCACGTTAGTGGGTTAATGAGCCCGAATAGCGAGGACCGTCATAGGTGTGGTTCTTGTTGTGCTTGCCCCTCTGTTCGTACGGTGCTTGGCACTTGAGGGTTTGTCCCTTTTAGATGTTGTCTCCATTGCCTAGGACCCCCATCCTCAGGAGCCTTTGAGGGAGCGTTCGGGGGCTGCGAGCGTGCTCGAGTTGGCAGCCATGCTGGCAGACTCTAGAGCTGAGGGGAAAATGAGGTTTGGACAGCGGCGCTGAGTCGTTTGTAGAGCTCTCTTGTTTGGGGCAGGACACCGAGGTCGTTGAGGTGTTCTTTTTCCGGCGCAGCCCAGATAGTCCTTTGTCTCACTGCCTCGCTCTACGTTGGTTTCAGAGCTGCGTAGGGAGGTCAGGCGTGGGGCCACAGCTTGGCCAGGCTGTGGTGCTGCGTGTGTTTGTGTGTTCTGTGGTGGCTCTGTCTCGCTCTTCTGGGGATGTTAGAGGCAGGAGCTAGGCTAGCGAGCAGAGGGAGTGGCCGGTGTGTCCTCCTCTTGGCTGCCAGTGGCGGTGGCTTGGTTGTTGTTGTTGTGACGACGTTTCCAAGTGTTATCTCATTTCCCTAGCCTGCACGGTGGTTGTTGCCTGGCCGTGCCTAGCTTCTGTGGGCATCGTTGGTCTGGCCTTGTTAGCCCGTGCTTCTGGTGGTTTCCGCTTCGGTGTTCTATCTGTTCTGTAGTCCCGTTCCTTGGTGCCAGTCCGTAGTGGCACCGGTGTGTGTGGTTTCTTGACCTCATATGTGTCCGGGGTCTAGTGTGGTTCTACTTGTGGGCCCTCGGTCTTGTGGAAGTCTGAGGTGGCCGTGCTTGTGGTGACATGTCATTGTCACTTGGTTGTTTCGTGGTCTCAGCGGGTGCGCCGAGGGTTGTTTCTGCTTGGTGCTCGACTCTATTGGTTTCTGCGGGAGTCGTGTGTGTGTCACGACCTAGGTTGGTGGTCATGGCATTTCATTGTTCTATTCTTCTACTTAGTAGTACTCTGCTGTAGGTGTTCCTTGCTTTACTACTCTCTAGTGTTGTTTCCTATTTTTGGAGTTTCTGTTACTCTGGCCGGTGAGTGACTGGTAATCCCTACTGGGCCTTGTTCGTGAGGCTCAACCCCCTACTCTCTTCAGCTAGGGGCTCATCGTCGCGGGAGCTCGATGTTCGACGGGTTGCGGAGGCGACCGTGGCACCGTGTGCTGTCAGCAGCAGTGAGAGCGAGTGTTGTGAGCTCTTGTATCTGAGTGAGTTGAGAGTTTTGCTTTGCAAGTTCTCGGGGTATGCCCCTTAAGGACTAAACCTTTCTTCTTGTACCTGTGCTTTTATTTGGGACATGTTGTACAAACTTTTATATATTGTATATCTTGTTATAGTTATTTAAATTCAGTACATATCTCACTAGACTATTTCTTCTAACCCTTATGGGTCTTCGGATCCATAGGTGGTGACACAACTTCGGGGTCCCTGGCGGGGGGTCCGAGAGGTCGGGTCGTTACAAAGTCCACCCTCAGGCTCTCCATCTGCGCCTGAAGAGTCGCCCCCGCTCCCTGCCGCTGCACATAAATAAAGAAATATGTCAGTCTAAGTTGATACATGTGTAGAAAGGTGGTGACTTAGTGTCTTACCTCTGTCTCTAACTCCCGGGTCCTCGCCTCCAGCTCCCGGATTCTTGCCTCCGCCCGGTCCAGAGCCTCTCGCAGACCACCAGGTCCCCACTGGGAGGCTGTGCGGACGAGCTCGTTCCCGCGCCTCGGCTCGCCCACACCCTCGCTAGCTCCTCTCTCTGCAATCACATACATTGGTTAATCCACAAATCAAATCAAATCAAATCGTGGTCAAGGGTGAGTTGTCACTTACCAAGGACTGTGTCTCGACGCAGAGCCTCTCCATCTCCACCGCCTACTCTGCCAGCCACCCCTCCAGGAGCCTCACCGCCTCAGACTCGGGCATCTGTCATCCACACTTTAACGTTAGAATCAATTAATTTGATGTCAAGAGTTTAGGGTAGAGAGTCACTCACCACTCGACGGTCTAGCCGAAGTTGCCCGGCGTAGCATGCCCGGTGGTCCTCCAGGTACGTCGTGCTGTCCTGGAGGCCGGTGCGTTGTAGGACCTGCTCCCCTTCTCCCCTTCAATAGGCGACGGTGCTACCGTGCTCCTCGCCCCAGTCGCAGTCCTCGGCAAAGAAGTGCCGACGGGAGTGTCCCTCTCTCCCTAGAGAGGGTACCTCTAGGGCCGGTTGATGCCAACCTAGAGTCCGTACCACGAGCTTCAGGAAGAGGGGCTTGTACGTCCCTAGGTAGAGCAGCAGTACGTGACGGTCGAAAAGTGGTCGACTCGCCACCACGGCTGGGTGAGATGCATCTGCCTCCCCCCTGGTAAGGGGTCCATACCACCTGCAAGTAGGAAGAACACTGGTCAGTAAATTCACATCAAATAGCAAATGAAAGCAGAAGAGTGAAGGTTGAGGATTATACCTGATCGTGGGAGAAGAGGTCTAGTTGCGCACGCACATCCTCGACACGTCGATCCGTCACCCTCGGATCGGGCGTCACCTCCCATCGGGCCATGAGGGGTACCATGGCCCGGCTCCCCTCCGTCTGCACACCACGCCTCATGGGGAGGTGGGTGTACCCCCAGATCTGCAAGAAAGAAAAACACGTCAGTCAGGCACAATTTATAATCAATGATGAGCATTAAAGAAAGTTGCATACCTGAAGGAAGGGGGTGAAGCCCCCAGTGCTTTGAGAACGCCGCAAGCTACTGCGAAGGAGAGAGAAGAGGTGACCCAGCACCGCGACGTATCTGCGTGCCTGCTCCAAGTCTCGCAGCAGTAGCAGGAACTTGCAATTCATCTGAGATGATTGCATTGGGAAGAGGAGCCGTTCGAAGAGGTACATCACGAAGATGCGTACCGACACCTCCTCGCTCGGTCCCTCCAACTGGATCGAGCCCCGCACCCCGGTGCCGAACTCCTCCAGCGTCTCCAGAGCTCCTCTCCTCCCCCCTCTCAATCCCACTGCCTCCGACAGAGCTCCAAGTAGGATGCTATGGATTGGCCTCCTCCGCTCGGCCACGAACTCCGCTCCCAGCAGCTCTACCACCTCGTCGTGGTAGTTCCTCCTCTCCTGCCCTACTACCGGCTCTCCCTGAACTGGTAGTCTTGTCAGATATGCCACATCCTCCAATGTGGGTATCATGTGTCCCCAAGGCATGATGAATGCCTTGCAGTCCTCATCCCACCTCTCCCTTAATGCCTCGAGGTAGGGGACGTCCACGTGGAAGGGCCGCACTGCCAGGAGGTGCCCAAACCCCATATGTGCCACCCGCGTCTACTGGGCCTCCGATAGTGCCCTGTACCATGCCCAGCATAGGTCCCAGGTCACTCTGCTCCTCATTCGGCCCTTTCCCTACATAAAACATAGAAAAATCAACGTGAATATTGATTGTCGTTAATAAAAAGTTGGCGGCAACACCGTTTACGTTTACAGAAAATAGACGTCCATGTGTGCATCGTTTACTGAGGATTGACGGCAAGGTTGTTGCCGTCAAGTTCGTCAGTTGACATCCATCCCCTTGCCTTTAAGTTAACCTTGACGGCAACATGATGGACGTTTATAGGAACTCAACGTCAACCAATGTTGACGTCAAGTTCCAAGTGAACCCGACGGCGTCTCCCCTATTTCCCCCTTCTTTCCCACTTTTTCCAATCGCACAGGGAGGGGGTTTAGGGTTTGTGGGCCTACCTTTGGCCGGCATGAGGGTTGCTGGCACTCCTCCATCTCTGTTTCTCCCTCCTCCCCTTCGTCATCATCGATCGGTCCTTCTTCCTCTGGTGCACTGACCGGATTGGTTTCATCCTCCACCAAATTCTACTCCACTGCCGAACCCCCTATCGTCTCCTCCACCTCTTCCTCCATCCAGCGAGGGCGGTCTATGAGCGCTTGTTTCTTCCCTCTCCCCATCAGTCCAATCCGATCCAGTTCAAGGTAGAAGGAGAAGAAGAAGAAGAATTGAAGGTGTTAGAAGAAGAGGATGGGAAGATTTGAAAGGGTAAGAGTAAGAGCAAGAGCAAGGTGAGAAGTGTTGAGTGTAGAAGGATTATCTAGAGGGGGGGGGGTGAATAGAGAATCTTCAGAATTACGCGGTAATTTAGAGATTAAAGAAACAGTGAGTTAAGGATGCTAATTGAACAATCAAATTCAAAGCAATGAGGAAGCAAACCAGACACAAGAGAGCAGAATTTTAAGGTGGTTCGGCTCCAACGAGGAGACCTACGTCCACCCTTCACCAAACCAGTGAGGTACCACTACGAGAACAATTGATAGTTCCTCGTACACCTGTTGATACACAGCTTCTTCACATCCGCTGACTTACAGCTTGAACAAACCGCTGATTACACAGCTTGAACCCAGATGATCCAATCACAACACGTGAAGGATCAACTCAATCCACTTCACATAGAAGCAGATTACACAACCTTTTAATATTCAGAAGAAATTAAAAAGAATTGAGTAAAGAGTTGCCAGAATGTGTTTAGAGATCATCAAACTCTCTGCTCAGGAGCTCGATTCAGATTGCAACAATTCTTACCTCCAAATTTGAACCCTCCTCAGGAAAATTCTTCTTGTAATTGCAACATATGGATCTCACGCATCAAAGTTGAAGAAGCATTCTGATCCCCTATTCCTGAAGCTCAGCAGTAACACCTTGAATTCATCAGATTGGCTCGATTCCTCAGCACATTCTTCAGATCGAGGCTTCTTGCTGAGATCTCCCTTTCGAAAAGCTTCTACACTGTTCTCCTCTTTCCCGCTCTCCAATTTCCTAGCTTCAGGACTCCTCTTTCTTTCTGATTCGAAAACGGAATACTTCACCTCATTTTATCTGATCGCTCGGGATCTTGTGCAGTGGGCCCCTCAAAAGATTCCCAAAAAGTAGAGGAATCGTTTTGCCGCCAAGCGACAGTATCTTCCAGAACAGATGATGTGTACGTGTGATCCCAACCAATGGCCTAGGATGACGTGCCCATGTGCTAACCGTTGTGCTCTTAAAAAAAAATTCTAAGTGTAGTAGTGGACACTACCAAGACATAGTGTCAACACACATAAGCTTTAAGTGCAACTTATGCCTTAGTACACAAGGTCACAGATCTAACCTGATCTTTTCAAGATATTGACTTGATCTTCCCTCTGAATCAACCTGATAGATGGATAGCGTCGACCTCATGTCCAACAAGTGTCGACCTTCTCTTTACTCGTCTTCACAGTGCACTTTAATCCCTGAGTAGTGTTGACCTTATCTTCATTTGGTGTCAACCTTAGCAGCTTGCTTCTCCTCAGTAAAATTTATAAAAATCTCTAGTGTTGACACGCTCTCTGAATAGAGTTGATCTGTCTTGACCACATCTTCTAAGCACAACACAAAGAGGCCACTAGTGTCGGCCTATGTTCCAGGTAGTGTCGACCTTATCTGACTTCATCAAATTTTTTATTGATGCAAGTGAGTTGTACATGTAAAACAAATGTTGTGTGTCAAATATCTTTACCTTTTTTACTTCAAATATGACATCATTAAAACCAGGGACACAACAATCTTCCCCTTTTTGATGATAGCAACAATTGGTCATAGATGTTTGAGCTTGTCAAGTTGAAAACCAGTGATTCATCCAAACCATTTACACAAGTAAACAAGCCATTTATGCAAATGAGACAACAGTTGTACAACTTCATTTGCAAGAGACATTTTCTGATGTTTTCATTTCAAGAACTGAGATTTTAGAAGAAAAACATCAACTATGAAGGTTCAAGAACCAAGATGTGACAAACACCCACATTCATCAATTTTGATGCCCCAACAAAAAACAAAACACCCATCATACCATCAGACATAGCAACAAACAACTATGTAGTCAAGCAACTATGTATCTTCTCCCCCTTTGACATAAGCAAAAAGTGGATATCATGGAGGAGAAGGAGTTGGCTGTTTTGGAAACAATTTGTTCTCAATCCGAGTCAAGCAAAAGTGCAAATCCTCATAATTATCTCGGAGATAAATCTGAACATCATTGAATCTAGTATTCAGAAAATCTGTCAACTGAGCAAACTGATGATCAATAACCATTGGAACATTATCAATGCCATGAGGCATGGTAGGTGCAACAGCTGAGGAGGTAGCTTGATTGTTGTCAGTAGATTCATTGATATCATGTAACCTCCAAACTTTGTTAAATTCATCTCTCATCAATTGAACTTCCTTAGAGATGTCTTCATTATAATTTCTCAGAACATTCATCCTTTGAAGTATAAGTTGTACAGACTGAACTAAACCAGGAATTTCATTGAACTTTTCAGTTCCTTGCTGAAGATCCGTGACAATGGATTCAACTTGGTCATAGATTTTTGCCTGTGTGTAAGAAACTGAATTGAATACATACCCAATAGTCTGAATTAGCTGATCAGATCTAATGCTAGTAAACATGTGAATCTGCTCTTGCCTACCAACATTTGCTGTTAGTTGTTGCTCAATCCTTTCCAAACGACTATCAAACTGTAAGGCTTGCTCTTCCATCTTGGTGATCAAGAGAACTATGGACAGAAGTAAAATTTTCTTCTAGAAAATTGAGAAGATTTGAAGGAATTTGAGCTACTGCAGACGATGATGAAGGATAATCATGCACTGATGGAACATGTTCAGTATGAGGAAAAAGAGGAGGAGAAAAATGTGGAGAATCTGATCTGAGGTAGTTATCTATAGAGATGTGAATAGGAGAAGGAATTTGCAGGTTGTCTTCCAGTCCAGTAACCTCAGGAACTCCATCGTTCTGTAAGCTCTGCTCTTCTTCACCTTGCTGAAATTGTTCCATTCCCACATTTTCATGAACATTTTCTAGTGCCCCCAAGTTAAGTTTCATGAACTTAGAAATATGATCCATGTCATAAGTATGGAATCTTGCTATCTTTTGAACTTTTGTCCCTGCTACCAGAACCGCCAACAGTTTAAGCATAGAGGACAAGTGAGCAGCATATGGCAAACTTCTTCTTAATTTGGGCTCGGTTACTTCATGTAGTAGTTGGCACACAATGGTTGCAAGATTAACTTTTTATTTCTTAATCAGGCAAATCATGAGAAATCTTTGAAGACTGGTGACTATCTACCTACCTCCTCCTTGAGGAGTCAAAATGGTAGTGCACCAATGATGCAGCAAACGATTTGCTAGTGGGAATCTGTTTGCATTCAGATGAGACACCTTTGCTTGATTGATATCCAGAACATTGTGTGGCAGTCCAGTTAAGACAGAGAAAGCCTCATGTGCATAGAATTGGAACTCCTGAGGGTTATGACCCTCGTTTGGAATCCCTAGCAACTGACTCACTACAACATTTGTGAGTACTATGGGAACACCTCTGACACTGGACTCAAGTGTGTACTTCTTACTAATCAGATTTTTAAAAAACTCTTGAATCAAAATGGGATAGTGTACTCTATGCATACTGACAAAATCTGTCCAGCCTGAAACTCTATCATATCAAGAAGTTCTGGCAGAAGACTAGTCGGACCTTCATCATTAATATTAATGATTCTGGGATGTAGAATTGGTTTGTTCCCAGTAATCATCCTTTTCGCATTTGAAGGTGGAGTTTCAAACTCTTCATCATCAGATTCATCATTACCAGATACTGATTCTTCTTCTTCTTGTATCACGTTTTGTGTTGCCTTTCCATCATTAGCTTCCTTTGTAGCACTCTCATTTTCTTCCTCTTCATCATGCTTGGAATTCGCATTCTCTTCCTCGACCAATAGTTGCTCGTAGTTATCTTCTTCAGATGGCTCAGCTTCACTAACACTGACCTTTTGCGATGGAGATGACATCTGCTCTTGCATACTCTGCTTGCTAGATTCACTATCGGAACCCTTGGAATTAGGACTTCCGTCAGACAACATTTGGGAATTTTGCATACTGCCGACATTCTCATCATAACTGCTCAACTCAACAAACTCCATTTTCTTCTTACCCTTTGAAAAAGTTTTCTCTTTTGCGGATCGGGGATGAGAGAATCTGCGGCTTGAGAAAGACGGAACAACGGATTTCCTTTCTCGAAGCTCAATCCCCTTCGCAGGATCGTTCTGGGCCTTCGTCCGCCGTTCAGGAACTAATGTGACAACCTGCTTTCTCTTTCCCCCACGATGAGGTTGCTGCTTAGGAGCCATGAGAAAATGAGCAGAGTATCGGGGATGGAGAATAAAGGTGATGCAGTTGCAGAGGAAAAAGTTTTTCCGGAGAGGAGTTGAGAAGGACGAAGATGGGAATTTCAAAACAGCTTTTAAGAATAGAGACATCCGAAGAGATGTGACTCTAAAAGCGTTGACCTTTCTTGGGAATACAGAGAGCCTGTGGAATAGTGAAGGCATAACGTGATCCAACTCCACAAGATAAAGTAGCATCGACTCTAAGGTTAAGAGTGTCGACACTAAGAGACTAAGGTTAAGGCCAATTTTCAACAAACTTGAAGAGGTGTAATTTCACTTTGATCCACTGAATTCTAAGTAGATCCTAGAAGAGTTAACAACATTTAAGCACTTTTTACACCTTCTGTCATAGTTATTAAGATTAATGGTTTGAAGATTATAAATTTTAGATCAACCATTAAAAAAAATTGAAGAATTCATGAGAGTAACTAACAGAAAAGAAGATAATTCTTTAGATAGAGAATTAACATCGGTATGAACCTGCTTACTCATTACATGTAACAATGTGACCTTGGAAAGATTTTAAAGCATGCTAAAACATATTGAATTAAAAAATCTGGCTTGAATTTTTCAGAAGTTTGGATATCTTTATCTTCAGTTCATCATTTTTTTTATTTAACACTAATGAACAATCTGATTTCCCTTTCTCTTTCATGCAAGAGCCCATATTTTTTACACACTAGAGATCCTGATTACTTATGTAGGGAATCATTTTGTTTCAGGGAAGGTTAGCATCTTTTCATGTGAGGATACATGTTTATCAAACACCATAATCCCCAATTACTCAGAATGCACCAAAAACAATTTAACGGTCCTGAACAGAATTAACTAGCTCATCATGACATACAATGCTTCTACTGATTTTATCAGAGATTTGCAGTTTCTCAGAGCATAGTCAGTGTTCTGCCATTTGAAAAATTTTGATGGCAGAATGATGAGATATTTTCTGGATCAAGAAGATTTTTCAAGACAAACAAAATTTTAGATGCTTTAGAAATTTGACCAAAGAGACCAACATTACATGAAAATTTTCAGAGTTTAATAGAAATGCAATTCTCACATGATGAGTCACTTTCTGCACTGTTATTTAACTGTCTTGAATCTTTCAAAGAATTTTTCAAAGGTTAATCCAGAAATTAATAACTCTTAAACCACAATCTTTTAATTTATGAGATAGAGGAGTTTAAAAATGTATAAATGAATTTAACTCCCCTGAAAAAAAAGAAATTCAATTTTTCACAATGAAGTTACTACCTCTCAGGAAATGATTTCTTGAACCAAGGAAAATAGTAAGCAGAAAAAGGACTCCCCCTCAACAAGTGCATAAAGACCCTTGGTACTGGGCGGAGACATGTACTCATGCATAGTGAAAGATTTTAGACAAGCTTAACTTATCCTTCTTCAAGTCACCATTTTATATACCACAAGGTCTAATACACTGTGAGGTAAGAAATTATTTGCATGAGGAAGATGAGATTTAAGATGAGATTTATGTACAAAAAAGGCTGAATAATGATAAGCAAACTTAGAAACATGGCACCTTATTGAGTGAAGAGAGGGATATGTTGGATCGAAATGGCAGATTCACAGTCCTAGAGGGGGGGGGGGTGAATAGGACTTTCTAACTTTTCAAAATTCTTCTGAAAAACACAACACTAAGTAGATGTGTTAGTACTTGGTGTGGTGTGTGTGATTCAAGTGTGAACTTGGCGGAAAACAATCACACAGAAAATTGCACAAGAGATTTATCCTGGTTCGGCCCTTCCCACATGGAAGTCCTACATCCAGTCCTCAAGCCAACCACTTGAAATTTCACTAAACTGCCAATCAACTTGGCCTTCTCTCACCCTTGAGAGGAAATTACAACACCCACTTGCTCCAAAGCAAGTCTTCCCTAAAACAGGGGTAAACAAGACTGCCTTATACCAAAGGCCTTCCCTTCACAAGAGGGGCAATGCAGAATCAAACTTCTGCAGAAATTACAACAGAAATGAAGGAAGAAACTCTTGTATGTTTGCCTCAAGAATGAGCACAGAACACACACTTTCCAGCAGGATTGAAAGATAATGAGTTCAATCTAAATCCTAGCTGAAGCTACTGGGGTGGACTTTGAAGTTAAAGCAATTACAGTTGCCACCCAAAAGACAGATCTTCAGAACAGGAATTTCTGAAGAGATTCTCTCAGATAAGAACTTGAGCAAGAAGGCTTTTAGAGAGCTTGAAGAATGCAGGATGAGCTTTCAAGGAATTGTTTTGAGCACTATGCGTCTTGTTGTTTCTTCAAGAGCTTTCTTCATTTTTTATAGTCTTCAAAAACTAGCTGTTTGGAGAAGATAGCCGTTGGAGTAAGATGGCTGTTGTGTTCTTAGCCGTTTGGAGATAGTCTTGGGGATCCTTTGGATCTTGGAAGTTTTATCTGAAGGGCCATGAATTTTGTCTCTTTCCAAGGTCTTCAGAAATAGGAGCAGTTGCCATAGCTAGAAGATAAGCTATTTAAAGTCTTGAGCTGAGCAACCCATGCTAGACATGTGCTCCAATAAATGCCTATTTAGCAAGGACAAGACAAAGACAAAAACGTCTCCATACCTTTGTGGTAGGTGGGTCAGTGGAGTACAACAAACAGTATGGAACCTAGTATTCTTAGTCATTTCAGAAAATAAAGCAGACAGACAAAAAGGTAAAGTATGGGTCTGTCAGTGGTAGGTGAGATGGTCAGAAGCCATGCGTCTGAAACTTACATAAATGCTTTGTGTCTCTTAGAAGATATAGACTGAGGCAAAGGCCACTAAGACTGTAAGACTAGAAATAAATTACAAAGAATGTTTTGCATAATTTTGAATGTACTGAATTTCATCAAAAGAAATATATTAAAATAATGATCATGAAATTTGTCACTGATTTTATACTTACAAGTACACAACTAACAGTGTAGTCGAATACAGTAGAATAGGTAATTCGACTTAGAAGTAAGCATGATTTGACTACAGTAGGAACTATGTAAATCGACTACAATAGAGCAACCAGCAGTCGAATGTAGTGGATATACTTTAGGATGTTGATTTACCCTTTTGGTATTCTTTATATCATCCACTGTTACAAACTTAGGAGTTGGATATACTTTATGATGAATAATATGTTCTTCATTTTGTGGGGGTGTGTATCCTACTCCATATTTCCTTTTTTCCTTTTCTGGCACCTTTCAGATCTACAAATAATGAAGTTTTGCAAGTAGTTATTTTATCTAAAGTGGCTCTTAGATAACTATTTTCTTCTTGCAATTTCTCTTCATTCTTCAGTTCTCTTAGATTTGATTCTAATTCTAATATTTTGTTATTCTTATTTTTCAAATCTTCACATAAAAGTTCATTAGCTCTTTTAGTTTCAGTTGAATTTTTCTTTAACCTTTCAACCTCATTTTTAAGAAAGATATTGCTTTTTTCTTGATTTAACAAATTTAGCTTGATTATTTTTATTTGCTTTACAACAGACTTATATTTTTCATAAAGTTCATTGAAGGCATCCTCTAGACTATCTGAATCAGATTCTGAGCAGGAAGTAAAAGATGTTTCAGAATTTACCTGTTCTAGTCCTGCCATGAGGGCTAGATTTGCCTTTTCTTCTTTTTCAGATTCTGAGCTGGAGGAGTCTGAGCTGGTAGCATCTTCATTATCCCATGTTGCTGCCATATCTTTCTTCTTGAACTTTTTGAATCTCTTTTCTTTGCCCTTCTTCTTTTCTGACTTTTCTGCTTGGTCCTTCTTTTTGAGTCTGGGACACTCAGATTTGTAATGTCCCGGCTGATTGCACTCATAACAGGTTGGCTCTTTCTTTTTGTCTTTCTTGAAGAACTTTCTTGAGCCAAACTTCTTCTTCTTAGCCAAAATTCTTTGTAATTTCCTTGAGAGCATAGCCTCATCATCACTGTCATCTGATTTCTCTTTGGAGTCCTCAGATGAAGAAGAATCTACAATCTTTAGAGCATTTGAAATTTTCTTCTTTGAAGAGCTTTCAGAAAATCTTTCCATATTTATTTCATGTGCCATGAGAGAGCCTATTAATTTATCAATGGACAATTCAGTGAGATCATGGGCTTCCTCTATGGAAGTGACTTTAGGGGTCCATACATTTGTTAGGGATCTTCATATCTTTCTAACTATTTCTTCATTGGTTAGATTTTTCCCTAAGGCACTTAATCCTACAATTATATTTGAGAATCTGTTGTACATTTGTGTTATATTTTCACTTGGAAGCATTTTGAATTGCTCATATTGAGATACTAGTATATCTATTCTAGTTTGCTTTACTCTATCAGTTCCTTCATAGGTTACTTATAATTTGTCCTACATTTCTTTCGCTGTCCTACAAGCCGAAAGTCTATTGAATTCTCTTTTAGATAAGGCACAACAAAGATAATTTTTTGCTTTATAATTTAGGGACATATTTCTCTTATCAGCAATAGATAAACCAGTAGAGGTAGAAGTTGCTCCAACTATTTCATAATCACCTTGTTCAATCACCTGCCAAAGGTCGTAGTCTGTACCTCTGATGAAGCATTCCATTCTCATCTTCCAATATTGATAATCTTCACCATCAAAGAATGGTAGCCTTGTGACTGATTGGCCTTCATAGTTGTGAGCTTCTGATGCCATTTCTTCTCAAATCTTTTGATTTTTCTGAGAAGACCTCAACTCTGATACCACTTGTTGGATAGAAGTGGCAGATTCATAGTCCTAGGGGGGGGGGGGTGAATAGGACTTTCTAACTTTTCAAAATTCTTCTGAAAAACACAACACTAAGTAGATGTGTTAGTACTTGGTGTGGTGTGTGTGATTCAAGTGTGAACTTGGCGGAAAACAATCACACAGAAAATTGCACAAGAGATTTATCCTAGTTCGGCCCTTCCCACATAGAAGTCCTACATCCAGTCCTCAAGCCAACCACTTGAGATTTCACTAAACTGCCAATCAACTTGGCCTTCTCTCACCCTTGAGAGGAAATTACAACACCCACTTGCTCCAAAGCAAGTCTTCCCTAAAACAGAGGTAAACAAGACTACCTTATACCAAAGGCCTTCCCTTCACAAGAGGGGCAATGCAGAATCAAACTTCTGCAGAAATTACAACAGAAATGAAGGAAGAAACTCTTGTATGTTTGCCTCAAGAATGAGCACAGAACACACACTTTCCAGCAGGATTGAAAGATAAGGGGTTCAATCTAAATCCTAGCTGAAGCTACTGGGGTGGACTTTGAAGTAAAAGCAATTATAGTTGCCACCCAAAAGACAGATCTTCAGAACAGGAATTTCTGAAGAGATTCTCTCAAATAAGAACTTGAGCAGGAAGGCTTTGAGAGAGCTTGAAGAATGCAGGATGAGCTTTCAAGGAATTTTTTTGAACACTATGCGTCTTGTTGTTTCTTCAAGAGCTTTCTTCATTTTTTATAGTCTTCAAAAACTAGCTGTTTGGAGAAGATAGCCATTGGAGTAAGATGGCTGTTGTGTTCTTAGCCATTTGGAGATAGTCTTGGGGATCCTTTGGATCTTGGAAGTTTTATCCGAAGGGCCATGAATTTTGTCTCTTTCCAAGGTCTTCAGAAATAGGAGCAGTTGCCATAGCTAGAAGATAAGCTATTTAAAGTCTTGAGCTGAGCAACCCATGCCAGACATGTGCTCCAATAAATGCCTCTTTAGCAAGGACAAGACAAAGACAAAAGCGTCTCCATACCTTTGTGGTAGGTGGGTCAGTGGAGTACAACAAACAGTATGGAACCTAGTATTCTTAGTCATTTCAGAAAATAAAGCAGACAGACAAAAATGTAAAGTATGGGTCTGTCAGTGGTAGGTGAGATGGTCAGAAGCCATGCGTCTGAAACTTACATAAATGCTTTGTGTCTCTTAGAAGATATAGACTGAGGCAAAGGACACTAAGACTGTAAGACTAGAAATAAATTGCAAAGAATGTTTTGCATAATTTCGAATGTACTGAATTTCTTCAGAAGAAATATATTAAAATAATGATCATGAAATTTGTCACTGATTTTATACTTACAAGTACACAACTAATAGTGTAGTCGAATGCAGTAGAATAGGTAATTCGACTTAGAAGTAAGCATGATTTGACTACAGTAGGAACTATGTAAATCGACTACAATAGAGCAACCAACAGTCGAATGTAGTGTAAGACTATGAGTCGAGGTGGTGAGTCGAATGATGTTTAACTATGAGTCGAAGTCTTGAATCGAATACAGTGTAAAAGAGTGAGTCAAAGTCATGAGTCGAATACATTGTAAAAGACATTCGACTGTATGAGTCGAAGTCATGAGTCAAATATAGTGTAAAAGATATTCGACTGTATGAGTCGAAGTCATGAGTCGAATATAGTGTAAAAGACATTCGACTATATGAGTCGAAGTCATGAGTCGAATACATCAGTCGAATTCAGTAGGCTATAGAGATAGTCTGTGCCTTAGAAAAGTTTGGGCATTGAATCTGTCTAGAAATTTTTGTGATATATCTATATTATGGAAAATACATATTTAGGGATTTTTTATGGTAGAAGCAAAATTTATTTAAAGATTTATCATAGCAAAATCATTATTATTTAAAGACTTAGGGGTAGTTGCTCAACAGGATAGTGTCGACACATTCACCAAAGGTGTCGACCTTATGAAAGAGTAAACAACACTGAGTGGATGAGAACTTCTTTCTTTTTAGATTGCATCATGACTGAGAGCATCTCAACCACTTCACCTTGCCAAGCTTGACCACTGAACATAACTTTCCACAATCTTCTATCTCTTTGACTTGAAAAGGATTTTATTCAGAACCAGGATTTTTGACCATTCGCATTCACATGAGAACATTTTTAGCAGATATTTAGAAACAATCAATCATGAATCCAACAAACAAAGACCAAGTTCTCTTCTTAAGCAGGAGAATCTTTCATTGCACAATGGTTTAGTAAAGATATCAGCAATTGTTTTTGAAGTTTCAACAAAGTGCAATTCAAAGGAATTTTTGCCAACTTCATCTCTTAAGAAATGATGCCTGATTTCTATATGCTTTGTCATAGAATGCTGAATTGGATTTTTTGCCAAGCAAATTGCACTAGTGTTATCACACAAGATTGGGACACATCCAAGATCTACTTGGTAGTCTTGGAGTTGATGTTTAATCCATAACACTTGAGTGCCACAACTCCCTGCAGCAACATACTCTGCTTCTGCAGTAGAGAGAGCAACCGAGTGTTGTTTCTTGGAGGCCCAAGAAACTAAACATCCTCCCAAAAATTGGCAATAACCACTAGTGCTCTTTCTATCTAGCTTACAACCAGCAAAATCCGCATCAGAATAGGATATCAAGTTAAATTCACTAAATGCAGGATACCACAATCCCAACTCATGAGTTCCTGCAAGATATCTGAAATTTTTTTTTGTAGCACTCATGTGGGATTCTTTAGGACAAGCCTGAAATCTAGCACACATGCACACTGAAAATTGAATGTCCGGTCTAGATGCTGTTAGATATAGTAAGGAGCCAATCATACCTCTGTAAACTTTTGAGTCTACATGATTACCTTTCAGATTAGCATCTAAACTCAGTGGTGCTCATTGGAGTTGCCATTGCTTTGGTATTTTCCATCTTGTATTTTTTCAGCAAATCTTGAATGTATTTGGATTGGTTTATGAAGATCCCTTCCTTTGATTGAACAACCTGCAGTCTAAGAAAGAATTTGAGTTCTCCCATTAGACTCATTTCAAATTCATTGGTCATTAATTCTGAAAATTCCTTACATAAGGAAGACTTTGTTGATCCAAAGATAATGTCATCGACATATATTTGGACCACCAAGATATCCTTTTCTTGAATTTTTGTAAAGAGTGTTTGATCAACTTTACCTCTTGAATACCCTTTACCTGTAAGGAATGAGCTCAACCGATCATACCATGCTCGGGGAGCTTGTTTCAGACCATATAAGGCTTTGTCCAATTTAAACACATGATCAGAAAAGTTAGTGCATTCAAAACCAGGAGGTTGTTCAACATAAACTTCCTCCTTAATCAAACCATTCAGAAAGACACTCTTCACATCCATTTGCTGCAATTTAATACCATGAGCACAAGTAAAAGCAAGCAAAATTCGAATTGCTTCAAGCCTAGCTACTGGAGCAAAAGACTCTTCAAAATCTATTCCAATATCCTTATTATAGCCTTTTGCTACTAGCCTAGCCTTATTCCTAATTACCTTCCCATCTTCACTGATTTTGTTTCTAAAAACCCATTTGGTTCCAATGACTCCTTGAGCGGAAGGACTTGGAACAAGATGCCACACTTTATTTCACTCAAATTGATTTAATTCTTCATTCATTGCATTTATCCAAAAAGAATTTTTAGAGCATCCTTTATGTTCTTAGGTTCAATTTGAGACACTAGAGTCATTTGATCAAGTTCAAAAATTGCTTTAAAATGAGATCTTGTCCTAGGAGGGTCAAGTAAGTTACTAATGATACTTTCCTGAGGATGATCTCTTAGCATTCTTATGTTCATTTGATCTCTTTCCCCTGACTTCATTGACTGAATCATGTGCTTCACTGCGGTTTGAACTCTTCTTGGTTGTTTCATCCTTTTCTTTTTGTTCCTTAGAGTTCTCTCCTTCCAGAAACTCCCCATCTTGCTTTTCTCTGCATAGATCAACATTAAATTCATCAAACGTGATATGATGAGATTCTTCAACAATTTGATCTTTTACATTGAAGACCCTATAGGCTCTTGAATGATCAGAATAGCCGAGGAATATTCCTAAGTCACTTTTGGGCTCAAATTTGTCCAAGTCATGTTTGTTGTTAATTAGAATAAAGCACTTGGTTCCAAACACTTTAAAATGTGCAATAGATGGTTTCTTACCTTTCAAAAGTTCATAAGGAGTCCTTTTGCAAAAAGGCCTTACCATTGCACGGTTTATGATATAACAAGAGGTGTTTATTGCTTCAGCCCAGAACTTCCTTGGCAGACCACTCTCAATCAACATAGTTCTGGACATTTCCACAAGAGTTATGTTTCTTCTTTCTACAACTCTATTTTGTTCAAGAGTTCTTGGTGATGAGAACATGTGAAAGATGTTGAGCAACTGCCCCTAAGATTTTTAAAATACTTATGAATACTGTTTTTGCTATGACAAATCTTTAAATATGTGTTTTCCAAAATATATATGTCACAAAATTCTATATAGATACAACATCCTGAATACTCAAAATTTTCTAAGGCCACAAAACTCTCTATAGCCTACTATATCCGACTGACATATTCGTAAAATCCGACTCCTTTAGAAACTCAGTCACAAGAAGTCCACACTTTTACACTGTATTCGACTCATGACTTCGACTCATACAGTCGAATGTCTTCTTCTTGTATTCGACTCATACAGTCGAATGTCCTTTTACACTATATTCGACTCATAACTTCGACTCATATAGTCGAATGTCCTTTTACACTGTATTCGACTCATGACTTCGACTCATACAGTCGAATGTCTTCTTCTTGTATTCAACTCACGACTCATACAACCGAATGTTGCCTTACATTCGACTGATGTCTTCTCTACTTTAGTCGAATTACCTTATTCTTCATGAAGTCGAATCATGCCTATTTCTTCAGTCGAATTACATGTTCTATTGCATTCGACTTCACTATCAGTATTGCACTTGTACTTTGTACTTTGTCAGTTCTATCTGTCTTGGAATATATCTGTCTTTAAATTTATAAAATCCTTTTCTGATTCTTAAACTTCTTAAACACATATTGGCAAATTACCTATTGCCTAACATATCTTACTAAAATCTGGAAGATCATTATTTTAATATATTTCTCTGACAGAACATAGTATATTCAAATTATTCATCTCTGCAAAATCTTTTTGAGTCTTATAGTCTTGATGTCCTTTGCTTCAGTTTATCTCCTTCATGAGACTCAAAGCATTTATGAAAATCTCAGACGCATGGCATCTGACCATCTCACCTACCACTGACAGACCCATACTTTAACTTTTTGTCTGTCTGCTCTATTTTTTTGAAAAGGTTGAGAATACTAGGTTCCATACTGTCTGTTGTACTCAAACTGACCACAAAGGTATGGAAATATGCTTGTCTTTGTCTTGTCTTTGCAACAGGCATTAATTGGAGCACATGTTTAGCATGGGTTGTTCCCAACTCAGTCTACAAGAGCTTATCTTCTAGCTGTGACAACTGCTCTCATTCTGAAGACCTTGGAAAGATGCAAATTTCAAGACCTTCTGGACAAAGCCTTCAAGATCCAAAGGATCCCAGAAACTCTCTTTAAATGGCTAATTTGCAAACAACCACCAAGCTCCAACGGCTATCTCCTTCAAACGGCTATATTTTTGAAGATTATAAAAGAAGAAGAAGAGAGAACAACAGAAGACACAGATACACAGAGACCACATACATTCAAGCCAATTCTCTTGAAAGCTTCATTCGAATCCTTCAAGCTTTCTCTCAAGCCTTCCTGCTAAGCTACAGTTTGAGAGCCTCACTTCAGAAAGCCTTCTTCTGAAGTTTTGTGCATTGGGTGGCAGTTGTAATTTGCTACTGTCTTCAAGTTCACCCAAGTTGCTTCAGTTAGGATTTAGCTCAAATTCTTGATCATTCAATCCTGCTGGAGTTTGTGTGTGTTTTGTGCTCAGTTTTGAGGCAAACACACAAGTGTTTAATTCTCTATTTCTGTTGTAATTCTTGCAGAAGTTCTGTTCTGCTTTGCTCCTCCTGTGAAGGGAAGGCCTTGTGAAAGGCAGTGTTTGTACCCCTGTTTAGGGAAGACTTGCTTGGGAGCAAGTGGGTTTTTGTAATTCCTCTCAAGGGTGAGAGAAGGCCAAGTTGTTGGCAGTTTAGTGAAATCTCAAGTGGTTGGCTTGAGGACTGGATGTAGGACTTCTATGTAGGAATGGCCTAACCAGGATAAATCCCTTGTGCATTTATTTGTGTGATTGTTTCCGCCAAGTTTACACTTGAATGACACACATCACACTTAGTACTAACGTATCTATTTAGTGCTGTGTCTTTCAGAAGAAATTTTATAAGATAGAAAGTCCTATTCACCCCCCCTCTAGGACTGTTTGTCTGCCATTTCGATCCAACAAGTGGTATCAGAGAAAAGTTTTCTCAGAAGAATCTAAAGATTTGAGAAGAAATGGCATCAGAAGCACACAACTATGAAGCCCAATCAGTCACAAGTCCACCATTCTTTAATGGTGAAGATTACCAATATTGGAAGATGCAAATGGAGTGTTTCATAAGAGGTACAGACTTCGACCTATGGCAGGTAATAGAACAAGGTGATTATCAAATCCTTGGAGAAACTACTTCTACTGGTCTTTCTATTGCTGATAAAAGAAATATGTCCTTAAACTATAAGGCAAAAAATTATCTTTGCTGTGCTTTGTCTAAAAGAGAGTTTAATAGACTTTCAGCCGGTAGGACAGCAAAGGAAATGTGGGATAAGTTACAAGTAACCTATGGAGGAACAGATAGGGTTAAGCAAACTAGAATAGATATACTTGTATCCCAGTATGAGCAGTTCAAAATGCTTCCAAATGAAAATATAACTCAAATGTATAACAGATTTTCAAACATAATTATAGGATTAAGTGCCTTAGGAAAAGTCCTAACTAATGAATAAATAGTTAGAAAAATACTAAGATCTCTAACTAATGTTTGGACCCCTAAAGTCACAGCCATAGAGGAAGCCCATGATCTTACAGAATTATCTATTGATAAACTAATAGGCTCCCTCATGGCACATGAAATAAACATGGAAAGATTTTCTGAAAGCTCTTCGAAAAAGAAAATTTCAAATGCTTTAAAGATTGTAGATTCTTCTTCATCTAAAGACTCCAAAGAAAAATCAGATGACAGTGATGATGAGGCTATGCTCTCAAGAAAATTACAGAGAATTTTGGCCAAGAAGAAAAAGTTTGGCTCAAGGAAATTCTTCAAGAAAGATAAGAAGAAGGAGCCAACTTGTTATGAGTGCAATCAGCCAGGACATTACAAGTCCGAATGTCCTAGACTCAAGAAGAAGGATCAGGCAGAAAAATCAGACAAGAAAAAGGGCAAAGAAAAGAAATTTAGAAAGTTCAAAAAGAAAGCTATGGCAGCAACTTGGGACAATGAAGATGCTACCAGCTCAGACTTCTCCAGCTCAGAATCCGAAGAAGAAGAGAAGGCTAATCTAGCCCTCATGGCAGTACTAGAATAGGTAAATTTAGAAACCTCTTTTACTTCCTATTCAGAATCCGATTCAGATAGTCTTGAGGATGTTTTTAATGAACTTTATGAAAAGTATAAATCTGTGGTAAGACAAATAAAAATAGTTAGACTAAACCTATTAAACCAAGAAATGAGTAATACCTTTCTTAAAAATGAGGCAGAAAGGTTAAGCAAAAATTTAAATAAAACCAAAAGAGCTAATGAATTGCTGTGTGAAGATTTAAAAAATAAAAACAACAAAATATCAGAATTAGAATCAAACTTGAAAGAACTTAAGAATGAAGAAAAATTACAAGAGGAAAATAGTTATCTAAGAGCTACCTTGGAAAAGATTTCTACATGCAAAACCTCTTTATTTGTAGATCTCAAAGGTGCTAGAAAAGGGAAAAAGAAATATGGAGTAGGATACACACCCCTACAAAATGAGGAACACATTATTCATCCTAAAGTCTATCCACCTCCTAAATTTGTAGCAGAAAAAGACATAAAAAATACCAAAAAGGTAAATCAACATGTCCACAGACAAAAACAAAAATTCAGTAACAATACACACAAGAAAAATACTTTTGATTTGTGCTGTACTCATTGTAACCAACTAGGACACACTGTTAGCACATGCACTACTAGACACTTGAGATGGATTCCTAAAACTAACCATCAAGGACCCAAGAAAATTTGGGTACCAAAAGTTACAGTTTAGTTTTGTTTGCAGGGTCGGCTGAGGGCATCCAAATGGTATTTGGATAGTGGATGCTCAAGGCACATGACAGGAGATAGGAAGCTATTCACAAGTTTTAGAGAAGAATCTGGTCAAGTTACTTATGATGATAATGGAAAAGGAAAAGTCCTAGGAAGTGGAACAATTGGTACTAAGGAAAAGAACTTAACTGAAGATGTCATGTATGTAGAAGGTCTCAAGCACAATCTGATAAGTATTAGTCAGTTATGTGATAAAGGGCATCTAGTAAGTTTTCAGAATGATAAGTGTATAATTCTGAAGGATAACAAGACAGTTTTTGAAGCACAAAGAGTGAAGAATTTGTATACATTGCAACTAGCAGAATTAAAAGAAGTAAACCTATGTTTGGCTACTACCAAAAGTAAAGAGTCTGATTTGTGGCACAGAAGACTTGGTCATGCAAGCACTTCAGTGATCAAGAAATTGATAAAACATGATCTGGTTGAAGGTCTTCCCAAGATGAAAATCAAGAAGTCTGGAATTTGCTCAGCCTGTGCAAAAGGAAGACAGACCAAGACCTCATTTCACTCCAAAACAATTGTTACAACTTCTAAGCCCTTAGAATTGATTCACATGGATTTATTTGGACCTATGAGGACAATCAGTCTTAGAGGAAAGATCTATGGCTATGTATTAGTTGATGACTACTCAAGGTACACTTGGGTATCTTTTCTAGAAGCCAAATCTGAAGCATCTCAAGCTTTTCTGAAATTCAGCAAGATAGTTCAGAAAAATCAAAAATTTCAGATTACAAGTATCAGATCAGATCATGGAGGTGAATTCAAAAATGAAGAATTCTCAGTGTTCTGTGAAGAAAATGGAATTGAGCACAATTTCTCAGCACCCAGAACACCTCAACAGAATGGAGTAGCAGAAAGAAAGAATAGAACACTGCTGGATATGGCCAGAACAATGCTGAATGAGTATAATTTACCAAAGTACTTCTGGGCAGAGGCAGTAAATACAGCATGCTACATTATCAATCGATGCATGATCAGACCCATTCTGAAAAAGACACCATATGAATTGTACAAGGATAAAAAGCCCAATATCAGTCATCTCCGACCTTTTGGCTGCAAGTGTTTTATCTTAAATAATGGTAAAGACAATTTAGGGAAATTAGATCCTAAAAGTGATGAAGGTTTTCTGTTAGGTTACATTTCAAAACCTAGAGGTTATAGAGTGTTTAATAAAAAAACATTAACCATAGAACAAACTGTGCATGTTTTATTTGATGAAACTAACCCTTCTATCAAAAGGATAGAAGAAGAAGAAGAATGTGTTGATGATCTGTGCAGGGATCTTGAAAAGACTTCTCTTGAAGAAGAAGAAGGCAAAGATGAAGAAATGGAAGATCCCCCATTAGAAGATCTCCAACAACAAGAAGAAACACAAGAAGGACTACCTAGAGAACTGAGGTACCACAGGGACCATCCTAGAGAAAATATCATAGGTAATCCTCAAGATAGAGTAAGAACAAGAGGTATGCAAATTCCTTGTGATTTCTCTGCCTTAGTTTCACAAATTGAGTCTAAGACAATCAATGATGCACTGGGTGATGAATCTTGGATCCTTGCTATGCAAGAGGAACTCAATCAGTTCCAACGCAGTGAAGTTTGGACCCTTGTACCTAGACCTACTGATCATCCAGTTATTGGAACCAGATGGGTTTTCAGAAACAAAATGGATGAATCGGGGGTAATCACTAGGAACAAAGCCAGACTTGTAGCTCAAGGATACTCCCAAGAGGAAGGCATAGATTTTGATGAAACATATGCTCCAGTAGCTAGATTAGAGGAAATTAGAATCTTATTAGCATATGCTTGCTCTCTTAATATTAATCTATTTCAGATGGATGTTAAAAATACTTTTCTAAATGGTTTTATTAAAGAAGAAGTATATGTTGAGCAACCACCTTGTTTTGAAGACACTAAGCATCCTGATCATGTTTTTCGTTTAAAGAAAGCACTATATGGCTTGAAACAAGCTCCAAGAGCTTGGTATGAAAGACTAAGTGCTTATCTTATATCACATGATTTTATAAGAGGAAAAGTATATAGTACTTTATTTATAAAGAAATTTTCAGATAGAATCCTAATTGTACAAATTTATGTTGATGATATTGTTTTTGGTTCTACTAATGAATCACTCTGCAAATTCTTTGAAAATTTGATGTAGAATGAATTTGAAATGAGTATGATGGGTGAACTAAATTATTTTCTTAGCTTGCAAATCAAGCAGACCAAGGAAGGGACTCACATCTGTCAAACCAAATATATTTCAGATTTGCTCACTAAATATGGTTTTGACAAATGTAAGCCTTTAGGAACACCCATGAGATCAGGCATTAAGTTAGATAGTGATCCCCTTGGTAAAAAGGTAGATCAAAAGATCTATAGAGGAATGATAGGATCACTGCTCTATCTTACTGCAAGTAGACCAGATATAATGTTCAGTGTTTGTTTGTGTGCAAGATTTCAAGCTGATCCAAAAGAATCTCATGTTCATGCTGTTAAAAGAATTTTTAGATATCTTATAAATACCAGTAATTTAGGTCTATGGTATCCTAGATGTTCAGAATTTAAATTAATTAGATATAGTGATGCTGACTATGCTGGATGCAAATTAGATAGAAAAAGCACCAGTGGCACCTGTCAAATTCTTGCAGGGTGTTTAATATCTTGCTCTTCCAGAAAGCAGAACTCAGTAGCTTTATCCACCACAGAAGCTGAATACATTGCAGCTGGAAGTTGCTGTACTCAACTCTTATGGATCAAGCATCAATTAGAAGACTATGGTCATCAGCTCCAAGAAATTCCAATGCTTTGTGATAACACAAGTGCAATCAATTTGACCAAGAATCCAATACAGCACTCAAGAACAAATCATATTGAGGTTAGACATCACTTCATCAGAGACCATGTAAGTAATGGAAATATTTCTCTTGAATTTGTTTCTACAGAAAATCAACTTGCAGATATTTTCACAAAACCTCTACCTGAAGATAGATTTACATCTATCAGAAGAGAAATAGGTATGTGCAACCCTGATTAAAATTTACCCAATTAAAATCTTGCTTGAATAATGTTTGTATGAATTGTCTGCGAAAAGTCATCCTGAAAATTTTCTAAGTCCCAGACATTCGAATCGATGCATTCGACTCATGTTAAAACCTTGCATTCGACTGATACAGTTGAATACTTAATTCGACTCATTAAGACTTCCTGAAACGGCGCTTACTATTTAAAAAAAAAAATTCGGTAACTGACACCTCATTAAGGCGCGTCCCTTCATGACTTAACGGTCACTTCATTCAATCGCGCCCGTTCATCCTGAGATCAAGGGACAGTTTCTCTTCAGCCTTTATATAAACAAACCCCTTCTCCCTTTAGAAGACACCCTTTTGAAATCCCTCTTCGACTCTCCTATCTTCTTCTGCTCTTCGCGCCTGCACTGTTTTCCGGCGAAGGACCTCCCAGGAACCATCTGCAAACTCTTCTCTTCAAGAAAAAGGTAGGATCTTTCATCTCCTTTGTGTATATCTTCCTCTCCTTTGGTGGTTCCCTGAACATTTTCTACTTCTCTCTTCTAGATGGCATCTCCTAGGGTTCAAGAGTCTGTTCTGCTAACCCCTGACCAACTCCAGTGTTTGACTAAGATCCCCATATGTTCTGGAAAATCAGTTGAGTTCTCTCATTTGAATGGCAGTCTTTCTTGGGTAGAAGAGACCCTTAATGCCATGGGTTGGAACAAACTCTGTCAAATTTCCGAGCCCTTTGTAGCCAGTGCTATTAGTTCTTTTTATGCTTCTCTCCAAGTGTCATCGGACAATACTATTTGTGGATATGTCAAGGGCACTAAAATTACCATATCTGAAGAGCTTTTGGTAGAAATTTTGGATTGTCCAAATTCTGATCATTGTCTCAGTGAGTTTATTCCCCTTGAAAAGTAAAAATTGGGGATTATTGGAAGTTTGGGGACCCTTTGCAAAAGAGGACTTCAGGTCAATGAGTTATCTGTTGAGAAGAGATTGATCCATTCAATAATCACCAACATCATCACCCCTAGAGCAAGTACTCACTCCTCCCTTACAGAAAGAGATGGGAACCTCTTGTTTTGGGTAGTTTAGAGGCACAAGGTGAATCTGCCAGCAGTAATTTTGGAAAAGATGATTGCTTCAAAGGATCTGCAGGAATCCCTCCCTTATGGATCCCTGCTTGCTCTTATTTCCAGAAATTTTTAGTAGATCTGTCTGGTGAATTGTTTGTTGGCACAAAGGAGAAAATTGGCATCTTTACTCTCCGAAGGAGTCACTACTCCTTGGCAAGTAAGAAGCAAAATCTGGGGTTTAAAGACTCTGTGCCTAAGTGTGAGCATGAGATTTTCCCTGATGAACTCCTTGTATCTCTACTCACACAAGATGTTCCAGCACCAAATGTCAGAATTGAAGCCCCTGCAGTACCAGTGATTCCTGAGATCCCAGTACAGTTGCATGAGCAAGTAGTTCTGCAACGACCCACTTCCACCCGGTACGGTTATACCAACCCACGTCGGATGAGAGCAAGCCGCTACAGGGGAGAATACCCCAACAAGTAACAAATGAGCTGAGATATACATAAATAGAGTCGAATAAATGCAACGGAATTTAAATAATCTTATTCCATCAACTTTTAAATCCACATACCACAGTCTGTATAGTCCAACAAGAGATAACATAAGTGCAAAATGTTCCAAATACATAGCCGACTCCAAGTACATTTGAACAAAATCCAAATTTCAATTGTAGCATTACATACTTATGAAATATAAATTACAATTCTTCAATCCTTTAGTCCAACTCCACTTCAATTCTTGCTAGCTCCTCCGCTGCTAATTTCCTGAAATGTTTAGCAAGAGTGAGTCTACGCAATAGACTCAGCAAGTAACTTAAGATTCAATACATACATGCTTTTTACCAATTAACACAATAAAATTTCAGCAGTTAAATCATACATGATCATGCTATAATCTAAACAAATTCCATTAAACAATTATCTAAACAAATGTAAAACTAGAATCTAAACAAGATCACTAACATCATGGTGTCATTAACATGAGTAAAATACACATTCACACGTTTTCATACTTTATCCAAGTCATTGTAAAGTTGCACAACTAAACCATGGAAACATGTACAAGATAGGTGGCACTCCTAGCATGATTTCTAATTCACTTCGCATGCAATCATCACAATTTACTTCACATTTAGCTTGCTGATTTTATACAATTTTTTTTTATCACATTCATATTACCTTTACATAGGGATCACTTTCAGCTATACAACGTAATACTAAACACATGTGTATCCAATCATTCAAATTCCATGAATATGAAAGCATATACTTACATTTTGGTACTAATGGTAACATCACTTTTAGCAATTGACAATTTATACATAAACACATACACACACATTTGCACGCATCAATAAACAATTTATCAATTAACACTATTGTCATTTACACTTATACTATTTTTCTCATTACACACAACCATATGATAAACCTTGGCTTTCACATACACTCACTTTTGGTTTTATCACACAACACTTACACACATTTCCCATTATTTCCTCTTTCACATTCACACACTTCTTATCATTTCACTTTTGCACATAACATGTGCCACATTTACACATATCTTGCACATACCTTGTGCTATGAACACATATCACTTTTCACATCACACTTATACTTAATTTCACTTAATGCCAAGACACAGCCCAAACCACCACATAGACGATCACATGACACATACACATTCACTTACTTAATCACCGGCACAGTGATAAGTCTTAGTTCCTGCAGAAACCGGGGAAAGCCCTTCCCACCATTACCAGTGGAACTTGTCCACCTCCAGGATTTTACAAGACCCTTTGCCAGGGTATACACTTTATCAAGACCCTTCTCTAGGGTATCACATGTCACATTGAGCTTTCCCGTAGGGGCATTACTACGGTACAGCTCCAAGCATCTAGGGTGGCAGTGTCTTATGGGCATGTTTGTTTATCTTATCACATTAACCATTTTACACACCTACACCACTTGTTCTCTCACGTCCCATGTACACACTCACACATAATTCATACACATATAAGTCCTCATTTACTGATTTTAACCTCATTGTTGCAACTGCGAAATAACCATAATAAAGATATAATCATACTGAAATTTATTGAATCACATCAAGTCACAATTAACATGCTCACATAGTTATTTTTCACATTAAAAATCCATAACAATACTTACTGTCATCAAAATAACATGAGATTTTAACCACAAAAGATTTTAAGGTTTATAATCGCACATACAACTTTTCAGATATTTCTGAATTATATTACATTTACAGAAATTTAAAACATTCAGTTTCATGCTATACATAATTCACTTTAACATGGAACATAACACGAACATCAGATGTAACCATTCACAACCCTGATTCTAACATAGTCATCATCACAAAAAATTTCCCTTGATTTATTGCACAGCACACAATTTACTGTAAATTTTACAATTTCTATGCATGTCTTTCATTTCTAAGACAGAAATTCCAGTAAATCCCACGGTCATGGAAAATTTCTCAAAATTCCAGGGCATGGACTGATACATATGCACATGGTATAGAAAAATCTAGGGCATTTAATTCCTCAGGAATTAGGTAGACAGTAGATGAACATGCATAATCCATCTTTTCCCAACATATATTTCAATAATCTAAAAATTCATGCCATCCACAGAAAAATGCAGAAATTTCCACACACATCACATTATCTATTTTACATAGCATATAAAATTTACACTATATCCTCATTGCGAAAACATATCAAAATAATCATCTACCAGGAAGAACAGCTCACTGTTCTATCCTGAAGAACTTGGCGGCAGCCTCTGGCCGTTCAAGGGTTTGGACGGCACGATCGCTGGACGTTGATGGGAGAGCTTGGCGTCAAGGGTATTGATGCCAAGTTCCTGTCTGTGCAACAACACAGACCGAACTCCAAATACCAAGTGAAAAGGAGGGTCCAGGACACGATTTAAAATGCACAAAAATTGCTGGGACCTAAGACACATGTATGGGATTGAGATCTATGGGTTATTTGCCTCTCAATTAAATATACAAGATCGGAATAAGCTGATGAAGCCCTCCTTGGGCAGCGCCAAGAAGCCTCCAGAAATCCTTTTCTCTGGGTTCTAGGGGGTTGCAAGCTGCAGTCCAACGCTAGGGAAGCCTTCTCCTACGTATGGCCTTCCTCCTTGTCATAGAAGATCACCAGAAAACGCCTCCCGTCGCCGGATCCAAGCCCTCCAAGGTCAGTCCTTCCTCTCTCTCTCAGTTAGGGTTTCCTTTCTAGTAAAGAGCCAAGAGAGCTCTCTAGGTTGCAAGAGGGATGTGTTTTATAGACTAGGGGACAAGAGGGGCTCGTGCAGGGGTTGAAGGGACATATAAGAGCCGTTGGGAAGACATCTCCCCAATCAGAAGCCTGGCCCAATGAGTGCTCTCTGCACTCTGTTGCGCACAGAAAATTAGGGATATTGACGTCCACATCCATGGACGGCTATATTAGGGTTGGCGTCAGTCGATATGGACGCTGACATATCATGGGCGTCCATCCATGTTGACGCCAAGACACTCTTCTGCCCGAACTTAAAAATCATGCAGAACCATGCTTAATCCACGCATATACACATGCAAAATTTGTATCTATAATATGCACTATTTTCATGCACGCCATTTATGCAAGAACAAGTAAACATCATATACATAAAATAGAAGCGGGAAAAAAAAGAAATTCGGGGCCTTACACCCTCTCCCCCTTAAAGAGATCTTCGTCCTCGAAGATCGGATCACGTACCCTTTATGACATCTCGTTGCCGCTTCTAGTCCACTTAGACCGGTGCCTAAATTCCTACCGGTGGCTTTCTTATTACTTGAACATCTCGGGGAACAAACCTCTTCTTCTGATTCGGACAGTCTTTAATCCGATGGTTCTTGCTACCACACTTGAGACATCTTCCTAACCTCGTCCAACATACGTCTCCGCCGTGGCGCTTGCCACAATGCACACATACGGGCTTCTCGTTGCCGGCCGAAACTACTGGCTGAAAGGTTGATTCTATTGGTACCATAGTTGGTTGCTGTCTTTTCATGAGCTTCTTCATCTTCCTCCTTTGCCGCTGGAATGGTTCTGGCAACATTTCTAGTCTTGCTTTCTTCTCTGCCAAGTACAACTCCATTTCACTCTCTTGTTTGCACGCCGTGCTAAGAGCTACATCCATAGTTCTAAGGTCAAACGTCGCTAGTCTAGCCCTCATTGACGGTCTAAGCCCCATTACAAACTTCCTTACCTTGCGCCTCTCATCATCAACTATGTGTGGTGCATATCTAGACAACTCTGCAAATCTGGCCTCATACTCCAAAACTGTCATCGATCCCTGAGTCAATGCTAAGCATTCCTGCTCCATTTTGTCCTGTATATGCTCAAGAACGTACTTGGCCTGGAACATCCTTACGAAATCTTCCCAAGTAACCTCTAGCTCCACTCCCTCAAACCGCGTGCGAAGAACGGAAGACCACCACACATCCGTTCGCTCCTGAAGCATGTATGACGCTAGACTGATCTTGTCATCCTCTGCACACCTGATGGCTCGGAATATCTTTTCGATTTCCCTGAGCCAACTTTCTGCAACTAACGGCTCACTCTCCCCCTTAAAAGAGGGTGGATCCATCCTCTTGAACCTCTCCATGACTGACACACCTCCTAAACCACGGTCCTGCTGAGCTGGTGCTGGAACCTGAGCCTGAAACTGAGTTTGAAAAGCCGCTTGTGTTTGCGCTTGAGTTTGTATTGCTTGTACAATCCCTTGCATGACTGTACCATAATCAGCCAACGGTGGCGGGGGTGGCGCAGGCGATCCTTGAGGTGCTGGTACTTCATGTTGCTCTCCGTCAGTCCTACTTAATTCCTCATCTTGAATGGGTAGGCTCGAATGTCGAGTCCTTCCAGCCATTGCTACGAAATAAACACTAGGTTAAACTCCATTTATCCTCATACTTAACATGTTATCATGTAATTATCTTACTACTTTTCTAGTACTATCTAAATTATTCCTTGGATCTGGCTATCTACTACAAAGACTTAGAGATGTGATTTAGTTGATGGCTATTTATGTATAAGCTCAACCCAAAGGGCTCTGATACCATCTCTGCAACGACCCACTTCCACCCGGTACGGTTATACCAACCCACGTCGGATGAGAGCAAGCCGCTACAGAGGAGAATACCCCAACAAGTAACAAATGAGCTGAGATATACACAAATAGAGTCGAATAAATGCAACGGAATTTAAATAAATCTTATTCCATCAACTTTTAAATCCACATACCACAGTCTGTATAGTCCAACAAGAGATAACATAAGTGCAAAATGTTCCAAATACATAGCCGACTCCAAGTACATTTGAACAAAATCCAAATTTCAATTGTAGCATTACATACTTATGAAATATAAATTACAATTCTTCAATCTTTTAGTCCAACTCCACTTCAATTCTTGCTAGCTCCTCCGCTGCTAATTTCCTGAAATGTTTAGCAAGAGTGAGTCTACGCAATAGACTTAGCAAGTAACTTAAGATTCAATACATACATGCTTTTTACCAATTAACACAATAAAATTTCAGCAGTTAAATCATACATGATCATGCTATAATCTAAACAAATTCCATTAAACAATTATCTAAACAAATGTAAAACTAGAATCTAAACAAGATCACTAACATCATGGTGTCATTAACATGAGTAAAATACACATTCACACGTTTTCATACTTTATCCAAGTCATTGTAAAGTTGCACAACTAAACCATGGAAACATGTACAAGATAGGTAGCACTCCTAGCATGATTTCTAATTCACTTCGCATGCAATCATCACAATTTACTTCACATTTAGCTTGCTGATTTTATACAATTTTTTTTATCACATTCATATTACCTTTACATAGGGATCACTTTCAACTATACAACGTAATACTAAACACATGTGTATCCAATCATTTAAATTCCATGAATATGAAAGCATATACTTACATTTTGGTACTAATGGTAACATCACTTTTAGAAATTGACAATTTATACATAAACACATACACACACATTTGCACGCATCAATAAACAATTTATCAATTAACACTATTGTCATTTACACATACTATTTTTCTCATTACACACAACCATATGATAAACCTTGGCTTTCACATACACTCACTTTTGGTTTTATCACACAACACTTACACACATTTCCCATTATTTCCTCTTTCACATTCACACACTTCTTATCATTTCACTTTTGCACATAACATGTGCCACATTTACACATATCTTGCACATACCTTGTGCTATGAACACATATCACTTTTCACATCACACTTATACTTAATTTCACTTAATGCCAAGACACAGCCCAAACCACCACATAGACGATCACATGACACATACACATTCACATTCACTTACTTAATCACCGGCACAGTGATAAGTCTTAGTTCCTGCAGAAACCGGGGAAAGCCCTTCCCACCATTACCAGTGGAACTTGTCCACCTCCAGGATTTTACAAGACCCTTTGCCAGGGTATACACTTTATCAAGACCCTTCTCTAGGGTATCACACGTCACATTGAGCTTTCCCGTAGGGGCATTACTACGGTACAGCTCCAAGCATCTAGGGTGGCAGTGTCTTATGGGCATGTTTGTTTATCTTATCACATTAACCATTTTACACACCTACACCACTTGTTCTCTCACGTCCCATGTACACACTCACACATAATTCATACACACATAAGTCCTCATTTACTGATTTTAACCTCACTGTTGCAACTGCCAAATAACCATAATACAGATATAATCATACTAAAATTTACTGAATCACATCAAGTCACAATTAACATGCTCACATAGTCATTTTTCACATTAAAAATCCATAACAATACTTACTGTCATCAAAATAACATGAGATTTTAACCACAGAAAATTTTAAGGTTTATAATCGTACATACAATTTTTCAGATTTTTCTGAATTATATTACATTTACAGAAATTTAAAACATTCAGTTTCATGCTATTCATAATTCACTTTAACATGGAACATAACACGAACATCAGATGTAACCATTCACAACCCTGATTCTAACATAGTCATCATCACAAAAATTTTCCCTTGATTTATTGCACAGCACACAATTTACTGTAAATTTTACAATTTCTATGCATGTCTTTCATTTCTAAGACAGAAATTCCAGTAAATCCCACGGTCATGGAAAATTTCTCAAAATTTTAGGGCATGGACTGATACATATGCACATGGTATAGAAAAATCTAGGGCATTTAATTCCTCAGGAATTAGGTAGACAGTAGATGAACATGCATAATCCATCTTTTCCCAACATATATTTCAATAATCTAAAAATTCATGCCATCCACAGAAAAATGCAGAAATTTCCACACACATCACATTATCTATTTTACATAGGATATAAAATTTACACTATATCTTCATTGCGAAAACATATCGAAAATAATCATCTACCAGGAAGAACAGCTCACTGTTCTATCCTGAAGAACTTGGCGGCAGCCTCTGGCCGTTCAAGGGTTTGGACGGCACGATCGCTGGACGCCGATGGGAGATCTTGGCGTCAAGGGTATTGACGCCAAGTTCCTGTCTGTGCAACAGCACAGACCGAACTCCAAATACCAAGTGAAAAGGAGGGTCTAGGACACGATTTAAAATGCACAAAAATTGCTGGGACCTAAGACACATGAATGGGATTGAGATCTATGGGTTACTTGCCTCTCAATTAAATCTACAAGATCGAAATAAGCTGATGAAGCCCTCCTTGGGCAGCGCCAAGAAGCCTCCAGAAATCCTTTGCTCCGGGTTCTAGGGGGTTGCAAGCTGCAGTCCAACGCCAGGGAAGCCTTCTCCTACGTATGGCCTTCCTCCTTGTCGTAGAAGATCACCAGAAAAAGCCTCCCGTCGCCGGATCCAAGCCCTCCAAGGTCAGTCCTTCCTCTCTCTCTCAGTTAGGGTTTCCTTTCTAGTAAAGAGCCAAGAGAGCTCTCTAGGTTGCAAGAGGGATGTGTTTTATAGACTAGGGGACAAGAGGGGCTCGTGCAGGGGTTGAAGGGACAGATAAGAGCCGTTGGGAAGACATCTCCCCAATCAGAAGCCTGGCCCAATGAGTGCTCTCTGCGCTCTGTTGCGCACAGAAAATTAGGGATATTGACGTCCACATCCATGGACGGCTATATTAGGGTTGGCGTCAGTCGATATGGACGCTGACATATCATGGGCGTCCATCCATGTTGACGCCAAGACACTCTTCTGCCCGAACTTAAAAATCATGCAGAACCATGCTTAATCCACACATATATGCACATGAAACCTATGTAGTATAGTGTATACACCACTACACCATGTAGACATCCAATATTTACTACTAATCCTACACATACATACATAGGTACATCAAGATAATAACACGTACATGAATATCTTCATACGCATACAATGTATCTATATATATATATATATATATATATATATACATAATACACACAACATGACTCAACACACAAGAACTGTGTTTACACTACGTATATACATACAATGTATAAGGTATAATATGTATATTACTACACCGTGCAATCCATAACATTTATACCTGGGCATACACATGCATACATAAGTACACTAAGATAAGATGTACGTAGATATCTACCTATGCGTACATGAGGTTTCACATAAGCGTGACTCAATCACGCGGCAAAATAAAATGACAAGAATTGCGAGGCTTCACAATCATTAGGAGGCAATATGAATTAAGTTAGCTAGGAATAATCTATGCAATAAAGTAGTTCTTGCTTGCACTCCATACGTACATGCAATGTACGAAGTACAATGTACACATTAACTACCCCATGCACATGAACAACGTTTACAACTAAATATACTCATGCATACCTAAGTATACCAAGGTGTTACATATGTAAAATTAGGTACACAATTATCACATGCATAAGATAACATACATGCGTACATACACATATGCACTTCATATATTCGTACACAATATCCATGAAAGGGGTAATATAAGGTACATTTCAATGTTTAGATGGTACTTGCATAATATTTGAATAGGTACCTTATACACAAAATTGGCCAATTACTCATATTCACGATAATAATATACATCCACGCATATACACATGCAAAATTTGTATCTATAATATGCACCATTTTCATGCACGCCATTTATGCAAGAACAAGTAAAATCATATACATAAAATAGAAGCGGGAAAAAAAAGAAATTCGGGGCCTTACAAGTTCAGCAAGAAGCCCAGCAAGTTTCTCATCAAGATGTTCAGCTAGAAGTTCAGAATATTGCTTCCTCTTCTCTTCCAGAGGCAGATGCTCCTTCAGATACAATAGATGCAGTCTTAAGAGGCCTCAGAGGCAAAGGAGTTGTCTATGAAGATGTTCGAGTCTCTCCCCTCGAGCATACTTTTGAGGAAAGAGAGCCTTCCTTCTCCCCTTCTTAGTTTGAGACCCGGCCAAGGTCTCAGGGGGAGAGCAGTAATAGCCTTAGCACCCTCTTAGAGCTTGTTAGAAATCAGCATGAGAACTTGTCTGTTCTCTAGATGCAAGTGGAGTTAATTGATGTAAAATTTGATAGTTTGGCTGATGAGGTTAAGCAGATCAAGGATCTTATGCTTCAGTTTGTGTGCCAACAAGGCACTTCTAGGCCATCAGGGCCAGCTTCCTCTCAGCAGCAGCAGCAGCAAGAAGAAGAAGAAGCACCTGCTCAAGACCCACAACACCCTGATGAATCCCTTGTCCAAGTTCCTGAAGATCCAGTGCTTGATCAGTTTGTTGAGAAAGAACCTGAGAATCCGACTGAGCAGCAGCCTGTATTAGATGAGTCCCAGCAGTAACAAGTCCAAGATCCTGACCATCAGCTAGCAGTAGTTGTGTATCAACCATCAGATGTGCAGCAGCAAGAGTTTGTGGCTGACCAGTAGCCAGAAGGAGTGGCAGTAGTTGAAGACGTTTCCCAGGCCAAGAGACCTCTTGAGTCCTCCCAAGAGCTCCAAACTTTCAAGAGGAAAGTGAAGAGGAGGTTAGTCAAAAATGGTAACCTTGTCCTCTCTGTTCCTCCATCTAGGCCTCTCTCTCCACCTGCTCCACTAGTTACCCTTCCTACTGCTCCTTCAACTTCAGTTCCTGAAGTGTCCTCTCCAGATCTATCTCCCATAGCCACTCCAGTAGATCCATCGCTTCACAATGTACAGTTTTCCATTTATCCACTGAAACACCAACCCAAACCCCTCAAGGAAATAACAATCAATCTTTCCACCCAACCACCACATTTTTACTCCTCTCTACCCACTGTTTCCAAACCTGGTTCCCAGAAAACTCTCCTTCAACTAGTTGAGATACTTCCCAGTATCCAACTGCCAGCCTCTAGTGGACCCAGAATAGGAGATAAACCCTCCTTGTTACTTCCCCCATTCTGGTATGCTTTTGTTCATCACTCTGATCAAACCATGAATTTGTTCAGAGAATATTTGGTAATAAGAGCATTTCTTGAAATCCATGGACTGCCTGGTTTTACTTTTGAACACTGGCTTCCTGTTTTGATCAAAACCTCCCAACTCTCTACTTCAGATCTCCAATTTATTTCCCAGAAGAGTCACTGCCTCACTCCTCAAGAATTTGTTGATCTCTATCCAGAGGAGGCAAGTAGATTTCAAGAAGCCCAATCTAGAAGCCACTACCTGACAGTTGAGCACCATCTCTCCCTTAGATTTCATGCTCTTTTTGCCACTCATCTCAGGGAGTCTCAGGCCAAGTACACAGCCATGAGAGCCTTCAACTATGAAAGGTTCAAGTTAGGCCTGCATGATGTGTCCAAGGGCCAATATAAAAATTTGCTAAGAGGCCAAAGGGAAGTTGTTCCCTCCATGTCAGTGGCAATTCCTTCAGGGCTCCATCCTCCCCTTGTCGGAGCAATCTCCTACAGAGGTGTTTTTTCTGAAACCCTCTTCAATAGATTCATCTGGATTGCCACTAGATTCAAGATCAAGTATACGTCCAAGCTCAGTTTCCAGAGGTTTATTTTCCTCCAGATGTCCAAGTACCATAAGCATCTCCTTGATCTTCAGATAAGCTTTGCTGAATCTGAGAGGTTCACACCTGAACAATGGGAAGTAGCTTATCCATCCTACAGTTCTCAGTGCCAGAGGATGAGACTCTCCATCAATGAATTTCACTCTAAGAGTCTCATGGATTTGAGAAAGCATCTAGGTCTCAGATGGGCTCAGAGGTACATGTACTACTATCAAGCAAAAGATGCAGCTATTTCAAATGGCCTGTACTGGAATATGACTCTTCTTGAGTTTCTCAATCTGGCAGCTACCAAAAAGTTTACTCCCCTAAGGTTCAAGATGGACATGGACAGATATAACACCAAGCGCACCTTTTACAGAAAGCGCCATGTCAAATCAGTCAAGAAATTACCCTCCACAAATCCCAGCTATAATGTTGATAGTGCTTTGTTTGAAAACTCATTTGCCAACAATGAGTTGAAGCTTTGGGAACTCATCCAGCCATTTTTGGCTATGATTCCCCGTTCCCTCTATCTACCCAGTTATGTTAAGCCATGAACATTGGATTTTTTTTTTATGACAGCATTTCTTCCTGCCTTTGCACTTTTCTGTTCTGCTCTCCTTTATGTTAATGCCACAAAGGGGGAGAAAAGGTAGCCAAAATTCAAATTGAAGTAAAGGTATAGAAGAAATTTATATGATATGTTAGCTACCTATTTAAAGTTTTTTTTTGTCATTAACAAAAAGTGGGAGAATTGTTGAGCAATTGCCCCTAAGATTTTTAAAGTACTTATGAATAATGTTTTTGCTATGACAAATCTTTAAATATGTGTTTTTCGAAATATATATGTCACAAAATTCTATATAGATAAACATCCTGAATACTCAAAATTTTCTAAGGCCACAGAACTCTCTATAGCCTACTATATCCGACTGACATATTCGACTGCAAAATCTGACTCCTTCAGAAACTCAGTCACAAGTCATGCGAATTTTTCCAAGTCCACACTTTTACACTGTATTCAACTCATGACTTCGACTCATACAGTCGAATGTCCTTTTACACTGTGTTCGACTCATAACTTCGACTCATACAGTCGAATGTCTTCTTCTTGTATTTGACTCATACAGTCGAATGTCCTTTTACACTGTATTCGACTCATAACTTCGACTCATATAGTCGAATGTCCTTTTACACTATATTCGACTCATGACTTCGACTCATACAGTCGAATGTCTTCTTCTTGTATTCGACTCACGACTCATATAGCCGAATGTTGTCTTACATTCGACTGATGTCTTCTCTACTGTAGTCGAATTACCTTATTCTTCATGAAGTCGAATCATGCCTATTTCTTCAGTCGAATTACCTGTTCTATTGCATTCGACTTCACTATCAGTATTGCACTTGTACTTTGTACTTTGTCAGTTCTATCTGTCTTGGAATATATCCGTCTTTAAATTTATAAAATCCTTTTCTGATTCTTAAACTTCTTAAACACATATTGGCAAATTACCTATTGCCTAACATATCTTACTAAAATCTGGAAGATCATTATTTTAATATATTTCTCTGACAGAACATAGTATATTCAAATTATTCATCTCTGTAAAATCTTTTTGAGTCTTACAGTCTTGATGTCCTTTGCTTTAGTTTATCTCCTTCATGAGACTCAAAGCATTTATGAAAATCTCAGACGCATGGCATCTGACCATCTCACCTACCACTGACAGACCCATACTTTAACTTTTTGCCTGTCTGCTCTATTTTTTCGAAAAGGTTGAGAATACTAGGTTCCATACTGTCTGTTGTACTCAAACTGGCCCACCTTCCACAAAGGTATGGAAATACGCTTGTCTTTGTCTTGTCTTTGCAACAGGCATTAATTGGAGCACATGTTTAGCATGGGTTGTTCCCAGCTCAGTCTATAAGAGCTTATCTTCTAGCTGTGACAACTGCTCTCATTCTCAAGACCTTGGAAAGATGAAAATTTCAAGACCTTCTGGACAAAGCCTTCAAGATCCAAAGGATCCCAGAAACTCTCTTTAAACGGCTAATTTGCAAATAGCCACCAAGCTCCAACGACTATCTCCTTCAAACGGCTATATTTTTGAAGATTATAAAAGAAGAAGAAGAGAGAACAACAGAAGACACAGATACACAGAGACCACATACATTCAAGCCAATTCTCTTGAAAGCTTCATTCGAATCCTTCAAACTCTCTCTCAAGCCTTCCTGCTAAGCTACAGTTTGAGAGCCTCACTTCAGAAAGCCTTCTTCTGAAGTTCTGTGCATTGGGTGGCAGTTGTAATTTGCTACTGTCTTCAAGTTCACCCAAGTTGCTTCAGTTAGGATTTAGCTCAAATTCTTGATCATTTAATCCTGCTGGAGTTTGTGTGTGTTTTATGCTTAGTTTTGAGGCAAACACACAAGTGTTTAATTCTCTATTTCTGTTGTAATTCTTGCAGAAGTTCCGTTCTGCTTTGCCCCTCCTGTGAAGGGAAGGCCTTGTGAAAGGCAGTGTTTATACCCCTATTTAGGGAAGACTTTCTTGGGAGCAAGTGGGTTTTTGTAATTCCTCTCAAGGGTGAGAAAAGGCCAAGTTGTTGGCAGTTTAGTGAAATCTCAAGTGGTTGTCTTGAGGACTGGATGTAGGACTTCCATGTGGGAAGGGCCGAACCAAGATAAATCTCTTGTGCATTTATTTGTGTGATTGTTTCCGCCAAGCTTACACTTGAATCACACACATCACACTTAGTACTAACGTATCTATTTAGTGCTTTGTCTTTCAGAAGAAATTTTATAAGATAGAAAGTCCTATTCACCCCCCCTCTAGGACTGTTTGTCTGCCATTTCGATCCAACAAAGGACTCCTTCTTTTCTGTAGAAAGTCTCAAAGTCAGTGTTCTCAAATTCACCACCATGATCTGACATGATTGTTATAATTTTATACTTCCCTTCTTGTGCAATTTTCTTGTAAAACTCATGAAATTCTGTGAATGCATCATTTTTGTGAGTAAGAAAGAAAACCCAAGTGAATCTTGAAATTCATCAACAAGAACATATCCAAACCTTTTTCCATTTAGACTATTTATCGGTGTGGGTACAAACAGATCCATGTGAATAAGCTCAAAAGGTTTAGGGGACTGACTTTCAGATCTACTTTTAAAGGATTTTCTTGTTTGCTTACCTTGAGAACATGCTTCACAAAGTTTCAAGTTGTGTTTGAAGGAGATTTCAGGCAAACCTTTAACCATGTTGAACTTTGCCAACTTATGAAGCATATTGTAGCTAGCATGACCTAGTCTACGATGCCACAAGTAAGCTAAGTAATTTTTATTTGCAGTTAAGCACAGGTTGGTGTTTTGAGGTTCATCAAGATCAACCATGTACACATTATTTATTCTTTTTCTAGTGAATTTTACAAGATCTGAATTGGGTTCAAAAATAGTACAACCAAGAGAGTCAAAAATTACCTTGTGACCCTTGTCACACAATTGACTTATACTTAGAAGGTTGTACTCCAAACCTTCCACCAGAAGAACACCATCAATCGAGTTTGAAAGATTTTTACCTACCTTACCTGAACCAACAATCTTACCTTTATTGCTTCCTCCAAACGTAACATGCCCAGACTTCTTTTCAGATAAGAGACATAACTTTTCTTTGTCTCCCGTCATGTGTCTTGAACAGCCACTGTCAAGATATCACATATTGTTCTTGGCTGTAAGACACACCTGCACACACACAATCAAAGAAAATTCTTTGGAACCCAAGTGCATTTGGGTCCTTCCAAAACTTCCAGATCAAAAACACAAGATAGCAAACTCTTTGGAATCCAAACTTGTTTCATTACTGTGGAAATATTTCTGTTCCTTAGAGTTTGTTGATTTTTGTTCTTCCTGCTGTTTTCATAGCATTTTGGAACACTAGCATTCATGAATTTTCCACCAAGATTTTTCTGAGCATTAGAGTGAGGCCAGAAACTGGTTTGATTCCTAAATACTCTGGAATATCTTGTTCTGTATGAATCGCTGAAATCACTAACATGTGTTGACGCTATGTGAGGATAGTGTCGAACTACATTGTTCCATTTTGTTTTGGTTGAAGCATTCACACGGTTAGGTCTTGACCTACTATGTGCCCACTTGGTGTTTGACCAAACTTGTGATGACGTTGGCCTGTCATAGGTCAATTTTCTCAAATCCTGTGACTTAATGTATGATGGTGTCGGCCTATCATTGACATAGTGTCGACCTTCCCAGACAGAGGATCTCAAGTTTTTGTTCCTTTGAGACACTTGTTTATTTTCAGCATCCGTTTTCTTTCTTCCATTTGATTTTTTATTAAAAACAATTTTTGTTGTCCCGCCTTTTCTTGTTTCTTTTTCATTTTTCTCGTTTCTTTGCTCTGTTGAGGTAGAAGCTTCTGAGGTTTTTGAAGAAATGAAAGATATGGCTTTCAGTCCTACCTCTTTCTTCTTTGTGGGATTAAATCCTAACCCCTCTTTATTGAAATTTACTCTTGTTCCTAGAAGGACCTCAAGATTATTCTTGTCGCTAACAAATTTTTCAAGGACTTCCTGCCTTTTGATTATTTCTTTTTGTAAGACTTCAAGTTCCTTTTTCAGTTCATTGTTGACACTGTTTAAGGCAGCATATTTTTCAGAGACAAGAGATATTTCATCAAGACTTTCAATATTTTGACTTTTTAGTTCATTTATGACTTCTTTTAGTGCATTTATCTCTTGTGAGAATTCTTTCTCTTTTTCTTTTGTTAAAGTATTCTGAGGAGAATGTTTCAATTTCTTCTTGAGCATTTTATTTTCCTTCTTAAGTTCATTATATTGATCCATTAGTTCAAAATAAACATGCTCCCAATCATCCAAAGTGAAATCTTTAAAAGGAGAGCTTACCTCTTCTTCTTCTTCCTCTTTTTCTCTAGCCATCAGACATAGTTTTGAATGAGTGTCCTCAGCATCTGAACTTTCTTCTTCTTCATCTTCTTCTTCCTCGCTCCAAGTTCCAACCATAGCCTTTTGTTTATTTCTGTTCCACCTGGGCTGAATTTTCTTCTAAACCTCAGGACATTCAGACTTGACATGTCCTGGTTTCCTGCAGTTATAACAAACAATTCTATCAGTCTTCTTATTTGCATTCACTTTGGGTTTTGACAGATTATTTGTATATGGTTTTTTTTTTCAGAAAACCCTTACCTTCCTTTCTCAAAAATTTCCTGAACTTTCTAGTTATCAACACGAACTCACCTGAATCATCTTCAAAGCTAGAAGACTCACTTTCTTCAGTAGCCTCTTTGTGCTGGGACTTGCTTTAAGAGCAAGAGGCTTCTTCTTCTTCATATCATCTTCAGTTCTTCTCAAACCCAACTCATATGTCATTAAAGAACCTATTAATTCATCTACAGTTGTTGTGGATAAATTTCTAGATTCTTCAATAACTGTAGCTTTAGTGTGCCACACGGGTGTCAAAGATCTAAGGATTTTCCTAACTAATTCTTTATCAGTATAGACTTTGCCTAAATTCTTTAGCCCATTTGTTAACAATGTTAGTCTACCATACATCTCGGAGATTGTTTCATCATGCTTCATTCGAAATGCCTCATATTCAGAAACTAACATGTTAGCTTTAGTTTCTTTTACCTCATATGTGCCTTCATAGATTACCATGAGGCGATCCCAGATCTCTTTTGCACTTGAGCACGATGATACTCTTGAGAATTCAGTTGGATGCAGAGAGCACTGCATTATATTCATTGCACTTCAGTTTGCATTAGATTTCTTGATCTCTTCAGGAGTCCACTTCTCCTCATCCTCGGACAGCTCATAAGGTCCATTATTCACCACCCTCCATATTTGATGGTCTTGAGCTCGTAAGAAAACCTGCATACGAGTTTTCCAATATGAATAATTAGTACCATCAAAGTAAGGTGGTCTGTTCATAGAGTGACCCTTAGCAATATAACCCCTAGATTCCATTATACACAAATTTCTCCTGGTTGTGAAACCAAATAAATTGGAGAGCCAGGCTCTAATACCACGTGTTGAGTGTAGAAGGATTATCTAGAGGGGGGGGGGGGGGGTGAATAGAGAATCTTCAGAATTACGCGGCAATTTAGAGATTAAAGAAACAGTGAGTTAAGGATGCTAATTAAACAATCAAATTCAAAACAATGAGGAAGCAAACCAGACACAAGAGAGCAGAATTTTAAGGTGGTTCGGCTCCAACGAGGAGACCTACGTCCACCCCTCACCAAACCAATGAGGTACCACTACGAGAACAATTGATAGTTCCTCGTACACCTGCTGATACACAACTTCTTCACATCCACTGACTTACAGCTTGAACAAACCGCTGATTACACAGCTTCAACCCAGATGATCCAATCACAACGCGTGAAGGATCAACTCAATCCACTTCACACAGAAGCAGATTACACAACTTTTTAATGTTCAGAAGAAATTAAAAAGAATTGAGTAAAGAGTTGCCAGAGTGTGTTTAGAGATCATCAAACTCTCTGCTCAGAAGCTCAATTCAGATTGCAACAATTCTTACCCTCCTCAGGCGAATTCTTCTTGTAATTGCAACATACGAATCTCACGCATCAAGGTTGAAGATGCATTCCGATCCCCTATTCCTGAAGCTCAGCAGCAACTCCTTGAATTCATCAGATTGGCTCGATTCCTCAGCACATTCTTCAGATCGAGGCTTCTTGCTGAGATCGCCCTTTCGAAAAGCTTCTACACTGTTCTCCTCTTTCTCGCTCTCCAATTTCCTAGCTTCAGGACTCCTCTTTCTTTTTGTTTCGAAAACAGAATACTTCACCTCATTTTATCTGATCGCTCGGGATCTTGTGTAGTGGGCCCCTCAAAAGATTCCCAAAAAGTAGAGGAATCTTTTTGCCGCCAAGCGACGGTATCTTACAGAACAGATGATGTGTACGTGAGATCCCAACCAATGGCCTAGGATCATGTGCTCATGTGCTATCCGCTGTGCTCTTAAAAAAAATTCTAAGTGTAGTAGTGTTGACACTACCAAGACATAGTGTCAACACACATAAGCTTTAAGTGCAACTTATGCCTTAGTACACAAGGTCACAGATCTAACCTGATCTTTTCAAGATATTGACTTGATCTTCCCTCTGAATCAACCTGATAGATGGATAGCGTCGACCTCATGTCCAACAAGTGTCGACTTCTCTTTACTCGTCTTCACAGTGCACTTTAATCCCTGAGTAGTGTTGACCTTATCTTCATTTGGTGTCGACCTTAGCAGCTTGCTTCTCCTCAGTAAAATTTTTAAAAATCTCTAGTGTTGACATGCTCTCTGAATAGAGTTGACCTGTCTTGACCACATCTTCTAAGCACAACACAAAGGGGCCACTAGTGTTGACCTATGTTCCAGGTAGTGTCGACCTTATCTGACTGTATCGAATTTTTTCTTGATGCAAGTGAGTTGTACATGTAAAACAAATTTTGTGTGTCAAATATCTTTTCCTTTTTTACTTCAAATATGACATCATCAAAACCAGGGACACAACAAAAAAAGGCGAAAAGGTTCTCCGGCGTTTGAATGGAGTGAAGAGGCGCCGGAGAGAGGCCTCAGATGGAAAAGCTGTGTTTCAAAATTGATGTCCACATTGTGGCCGTTGATTTTTCTTTGACGTCAATATATTGGCCATTGATTTCAAGTTGACGTCACCCTTCTGGCCGTCTATATCTTGCCTCGAGGTACCCTGTCAGACCTAGTACCATGGTTGATGGCCTGTTTGCGGATGTCTACCTTCCTCTGGACGTCTATCAATCTAGATGTTGACCCTCTATCTGGCAGTTAACGGCAGCTTCGTGGCCATTTACCTTCCGTTGGCGTCCAACGACGTGGATGCCAACCTCTCGCTCACAGTCACTCTCAAAACACACATAACTCTCAATGCAACACATTTCAAGCCAATTCAACACATACAACACATTGGACCTTATGCAATTCTTTGTTTATTCATCAAACTTGTGTTACACTTATTGAAATGAGGAGAGTATATCACTTTGCTCTACGAGCCATGAAGAAGTCACATGAAATAGGGCGGATGGTATCAATGTACTCTTCATAGTTCCAGATGTCCTCCCAGTTCTCTTGCACTGCTTGTCCCACTTTCTGGCTAACTATGTACTTCTCCCATGTCTTCTTGGCCTTATTTATCAATTTCTCATTCGTTCCTGAGATGATCATGGTACTACAGTGAGATGAAGCTGGAATTTCCCGTGGTATTCCTAGCTGATACTGGCACCGGTGTGGCTGGTACACCACCATTTGATCAGGACCAGTCAGCCACAAGTCTTTATCCTCCCTTGTGTGAACTCTAAGCTCAATAGTCCTCATGAACAGTGGCCTTACTATGAAGTCCTCCACTGGGAAGTAGCTAAGGTAGTCACGCCAGACGTCTCTACTCTTCAGGTGTGCTATCATGCACTTAATCTTCTCTTCTGGCTCATACCACGCCCTAATGCAGTACACTGAACTCCGAAGGAAGATTCTGGAGGGGGTCAGTTGTTTCTCAGCATAATAAAACTTTAAATGAGCCTCCATCCATACCTGAAGCAGGAACAAACTCCCGTATGTGTGTATGCTTAAGCTCATCGTAGTGAGGGAGCTGTAGAGGTGTGCTAGCACTGCAGGGGCAAGTGACTGCTCGTGCCACAGTAATGATAGAATTCCCACATGCTCATATAGGAGAAAATCACCGCTGGTAGGGAATAAGAACACATCGGGGAGGCAGAGTGTCAACCCACGGGTCGCCCTCTCATTGCCTATCTCCTTCGCATGCTGGATCAACCACCAGGCTAGTCTATCCAGAAAAATCCCATTCTTGTTCGTCAACCTCAACACTTCCTTCTTGTCCCGCACAATGTCTACCAGAATCTCTTCCCATGGGAGAAGAGGAGTCTCCGTGTCATACTCCAGGCAGCGTTTCCATCCCAGAAACAACTCCACCTCCTCCAATAGCACGGTTGCCTCGAACCCCTGGAACACGAACGTGTGTGTGTGTGGATGCCAATGCTCCATGAGTGCTCCCAGGGCATCAAATCCCCACCACATGTCCTTCAAGTTCTTGGCCAGGACAACCATGAAGCTCAGATTCCATTCCCCGATATAGCACCTCATGTCAATCGTTATTACGTTCACCAAATTGATCAGCCAGGAGAAGGCCCGTACCTGGCTCTGGCTTGGGAAGGCGGGCATCTCCTGCACACCCAGGAAGCACCATAAGAAAGGGGTTGGGGCGTTTTCAGCAAGAAAGAAGCAAGAACATGCGTTACTTACCTCCCCATTAGCCAATCGGGTGCTAAAATACCCCGGAACCTCACTCAGAATACCCGGGTTCATGATTGTAGACTTTCCAGTTGATGTGGAGTCCATGATCCTTGCTGCAGGTCGTCCAAGAAGTCTCTAGTTCAGAATTGAGGAAGGTAGGACGAAGGTTGAAGAAGGAAGAGTCCTAATGGCCTCCCAATTGCTATTTTTTCGATTTAATCCGCTGACAGGTTAACGTCAACATCATTTGACGTCAGTGAAACTATTGACGGAAACATCCGTGGACGTCTACTGTTGTAGACGACATACTATGTTGACGTCAACTGTAAGTTGACGACAATCGATCTAGACGTCAACCTCGGTGAAATTTTCAAACTCTCTTGTTCATATGGCCATTATTTCTCATCTTGTGCTTCAAGTTATCTTGCAAAATATTTAAACATAGGTGACGCTTCAAATCTAAAAACACTCATGCGACCTTGAGTGTTGTACAGGTATGTCTAACATAGGTTTAGTCACCAGAAGTGAATAACTTGGTGATCGTGAACCTAGAGTTCCCCTTTACCAAAAATTATGACGGGTTTGCGATCTCTCAGTTATTTGTTTGGCCTTAGAATTGCTCTGGTTCTAACTTGCATTTTTTATAGGGAACCCACACCAACATGCATTTAGGATTTCACTGCTAACATTCTCTTACTAACCCCAAAACAAAAAAAATAGAGATTTTCCTCAATTACTACGTGGCACGCAGCTCAAGTGACCAACCAAATCAGCACCACCTTCTTGAATATCCAAGCTGATATCGGGTCTTTGTTGTCTATTCTCCAAGCAATCCCAAATAGTCCTACCAGGCAAATCACAAAAGTCCATCAGTCTTATTGAGTTCATGTGAACCTTTCGTCAGTCATGAGCTTAATTCTGGACTTTTGGGTTTCCAAACAATGATTTCAATTAGAATCTTTGATAATCCTTTGAGAGTACAATCAATCCCTTTTGTCTTCACAACCCCCGAATTGGACAAATGTCCTGATTATGTCAACGGGTCCCGATGGACTACGGTTGTGAGATTTTCCTGATTCAACCGTCATATTACAACTCCTTTAACTCATACAACACCAGAAACTAGTCAAAGTCCTACTTGGCAATGGCGGGAACCCTACCGTTGGGTTGCAGTTGTAGTTACACAGGTAGATCACCCTCCCTTTTTCACACACTTGTCTCTTAGATGATTCGTCACTTGTTTCTAGCCTAACTCATTCGTGTGGCTTGCTAAAATTCCTATCCTCGGAGATAGTTCTTTTATCAAATCTCCACGTCCTTTGTTTACCGAGACACCAACCTTTCAGTCCGCTTCACTCCCTTGCAAGATCGGATGTCTCGGAGGGGCATTTGTAGACGCGAGATTTGGCCCATCCCCGCATGGTTTACGGCCCATTATGACTTGTTTGACCGCTTGTTGACTTGCCTCGGATCCCATGTTAACGTCAACATCAACTGCCACTAACTCCAGGTTGACGGCACACCACCTTGACGTCGACTAAGGTTGACGTCCACATAGGTTGACGTATGCATGGGGTTGGCGGCATCATCAATTGATGTCAACCTGGGTTTACCTGTTCTATGGAACTATCTGAGAATATTGCCCACTTACGCCCCTACCTCGGCCATGCAACGCATGGATCTGTTCCCAATGGGCAAATGGGCCACCTTGGCACCCCCTTGGCCTAATAAAAGTCCTACTTGCCCCCCTCCTATTGGCCTAGCTTTTCTACATGGATTGCCACATGTTCAAGTGTGTTTTCTCACACTTGAGCATCCTATGCTCCCTAGCTCTACCCCTACTACCTATATATGAAGGTCCTTAGCCTTCTAAGGAAAGGGAGAGATGCTGGACGAGCTAAAGCTTTGACACCTTGAGAGAAGAGAGAGAAAAGTGACCTTGAGCATTGAGAGCTTCCATCTTTCCTTCCTATCTTCCTCTCAACCCTTGGAGCATCCAGGAGGCTTTACCACGAGCTGGAGGAGCCCACAAAGCAACCACCAACACCTGCAAATGAGGATCATCTCCCTCTCCTCCTTCTCTTTCCCTTCTTCCATCTTTAGCTTTGCATGTTATTCACTTCACACACACACACACTAGGCACGTAGTGCACCCTCCTACACACCTAAAAGGGGTTTTCCAAAACAAAATCAGAGGGAAGAAGGGTGGTCATAACACTTGGCCACCTCTCTTCTCAAGCCTGCAACCGGTACGGGGCTCACCTTTTGGGTCGTTCCTCTTTACTTTTGGACGTTTACTACACTTCCCTAAAGTCTAATAGAGCCTTCTTTGTCGCAGGAACATCTCCAACGACACCGCAGAGCTTCTTCTCTTTGGCCGGCTGAAGAGGGGAAATTCGAAGTCCCGCCATCAAATGCTACGTGTGGCTACGTCACCGACGCGATCAGAACACTTCCTTGGGCACAGGTAAGGCCCTGGCGATCACCTCCCATTAGTTTACTTGCTGGTTTCTTTTCCTTTCTTCCTTTTCTCTCTGGTCAACTTGGTCAAACAAGAGTCAACGAGCAAGAACGAAGGTCAACCAGCAAACGCCAACGCCCAACGAGGGAGCCGCTCAACGTTCGGGGGAACTCCAAAGTTCACGTCGAGTAGCGAAACAGAATGTCCACATGATTCATTTATGAAAAATACAATTGAATTGGATGAGGTAGATATGGAACGGGTGTCTGGTGGAAACATGGCAAGGCGGGTCCAGAACTTATCGACTGTATCACAACTGGCTGGTAGTACCCGACAAATCCCAAGGTTTGGAAAGGATCACAATTGGGTAAAGCAAAGTATATTTTGGGAATTGCCTTATTGGTCAACACTTTTGATACAACATAACCTAGACATCATGCATATAGAGAAGAATGTTTTTGATAATGTGTTCAACACAATGATGGACGTCAAAGGCAAAATGAAGGATAATGTCAAGGCACCAATGGATTTGGAAGTACTTTGTAGACGTCCAGAAGTAGAACTGCAGCATGTTAGAGGAAAAATAGTTCAACCTAAAGCTTCATATGCGCTTGGGGCCAGACAGATTAAGGAAGTGTGTCAATGGTTGAAGCAATTGAGATTTCTGGATGGATATGTCTCGATTATTGCCCGTTGTGTAAATGTCAACGAGGGGAAAATATACGAAATGAAGTGTCATGACTGTCATGTTTTCATGCAAAGATTGATTCCAATTACTTTTCGTGAGTTGTTGCCGAAGCAGATATGGGGAGCAATGACCGAGCTGAGTTAATTCTTTAGGATTTTATGTGCATTAGAACTAAGACATCATCACTTGCAAAATATCGAGCACCTGATCATCCATTTGTTGAACCACTCTTATATTTTAGTGATAACAAAACTCATGATTAATTAAATATTATAAATATATTTAATATCATATTTTCCTAATAAATATAAATTTATGGCACTATCGCTTCATGATTTGCACTGGAAAGTCAAATCAATTGTTGTTCAATGCACATCGATTACTGACTAAGTGCCACATCGATTACTATACAAATACATCGATTATGGTTCAGTTCAATTAAACATCAATTTCACTTAAACAATGACTATGTTGAACATCGATTTCAGTTCAACATCGATTTTATTAGAACATCAATTTCGCTCAACAACGATTTCAACTTGAACATTGACTTCTCTAAAACATCAATTTTATTAGAACATCAATTTCGCTCAACAACGATTTCAACTTGACCATCGACTTCTCTAAAACATCGATTTTATTAGAACTTCGATTTTATTAGAACATCGATTTCACTCAACAACGATTTCAACTTAAACATCGACTCCAGTTAAACATCGATTACATACATGCATTACATTGAAACAACGATTACATTGGAACATCGATTTCTTGCCCAGATAGCAAGCATAGAGGGGGGGGGGGTGAATGGATTGCTGAAATTTTCTTATAGAATATTCCTATAAATAAAAACGCTTGATAGAAGACACTAAGTTCGATGGTTAGAGTTAGTGTTAAATAAAGAGAAAGAGAACAATCATACAGACAACATGAAATTTTATCCTGGTTCGGATCTCCTATCACAAGGAATCGTATGTCCAGTCCCCAAGCAACGCCTTGGGATAGCAGGTCTTCTCTTCACACCCGAAGAGGAACACTCAAAGAAAATGAGTAAGAAGAGGATGGCCCCTAGACCAAGCTTATACAAACTGCTTGATCTGAGGCAATGTCTGAGAGACAATGAAAAATCGACAAGGAACTCTCTCTCAGATCTACTCAGGCTCTCAAAGACTAAGCAATTTGCTGTGGAGAGCTAAGAGCTACAGAAGGTTTGGATGGACGAGCGAGCTCTTCTTTTCTTCCAAGATCTTTAGAATGCAAGTTTGAAAAGTTCTCGATAAAAAGAAGAATATATTGCATGGAGTCACCAGTCTTCTATTTATCTTCTTTGAAAGATTTTGACCGTTGAAGTATTTGTTGAAGTATCCGTTGTCTCACATCTTCATGCACGTTAGAATGTCTGGTCCGAAGTATGGAGCGAGAGAACATGCAGCCATTAATGCTGGGGAAGACATTCACATACAAAGAAAGATTGTCTGAATCTCTTCCAGTCTCTGTCAGGTTGACAGTTCCATTTTTGGCAACGTGCGCTTTTACCGAAAACCCTGCACACAATAAATGCTGACACATAGACTGTTGAACCACTCTTTTGTTTATCTCATGTTTTGGTGATAACTAAAACTCATGACTAAATAAATCTTATGTTTATCATGTTCTAATATTAATCTGAAAACTCATGCATTTCATGTATAATTTTGAACATTCAATGAGTGCATAACCATCTGCATAAATAATCCTTAAATGTACTATAGTAATATCAAAGAAAAACATATGTTATAAACACTATATTTGAATGGCACATTTTTTTTGACTGCTCAGATTTTTTCTAAGTCCACACTAGTATGTATATCACCCCACTTCAACTTCTGAAGAGTTGAAATTGACTAAACTCTGACTCTTGTAAAGTCGAAGTGGTCCTACTCCGACTCCTTAAACTCCAACTCTTGGAGAGTTGAAGTTGACCACCTCCAACTTCTGGAAAGTTGAAATGTGATACATACTCCAACTTCTTTACAGTCGAAGTTTCTATACTTAAACATCGATTGCCTCTACATTTCAAATGTTTCAAAATATTTGTACCGGCAACGAAAAGTTCAAATGTACTTCATATTATTTTATTATTTCTCTGTCTAACTGAAGATCTTTTTGTTGACTATTCTTCAAGGTAGGTGAGATATTGTCAGCAGAAAACATGGACAGAAGGCAAGGTATGGGCTTTTGTCAGAAGACCTTTTTTAGTCTGACCCTATCTTTTGTACCTACAGATAAGACTTTCATCTACACCAAGTGACTGTTAGACAGAAGAAGAAGAAGAAGAAGAAAAAGATGAGCAACGGCTAGAAGAGTTCTAACGGATCTCTTCAACGGATTTGTTCAAAGTTGCTTTATAAAAAGATAAAGCAAGGCTAAAGAACAACAAGAGAGCCTTTCCTGAAGATCTTTGAAGGAGTGTACTTCTTGTGAGAAACCAGAACGCCATATACACTCAAAGAAAGAGAGAAGAGCTTGAGCCCATTCAAGAGAAGCCTTCAAAGCAGATGTTTTTTGAAGCATTCAAGCTTTCCTCTCTTCACTCTCTCTGTGCTCATTGTAATTCTTGGGGAGAGTCTTTTCAACTGAGAGTTTCTAGGTTAGAGTCCATTTTTGTAAAACTCTTAGCCAGTTCTTTCTTTTCTAAGAAAGATCTATGTCCAGCTGTAGGACTGTATACAGTGAGCCTCTTCCTACGTGAAGAGAAGGCCAGTGAGGTTTCTGGTGGTTTCTGTCCAGTTGAGGGACTATACTCAGTGTAGAACCTAGCTGGGAGTTTAAGTCTAGTAGAACCGTATTGGGGTTTGTTCCAGGAGGTTAGCCCCTTGACCTATAATAGAAGTGAGTATCCTTCCTACTCGGAAAGGAAGAGGACCAGCGGGAGCTGGGGGTTGTATATCCTTGGGGGGATTGTACCTTGGTTAGTGAAATCCCAGGACTTTGCTTGGGGACTGGACGTAGGTCTTCCTTCTATGAAGTACCGAACCAGGATAAAATTCTTGTGTTCATTTGTGTGATTGTTCATTCTCTTCTGCACTGCTACTCTCTATCACACATTATCACGTTAACTAACCAAAGTTTTTAAGAGGTAATTTTCTGTGTTTGAGTTTCTATTTCTACAGCGAATCTATTCACCCCCCCTCTAGATAGCGTGCTGCCATACCAAGTGGGCCAATATAGACAACTTATTTTTGTCTAAACTGTCAATCAACATTAGTAGTCATGATATATGAAGATACACCAAAAAGGAAATGTCATTCTGTCATCATATAAAGCGTGACTTTATGTGAGATAATCAAAGATATGTCATGCAGATATATTGTTCCATCATAATAAATGTTGAAGACTACAGGATACAACATGATACGCGGGAAGACTTGAAATCCACAGAGATTTGAAAATATATTTGAATATCATGTGGAATGTATCTTAAAAAGAATTTAAATAAGAATATTTAACAACTGTTTAAAATATAATCGTTAATAGAGAGTTGATGCATGGAGACAGTTTGTGTACAGAGAGAGTCGATGTTGATATGAAATCGATGATATAATCATAATCCATGTTGAAATCAAGTCGATGTAAACATAGTCCATATAAGAAATCAATGTTTGTACAGAGTCGTTGTTTAACTAAAGTCGTTGTTGTACTGAAATCGATGTGCGGATGAAATCGTTGTTTGAAACGAAGTCGTTGTTCAAGTAGAGTCGTTGTTTCACATGAAGTCGTTGTTACTTATGAAATCGATATTCTACCTAAATCGATGTTTAAATGAAATCGTTGTAGAACCGAAGTCGTTGTTTCATATGAAGTCGATGCTCTATCGAAATCGATGTTTAAGTGAAACGAAGTCGATGTAGCAACGAAATCAATGTTTAAGTGAAACGAAGTCGATGTAGCCACAAAATCAATGTTTAAGTGAAGTTGATGTTTGAAATCGATGTTCTTATGAGGAAATTGTTGTTTAAGTGAAGTTGATGTATAAAAGAAGTCGATGTTCTTCTGAGGAAATCGTTGTTTAAGTGAAGTTAATATTTGAAATCGATGTCCTTCTGAGGAAATCGTTGTTTAAGTGAAGTTGATGTATAAATGAAGTCGATGTTTCAAAATCGATGTTCTTCTGAGGAAATCGTTGTTTAAGTGAAGTTGATGTTTGAAATCGATGCTCTTCTGAGGAAATCATTGTTTAAGTGAAGTCAATGTTTTCTATGAAATCGATGATCTTCTAAAGAAGTCGTTGTTTAAGTGAAGCAGTAATCGTTCTGAGCTATTACAAAGAAGTCGATGTATACTTAGACAAAATGTATGCAATAAGCTTCAAATAATAGTGAGTGTAGACAACTTACAGATTTTGTTTGAATTACTGCCTGTGGATAAACTTCAGAAAATGTTGTTAGATAATAATTTTTAGGGTTTTGTTAATCACCAAACATACATATAATTAATATTAAATTATATAGAGATGGACTGATCATCACGATTGTCTTTCACATCATCTCTATTATACTTAAACATCGATTTTCTCTATATTTCAAATGTTTCAAAATGTCTTTGATGCCCAATGAAAATTCAAATGCACTTCTTATGCTTAACATATTATTTCTCTGACTAAAGAGCTTTTTGCTTGTCTGATAGGATCTCTCTCCTCCTGTAACAAAAGAAAAGTACCTACATTCCATTTCTAGCTATCTGCAGGATATACAGACAAAAAGCAAAAAGAGGTATGAGCCATCTGACAAAGGACTTCACGAGTCAAACTATTTGCCTTGCATTTAATGCTTGCAGGTCCACCACTACACAGAGTCAACATCTTGGACCTGCTGCTGGCATCCTTGGAAGTGCACACCAGCTGGAACATCCTCCTCCACTCCAAGTAGCCAGTAGGCACAACAAATAAACTGTTAGACTCAATGGGAAGATGTCGAAGAAGAAGAAGAGCAACGGTTCAGATAGCTCCAACGGCTATCAATCAAAGCTTCTGTTCAAAGCTGCTCCATATAAAGGGAGAAGCAAAAAGAAGAACGAGAGGTGATCAAGAGCAAAAACATTAAAGATTATTCAAGGAGTATACATTCAAAGAGCATTCAATTCCATATACACTCAAGCAAGAAGAGAGGAAGAGCTCGAGCCCATTCAACCTGAAGCAATCAAGCAATCTTTTCTCTTCCTTCCTCATTCTCTCTCTGTGCGTCTCTGTGTATTTGAGAGAGAGAGCTGGGGGTTTAGCCTAAGAAGAGTCTTGTCCTGTAAACTCTTTCTTTCTTAGGCTCAGTCTCGGATCAATCATCTCATTATGTATCTTGAGCTTGATCTAGGGGCTTCAGGTCCTTGCTTCTGTGTTCAGAAGTATTTCTCTTCTGTTGAGAAGAGAAGACCAGCACTGCTGGGTGTTGTGTCCGATTGTGGGACTGTACACAGTGTTCCTCTTGTTTAGAAGGGAAGATCTACTAGGGTGTGCACCAGTGAGTTTCTTCTGAGCTCGTAAAAGAAGCACTGTCTTAGGTGAAACAGTGGGCTGCCTTCTTGCTCGGGAAAAAGAAGAAGACCAGCAGGGGCTGGGTGTTGTATGTCCTTAAGGGGGACTGTACCCTTGGTTAGTGAAATCTCAAGAGTTTGCTTGGGGACTGAACGTAGGACTTCCATTTGGAAGAGCCGAATCAGGATAAATCTTTGTGTTCCTTGTGTGCTTGCTTCCGCACCTTTACTTTCTTTGCACACACTTATTTAGACTAACCGAACATTTTCAAGTGGTGTTTTTTTTTTTTTTTTTTAGTTTTTTAGATTACCTATTCACCCACCCTCTAGGTTAGTCTTGCTGCTATACCAAGTGGGCCAACACCATTTGCCATATGAGGCTAGAGTCGGAGGACCAGTACAATTTCGATGGATGTATCCGTTTGAGAGGTATATTCCTATGTCTCAGTTTATTCACATTATGACGATCTTTCATATTTCATATGATTCATTTGAATGGTTGTCGTAGGTGCATGCACGATCTTAATATGAAGGTCCGCAACAAAGTACAAGTTGAGGGCTCTATTACCCAGGCGTACCTTATTGAAGAGATATCGAACTTTTGTTCGATGTACTATGACACGGAAATACGAACTCGACACACTCAACCTCCATGTAATGATGATGGTGGAGATTCTAATGTGTTTGATTGACTCTCTATATTCAAGTGTCCCGGACAAGTGTTCAGATATTCTTCTACTCGCGCACTCAAAGACAGAGAGTTGGTTGCTGCGGAGATCTACATCTTCATGAATTGCGCAGAACTAGACCCTTACATTGAGTAAGCTCTCAACACTAATGTCTTTATCTATGTACCTCATTTGTTTGCAAATCGCAGAACTTGGAGGTTGTGTTGCATTTTCATTGCAGAGAGTTTTACTCAGTCATACTGTAACGAATCTACGTCTGACGGACGTGCAAGTTGAAAAGGAATGGGAGAAGTCTTCTGCTACTTGGTTAAGATATCGAGTAAGCGTTCAAATATTTTGATGCATGTGTTATGTTCTTATGCATAAGTTGTTCATAGTTGTCATTGTTTGTCCCTTTTTTTAATAATTGGTTGAACAAGGCTTTATTACTGATTCAAGAGTACAAGAGATCAGTTATGGGCCCTCGAAGATTGTACGTGTCTATCCAGGCTACATTGTGAATGGATGCCGATTTCACACGAGAAATTATGGATGGAATAAGTCTACGATGGACAATGGTGTATGTGTGAAGGGAAGTGCCTATAATGAAAATGAAGTAGACTATTATGGCATTACCGAAGAAGTCATTGAACTGTAATTTTTGGGACAAGGCAACCATGTATTTCTCTTCAAGTGTTATTGGTTCGATCCGACCTCTATTCGTAATGACATAACTTATGGGATCGTCGATGTCAAACATAAGTTCAAGTTGAGTACGTATGAGCCATTCATTCTGGCAGCACAAGCCCAACAAGTTTATCATTCAAACTATTTGTCCCTCAAATTGAGAGATTGGTGGGCTGCTTGTAGAGTGAAAACATGGCTATTCCCTGAGTATGAGCTTCTTCTGGCTGATATAGAGCTCGAAGATGTTAATGACATTTTTTTCCAATCAAACCAGAGTGGCGTATGAGAGTTCGCTCCTTCTATGCATTTCAATGTAGATGATATAAATGAACCAATTTGCTTATATAAGGATAACGAAGAGGAAGAAGTTGACCCAAATTCCCTTGACGATCATGTTGTTGAGCGGGAGGTGGAGTCTGATCAGGAGGAAATGTGGACCGATGATGAGGACAAAGAGGATGACGAAGATGACACTGAATTAGACATATCTCCAGCATCTGATAATGAATATAGATAATATTATAAAATTTTGTAAGAACTGAGTGCTATTGATAATTATATGTTATTAAATAGCGACTTCAAATTTGAGTTCTGATGTTTTGTTATATCTTTATTGTTCTCAATAGAGATATGGTGCGTGGAGGACATAGTGGGAGGGTGTCCATCTCGTCTGCTGCACCCCCTACTTCTATAGGCTGAAGGTCTACATCAATGGATATATATGTACTCAACTCAATTCTTTTACTTTACTGTGTATATTAACCTTATATTTTCTAACGTGTATAAAATCGATGCAGGGTCCGCCTCCCCGATTACACCGGTTGTCCCAACGACAGGTATATATATGTACACAAACACAAAACTGTCTATATTACTATTCATATTAACTTTATATTTTCTAGCGTGTATATAATTTTGCAGGGTCCGCCTCTCCGACTACGCTGGTTGTCCCGACGATAGGTATATATATATGTACCCAAACACAAAACTCTCTATATTATTGTTCATATTAACTTTATATTTTCTAACGTGCATCTAATTTTGCAGGGTCTGTATCATGCCCAGTAGCGTCACCTATCCCATCCCATTCAGCAGCAAGTACATGCATGTTTCCATACTATAGTACGTTTCTTGTCTTCCAATTTTTTAATAATATTGTATTTAATATTTTCAACAGAGGTAGAGAGCCATCATCCAGCGGCGGAGGAGGTGGCTCAACCAGCTAGACGCCAGCCATGCTATATTTTTGGGTAAACTTAATCACCTCAAACTTACTGTATTTGTTATTTATGCTATATAGTTCATGTAGAAAATTAATGTGCAATTGCAGGGGGAAGATAGATTCAGGATCTTCTTCCCGCTATATTACATCGTTGCTGCACGCACACGTTCCAAGACCAGTGGACTCATCGAAAGAGTTCCCCCTGTCTGTCCGGGATCTATTATTTGAATGTTCATGGTATTATTATTTTTCACTGATTTGAAGTCATTTCTTTAATTACTATCTCTCTCTGTTAGTACACAAAGTTGAGTAATTTTATTTCTAAATAGCAGAGGTACATGTTCACGAGACTAGAGGATCTCCCTCGAGCATGAGTCGTCTGGGAGTCTACTGCCCAAACTAATTTCATAAAGTCGATGTGGGAGGCCCGGGACAAGGCAACGAAGATCACAGGCAGCCAGGATCCTACGGCTTGGATGTATTACGGCCCGGTGTGGATGAGGAGGGACTATTGGGAGTCCCTTTGTCATCGTTGGTCTATTGAACCATGGCAGGAGAGTGTAGACGCGAGATTTGGCCCATCTCCGCGAGGTTTATGGCCCAATAAGGCTTGTTTGACCACTTGTTGACTTACCTCAGATCCCATATAAACGGCAACATCGATTGCCGCTGACTCTATGTTGACGGCATACACTCTTGACGTCTACTAAGGTTGACGTCCATGCATGTTGACGTCCGCATGGGGTTGGTGGCATCATCTCTTGCCGTCAACCTTGGTTTACCTAGTCTCCGAAACTGCCCGAGATTCCAGCCCACTTGCACCCTCTCCTCGGCCATGCAACGCATGTGGCTGTTCCCAACGGGCAAATGGGCCACCTTGGCACCCCCTTGACCCAGTAAAAATCCTACATGGCCCCCTCTCATTGGTTCAAGCCTTAATACATGGATTGCCATATGTTTAAGTGTGTTTCTTCACACTTGAGCATCCTATGCTCCCTACCTCTGACCCCACTGCCTATATGTGAAGGTCCTTGGCCTTCTAAGTGAAGGGGGGAGATGCTGGACGAGCTGAAGCTTTGACACCTTGAGAGAAGAGAGAGAAAATCTTGAGAGCTTCCACCTTTGTTCCCTCCCTTCCTCTCAACATCTAGGACGTCCAGGAGGCTTCACCACGAGCTGGAGAAGTTCACAAAGGAGCCAACCACGCCTGCAAACGAGGATCATCTCCCTCCTCTCTTTCTCTTTCCTTCCATCCCTCTTAACTTTACATGTTAGTCACTTCACACACACACACCCTAGGCATGTAGTGCACCTCCCTACACACCGTAAAGGGGTTTTCCAAACAAAAAACGGAGGGAAGAAGGGTGGTCATAGCGTTTGGCCACCCCTCTTCTCAAGCCCGCAACCGGTACGGGGCTCTCCTTTTGGGTCTTTTCTTTATATTTTGGACGTTTACTACACTACCCTAAGTCTAATAGAGTTCTCTCTTTGTTACAGGAACACTCAAACAAGTCCGTGGAGCTTACTTTCTTTGGCCGGCCGAAGAGAGGAAAGTCGGAGTCCTACCATCCACCGCTACGCAAGGCAAAGTCATTGGCACGATCAGAACACCTCCTTGGGCACAGGTTAGGCCCTGGCGATCACATCCCGTTCACTTTACTTGCTGTTTCTTTGTTTTCCTCTTGGTCAACCAGGTCAAAGGGAAGTCAAACAAGCAAGCAAGGGTCAACCAGTAACCTTCCACGCCAACGAGGGAGTCGTCAACGTTCGGGGAACCACCTCCGGAGTCTCAACCACTACGGGGGTGGGGAACGAGACGTCCACAGCTCATCTTTAGCGATCACGGTGGGACAACTGCTACTACCACGGTCTTCAGTTTGCACATAGGTAGACGGCAAGCGATCTTTTTGTTTACCCAGGTAAACGTCCACTGTCCTTGCCGTTTAGTTCTTCTTAACGTCCACATCTTTTGTCGTTTACTCCTTGTTAGCGTCCATCGATCCTACTGTCTAAAATCTTCTGAGGAACTAAATGTCCACCGTGTTTCCGTTTACTTCACAGAAGCTTGTTTTTGATCTGTTTTTCTTTCTATTTGCATTTGTTTACTTCCTGTTTGATCACTGACGGTCCTGAGTCACGAGGTGGGTCTCATTTCTCTTTTGTTCTAGCCTCCCCACACATTTTAGGATCGCCCCTTCTTGATTCACAACCTTTTACTCAGGGATTCCCTCTCGGGTAAATCGAGTTGGCTTCGAGAAGAATTCCATAAGTCCCTAAATTCCATGGATTCCCTCATGGTACGGGGTAGGAGGACCTTTACCCTCCCAGTTAGTTCGCCCATTCACCTGGTTTTGAGTGAGAGGTGAGAGAATTGGCCTCTACAAGTCAAGTTAACGTACAACTTCAACGTTTAAAAGTTTTTGGGACATTGTTTGACCACATTGTTTGAATAGAAATCCACATTTCTCCTAATAACAGTGTAGTTAATCAGCCTAACCATCTTAAAATCAGTAGGTTGTGTGTGATAATGGACTCTTGGATGAACCCCGTCAATATGACTAACAATCTGGCTTTTGAATATGATGATATCATCCATGATGAATTTGTCGGAATGTTTAATTCTAACGTTCAACCTGAAGAGTCCATTCAATTCTTCTCTCAAGCCGACAACGATGAGGTGAGTTTGAGGGTCAATCCCACTTATGCCCAAGAAGTCCAAGAAGACCTCAAATTCTCCAAACTCATGTCCCGCTATTCGCCCGAGGACATCATTTCAATACTTTCCAAGCATACTGTCCGGGCAGTGGCTTCTCCTTCCTCTCCATCTTATTTCAATGCTTCCTCGTTTAGGCTCACTCCTAGGCTCGTCACTCCATCCCGAGTTCCTATCTCCCCTATTCCTTCTCCCACTCCTGCACCAACTACTCCCTCTGTCTATCCACCATATGCTCAACCCACACCCCCCACTCAATCTGAATCCATCTCTCAGTCGAAGATGGAGGGTCTTGTTAGGAGACTCCTAGCTGAGTCCTTATCCCCATCCAAGCCTCATTCTCTCCAAAATTACTGCAAGCTCCTCAATGCTTACTTTCCCCTGAGTTTCAAGGCCCCGAAATACCGCAAGTATGATGGGACCTCCGACCCCCAATTCCATCTTGCCGGCTTCACCATGGATTCCCACAGGTGGTTATATGATCGGGTCCTCTTAGTCCACCTCTTCCAACAATCTTTAGAAGGGGAGGCTTTGAGGTGGTTTACCTCTTTGCCCGCATCTGATCTTGTCAATTTTGACATTGTCTTCGAACGCTTCATCTCCCACTTCTCTTACATGGGTACCCAAGTCCCTACACTTCCCGACTTGGCGGCAGAAAAGATGAGGCCGGATGAAGACTTTGTCACATTTCCCAACCATTGGAGATCCATGGCTTCGAGGGACGACCTTCCCATCCCGGAGTCCCAAGCCATAACCATGATAGTCACCAATACCACCCCTTTGCTTCGATCCATATTGATGCTTAGTGAGTTTCCCTCCTTTGCACACCTTTACAATCGAGCTAGGGTGGTCCAAAATCAAATCAAGGACTCCTCCCTCCCGCCATTCTTTGAAGGGAAGCCCAAGGGACGCAAGGCTCCCGCGGCACCCACCACTGAGGGGGTGATCGTCGATGAGTCTGTTAGTGCTTGCATTCAGCCACTGAGGCCCCCTAACAAACCCTCCAATCCCACCTCCGATCCTCACCAATTCCTGTCGCATCCCTCTATCCCCTATTCAGTTGTTCCTCCATCTTCTGGTTATACTCGCCCCGGTCCCAAGAGATCTCACTATCCTGCTCTCCCTGAATCCCTCGGGGACATTTTCTTCGCCCTTATGTCTTGCGATGCTATCCAACTCCCACCACAAAAGGAAGGTGTGCATCCGAGGGCCGATACCTCAAAGTACTATTCCTATCATAGTCCCCCCGGTCATGAAATCCACAATTGCTTCACTTTCCGTAACTGGGTGTATGACATGAGCGATCAGGGTAGGATCAATTGGGATGATGTTAAGGTCGCCATTTCCGAGTCTAGGTACATGAGAAGGGACTTGGGTATTGTGCAGAACCCCCTCCCCAACCACCAAAACAACAACAACCCATTGTCCTCCAAGTCCCAGGAAAAGGTCAACATCATGACACATCCGGAACCCTGGGTTGTGAGGAGAGAACAATAATGGGGAGTAGAAGGTTTTGAAGAATGGTATCTGTGCCCTTCCGTAGAGTCCCAGGAACCTTCCACCATTGTAGAGACACCTAGTAAGGAGAAGGGGCATGAAGCCGGAGAACCATCCAAGCTAGGGGCATCCAATCATTTCTCAACTCAAACCATCACCCGAATTTCCAAGTCACCCAATCAAGTTGCCAAGTCTCTGCAAATCCAGATCATCCTATCACCCATCTTGAAAGTAGCTTTGCAGATCCCCAATCCTCTCGTGCTAGAGCTTGAATATCCGAGACCTATAGGATGTGGGGCTATTATTCTTTGGCAATCTGCTAAAGCCTTCTTAAGGGCCGTTCTTACCGCTCCACAGGAGACCAAGCACATTTGTCTCAAGCTGATGTGCCATGTTAGCTTGTTTGCAAAGCTTGCACCCAGCTCATTTCCTGCAATGCTTGGTCCCCTTCCTCTCATCAAGTCAACTCCCTTAACTATTCTTCGAGTCCCTCAATGTCATTCATGCTTAAACTCATCAACAAGGACTCAAAGTGATTTTTTCTCCATTCAGTCCCTTACAGCTTGCCCATCATTCAAGATCAGGGGCAACCCTTTCATTCCAGCTGGATCCATCTACCTCCTTTTCAAGCAAGGCACTTTCAGGGGGCACTTTGGCTACTTCATTATCTGTGTTGGCTTTGGCTTCAAGGGCCATACCATCATTTATATGGTTCGTTGTTTATTCCTTTACCAGTTTCATATCAGACCATCTTCGGATGTTAAGATCTCTGTGAGGTGCAATTCAACTCAGGTTTGGGGCACACCATTTTAGCTCCTCACATTCCTTTCTCAAGGAAAATCCACACTGGTCAGGAGAACTTCATCCTTGTCTCTATCAAGCTTAAATCCTTTCTTTATGCTTGAGGGAGACCCCACTTCACTCAATCTGTCCTCTGCTAAGCCTCCCGACTTGGTGGAGTTCGCTTCTTCCTAACACTCACCCTATCACAAAGGGGCATGCCTTCCTCCCATGGACCATGTTGTTCATTGTGTGCTCCCTCATCCTTCTATTATTGTACATTCTGTTGGGTTCTCATGTGGGAGAATGTAATAAGTGCTTAAATGTTTTTGATGATGAGCAATACTAATTGATGTTATGTGAATGGTTAAAAAAGATTGGCAATGACAAAGACATGAAAGAAACATGATGTTAATGCTTTTATTAATTAACTATGCATTGATGTTAATGCTTTTATTAATTAACTATGCATTCATTATATCTCACTTAGAATGTCTTTTAATGTAGGTGTGAATGTACACAAGACAAGTAACAAAATCCAAGTGCAAAAGAACAAGACAAGCTGCTGGAAGAAGTAGCTGTCAACAGGTGAATAGTGACCTGTCGACAGGTGAATAGTGACCTGTCGACAGATACACTCAGGGAAGCCAGATCCACTTCAGGACAAGTGTGCCAGTCGACAGAGGCAAATCGCCTGTCGACAGATGCACACAGAAAATTGTTTCCCGAAGGCCAGTCTTCTGAATTTTGCAAACCTGTCTTGACCTGTCGACAGTAGCAAGTCGGCTGTCGACAGACGGAGTTTTTGGAAGATCTAATGGCCAGGATATGATCTATATTTGGGTGTTACCTTTTAGCACGACTCTCTATGCTTGGACACCATTATATATAGAACATATGAGGCTATTTTCGCAGCAAGAAGCCACCATACCAAAACCCTAAGCAAAGGTCAAGAGAAGAGCTTCTTCCTGCTGCCCTGCTTCATCCCTCTGCCCAGAACAAAGAAGAACAACCTTCCAAGCGGAGTTGAAGCCAGTTTGTCCTCAAGTCAAGCTTCTTCATCATCACGTGGTCTTCAACGACGTGAAGCTTGAAGTCTTCTGGACGAACTCCTTGAAGAGTTTATCTTTGGATTTGTTCTACAACTCAGAACTCTTCTTTCTTTCCAATTTCATATATTTGTGTGTGTGTACTGATTGTTGATCAGTACGTGGTGTTTGTGGATGTGTGTGTGGTTTGTGATCTGTACAAGGGTTGTGTATAGGTCATAGTGTGTGTGGTGTGTGATGATCAGTCTGTCCCCATGTAATTTTAATTAATTACATATGTATTTTGGTGATTAACAAAACTAAACTAGATTTTATCAATAATATCTAATGAATATTTCATAAGTATTAAGTACAGGAAAAATACCATGGTCAAACAAGCCAATAAAGGTATGCATTACTTCTCTGAAGCTTTAATCTTTTCAACATGATATTTCTCTAAGTCCATATCGATTTCTGTTGAAAATCTTAACGATTTCCTTGTAAAGACTGAAAAGTCATGTTGTTTCAAACAAGTCGATGTCATAACGATTCTATAAGTCATCGCAACGATTTCTTTAGAAAGTGCAACGACTAGCCTGTCATAACGATTCTATAAGTCATCGCAACGATTTCTTTAGAAAGCGCAACGACTTGCCTGTCATAACGATTTCATAAGTTACCGTAACGATTTCTTTAGAACTCGTAACGACTTGCTCGCCGCAACGATTCTATAAGTTATCATAACGATTTCTTTAGAACTTGCAACGACTTGCTCGCCGTAACGATTTCATAAGTTATCATAATGATTTCTTTAGAACTCGCAATGACTTACTCGCCGTAACGATTTCATAAGTTACCGTAACGATTTCCTTAGAACTTGCAACGACTTACTCACCGTAACGATTCTATAAGTAATTATAACGATTTCTTTAGAACTCACAACGATTTGTGCGCAACGATTTTTTTAAGCGCTCACAACGATTTGCTTTGTGCAACGATTTCTTTAAGCGCTCACAACGATTTGCTTTGTGCAACGATTTCTTTAAGCGCTCACAACGATTTGCTTTGTGCAACGATTTCTTCAGTATTCATAACGATTCCTTTAATGAATACAACGATTTGCTTTCTATAACGATTTGTTAAGTGTTTCATAACGATTTCTTTAGCGCTTATAACGATTTGCTTTGCGCAACGATCTCTTTAGAGCTCATAACGACTTGATAAGTGTTCATAACGATTTCCCTGTTGAACACTTAAATTTGCTTTAAAGATTTGACTTGTCAGTATTCATAACGATTTCATAAGTCATATAGACAACGATTTTATGGTTTATATCAACTTGTCTTTTATCTTATCTCTTGAAGGGTTGACTAGTCAAAGTCACGCATATATCTATCTGTCACTCTTGCATTTATGAGTTCTGAACGTATCTCTGCATGCATGCAGACAATATCGTCCATTATTGTGCTTACTCTGTATACATATTTTAAAAGAAGCTATTTGGGATTACTATTCTAGTGAATACTCACATCAACGTATACTGACATCAAGAGACAGTTTGAGTTGTCTGCTGTTCTAGCATTTAATGTGTGCAGGGTCCTGAAGACTTTCTATCATACAACGTTGGACCTATAGACGTCAGAAGACCCTATCTCTTTGCGTGCTCAAATGGATAAAAGATAGTTGAAGCTTCCAAATATCAAACAGTCTAACGTCTATCAATCCAAGAGGCAACGGACACTTCAACGGCTGTATTTCAAATAAGGAGATATAAACTCAAAGACAGAAGTGAAGAAACAAGAACCAACGAAGCAGAGAACAAGCATCTCATGTTCAATCGTTCAAATTCTTCTGCAAGAAGTCCAGAGCCAAGAATCTCATTCCTCATCACCTTTAGCTCTTTTGCTCTCTGTGCTGTAATAGACTTTCTAAGAGAGCTTGTGTAGTTCTGAGAGTGTGCTTAGCTTAGATTCTTTGCTCTCAGTGCTAGTTGCTTTAGATCTTGGCTTGTTAAAAGCTTGATCTAGGGGCTTGAATTTCATTCATTTCTCTTTGAGGAGTTTTTCCCTTCGGTTGTGAAGGAAGACCTGGTGGTATCCAGGGTGTTGTTTTCCCTTCGGTTGTGAAGGAAGACCTGGTGGTATCCAGGGTGCTATTTCCCTTCAGTTGTGAAGGAAGACCTGGTGGGGTATCCAGGGTGTTGTTATTTCCCTTCGGGTGTGAAGGAAGGCCAGCTGAGCTAGGTGTTATAGCGTCCTTAGGGGAACTGTACCCTAGTAGTGGAATCCTGAGTTGTTGCTCAGGGACTGGACGTAGGACTCCTAAGGAAAGGAGGTCCAAACTAGGATAATTCTTGTGTTGTGTGATTGTTTTCCTTGTGTGATTGCCTTTCGAACTAACAGCTACTAACCTCTATCGAAGAACGTTTTTGTGTGAATGTTTTTGATTTACAGGTATTAATAGATTAATTTTAAAAGACCCATTCACCCCCCCCCCCTCTGGGCTCGTCAACTGGGCAACAAGTGGTATCAAAGCGAGTCTCTTCGACAAAGAAAAAGGATCCAACAATCTGAAGAGTAAAGATCCATGGCAGCCCAAGGTAACTTTGAAGGTCAGTCTGTCAACCGACCCCCTCTCTTCGATGGTGAAGATTATCCTTACTGGAAGACCAGAATGGAATACTTTCTACATGGCCACGACTATCAAATTTGGTCCATAGTAGAAGAAGGTGATCTGGTAGTCACAAATGAGAAAGCTCAATGGACAGATGATGACAGAAAGAAGATCTCCTTGTATTGCAAAGCAAAGAGCATCTTTTGCTGTGCTCTAAGTAAGAAGGAGTTCAACAGAGTTTCAGCCTGCAAATCCTCAATGGAAATGTGGGAAAAGCTCAGGATCACATATGAAGGCACAAACAAGGTAAAAGAGACTAGAATCGACATTCTTGTCACTCAGTATGAGAGATTTCAGATGCAATCAGGTGAATCCATAACTCAAATGTTCAGTCGGTTCACTGACATCACAAATGGACTAGCTAGTCTGGGGAAAACTTATGAGATTGGAGACATGGTGAGGAAAATACTTAGATCCTTACCGTCTTCATGGACCCCAAAGGTCACAGCAATAGAAGAAGCTAATGACCTGAAGAGAATGTCAGTAGAAAAGCTCATTGGGTCCCTCATGGCCCATGAGATCAACATGGAAAGGCTAGGAGAGTCCTCTAGCAGAAAGAAGCACACCAACGCCTTAAAAGCTGAAGAAGATTCACCAGAAGCAAGTTCAGCTGAGAGTGAAAGTGATGCGGACAGCGAGAATGAGGAAGCAATGCTATCTAGAAGATTGCAGCAGATTTTGGCTAAGAAGAAGAAGTTCCAATCGGGTAGAAGGCACTTCAAAAGGAATAAGGACTTCAAGAAGCCAGATGGAAAAGAGATGAAGAAAGGAGAACCCATCTACTATGAATGTAAGAAGCCAGAACACATTAAAGCTAAGTGTCCAAAATTCAAGAAGCCGGAGTTCAGGAAGAAAGACAGCTCCAAGAAGTTCAGAAAGTACAAAAAGAAGGCGATGGCAGCAGCATGGGAAAACAGTATAAGATGAAGAAGAAGCCAACTTGGCCTTCATGGCTAATACTGAAGAAAAGGTAACCTCTGACTCTTCTTTTGATTCATGCAATGGTTCAGATTTCGATAGTTTAGAAGAGGCTTTCAACGAACTATATGAAAAATATAAAGAAGTAACCAAACTATTAAAAGTAAGCAAGAAAAACATAGTCTGTATAGAAAATACAAACTCAGATCTAAAATCAGAAAATGAATAATTAGAAAGTCAAATAACTGAACTTAAAAGAAGAAATGAACTGTTATGTGAAGACCTAATAGCTAAGAATGAACAAATAACTAAATTAGAGAAACAAGTAAGTTCAGATGAACTGAAAACTGAAATCAAAACACTAACAGAAGAAAATATACAGTTATCTAGCACATTAGAAAAATTCACCAATGGTAAAAACTCCCTCATATTAAAAGGTGCTAGAAGATCATGTAAGAAGAAAAATGGATTAGGATATACACCCCCAGATAATGAAGAAACCATAGTTTATCCTAAAACATATCCAACACCAAAATTTGTACCTGAACAAGATATAACATACAAAGCTGATTTCAAATATATAGAAAAAGTAACCAAATTATCTTGCTGTAGTCACTGCAACAAGTTAGGACATATCATAACGACATGCCCAACAAGACATAAGAAATGGATAATAAAAAATAAAATCAATGATACTAACCCATCAGGACCCAAAAGAATTTGGGTACCTAAAACTTGATGTTTTTATTTCAGGTTATCCCTCGAGCATCCAAATGGTATTTGGATAGTGGGTGCTCAAGGCACATGTCAGGAAACCAGAAGTTATTCTCTCATCTCCAAGCTGAAGAAGGAACAGTCACTTATGGAGATAATGGGAAAGGAATAGTGATAGGTAGTGGCTCTGTGAATAACAAAGGAAAAACAGTCATAGAAGATGTGTTATTAGTCAAGGGATTGAAGCACAATCTCATTAGCATCAGCCAGCTGTGTGACAGAGGCCATCAGATCAAGTTTCAAGAGTCAAAGTGCAGCATACTGAAGGTTGGAGCAGTCATCTTTGAAGCTAATAGGGAAAAGAATCTGTATGTGCTCTATCTTGAGGAACTCAAAGAACAAAACGTCTGTCTGGCAGCAAATAAGGATAAAGCTACTGAATTATGGCACAGACGACTAGGTCATTGCAGCATAGATGGCATGAGAAAATTGCTGAAGAAGAATCTTGTGGAAGGTCTACCTAAGGTCAGTGCAAAAATGGATGGTGTCTGTAGACCTTGTGCTAAGGGAAAGCACACCAAGAGCTCCTTCAAGTCAAAGACGATGGTGACCACCTCAAAACCCTTAGAGCTCCTTCATATGGATCTATTTGGGCCAATGAGGACTACCAGTCTTGGAGGAAAGAACTTTGGATTTGTCATAGTCGATGACTACTCAAGATTCACATGGGTATCATTCCTAGAGCATAAAGATGACACTTTCGAAAGCTTTGTCAGTTTCAGGAAGAAAGTCCAGAAAAATCAGAAGTTCAGCATTGTGTCTATCCGATCAGATCATGGTGGTGAATTTCAAAATGAAAAGTTTGCTAGATTCTGTGTTGATCAGGGAATTGAGCATAATTTCTCAGCACTAAGAACACCACAGCAAAATGGTATCGCTGAGAGAAAGAATAGAACCCTATTGGATATGGCAAGAACTATGCTCTCAGAATATGATCTACCAAGGTATTTTTGGGCTGAAGCAGTCAACACAGCAAGCTACATTATCAACAGAGTAATGATCAGGCCAATCCTAAAGAAGACTGCATATGAACTGTTCAAAGGAAAGAAACCAAAGATCAGCCACTTTAGGACATTTGGATGTCCTTGCTTCATCCACAACAATGGAAAAAGAGACATTGGTAAGTTGGATGCCAAATCAGATGAAGGTATCTTCATGGGGTACACCTCTAAACCCAAAGGCTATAGAGTATTTAATAAACACACTTTATTAATTGAACAGTCTGTACATATTATTTTTGATGAAACTAACCCTTCCTTGAGAAAGGAAGAAGATAGTGATAATGATGATACAGATGTGCTGTCCAAGAAACTAAAGAATACATCAATTGAGGACAAGGATGATCCACCTCTAGAAGACATGCAACAAAGGGAAATTACACATGAAAATCTTCCAAAGGAATGGAGACACAAGAAAGATCACCCACTCGAAAATATTATTGGTGATCCATCTGTAGGGGTAAGAACAAGAGGTAATGTAATTCCCTGTGATTACCTAGCATTTGTTTCTCAAATAGAGCTGAGGACAGTCAATGAAGCTCTTTGTGATGAATCTTGGATATTAGCCATGCAAGATGAACTAAATCAGTTCAAGAGAAACCAAGTATGGTCACTTGTTCCTAGACCATCAGACCATCCAGTCATTGGCACCAAATGGGTGTTCAGAAATAAACTGGATGAAACTGGTGCAATCTTAAGAAACAAGGCCAGATTGGCAGCTCAAGGCTATTCTCAAGAGGAAGGCATAGATTTCGATGAAACCTATGCACCTGTAGCTAGACTTGAGGCTATTAGAATACTACTTGCATATGCATCAGCATTAGATTTAAAATTATTTCAAATGGATGTCAAATCTACATTTCTAAGTGGTTTCATAAAAGAGGAAGTTTATGTGGAACAACCCCCGGGTTTTGATGACACAGAATTTCATAATCATGTTTTCAAACTTCATAAGGCATTATATAGTTTAAAACAAGCACCTAGAGCTTGGTATGAAAGGCTTAGTTCATTTCTTTTAAACCATGGTTTCAGTAGAGGTCAAGTAGATAGCACTCTTTTCATAAAGTCAAAGGTCAAACACATACTACTGGTTCAAATTTATGTAGATGATATCATTTTGGTTCTACTGATGAATCCCTTTGCAAGTATTTTGAAAAGTTGATGCAGGGTGAATTTGAAATGAGTATGATGGGAGAACTTAATTACTTCCTTGGATTACAAATCAAACAAGAAAGGAAGGAACTCACATCTGTCAGGCCAAGTACACAAAAGAACTCCTGAAGAAGTTTGGATTCGAAAATACCAAGCCACTGTCAACACCAATGAGTACATCAACAAGGATGGACAGTGATAAAGATGGTAAGAAAGTAGATCAAAAGATCTACAGAGGTATGATAGGTTCACTACTCTATTTGACAGCTAGTAGACCTGACATCTTGTTTAGTGTATGTATGTGTGCTAGGTATCAAGCAGATCCTAGAGAATCACATTTAATTTCTGTGAAAAGAATATTTAGATATTTAGCAAGAACTCATGACTTAGGTCTGTGGTATCCAAAATGTTGTGAAATTAACTTAGTAGGTTATTCTGATGCTGACTATGCTAGATGCAAATTAGATAGAAAAAGCACCAGTGGTTGTTGTCAATTTCTTGCAGGATCTTTGATATCTTGGTCTTCAAAGAAACAAAATTCAGTGGCACTATCTACAGCTGAAGCTAAATACGTAGCTGCTGGAAGTTGCTGTACAAAACTCTTATGGATAAAGCAACAACTTGAAGATTTTGGATTAAATATCAAATCAATCCCAGTGTTGTGTGACAACACCAGTGCCATTAATCTTACCAAGAATCCAGTTCAACATTCAAGGACCAAGCATATTGAGGTTAGATATCATTTTATTCGTGATCATGTAGCAAATGGTAATATTGAAATATCATTTATTGATACAAATGGTCAGTTAGCAGACATTTTCACAAAAGCCTTACCCGAGGAGAGATTCACATCTCTTAGAAGGGAATTAGGCATGTGCAATTTGTGAAAAAGGTTTTGTTTAAAACTGGCACATTAAATTTCAGAATTAAGTAAAAAAAAAATTTCCTCCATGGCTCTAAGTAAAAGAAATTCAAATTATCCTTTATAACCGCTCTCTCATTGAAGTCGGTTTGAATAGTCAAACTCTTTTGTCTTCTTCTGCTGCCGTTTGGCGCCTCTCTTTCCACAGCGCATTTATTTATTCATAAAATCGATGAGAGAATGATTCGTATCCCATCTTCTACCTTTACCCTCTTTTGTCTGGTTACTTGAGCCGATGCCCTAGCAAGTTCGACATCAACTCTCTACAAAGTTTGAAGCCTCTCTCTCCTTCCTGCAAAATTTCTTGAGGGATTTCACTCCTCCTTCCTTCTCAACCCTCCAGAAAACTTCCTCACCGGATTCCATGGACGCATCCACAGTTTCCAGAAGTTTGGGTGGCTACAGCGCCGAGTTCCTTACTCCTGAGCAGCAGGAGAGGTTCACTTTCGTAAAGACGAAGCTGTGTGGAAATAAAGAGGTTGATATTGCAGATCTGGAGAAAAATGGGATGCACAGTGTGGTGGCCGCAATTATCAGGATGCAATGGATGGGAATCCCAACCCTCTCGGAAGTAAGCTATCCAGACCTTGTCAAGGCCTTTTATGTTTGTTTGAAATCTGAGGCAGATGGATCCCTGACATCCTTTGTCAAGGGAATCCAAATCAGGATCGACCGGTAGTTTTTGAAAAACCTAGTTGGTGTATGTACATCTGGTCAGAGTGGAATCCACTCAGTGGATATTCAAGCGAAGGGTCTAGGTATCATTGGACCAGACCTCAGGCTGAAAGATGGAAAGCTGGACATCAATCAGCTAAATGCCTTCAATAGGATTTTACATTTCATAGTGTGTCAGATTCTGGCTCCGAGAAGTCCCACCTTCTCATCTTGTACCAAGGCCGACTCAGACTTGATGTTTTGGGCCATCCAAAATAGGGAAATCAATATGGCTGAAGTTATGATAGAAATGATGAAGTTCGCCAGAGATCAGATTTGGGATACCAAGAGCAAGCTAAACGTCTCTCTGCCTTATGCTCACCTGCTCACCAAAGTATTCAAACACTTTGGTGTTGATCTATCAGGGGCAGTCACTGAGAAGATGGGCCAAGCTATTAGGTCCAGAAACCTGAAGAAAAGCGGTTTTTCATTTCAAAATGGTACCTGGTCCAAAGCTTCAGTAGCAGAGGGAGAGGCCATCATAGGTGATTTTCCTGATGTTCAGGAAGAAGCAGCAGAAACAGCAGTAGAGCAGCCAGTAGTAGTCCAATCAGCAGCAGTAGAAGCTTCAGTAGCAATTGAGCCAGCAGCACCATCAGCTCCAGAATTAGCAGGATCACCTTTAATCGAAGCACCAGCAGAAGAAGCAATGGCAAGTGCAGCAGATCCCTCACCCATCTCCATCGTTGCCTCTATCCTTAAAGAGGTATCGGATTCTATTCACTCCACTCCAGTCACTCCAGAAGCTGGCGGAGAATTAGTGGCAGAAGCTGTGGCATCAGGCCACATTGAAGAATCTCTTGCAATACCAGTTCAGGAGGAGCAATTAGATGCTCCTATAATATTATTTTGGAAGAGGATGCTTCCATTCAGGGGGAGCAAGAACCATTGGAAAAGGATGCTCCTATTCAGGGGGAGCAATCAAAGGAAGGTCCAGTAGAAGCATCCCGCAGTGATGAGGCTATGGGCAGTGTACCAATTGATGAAGACCTACCTCGTGATCAGAATGATGTCAGAGAAGGGGAGACAGCCAGCTCCTCAGATTCAGATGATGATCAGCCTCCTCCAGCTTCAGAGGCTAGGCAGAAAGGGAAAGAAGTGGAGCCTAAAGTACCACTCTTATCAGATACTCCTCATGAAAGACAAATAAGACAGAAGATTGTAATAAATTTAAAGCCTGTGATTGAGAGACTTGATGCTCAAGGCACTATCCTGTGTTCTCTTCAATCTGATGTATCCTCCATCTTCATGAGCCAAGCATCAGCTACAAAGGAAATTTCCAACATAAGAAATGCCATGAAGTGGTTTAACCAGGAAATGGGTACCATGAAAATTTTGTTGGGAGAAATTCTCAAGGTGGTTGGAGCTCAAACTTCTCCTCCTCCACCTCCTGCAGCCCAGGTTCCAGAGTCAGGGCCATCAGCTCAAGAGGCAGGGCCAACAGGGCCAGAAGCAGCAGCAACACCAGAAGAGGCAGGGCCAACAGGGCCAGAAGCAGTAGCAACACCAGCAGAGGCAGCAGTAAATGTGCAAGGGCCATCTGGGCCAGCTGATCGGGTTGAAGGGCCTCCAGGGCCATCTGAGCAAGGGTCAGGGCCATCAGGGCCAATGGAGTGTGAATCAGTGTAGGAAGAAGCTGAAGAAGAGTCCTTGGCAACCAAGCCCCCAGCTCCCTCTTCTCCCTCTCACACACCTATTCCTCCAACTCCACCATCAGCTCCTACAGCTCCTCCTGCTCCACAAACATTCAAGAAGCCTCAATCCATACCAATTTCCTCCCCCACTCCATTTCCTCCTCATTCCACCTCATCTCCTTCTCCTATTTTTGAGGCCCCTCCAGCATCCTCAGCTGGAGCCACCTCCTCCTCCTCTGGTCCCTCCCTTGGACCAGTTGATGACCTCCCAACTACTTCACATTCTTTTCTTCATCCTACTCCTCCACCCTCTTTCATCACTATCATACCTGAAAAAGCCCAACTTAACTCTCCCTTTATGGAACAAATAAAGGATGAGTTTGAGGAAGGGATCCTCAGGTCTGTGTTGAAGGTTGGAGAACATGTCCATAAGGCAGACTCTTCCAGTCCTGCCCCTAAGAAGAGGAAACTTAGTTCTACTTCCTCCATTTCCTCTTAACCGAAATACCCACCTTTGTGGTTTTCTCTCACAGTGGACAACAAACATCACTCACTGTACAGAGAATATCTCTCAAAGGTTGTTCTTGCAACTATCATTAACCTTCCCTTTCTTGATCTCACAGATCATTTGCACACTATTCTACCTTACACTTCTCTTACAAAATTAGAAAAATCCAAAATTTTCTCTCTTGCCCACTCCAAATCAGAAGACCAATGGGGCAAAGGTCACAAGGATCTCTACAAGAAATTTATTCTTGCCAAATCTGCTAGATTCCCTCCAATGGACCACTCCCTGACCTTATCAGAGTGGTTCAGGATATATCATAAGGAACTTTGGGCACCCTTCATTCAAAAGGAAATCAAAATGATCAGGCATTTCATGCTATTCAACAATTACAGATATGTTCATAGACTTCCAGAGGTTCAGCTTAGCCAATTCAGAAAGGCCATTTCAGCTCTAACTCCGGATATCTCCCAAACTTCAGATGTTCAGGTAGATTTTGCTACCCTCCAAGTGCCTGAAGAGATAGCCCTTCCTCAAATTCATTTTCTAGTTATGGAATCCTCTGTAGGATCCATCATCTTTGAGCATTTTGCCAGAGTAATGGGCAGAATTAGAGTACAGAAAGGCTGCCTGGTTGCTTTTCCTAGATTCCTATTTAGGGAATATCACCAGGGGCATGTAAGTGCTGAAGTTCTAGCCCCAATTCTGTCTGAATGTGAAAGGTTGACATCCTCAGAATGGAGTAGATTCTATCCTTTGTCTGCTCAGCAGCTGTTGACCCTGAATGAAGCTCAGGCCAGGGAAGGCAAACCAGCCATTTCTCCAGCTACTTTCTTGGATATGAACTCTATACATCTTGTTGATGACCCTTTCAAAGTTTGGGAGGAAAGATACAAAGTATATGTAGCCCTGCATAAAGCTCTCAGAGATAGTCACAATCACTATCCTGTGACCATGGACCAATTCCTCACCTGTGCCAGCTTTGGGACTCGTCGTTTCCTCAAGATGAACATGGACAAGAATGCATATGCTGATCTCCTCTATCAGCACCTAGATCTTCATCTCAAAAGGATGGCTTCCTCCATGGGACCAACCTACTCTTTGTCTTTTGGAGTCTTTAAAACTCATTTTGAAGAGCAGGAAGCACAGGCATGGGAAACTATTTCCCATTTTGCCTCTCTTTTGTCTCCGCTTTCTATTTACCTGTACCACCTCAAAGTTAATGAAAATTCCCTTAGGTTATCTGCTTCTATCTTTTCTCTTCTTTCTTTGTCTCAGATTGTCTTTTTGCTCAATGACAAAAAGGGGGAGAAAATTAACATGTCTGAAATACATTCTAATAATTTTTAAGGAAGAAAATTAGCTTGTCATATCTTCAGACTGATTTCAGATATTTTTTTCATCCATGCTTATTGTTCAGTTTTGTCATCACCAAAAAGGGGGAGATTGATGATCAGTCTGTCCCCATGTAATTTTAATTAATTACATATGTATTTTAGTGATTAACAAAACTAAACTAGATTTTATCAATAATATCTAATGAATATTTCATAAGTCTTAAGTACAGGAAAAATACCAAGGTCAAACAAGCCAATAAAGGTATGCATTACTTCTCTGAAGCTTTAATCTTTTCAACATGATATTTCTCTAAGTCCATATCGATTTCTGTTGAAAATCTTAACGATTTCCTGGTAAAGACTGAAAAGTCATGTTGTTTCAAACAAGTTGATGTCATAACGATTCTATAAGTCATCGCAACGATTTCTTTAGAAAGCGCAACGACTAGCCTGTCATAACGATTCTATAAGTCATCACAACGATTTCTTTAGAAAGCACAACGACTTTCCTGTCATAACGATTTCATAAGTTACCGTAACGATTTCTTTAGAACTCGTAACGACTTGCTCGCCGCAACGATTCTATAAGTTATCATAACAATTTCTTTAGAACTTGCAACGACTTGCTCGCCGTAACGATTTCATAAGTTATCATAACGATTTCTTTAGAACTCGCAACGACTTGCTCACCGTAACGATTTCATAAGTTACCGTAACGATTTCTTTAGAACTTGCAACGACTTGCTCGTCGTAACGATTCTATAAATAATTATAACGACTTCTTTAGAACTCACAACGATTTGTGCGCAACGATTTCCTTAAGCGCTCACAACGATTTACTTTGTGCAACGATTTCTTTAAGTGCTCACAACGATTTGCTTTGTGCAACAATTTCTTTAAGCGCTCACAACGATTTGCTTTGTGCAACGATTTCTTCAGTATTCATAACGATTCCTTTAATGAATACAACGATTTGCTTTCTATAACAATTTGTTAAATGTTTCATAACGATTTCTTTAGCGCTTATAACGATTTGCTTTGCGCAACGATCTCTTTAGAGCTCATAACGACTTGATAAGTGTTCATAACGATTTCCCTGTTGAACGCTTAAATTTGCTTTAACGATTTGACTTGTCAGTATTCATAACGATTTCATAAGTCATATAGACAACGATTTTATGGTTTATATCAACTTGTCTTTTATCTTATCTCTTAAAGGGTTGACTAGTCAAAGTCACGCATATATCTATCTGTCACTCTTGCATTTATGAGTTCTGAACGTATCTTTGCATGCATGCAGACAATATCGTCCATTATTGTGCTTACTCTGTATACATCTTTTAAAAGAAGCTATTTGGGATTGCTATTCTAGTGAATACTCACATCAACGTATACTAACATCAAGAGACAGTTTGAGTTGTCTGCTGTTCTAGCATTTAATGTGTGCAGGGTCCTGAAGACTTTCTATCATACAACGTTGGACCTATAGACGTCAGAAGACCCTATCTCTTTGCGTGCTCAAATGGATAAAAGATAGTTGAAGCTTCCAAATATCAAACAGTCTAACGTCTATCAATACAAGAGACAACGGACACTTCAACGGCTGTATTTCAAATAAGGAGATATAAACTCAAAGACAGAAGTGAAGAAACAAGAACCAACGAAGCAGAGAACAAGCATCTCATGTTCAATCGTTCAAATTCTTCTGCAAGAAGTCCAGAGCCAAGAATCTCATTCCTCATCACCTTTAGCTCTTTTGCTCTCTGTGCTGTAATAGACTTTCTAAGAGAGCTTATGTAGTTCTGAGAGTGTGCTTAGCTTAGATTCTTTGCTCTCAGTGCTAGTTGCTTCAGATCTTGGCTTGTTAAAAGCTTGATCTAGGGGCTTGAATTTCATTCATTTCTCTTTGAGGAGTTTTTCCCTTCGGTTGTGAAGGAAGACCTGGTGGTATCCAGGGTGTTGTTTTCCCTTCGGTTGTGAAGGAAGACCTGGTGGTATCCAGGGTGCTGTTTCCCTTCAGTTGTGAAGGAAGACTGGTGGGGTATCTAGGGTGTTGTTATTTCCCTTCGGGTGTGAAGAAAGACCAGCTGAGCTGGGTGTTGTAGCGTCCTTAGGCGGACTGTACCCTAGTAGTGGAATCCTGAGTTGTTGCTCAGGGACTGGACGTAGGACTCCTAAGGAAAGGAGGTCCGAACCAGGATAATTCTTGTGTTGTGTGATTGTTTTCCTTGTGTGATTGCCTTTCGAACTAACAGCTACTAACCTCTATCGAAGAACGTTGTTGTGTGAATGTTTTTGATTTACAAGTATTAATAGATTAATTTTAAAAGACCCATTCACCCCCCCCCTCTGGGCTCGTCAACTGGGCAACAGTGTGTTGGTCAGATCAAGGCTAGAGGATCTGATCTGTTGTAAACCTGATCTAGCGTGTGTGTGTGTGGTTGAGCCAGTGCGCTCGTGTGTGTGTTGTACTCAGTTGTTGAGTAGTGTGTCCTCACTATATGGGGGGTGGACGTAGGAGTCACGTGGTGTGATATCTGAACCACCTAAAAATCCCTTGTGCACTGTGGTTTGATTTGTGGTTTGCACTGTATTATGCTAGATGCATGCCTAGGGATTTCGTCAATACGCTACTTGTTAATTAATTCACACACGTTGAATCAGATCAAAGGGGTTTTAATTGAATAGATCTTTTAATCCGAAGTAATTTCTAAATTGCTTAAGTTTCCGCTGCAAATCTATTCAACCCCCCCTTCTAGCTTTGCCATTACCGAATATCCGATCCTAACAATTGGTATCAGAGCGGGTTTTTCTGCTCATTGGTTGTGATTTGGCATATCTGTTTTTTGTGTGGTTAATCACTCTGATTGGGTTTATATTTGATTCTGATTCTCATCTGATTATCTGATTCTGTTGGTTGGTTTATTTATCTAACACATACTCAGAAAGATGTCTATGTTCTCGAGTATCATAAATAGACCAATGATTATTGAGTTTGATAATCATGTTGATAAAATGCAGGTCTCCTCTATGAAAACATGCAAGTCTAGAAAGAGAAGAGAAGAAAAATGCTACATGGCTCAAGGAAACTCAAGAGGCTCTTCTCGTTCAGACGACTCTAGAGGATCACATATGTCAAAGATGTCAAGAAATTCTCAAGAATCAGGTAAATCCAATTCAGACCCATTTGATGCTTCAATATCTAATTCTGATTCAGAGGATGATATTTCCAATGATGAATTGATAGAATGCTATGAGCACTTGTCCAATCAATTTAAGAAAGTGAAAGCTCAAAACAAGAAGCTAAAAGAAAAAATGGAGAAGAATGAAATGATAATTGATAATACTCAAGCATTCCATGAAGAAAATGAAAAATTGAAAATGGAAAATGAAAAATTGGTCAAGGAAGTTAAAACTATGAAATCAAGTTTTCTCAGTTGAAAGAAGATCATGATCATGTGGAATCTGAAAATTCTGATTTGAAAAATCAAAATGAAAAATTCATTGATCATAATGAAAATCTCAAATTTGATAATGATCAATTGATCAAACAAATCTCCAACATGGCTCATGATCATCAAATAAAAGAGAAATGCAACCAATTGATTGAGGAAAATAATCATCTGAAAAAGAAGATTGAATGCATGTATCATGACAGACCATTAAATGACGAATGAAACAATTCTAAGAATAAAATTGTTGATCTGGAACAACAAATTGCTCAATTTGAAAATGAAAAGAAAAAAATGAAAAATGGTTTGGATGTCATGCTAAACAAGCTTCAGACTTCAGAAAAAGAAGTTGTTGCATTAAAAGCTGAAAAACAGAAGATTCAAAATGAATTGAAGAACACAGTCTTGCTTCTGTGAAAAATAAGAAAAATGTTCAAAAATAAATAAAAATTTGAAAAAAATGCAGCAATTAGAAAGAATGTTGTTACAACTGAAAATCCGAAAAAAAGTGAAAAAGAAAGCAGGATTGTACAAGGTTTCAACTCCTCCAACAACTCAAAAAGCTTCAAGGCAACCTCCAACTCCACATCATGCCAAGAGATACCAAAGGGTACCACCTCCTTCTTCTCAACCCAAGGGTGATCAAAGGTACTCTAAAGGATCTCAGAGATTCCAGCAAATGCAATCATACTATGGTAAGCTCCAGGTAAATGCTCAACCTGTTTGCTACAAATGCAATAAACTTGGTCATCTTGCTAAATTCTGCTGGAAGAAAAATCAACACTCTCATAAGAATCATGATTCTGTGCATGCTTCAAAGCTCCATAATAATCCATGTGTTCATACACACAAGGATAAACATGTTCATAAAGATCACAAATTTCATGTATCTATGAACAGGAAAACTGCACAAAACAACAGAAATCCAAAAATCAAATCACTTTAGATTTTGATATCTTTGTTATATCCTAAAATTAATGTCGTTGCAGGACCCAAGCAAGTGTGGGTCCCAAAATCAGCTTAATGAACAAGCTGAGATGTCTTGCAGCCAAAAATTAGAAATGAATTTATGACATTCAAGAAATGATGGAGAACAAAGGTAAATTTTCTTTGAGACTATGATTGAAGACTGTTCAGGTAAAATCTCCTTATCACTTCATATTTGAATTGCTGAAATTGAAATGGATTCTTACCTTTATCTGAACAATGCAAAATGTGTCTTAATGCTCAATGCCTCTTAGCAATTGGAATCATGCCATCTTGTTTGCATTATTGTGCACATGACCTCTTGATATATCAAATGATGACATGTGGAAAAACAAGTTATGCTTGTTTGGAAACTATCATTATGCGTGAGTATGATACTCCGCCAAGTACCAAAAGTCATGTTATGCATAAGGCCAATTGTGTGATGATAACATGTGAATTGCTTGCTATTTCCTCTCATACTATGCATGTGTTATGGGGGAGTAATTTTGAAAAAGCTCATGAATGCTAATGAAATTTATGTGCAACTGCTTGTGATGAATGTGTAAATCATGCTTGAAGTGCTTGAATGTTGTCTCATCATATGCACACCTTATGGGGGAGTAAGTTAAGACTAAGTGAGTGAAATTCAAAAGGGATACCCTTCATATTCAATGTGTCTATATCCCTCAATCTTATGGTTCAAATCACTCTCAACTCAAAGCCTTAAAGCTGAAGTTTCAAAGCCCCTGTCGACAGCCTCAAACAGCCTATCGACAGCCTCAAACAGCCTGTCGACAGCTATGCCTTCACAGAACCAAGAAATTGCACCGAGTGTGCATGTCATGGTAGTGTCGACACAGTCACTGGTCAGGTCGACACTAGACCCAGCTTCTAGGAGATCAGTGTGTCTGACTAGGACAGTGTGTCGACACACTTAGTGGTAGTGTCGACACTAGACCCAGCTTCCAACAGATCAGCGTGTCTGACTGGGATAGTGTGTCGACACACTCAGTGGTAGTGTCGACACTAGACCCAGCTTCCAGGAGATCTTCTTGCCTGATTGGGACAGTGTGTCGACACACTCAGTGGTAGTGTCGACACAACCAATTCTTCTGTCGACAACATCCCAACTGTAACGTCGCGCGTTTTTCAGATCTTCGTGGATCCTCGGTTTAGCGTATAGGGTGGTCACACCTTAACCAGTGCGACTTGTGTTGTGTGTTTCTTATTGGATCCTTGCCAGGCTTGGTTATGGGTCTGTGTTGGTGTTCAGTACGCTGGACATCAACAGTGGGTTGGCGTCCAGGTGGGTGACGTCGACTTTGTGTTGGCGGCCATGGGTTGCCGTTAACATGGTTTTAGCGTCCATCGATGTGGACGTCTACCGTGGTTCTAGTGTGTTCCGTTGCATGAACTTGGCGGCCAAAGATGTGGACGCCTAGTTGGGTGGCGGTTTGGTTAATGACACAGAGGTTGACGTTAACCTGATGCACCTGTGTTTTTAGGGCTGACCCGAGCCTTGTTCTTTCCCCACTCTCTCCCCTCCTCTTCGCCCACCTTCACTCTTGAGCCTCTTCACGAGTTCCGGTGGTCGACGGGAGTACGAGGGGCAGCCGTGGTACGCGTGGTAGCGACAAATCAGGCGGGGAATGACGAATTGAAGCGCGATGTTCGCGGGGCGTTCCTCGGGTTTCGGCGTGATTCAAGGTTCTTCGGAAGTTCAATCGCGTTTCTGAGGTAGGGATTGGACCCCTTGACTTCTCTTGTTTGAATTGTCATGCTCCATTTGCATAGATTACTTGTTAATTGTGTTTTTGGGAAAAAGGGTTACCATGCCGGGAAATTGGGTGGTTTGATCGATCCAAGTATTGGATCTTGCTTTTATGGTTTAATTATGGTATATAGATGTAAGGGGAAGTGTTTCCCCTTGTTTTTCTATTGTATTTATGGCTAGATTGCCCGTGCAATCGGCCTAGGGCCATTTTGTGTGTTCTGGTGGGTTCTGCAGTGAAGATCTTGACGTCAACATCGGTTGACGCAGAGTTCTTTGTTAGGAGATTAATGGCTGGGTATCTAGCCGTTGATTGTGGGTAAACGACCAAGTGGTGGTCGCTTACTTGGTGTTGACGGCAAGGGATATTGTCGTCTATATCCTTTGGACGGAAATCAATGTCGCCGCCAACCTGTGCATGTGCACAATGTGTTTTTAATGGCATTCTTGTTATAAGTGTTGCGGTGTATTAACACCTGTGGTGCTCTTGGAGCATGGGGCTTTTGAGGTCAGTTTACCGGCTATGTAGTTATGAAATATCACAGGGTTTTGATGTCGTGCATATGGTTTGTGTGTGCATGGCACATTGTACGTTATTGTGTTAATTATATATTAATTATTATGATTAATCCGTGGTGTTATGGCGATGAGGTTTACGTCTGAACCTAGCCTTGATCCTTTAGGATCTTTTATAGATTATCCTGGATGGATAATTAGTAAAGTGTAAGTATGATTATTATGTAAATATTGTGGCCAATGTTTAATGTGACCTTTATTGTCACAAGATGTTCAATGATAGGCCAAGTATGATTGGCTGTCGTGATTTATATGTGTGTCTGTGTGAATTAGCTTGGAGGTCACTGTGTGATCAATGACAGGCCGTGGTATTAATATGGTTTATATGTGTGATTGTGTAGGTTAGCTTGTAAGTCACCTTGTGACTAGATCAAGCTATTTCTAAAATGTGTACCGTGATTGGTAATAGAAAGTGTTGTGAAGTGTTTGTGAATATATCGTGGTTTGAGCTTGCCGAGTGTGGTGGTCCGGCGCCTATTCCGGAATGCCTCTCTAGTTGGGTACCCCAGGTTCTCTGTGAGCCAGGCACGTGTGCTTGTTGTGCTCGGGGTTTGTCCCGGTACAGTGTGGTACCGTCGAGGTCTGTGTCGTCTTCCTGGACACCCTCACTCCTGAGTTTGAGTTGTACGTCCGGTTGAGGGAAAGACGGCAGTGGGACAGCGACTTCCCAGAGTTTGTTCTTTTGTCGCTTGTAGCGTGCTCGTAGTTGGGGGTACGGACACCAGTAGACGTCACTGGTCCCCAGCTAGTCTTGTTTTCCAGTGCCTCACTTTAGGGTGCTCCGGCCAGAGACCCTAGAGGTGCCAGGCATGGGCCTGCATCTTATGGCTGCAGGTGTGGTGTTGGTTGGTCTCCACAGTTGTTTGACTTCTTTCTTGTGGAGCGGCAGTTGGACCTTTCGTCCGTGACTGCGAGACTGAGAGGTTGTTCTTGTGTTCTGTTGTCTGGGTTAGATACTGGCCTGATCAGACAGTAGTCTATTCCCGTGTGGTGGCGTCGTTCCTTTCCGACTCGTGCCTTGCCAGTGACTGTGGCTCGTGAGTTTGTGACTCATAGTCGAGGTTTGACTCGTTCGAGGTGTGCCTGGTGTTGGCACAGTTGTGACTGAGTTGTGGTTTGTGTGACTTGCCGGTTGAGGTTTTACCTGTAATGTTGTGCCTAAGTGATGGTACAATATAGTTGTGGTTCTGAGTGGTGTTTATCACCTACTTGTACCTTGTGCTCGGGTGTTTGGGTTGTGGTACCTTGAGGTAGCAGGTACCTGTACCCTTCGTGGGTTACTTTATAGTTTTGTGGTGGTACATTGTGTACCAACCTTTTCAGGCTCTCGTGTGTTGTGGAGGTCTTGTGGTTTGACCTGCCACTTGTTGTATCTTATCCGTTTTAAGTAGATCTTTGTTTATAAGTTATTATGGATTAGTTTATGGTTGTTAATCCTGTTACCCTTTGTGGGTAATTTGCCGATGAGGCTTATGGCCTAGGCGTGCTGTGGTTTGGTGGAGCTGTGCTCCGTGGAGGTCGTGTAATGAGACCTTCCACTTGTGATGTTTCACCTTTCTTTAGGTAAGCTTTTGATTATGGTTTTAGTATGTGATGGATTGGCCCGCTGTAGCCGATCATGTTACCTGGTGTGTGTAGTTTCTGATATATCGTGGTTTGGGGTTTAATGGACCAGCACTTGGTTGGCTGTCCTAGTACCCACGTGGTTGAGGTTCGCCTGGGAAGCTTGTAGCCTAGGCAGTGACTTGCCTGTGTGGCTTATAGCTTAAGCAACCAGTTGTTGTAGCAGTGTGCCAGTGAGACTGTGGTTTAGGCACTTTAGTAGTTGGGCAGACTAATGATATTATATTAGTCCTGTAGTCCCACTTTCCTTCCGAGGACTTTATGTTTATTATCTTGATTATGTTTAATTATTATTTATTGTTATGATATGAGCATGAAATGGTTTGGCTATTGGTGTTGCCAGTGAGACCCTCTGGGGTTGATGTCTCTTCTGTTTAGTTGTTGAGGTTTTTGGGTGGCCCCTACTGAGCCTGTGACTTGTTAAGGCTCACTCCCCTACAGTTCTTTTCAGGGCTTGCCATTTGTGTGGCTTGAGGAGGTGTTGTGACAGACTTGTACCACCAGCAGTAGTGTAGTAGTTAGTGTTGTGTGAGCTTGTGCTCCCTCGGGGTATGCCCCAGGTAGTTGTACTTTTTAATTGGACATGTATTAATGTAATGGGACAGTTGTACAAATTTGTGAACAGATATAAGCACATGTACTTTCTTGTGTTCTATACTGTGTAGTTGTCTTTTATACTCTTACTGGACACTTGTGTGAGCTATCCCTTGCGAGACTTCGGTCCGTTCGCGGGAGGCGGATCTGGATATGGAGCCTTAATGGGCATAAATACCCCGGTCCGTCACAGTTGGTATCATAGCAATGTCCAGTTAGAATATGAAAAGACATTGAAAGTATAATGTCCCAATACATGGATAAATGTCCACTGCTGGTAGTAAGTCTGCGGTTTTGTGTGATATAAAGTAGTTTTTATGTGAGCTTTTGGCACATAAACCGTGTGTTTCTGTTTGTTAAATTGGCAGTTGTGAGCAGTTGTTGTGCCACGATGTGGATAGTGGCATAAGTTGTGTGGTAGCATCCTGGCACTAGTGCAGTTAAAGTATAGTATTTAAAAGTTTTCAGTTGCAGAGATTAAAGGAAAAAGGTAAAGTAGTGCCCTGAGAGGGATATGTCTGTTATATGTTAGTAAAATACAGAGTTAACAGAGACAAGTATAGGGTATTACTGTGATAGATCAGCAGAATGTTATTAATAAAGAAATAGTGTGTGTGTGTGTGTGATAAGTTGCAGTTGAGAACCTCAGCAAATGTATTGTGGCATTAGAGATCTGAGTCAGATGATATTAAGAAACAGTGTGGATAAGAATGTGATTAGTGTTATGAAGAGTTTGATATGATTAAGTAAGGCAGATCAGTTTTAAAAGAAGTATTAGTACATAAAAGAGTAGTGATTTATGGCAGATAGATTTAATATGCCTGAGATCAGAAATTTGAGAAAAGTGTTGTTATAAATAATGATAGTAACAGAAAGTGTGATATGAAGATTTGTATAAATAAGTATAGAAATCATCAGTTGAATAAAGAAAGAGAGAAAAGAAGGATTAATGTGCAATAAGAATTTGTGAGAATTGCACAAGAGGAATATTTAGTTGATGAGTGGCAGATTATGAGGAATTTTTCAGGAAAAAAAAGCATTAATGAAATAAGAGAAGTATTTTGCAGAAAAGATATGAATTAGAGAAACGAAGAACTTAGCAAATGATGAAGTGAATAAGGTCAGATGAGTCAGGAAATGTCAGTTAGAGTTTGTATATCAGCGCAAAGAAATGATTCAATTGAACAGAAAGGAATTGTTATTAAGATATTCCAGAGTTTCATGCAGGAGCAGGAATAGACTAATTAAAGAATATTTGGAAAGTTTATGCAACAGAATTATGAGATTAGCCAGAAAATGTCAGTAAAGTAAGAAAGGTTTATGAAGAGCACAATATGTCAATAGCGGTTTGGCATATCAGAAATTGCAGTAATTTCTTCAGCACGAATTAATTGAATAAGATGGTTTGAGAAGCAGTTAAAGTTAGAAATGAATTCAGTTAAAGCCAGATGGAAATAATTGAAAGTAATAATGAGAACAGAAATTGTGGAATATTTTGCAAGTGTTCAGTGTGATCAGAGTAGCGCAGCGGAAGCAGAAACAAGAAAAATTTGATATCCACAGATTGTTCAAGGTTTGCTAGGATAAGAAGAAAGTGTAAAGTTTTGCACAGCGGAATAAAGGAACAGAGTTTATTATGATTTTTAATTAGAGATGACTTAAGGAAGCATGAGCAGAGTAATATGAAAGGACAGAAAATTCAAAGATGATGATTGGTTTTCTTTAAAGAGGTGTCAGTTGTGAATGTAAATGCAGATGAGGCAGGATAATAGCAAACAGTGATAAATGGAAAAAGAAAATGGTGGCATGAAATAATATTACAGTGTAAGATATTTGAGAAAGATAAAGCAGCCTCGAAAGAAATATTGCAAACACAGCTGGAAAAATGTGAAAGTAGGTTCAGTCCAAGGAGATAAAGCGCCATTGGCAAGGTAGGATCGTCTACAATTGAAAAGTAAGGAAATGTAATGGAATCGACAGAATGAAGTAATTGTGAAATGAAAGGAAAGAAAAGAAAGCAGCAAAGCAAGGATGGAAATGGACTGATGAATTGAAAAGCTGATGTAGAGAAGGAGTATCCTTCTTGTTCTGTATACAATTTTATTTCTTTTTAGGTGATAATCTGGTTGTTGTGATTTGTTTTGAATATCGAGGATGATATTCCTTTTTAGGTGATAGTAATGTAACGTCGCGTATTTTTCGGATCTTCGTGGATCCTCGGTTTAGCGTATGGGGTGGTCACACCTTAACCAGTGCGACTTGTGTTGTGTGTTTCTTATTGGATCCTTGCCAGGCTTGGTTATGGGTCTGTGTTGGTGTTCAGTACGCTGGACATCAACAGTGGGTTGGCGTCCAGATGGGTGACGTCGACTTTGTGTTGGCGGCCATGGGTTGCCGTTAACATGGTTTTAGCATCCATCGATGTGGACGTCTACCGTGGTTCTAGTGTGTTCCGTTGCATGAACTTGGCGGCCAAAGATGTGGACGCCTAGTTAGGTGGCGGTTTGGTTAACGACACAGAGGTTGACGTTAACCTGACGCACATGTGTTTTTAGGGCTGACCTGAGCCTTGTTCTTTCCCCACTCTCTCCCCTCCTCTTCGCCCACCTTCACTCTTGAGCCTCTTCACGAGTTCCGGTGGTCGACGGGAGTACGAGGGGCAGCCGTGGTGCGCGTGGTATCGGCAAATCAGGCGGGGAATGACGAATTGGAGCGCAATGTTCGCGGGGCGTTCCTCGGGTTTCGACGTGATTCAAGGTTCTTTGGAAGTTCAATCGCATTTCTGAGGTAGGGATTGGACCCCTTGACTTCTCTTGTTTGAATTGTCATGCTCCATTTGCATAGATTACTTGTTAATTGTGTTTTTGGGAAAAAGGGGTTACCATGCCGGGAAATTGGGTGGTTTGATCGATCCAAGTATTGGATCTTGCTTTTCTGGTTTAATTATGGTATATAGATGTAAGGGGAAGTGTTTACCCTTGTTTTTCTATTGTATTTATGGCTAGATTGCCCATGCAATCGGCCTAGGGCCATTTTGTGTGTTCTGGCGGGTTCTGCAGTGAAGATCTTGACGTCAACATCGGTTGACGTAGAGTTCTTTGTTGGGAGATTAACGACTAGGTATCTAGCCGTGTTGCCCAGCTAGCTAGCCCAGAGGGGGGGTGAATGGGTTAATAAAACTTCGATCTTTGATTAAAACCTGTTTACTGAAAAGATTGCACAACTTAATAACAAGGTTAGAGTTAGAGCAAACAAGACAACAATCACACAAAACACATCCACAAGACACAAGGATTTTTATCCTGGTTCGGAACTCCTCTCCACAGGAGACCTACGTCCAGTCCCTGAGCAATACCTCAGGATTTTACTACCAAGGGTACAATCCCCCTTAAGGATCCTTACACCCAGCCTCAACTGGTCTTCCTTCAGCCTGAAGGGTACAACAACTACCCTGGATACCACCAGGTCTTCCTTCGTCCAGAAGGGTACAACAACCACCCTGGATACCACCAGGTCTTCCTTCGTCCAGAAGGGAACACAATCTAATAAAAGGAGTGTGGAAACAGGCTTCAGACTCTAGCTTGATCAGCTACACACTGAAGCTCCTAAGCCCCCGAGAGAGAGAGAGATTTAACAAGGTTTTTCTCTCCAAGGACCACACAGGCTCTTACAAAAGAGAAGATTCCTTTTGAGCACAGAGAGCTAAGAGCTTAGAACCAGGTTTGGAGTGGAGGCTTCGCTCTTCTTCAAAGTTCTAAAGATTGTGAGAGATGGATTTCTTTCTTCTTCTGAAATCAAGCGATGTTGCTCTCTCTTGTTCTTTTCGTCTTGAGTCTTCTATTTAAACTGCTGATTCAAATTCGAACGTTGATGTGTCCGTTGTCTCTTATCCTTGTGTACGTTAGACTGGTCACTGAGGAAGCTTCTGATCGTCAGTCTTTTATCCTGGTGTACACGCCAAAGAGATGACATAGAACTTTGTATCTTGTGTCCAACGTTGTCCAGATGAGTCTTGTCAGATATCTGTAAGCATATCATCAATAAATAGAAGACAGCTAGGACTGCTGTCTATTGTTAGTTGAGAGGGAACAGATATTGCAGTATATAGCAAAGCTCCTTTCTGTCCCAAAAAGTACGTAGACAGAGTAGCATAGAAATGAAGATATTGTCTGCATGCATGGGAGATACGATCGGAGAGCATTTAATGCATAGCAGTCAACGGACAAGATATGACTTTGACTTTTCAACGCTATTAAAAAGCATTATACTGATGCATCAAGAAATTCGATAAAAGAATCTTGCTGACTTCATAACTTATGAAATCGTTATGAATTATAGCAAGTCGTTATGAACTGTAAAGAAATCGTTGTGATAACTTATGAAGCCGTTACAACAGGCAAGTCGTTGCGAGTTCTAAAGAAATCGTTGCAAGAAATCGTTATGACTAATAAAGAAATCGTTACGCGAAATCGTTATGACTATCGAGTTGTAAAGAAATCGTTATGACTATCAAGTTGTAAAGAAATCGTTACACGAAATCGTTATGACTATCGAGTTGTAAAGAAATCGTTATGACTATCAAGTTGTAAAGAAATCGTTACACGAAATCGTTATGAATTCTAAAGAAATCGTTATGACTATAGAGTCGTTGCGAGTTCTAAAGAAATCGTTACGAGGTCTAAAGAAATCGTTACGGCTAGAGAGTCGTTGCGAGTTCTAAAGAAATCGTTACGAGGTCTAAAGAAGTCGTTACGACTAGAGAGTCGTTGCGAGTTCTAAAGAAATCGTTACGAGGTCTAAAGAAGTCGTTACGGCTAGAGAGTCGTTGCGAGTTCTAAAGAAATCGTTACGAGGTCTAAAGAAGTCGTTACGGCTAGAGAGTCGTTGCGAGTTCTAAAGAAATCGTTACGAGGTCTAAAGAAATCGTTACGGCTAGAGAGTCGTTGCGAGTTCTAAAGAAATCGTTACGAGGTCTAAAGAAATCGTTACGGCTAGAGAGTCGTTGCGAGTTCTAAAGAAATCGTTACGAGGTCTAAAGAAGTCGTTACGGCTAGAGAGTCGTTGCGAGTTCTAAAGAAATCGTTACGAGGTCTAAAGAAGTCGTTACGGCTAGAGAGTCGTTGCGAGTTCTAAAGAAATCGTTACGAGGTCTAAAGAAATCGTTACGGCTAGAGAGTCGTTGCGAGTTCTAAAGAAATAGTTACGAGGTCTAAAGAAATCGTTACGGCTAGAGAGTCGTTGCGAGTTCTAAAGAAATCGTTACAGTAACGATTTGAGTGTTCCGGTCAAAGAGGAAGTCGTTCTGCTTATCAAAGAAGTCGTTACAGGGACTTGGATAGAAATGATGGGACTTACCAGATTGTCTTGATCTTTCATTTTTCTTTTGCTTCCTGTTCTCAAGGCTCAAGAAATCCATTAGTGTTATTTTGTTAATCATCAAAATTAATATATAAATAAATGGAAATATTTATTATGGGGACAGTTTGGTCATCAATCTCCCCCTTTTTGATGATGACAAAATATACTAAACATCAGACAAAGAATGAAATATGTTTTTCAGATTTACGTTAGTTGTCTCCCCCATTTTGTCATTAGGCAAAAAGATAAGCTGTGAGACAAAGAAGAGAGAAAGTTTTTATTAAGATGGAGAAAGATAATACAGAGGAGATAACAAGGAGGCATGCTGTGAGATAACAGCCCATGCCTTGATCTCAAGATCCTCAAAAAGTTGTAGAAAAACTCCAGAAGCAACTGAGAAGGAGGGTCCCATGGAAGGGATGTTCCTCTGAATGTAGAGTTGCCTTTGCTGCTCTAAGAATTCTCCATACTGAGTTTTGTCCAAAATGAATCTGTAGTAAGTACTCTTGCCAAAACTGGCCCTATGGAGAAATCTGTCCAAGGAAATTGGATAGTGAATCTTTTGATTTAACAGATCCTGCTTTAAGGCATAGAAAGCAGAATATCTAGATGCCCATACAGCATAGAGCTCTGGTATGGGTGCGATGGAATTTAGATCCATAAAGGCTTCGGCAGAAAGAGCAGGCTTCCTCTGACTGACTAGATCTTGATTGATAGCTTCCAATTGCTGATAAGAGGCCCGATAGAGAAGCTCCCATTCTGATGAGGTGAGTCTTTCACACTCAGAAATGAGTGGAGCTAAGGTCTGAGAAGACATGCGGCCAGAGTGATATTCTCTGAAGATGAACCGCAAAAAGAAGGAGATCGGCCCTGCTTGGCGGACATCCGGCCCAACTGTCTTGCAAACATATCTAAGCATGAGACCCAGCATCTGAATCAAACACTAAAGAGTGCAGCTTCGGCAGAAGAACTGGAAAATCAACCTTGAAGGAGACAAAGTCTACTGTGAGAGGAAGGTTGAGAGGGGTTTCTGATTGCAGCACAGTAATCTGCGAGTTGAACTGGCAAAACTGAACTTCTGGAATTTTGTTCAAGTAACAGAAGTCACTGTACAGCTGAAAGGCTCTGGCAACGCGAATTTCCTTCAAAATGAAGGATCCCCAAGAGTTCTTGTGCTGGAAGATAAACCACTCAGAGAAGGTGAGTGGGTGAGCTCTGAGAGAGAGAGATTCGGCCCTTGCAGTCAGGTATTTTGAGTACTGAGCCTTGTTTCCTTTGATAGCTGCCCACTGATCTTCAGTCTTGAACTCAGTGCCCTCAAAGATTTTGGATTTGAAAGCTTGAGATATCTGAGTAAAAGGAAGAACAATGTCCAGGTGTTCGGAGAGGTTGAGAAAAGGAATACCATAAATGGTAGAAAGAATGCATTTCTGGAGGTATTCTTTGTAGATAGGTCTTCTCTTAGGATCAAGGGTAAGAGAGTACCATAAAGGAGGGTAGAGAGAAGCAGAAGGAGTGCTTAGAGAGGAAGAGGTTTTTCTCTTTTTCAAGACAGGACTAGGAGGGTCAGTCCTGTGAATGTGAGAGGCTGTGGAAAGAATGGTGAGGAGAGTGTTCCTTTCAAAATGGTCTGGAACATTGGTGTCAAAATACCAAGAGGCAGAGGTTTCACTGGAGGAAAGATAACAGAATTAGGAGGAGTAGGAGGATAGAAAAAGTGTTTAGGATTAAAGGAAGAGGTTGGTTGAGATGAGATTTTGAATTTTAATAGGTGAAGGTTGAGGAGTTAATGAGGATGAAGCTGAGATGTGAGCTGGAGTAGGTGAGAAGGAGGGTTGAGAGGAAGTAGAGGATGAGGAAGGTTGGGTGCGAGGCATGGGATGTTTTATGGTTGGTGGAGCAGGAGGTGCAGTAGGAGGAGATGAAGGTGTGGAGAGGGTTGGAGTGGCAAGAGATGAAGTTCAGGGGCCTTGGAGACTGACACTGGCTCTTTTCCTTTGGCCTGACTTTCTCTGACTGCAGGAGAGGGTCCTGAAGACCCTGAGGCTGCCACTGGTCCGGGTGACCTTACAACTGATGGCCCTGATGGCCCTGACCCTTGAACTGGCGGCCCTGTTGGCCGAGAGACTTCTGCTGGAGGCCCTGGTGGCCTAGGAACTTCAGCTGGAGGCCCTGGTGGCCTAGGAACTTCAGCTGGACTGCTCTGAGTAGGTGCAGGAGGGACACCACTAGACTTTGAAAGATTAGCCAGCAAATTCTTCATATCAGACATTTCTTTATTGAAATACCTCATTGCATTTCTTATTGAGGATACGTCTGAGGAGGTTGAAACTTGATTTGAAACAATTCCTTGTATGCCAGACTGAACTGATGCCAAGATCTCTCCTTGGGCTTTTAACAAGGCCATAACATGCTTCAACTTTACTTTCCTATGGCCCTTCCTTGACCTCCTGTGAACAACTCTTTTCTGCTTACCTGGCTGAGAGACAGGCTCCTCAAGATTTATAGTTGCACTTGGGCCTTCACTAACATCAACCATGGCTGGAGCTGGAGTTTCCTGAGTAGGTGCAGCTTTCTCAGAAAAGGCTTCATTCTCTGGCTTTTCACTCTCAGCATGCTCCCCCTGAATGGGAGCAGGGACTTCAATACTTTCTTGCTCCCCCTGAGCAGGAGCTTCTTCCAAGACAACATCTTCATCAGGTCCACCTGCCTTAGAAGAGACTGAGATGGAGGGAATGGAGTCCAATACTTCTTTTAAAATAGAGGCGACTAAGGTGGTGGGCAAGGAATCTGCCACACCAGCTGCACCCTCTTCCAATTGAGCTTCGGATTGGCATCCCACAGCTGACTCAACTGGTTCTTGCTCTGCTGGACTTGCTGCTGCTTGCTCTGCTGGATCTGCTTGCTCTACTTCTACTGCTTCTGGAATATCTGCAATAACTGCTTCTCCTTCAGCCACAGAGGATTTCGACCAAACTCCTTCTTGCACTGAAAAACCACTTTTCTTCAGGTTTCTGGACCTTATAGACTGGCCCATCTTTTCAGCTACCGCACCTGACAGATCTACTCCAAAGTGCTTGAAAATCTTGGTCAGAAGATGGGCATACGGAAGGGAAACATTCAACTTGCTCTTTGTTTCCCATAACTGAGCATGTGCAAACATCATTCGCTCAATCATCACTGCGGCCAGGTTTATCTCTTTGTTCTGGATTGCCCAGAACATTATGTCCGAATCTGCCCTAGTGCATGAGGAAAAGGTAGCACTACGGGGAACTAAGATTTGGCAGACTATAAAGTGAAGCAATCGGTTGAACGCGGACATCTGATTAATATCAAGCTTCCCATCCTTCAACTTAAATCCTGGACCGATAATCCCGAGACCTTTGACTTCATCATTCACAGAGTGAATGCCACTAAATCCAGAGGTCTTTACTCCAAACAGATCACGCAAAAGCTCATGGGTTATTCTGATTTGGATACCCTTGACAGAGGAAACAAGGGATCCATCTGCTTCTGACTTCAGACAGATGTAGAAGGCTTTTACCAAGTCCGGGTAGCTTACCTCACTGAAGGTGACCACATCCATCCACTGCGATCTTCTTAGAGTATCAACTAGCCTGGCCATGCCACTCTTCTCAAGATTCTGAACATCCACTGCCTTATTTCCGCAAATCTTTGTCTTCACAAATGTAAATCTTTCTTGCTCCCTTGGGGATAAATACTCAGCACTGTAGCCCCCAACACTTCCGGAGATCAACGGAGCGGCCATGGGTGCAGAGAAGAAAAGATTCTGGAAGGGAGGATGATGGAAGGGACGGAAGTTCTCGAAGGAGTTCTTCGCGGGAAGAGAAGAAGGCTTCGAAAGATGCAGAGAGTCGATCCCAAAATCGTTAGGGCATCAGCTTTGGGTGAACAGATAGAGAATAAAAAGGGTAAAGGTAGAAGACGAATCGATCTCAAAGCGATTTGGATAAAATAATATTACTTTAATGACAGGAGGAGCGCCAAAAGGCGGCAAAGGTAGAAAGCGACAAAAAGGTTTGACAAGTCAAACAACTTTCTACACAGAAGCGGTCAAAGCATATAGATAACTGAGTTTTGTTTAACTTTAACGGAGAGAGAACTTTTCATTTAATCTGAAAAATTTATATGTCAATAAAATCACAGAAATTCTTTCACAAATTGCACATCCCTAGTTCCCTTCTAAGAGATGTAAATCTCTCTTCAGGTAGGGCTTTTGTGAAGATATCTGCCAATTGACCATTTGTATCTATAAACGAAATTTCTAAATTACCACTAGCTACATGGTCTCGAATAAAATGATATCTTACCTCAATGTGTTTCGTCCTTGAGTGTTGAACTGGATTTTTGGTGAGGTTGATGGCACTAGTATTATCACACAATAGAGGAATTGATTTGATGTGAATGCCGAAATCTTCAAGTTGTTGCTTTATCCAAAGAAGTTGTGTACAGCAACTTCCAGCAGCAACATATTCCGCCTCAGCTGTTGATAGAGCTACTGAATTTTGTTTCTTGGATGTCCATGATATTAAGCATCCTGCAAGAAACTGACAACATCCACTGGTGCTCTTTCTATCTACTTTGCAACCAGCATAATCAGCATCTGAATATCCTATTAGATTTATCTCACAAGATCTAGGATACCAGAGACCTAAATCATGAGTTCTAGCTAAATATCTAAATATTCTTTTTACAGAGATTAAGTGAGACTCTCTAGGGTCTGCCTGATATCTAGCACACATGCATACACTGAACAAAATGTCTGGTCTACTGGCAGTTAAGTAAAGTAATGATCCTATCATACCTCGATAATTCTTTTGATCTACCCTTTTACCTTTTTGATCACTGTCCATTCTGGTTGATGTGCTCATTGGAGTTGATAATGGCTTTGCATCTTCAAATCCAAATTTCTTCAACAGCTCTTTGGTGTACTTTGCTTGACAGATATGAGTGCCATCCTTCCCTTGCTTGATTTGCAATCCAAGGAAGTAGCTTAACTCCCCCATCAAGCTCATTTCGAATTCTCCCTGCATAAGCTTTTCAAAGTACTTGCAAAGAGATTCATCAGTAGATCCAAAAATAATATCATCCACATAGATTTGTACAAGAAGTATATGTTTAACCTTAGATTTTATAAATAATGTACTATCTACTTTACCTCTAGTGAAACCATGATTTAATAAGAAATTACTGAGCCTTTCATACCAGGCTCTAGGAGCTTGCTTTAGACCATATAAAGCCTTATGTAGTTTAAATACATGATTTGGAAATTCAGAGTCGTCAAAACCTGGAGGTTGTTCAACATAAACTTCCTCCTTGATGAAACCATTTAAAAAGGCTGATTTGACATCCATTTGAAAAAGTTTTAAATCAAGTGCAGATGCATAAGCAAGTAAAATCCTAATGGCCTCAAGTCTAGCTACAGGTGCATAAGTTTCATCGAAATCTATGCCTTCCTCTTGGGAGTAGCCTTGAGCCACCAATCTGGCTTTGTTCCTTAAGATTATTCCAGACTCATCCAGTTTATTTCTGAACACCCATTTGGTGCCAATAACTGAATGATTGGATGGTCTAGGAACAAGTGACCATACTTGGTTTCTCTTGAACTGATTTAGTTCATCTTGCATGGCTAGTATCCAAGATTCATCAGATAAAGCTTCATTGACTGTCTTAGGTTCTACTTGAGAGACAAATGCTAAATAGTCGCATGGAATTACATTACCTCTAGTTCTTACCCCTACAGATGGATCACCAATGATGTTTTCAGGAGGGTGATCTTTCTGATGTCTCCATTCCTTTGGAAGATCTTTATGTTGGATTTCTGTTTGCTGCAGTTCTTCCAGAGTTGGATCCTCTTTGTCCTTAATTGAAGTTTTCTTTAATTTTTCGGACAAGACATCTGCATCATCAATGTCACTAATTTCTTCCTTTTTCAAGGAAGGGTTAGATTCATCAAAAATAACATGTACTGATTGTTCAATTAATAAGGAACGTTTATTGAAAACTCTATAACCTTTAGGTTTAGAGGAATACCCCATGAAAATGCCTTCATCTGATTTGGCATCCAACTTACCAATGTCCCTTTTTCCATTGTTATGGATGAAGCAAGGACATCCAAATACTCTGAAATGGCTAATCTTTGGCTTCTTTTCTTTGTAGAGTTCATAAGCAGTCTTTTTCAGAATTGGCCTGATCATCACTCTATTTATGATATAACATGCAGTGTTGATAGCTTCGGCCCAGAAATATCTTGGCAGATCATATTCTGATAACATTGATCTTGCCATATCCAAAAGAGTTCTGTTTTTCCTCTCAGCAATTCCATTCTGTTGAGGTGTCCTTGGAGCTGAGAAGTTGTGCTCAATTCCTTGATCATCACAGAACTTCGTAAACTTTTCATTCTGAAACTCACCACCATGATCTGATCGAATAGAGACAATTGAGAATTTCTGATCTTTCTGAACTTTCTTACTGAAGCTGACAAAATTCTCAAATGTGTCATCTTTGTGCTCTAAAAAGGATACCCAAGTGAATCTTGAATAATCATCAACTATTACAAATCCAAAATTCTTTCCTCCCAAACTGGTAGTCCTCATTGGCCCAAATAAATCCATGTGAAGTAGTTCTAAGGGCTTTGAGGTGGTTACTACAGTCTTTGATTTGAAGGAGCTCTTGGTGTGCTTTCCTCTTGCACAAGGTCTGCAAATGCTATCCAATCTGAAATTTACCTTTGGCAGTCCTTCAACTAGTTTTCTTTTTCTGAGCTTGTTCAGCCCATCCAAGCTGCAGTGGCCCAATCTTCTGTGCCACAACTCAGTTGATTTATCTTTGCTAGCTGCCAAACACACATCTTGATCCTTGAGTTCATCGAGATATAGAACATACAAATTTCTTTCTCTGTAGGCTTCAAATATGACTGCACCATCCTTTAAGATACTGCATTTTGATTCTTGAAACTGAATTTGATGGCCTTTGTCACACAACTGGCTGATGCTGATGAGATTGTGCTTTAACCCTTTGACCAGCATTACATCCTTTATGACTGATTTTCCTTTGATGTTCACAGACCCGCTTCCTATCACAGTCCCTTTTCCATTATCTCCATAGGTGACTGTACCTTCTTCAGCTTGGAGATCAACAAATATCTTCTTGTTGCCTGACATATGCCTTGAGCACCCACTATCCAAATACCATTTGGATGCTCGAGGGTTAACCTGAAATGAGAACATCAAGCTTTAGGTACCCAAATTCTTTTTGGGTCCTGATTGGTTAGTATCATCAACTTTACCTTTTAATATCCATTTTTTATGTCTTGTTGGGCATGTCATTTTAATATGTCCTAACTTGTTGCAGTGACTGCAGCAGGATAACTTAGTTACTTTTTCTATGTATTTGAAATCAGCTTTGTATGCTACATCTTGTTCGGGTACAAATTTTGGTGTTGGATATGTTTTAGGGTATATTATGGTTTCTTCATTATCTGGGGGTGTATATCCTAATCCATTTTTCTTTTTACCCGATCTCCTAGCACCTTTTAATATTAAAGAGTTTTTACCATTGGTAAATTTTTCTAGGGTGCTTGCTAGTGTATTGTTTTCTTCATTTAATTCATTTACAGTTTTTCTTAAATCATCTGAGTTTTCCTGTTTTTCTAGGTCAGTGATTTTTCTGTTCTTGTCTTTTAAGTTTTCACATAATAGTTCATTTCTTCTCTTAAGCTCAACTATTTGTTTTTCTAGTTCTTCGTTTTCAGATTTTAAATCTGAGTTGGTATTTTCGAGACATGTGATATTTTTCTTGCTTAGCTTAAGTAGTTTACACACTTCTTTATACTTATCGTAGAGTTCATTAAATGCACTTTCCAAATTATCCGAATCTGAGTCATTACAGGAATCGAAAGAAGAATCAGATGTTACCTTATCCTCGGTATTCGCCATGAGAGCCAAGTTGGCTTCTTCACCTTCACTGCTCGAGCTTGACTCACTATCTGAGTCGCTGCTGTTGTCCCATGCAGCTGCCATGGCTTTCTTTTTGAATCTTCTGAACTTCTTGGAGCTGTCCTTCTTCTTGTGATCATTTTTCTTTAACATTGGACAGTCTGCCTTGATATGTCCAGGTTTCTTGCATTCATAGCAAAGTGGCTCATTCCTCTTCTGATCTTTTCCATCTGGTCTCTTGAGATCTTTGTTTTTCTTGAAGTACCTCCTACCAGACTGGAACTTCTTCTTCTTTGCCAAGATTCTCTGCAATCTTCTTGAGAGCATGGCTTCTTCATCATCACTATCTTTGCTATCTTCACTGTTATCTAAGGATTCTTCTGATGAGTCCCCATTAGCTTTAAGCGCATTTGACTGCTTCTTTCTACTGGAGGATTCTCCTAGTCTTTCCATGTTTATTTCATGGGCCATGAGAGACCCAATGAGTTTTTCTACTGACATTCTCTTAAGATCATTAGCTTCTTCGATAGCTGTGACCTTTGCCGTCCATGAAGATGGCAGGGATCTGAGAATCTTCCTTACCATATCTGCATTTTCATATGACTTTCCTAGACTTGCTAGGCCATTAGTAATGTCAGTAAATCTACTAAACATTTGGGTAATAGACTCACCTGTTTGCATTTGAAATCTTTCATACTGAGTGACAAGAATGTCAATTCTTGTCTCCTTTACTTTGTCTGTACCTTCATATGTGATCTTTAACTTTTCCCACATTTCCATGGAGGATTTGCATGCTGAAACTCTGTTGAACTCTTTCTTGCTTAGAGCACAACATAGAATGCTCTTAGCTTTACAGTTCAAGGAGATTTTCTTTCTATCTTCATCTGTCCATTGTGCTTTCTCATTTGTGACGACCAGATCACCTTCTTCCACTATTGACCAGATTTGATAATCGTGGCCTTGTAGAAAGTATTCCATCCTGGTCTTCCAATACGTATAATCTTCACCATCGAACAAAGGAGGTCTGTTGACAGACTGACCTTCGAAGTGACTTTGGGCTGCCATTGATCTTTGCTCTTCAGATCGTTGGATCTTCTTCTTTGTCGAAGAGACGGGCTCTGATACCACTTGTTGCCCAGCTAGCTAGCCCAGAGGGGGGGTGAATGGGTTAATAAAACTTCGATCTTTGATTAAAACCTGTTTACTGAAAAGATTGCACAACTTAATAACAAGGTTAGAGTTAGAGCAAACAAGACAACAATCACACAAAACACATCCACAAGACACAAGGATTTTTATCCTGGTTCGGAACTCCTCTCCACAGGAGACCTACGTCCAGTCCCTGAGCAATACCTCAGGATTTTACTACCAAGGGTACAATCCCCCTTAAGGATCCTTACACCCAGCCTCAACTGGTCTTCCTTCAGCCTGAAGGGTACAACAACCACCCTGGATACCACCAGGTCTTCCTTCGTCCAGAAGGGTACAACAACCACCCTGGATACCACCAGGTCTTCCTTCGTCCAGAAGGGAACACAATCTAATAAAAGGAGTGTGGAAACAGGCTTCAGACTCTAGCTTGACCAGCTACACACTGAAGCTCCTAAGCCCCCGAGAGAGAGAGAGATTTAACAAGGTTTTTCTCTCCAAGGACCACACAGGCTCTTACAAAAGAGAAGATTCCTTTTGAGCACAGAGAGCTAAGAGCTTAGAACCAGGTTTGGAGTGGAGGCTTCGCTCTTCTTCAAAGTTCTAAAGATTGTGAGAGATGGATTTCTATCTTCTTCTGAAATCAAGCGATGTTGCTCTGTGTTGTTCTTTTCGTCTTGAGTCTTCTATTTAAACTGCTGATTCAAATTCGAACGTTGATGTGTCCGTTGTCTCTTATCCTTGTGTACGTTAGACTGGTCACTGAGGAAGCTTCTGATCGTCAGTATTTTATCCTGGTGTACACGCCAAAGAGATGTCATAGAACTTTGTATCTTGTGTCCAACGTTGTCCAGATGAGTCTTGTCAGATATCTGTAAGCATATTATCAATAAATAGAAGACAGCTAGGACTGCTGTCTATTGTTAGTTGAGAGGGAACAGATATTGCAGTATATAGCAAAGCTCCTTTCTGTCCCAAAAAGTACGTAGACAGAGTAGCATAGAAATGGAAGATATTGTCTGCATGCATGGGAGATACGATCGGAGAGCATTTAATGCATAGCAGTCAACGGACAAGATATGACTTTGACTTTTCAACGCTATTAAAAAGCATTATACTGATGCATCAAGAAATTCGATAAAAAGAATCTTGCTGACTTCATAACTTATGAAATCGTTATGAATTATAGCAAGTCGTTATGAACTGTAAAGAAATCGTTGTGATAACTTATGAAGCCGTTACAACAGGCAAGTCGTTGCGAGTTCTAAAGAAATCGTTGCAAGAAATCGTTATGACTAATAAAGAAATCGTTACGCGAAATCGTTATGACTATCGAGTTGTAAAGAAATCGTTATGACTATCAAGTTGTAAAGAAATCGTTACACGAAATCGTTATGACTATCGAGTTGTAAAGAAATCGTTATGACTATCAAGTTGTAAAGAAATCGTTACACGAAATCGTTATGAATTCTAAAGAAATCGTTATGACTATAGAGTCGTTGCGAGTTCTAAAGAAATCGTTACGAGGTCTAAAGAAATCGTTACGGCTAGAGAGTCGTTGCGAGTTCTAAAGAAATCGTTACGAGGTCTAAAGAAGTCGTTACGACTAGAGAGTCGTTGCGAGTTCTAAAGAAATCGTTACGAGGTCTAAAGAAGTCGTTACGGCTAGAGAGTCGTTGCGAGTTCTAAAGAAATCGTTACGAGGTCTAAAGAAGTCGTTACGGCTAGAGAGTCGTTGCGAGTTCTAAAGAAATCGTTACGAGGTCTAAAGAAATCGTTACGGCTAGAGAGTCGTTGCGAGTTCTAAAGAAATCGTTACGAGGTCTAAAGAAGTCGTTACGGCTAGAGAGTCGTTGCGAGTTCTAAAGAAATCGTTACGAGGTCTAAAGAAGTCGTTACGGCTAGAGAGTCGTTGCGAGTTCTAAAGAAATCGTTACGAGGTCTAAAGAAATCGTTACGGCTAGAGAGTCGTTGCGAGTTCTAAAGAAATCGTTACGAGGTCTAAAGAAATCGTTACGGCTAGAGAGTCGTTGCGAGTTCTAAAGAAATCGTTACAGTAACGATTTGAGTGTTCCGGTCAAAGAGGAAGTCGTTCTGCTTATCAAAGAAGTCGTTACAGGGACTTGGATAGAAATGATGGGACTTACCAGATTGTCTTGATCTTTCATTTTTCTTTTGCTTCCTGTTCTCAAGGCTCAAGAAATCCATTAGTGTTATTTTGTTAATCATCAAAATTAATATATAAATAAATGGAAATATTTATTATGGGGACAGTTTGGTCATCAAGCCGTTGATTGTGGGTAAACGGCCAAGTGGTGGTCACTTACTTGGTGTTGACGGTAAGGGACATTGTCGTCTATATCCTTCGCACGGCAATCGATGTCGCCGCCAACCTGTGCATGTGCACAGTGTGTTTTTAATGGCATTCTTGTCATAAGTGTTGCGGTGTATTAACACGTGTGGTGCTCTTGGAGCACGGGGCTTTTGAGGTCAGTTTACCGGCTATGTAGTTGTGAAATATCACAGGGTTTTGATGTCGTGCATATGGTTTGTGTGTGCATGGCACATTGTACGTTATTGTGTTAATTATATATTAATTATTATGATTAATCCGTGGTGTTGTGGCGATGAGGTTCACGTCTGAACCTAGCCTTGATCCTTTAGGATCTTTTATAGATGATCCTGGATGGATAATTAGTAAAGTGTAAGTATGATTATTATGTAAATATTGTGGCCAATGTTTAATGTGACCTTTACTGTCACAAGATGTTCAATGATAGGCCAAGTATGATTGGCTATCGTGATTTATATGTGTGTCTGTGTGAATTAGCTTGGAGGTCACTGTGTGATCAATGACAGGCCATGGTATTAATATGGTTTATATGTGTGATTGTGTAGGTTAGCTTGTAAGTCACCTTGTGACTGGATCAAGCTATTTCTAAAATGTGTACCGTGATTGGTAATAGAAAGTGTTGTGAAGTGTTTGTGAATATATCGTGGTTTGAGCTTGCCAAGTGTGGTGGTCTGGCGCCAATTCCGGAATGCCTCGCTAGTTGGGTACCCCAGGTTCTCTGTGAGCCAGGCACGTGTGCTTGTTGTGCTCGGGGTTTGTCCCAGTACAGTGTGGTACCGTCGAGGTCTGTGTCGTCTTCCTGGACAACCTCACTCCAGAGTTTGAGTTGTACGTCCGGTTGAGGGAAAGACGGCAGTGGGACAGCGACTTTCCAGAGTTTGTTCTTTTGTCGCTTGTAGCGCGCTCGTAGTTGGGGGTACGGACACCAGTAGATGTCACTGGTCCCCAGCTAGTCCTGTTTTCCAGTGCCTCACTTTAGGGTGCTCCGGCCAAAGACCCTAGAGGTGCCAGGCATGGGCCTGCATCTTATGGCTGCAGGTGTGGTGTTGGTTGGTCTCCACAGTTGTTTGACTTCTTTCTTGTGGAGCGGCACTTGGACCTTTCGTCCTTGACTGCGAGACTGAGAGGTTGTTCTTGTGTTCTGTTGTCCGAGTTGGATACTGGCTTGATCAGCCAGTAGTCTGTTCCCGTGTGGTGGCGTCGTTCCTTTCTGAATCGTGCCTTGCCAGTGATTGTGGCTCGTGAGTTTGTGACTCATAGTCGAGGTTTGACTCGTTCGAGGTGTGCCCTGGTGTTGGCACAGTTGTGACTGAGTTGTGGTTTGTATGACTTTCCAGTTGCGGTTTTACCTATAATGTTGTGCCTAAGTGATGGTACAATATAGTTGTGGTTCTGAGTGGTGTTTATCACCTACTTGTACCTTGTGTTTGGGTGTTTGGGTTGTGGTACCTTGAGGTAGCAGGTACCTGTACCCTTCATGGGTTACTTTATAGTTTTGTGGTGATACATTGTGTACCAACCTTTTTAGGCTCTCGTGTGTTGTGGAGGTCTTGTGGTTTGACCTGCCACTTGTTGTATCTTATCCGTTTTAAGTAGATCTTTATTTATAAGTTATTATGGATTAGTTTATGGTTGTTAATCCTGTTACCCTTTGTGGGTAATTTGCCGATGAGGCTTATGGCCTAGGCGTGCTGTGGTTTGGTGGAGCCGTGCTCCGTGGAGGTCGTGTAATGAGACCTTCCACTTGTGATGTTTCACCTTTCTTTAGGTAAGCTTTCGATTATGGTTTTAGTATGTGATGGATTGGCCCGCTGTAGCCGATCATGTTACCTGGTGTGTGTAGTTTTTGATATATCATGGTTTGGGGTTTAATGGACCAGCACTTGGTTGGCTGTCCTAGTACCCACGTGGTTGAGGTTCGCCTGGGAAGCTTGTAGCCTAGGCAGTGACTTGCCTGTGTGGCTTATAGCTTAGGCAACCAGTTGTTGTAGAAGTGTGCCAGTGAGACTGTGGTTTAGGCACTTTAGTAGTTGGGCTGACTAATGATATTATATTAGTCCTGTAGTCCCACTTTCCTTCCGAGGACTTTATGTTTATTATCATGATTATGTTTAATTGTTATTTATTGTTATGATATGAGCATGAATGGTTTGGCTATTGGTGTTGCCAGTGAGACCCTCTGGGGTTGAGGTCTCTTCTGTTTGGTTGTTGAGGTTTTTGGGTGGCCCCTACTGAGCCTGTGACTTGTTGAGGCTCACTCCTCTACAGTTCTTTTCAGGGCTTGCCGTTTGTGTGGCTTGAGGAGGTGTTGTGACAGACTTGTACCACCAGCAGTAGTGTAGTAGTTAGTGTTGTGTGAGCTTGTGCTCCCTCGTGGTATGCCCCAGGTAGTTGTACTTTTTAATTGGACATGTATTAATGTAATGGGACAGTTGTACAAATTTGTGAACAGATATAAGCACATGTACTTTCTTGTGTTCTATATTGTGTAGTTGTCTTTTATACTCTTACTGGACACTTGTGTGAGCTATCCCTTGCGAGACTTCGGTCCGTTCGCGGGAGGCGGATCTGGATATGGAGCCTTAATGGGCATAAATACCCCGGTCCATCACACCAACTGTCTACCTTCACGTCAAAATGTGAAAGTGTTCCTAATTACTACTTTTCCCACATTAACTTGACAAAAGAAATTGTTCAAATGTAAGAAATAGAGTGTAGCCTCCATGCTTTTACATCAAAGGCAATGTGTTGTTTATTGTTAATCTCTCATGTAGACATTATTTTCAAGTACCATCTGAACATCACCCACAAAGGAACATGTTTTTCTACAACGATTTTATTCAACGTGGTTAGCTTATTTTCATATGTTTTTGAACGATGTATTCTAAATGCCATAACTTAAGATTCCCAGAGTATTATCTCTTAACCATTGTAGAATTTTTATGTGTCTTTCTACTAGTGTTTATGACACTTTGTAATGGGTTTCAACTTATTCTCAACCTTGCAATCTCATTTGAACACTCATTCCCCACTCAATTCTTTGCTTCATTCTTACCCATGTGTGCACTCACTATCTTTTTGAATGTTGTCAAAAGGGGGAGAAACATCAATTGTAAGTTTTGTCATCATCAAAAAGGGGGAGAATGTTGGGTTCTCATGTGGGAGAATGTAATAAGTGCTTAAATGTTTTTGATGATGAGCAATACTAATTGATGTTATGTGAATGGTTCAAAAAGATTGGCAATGACAAAGACATGAAAGAAACATGATGTTAATGCTTTTATTAATTAACTATGCATTGATGTTAATGCTTTTATTAATTAACTATGCATTCATTATATCTCACTTAGAATGTCTTTTAATGTAGGTGTGAATGTACACAAGACAAGCAACAAAATCCAAGTGCAAAAGAACAAGACAAGCTGCTGGAACAAGTAGCTGTCAACAGATGAATAGTGACCTGTCGACAGGTGAATAGTGACATGTCGACAGATACACTCAGGGAAGCCAGATCCACTTCAGGACAAGTGTGCCTGTTGACAGAGGCAAATCGCTTGTCGACAGATGCACACAGAAAATTGTTTCCCGGAAGGCCAGTCTTCTGAATTTTGCAAACCTGTCTTGACCTGTCGACAGTAGCAAGTCGGCTGTCGAAAGATGGAGTTTTGGGAAGATCTAATGGCCAGGATATGATCTATATTTGGGTGTTCCCTTTTCGCACGACTCTCTATGCTTGGACACCATTATATATAGAACATATGAGGCTATTTTCGCAGCAAGAAGCCACAATACCAAAACCCTAAGCAAAGGTCAAGAGAAGAGCTTCTTCCTGCTGCCCTGCTTCATCCCTCTGCCCAGAACAAAGAAGAACAACCTTCCAAGCGGAGTTGAAGCCGGTTTGTCCTCAAGTCAAGCTTCTCCATCATCACGTGGTCTTCAACGACGTGAAGCTTGAAGTCTTCTGTATGAACTCCTTGAAGAGTTATCTTTGGATTTGTTCTACAACTCAGAACTCTTCTTTCTTTCCACTTTCATATATTTGTGTGTGTGTACTGATTGGAGATCAGTACGTGGTGTTTGTGGATGTGTGTGTGGTTTGTGATCTGTACAAGGGTTGTGTATAGGTCATAGTGTGTGTGGTGTGTTGGTCAGATCAAGGCTAGAGGATCTGATCTGTTGTGAACCTGATCTAGCGTGTGTGTGTGTGGTTGAGCCAGTGCGCTCATGTGTGTGTTGTACTCAGTTGTTGAGTAGTGTGTCCTCACTGTGTGGGGGGTGGACGTAGGAGTCACGTGGTGTGATCTCTGAACCACCTAAAAATCCCTTGTGCACTGTGGTTTGATTTGTGGTTTGCACTGTATTACGCTAGATGCATGCCCAGGGATTTCGTCAACACGCTACTTGTTAATTAATTCACACACGTTGAATCAGATCAAAGGGGTTTTAATTGAATAGATCTTTTAATCCGAAGTAATTTCTAAATTGCTTAAGTTTCCGCTGCAAATCTATTCAACCCCCCCTTCTAGCTTTGCCATTACCGAATATCCGATCCTAACACATTCCCTTACATAACCTTACTCAATTCACATCTATCGCCATCAAATTCTTTCTTCTGGTCTTCCATCTCATCCCTCACCATTATCATCCAAGGTGGTCGTACGACAAAGATAAATATTGGTTTTCAGGTACCTCCTTGAGAGCTTTTCATCGCCTGAGGTCATTCTACTTCATAAGGTTCATCTTCGACAATGACTAGAAGGCACTGGTGAGATCTCTACCTAGGGGCATTCCGCTCGGGATGTTCCCACTCATTGTACATACAATGTTCAATTTATTTTTCTCAAATTTTTACACAAAAAAATCCAAAAAAATATAAAAAAAACTAAAGATCCAAAAAAATAGTGTATATATTGTGTACATATTCCTTAAATATCATTTTGTAAATATCTCAAAAAAATGATGAAAAGAAGAGTGTCAATAGATTGGCAAATGTCCTGCATCTCAAGTCACATGTTAAAGAGTAAGAGGCACTTGAGTGAACCAAGGACCTTGGTCTAGCAGAGTCATGGAGATTTCTGTTAGGCATCACAACCATGCTTTTGGAGAATGAATCAACATACACACACCACCACCCATCTCAAAATTTGAGTCGTCACTCCAAGACAGTTATTTGTCCCAAGACACAACAAAGGATACAATCCTCCTTCTTCTTCCACTCGAGTAATCAAGATACTCAGCACCCTTAAACTGTTGAGCTTAGCAGTCAAGACAATTTCCCCTAAGGTGAGACTAAGACACCAGAGCACGTGAAGAGGGCAGTGTCCCCACAGGCAAACAAAAGAAAGAACAAAGAAAAATCAAAAGAAAAGAAAAGAAAAAGAGCCTGGTCGCGACCGTGCCTGGAGATAAAATCCCTCCATTCAAAGTCAAAGTCAAATGCTACATTGCTTGAGTTTTTCCCTAGCCGATTGCGGTAGGGCAATACGAGTGCTTGGCAAAGTAGGGGTTGCCAGGTCCTGACCCTAGGGTCCACGAAACACCTCAGCTTGAGCCCGCTAAGCCACACATGGCTAGGTTCTCTCATCCAATCAGCACCTTGCCAAAGTGTAGGGGCAAACAAATAAAAATATAGATAGTCTGAAATCACCTAAAGGGGCATGTTGCCAAGACTGTCTCAGCTCATCCATTTAACGGTTTTGTTGATCCTCTCGAGAAGTTTATCCCCGTTATTCTTCCTTTCTCCCTTGAGGATTCCAAACCTATGAGGTGTCTGAAGGACAAATTTTTGTTGAGGACGACAACTCCCTTGTTAAAATCACACTTCAAGTTAATTTGTTCACAAGGGGCAATGGTTATTGCCATGAAGAATCTCCATATTTCTGCTAGGCCAATTTCCTATACTTCATCAGCCTTGCGCTCTTTCATTGCCATAAAGATAGTTGCCAGTTGTTGACCCCAAAAGAGCCTCCCAATTGCTATGTGTTTGGTTTAAACTACTGACATGTTAACGTCAATATCGTTGGACGTCAGTTTATTGTTGACGTCACCATATGTGGTCGTTTAGCATGATAGATGGCATACTGTGTTGACGTCAACTTAAAGTTGGCGGCATTCGATGTGGACGCCAACTTGTCGCTCACAATCACTCTTACTTCCTCATAGAGCACACAAATGCAAGGCAAGAACACAACATACACTCAATTCCACACAATGCAACTCGTTCTAACACACTCAATCAATTTGGATGTCAACCTTGGCAAAATTTTCAAGCTTCATTATTTATATGGCTATTATTTCTCATCTTGTGTTTCGAGTGATCTTGCAGGATATTTAAACACAGGTGATGGTTCAAATCCGAAAACACTCATGTGACCTTGAGTGTTACACAGGTATGTCTAACATAGGACTAGTCACCAGAGGCGAATAACTTGGCGACCGTGAACCCAAAGTTCCCATTTACCAAAAACTATGATGGGTTTGCGATCTCTCAGTTATTCGTATGGCCTTAGAATTTTCCTCTGGTTCTAACTTGCATTTTAGATAGGGAGCCCACACCAACATGCATTTAGGTTTTTTCTGCTAACATTCTCTTACTAACAAAAAAAAATGGAGATTTTCCGTAATCACTCTGTGGCACCTAACTCAAGTGGCCAACCAGGTCAGCACGACCTTCTTGAATATCAAGCTGATATCGAGTCTTTGTTGCCCATTTTCCAAGCAATTCCAAACAGTCCCACCGTGCATATCACAAGTTATCAAGCTGTCTTATTGAGTTCATGTGAACCGTTTGCCAGTCATAAGCTTAATTTTGGACTTCCGGCTTTCCAAACATTGATTCCAGTTAGAATCTCTTGATAATCCTTTGAGAGTACAATCAATCCCTTTTGTCTTCACAACCCGCTGATTGGACAAACGTCCTGATTATGTCATCGAGTCCCGACGGACTTCGGTTGTGAGATTTTCCAGATTCAACTATCATATTACAACTCCTTTGACTCAGACAACACCAGAAACTAGTCAAAGTCCTACTTGGCAATGCCGGGAACCCTACCGTTGGGTCGCAGTTGTAGTTACACGGGTAGATCACCCTCCCTCTGTTCCACACTTGTCTCTCAGAGGATTTGTCATTTGTTTCTAGCCTAACTCATTCGTGTGGTTTGCTAGAATTCCTATCCTCGGAGATGGCCCTTTTATCAAATCTCCGCGTCCTTTGTTTACCGAGACACCAACCTTTCAGTCTGTTTCACTCCCTTGCAAGGACAGATGTCTCGGAGGGGCATTTGTAGATGTGAGAATTGGCCCATCTCCGCAAGGTTTATAGCCTAATAAGACTTGTTTGACCACTTGTTGAGTTGCCTCGGATCCCATGTAAATGGCAACATCGATTTCCGCTGACTCTATGTTGATGGCATACACTCTTGACGTCTACTAAGGTTGACGTCCATGCATGTTGACGTCTACATGGGATTGGCGGCATCATCTCTTACCGTCAACCTGGGTTTACCTGGTCTCTAGAACTGCCTGAGATTCCAGCCCACTTGCGCCCTCTCCTCAGCCATGCAACGTATGGGGCCGTTCCCAACGGGCAAATGGGCCACCTTGGCACCCCCTTGACCCAGTAAAAATCCTACATGGCCCCCTCTCATTGGTTCAAGCCTTAATACATGGATTGCCACATGTTTAAGTGTATTTCTTCACACTTGAGCATCCTATGCTCCCTACCTCTGACCCCACTGCCTATATATGAAGGTCCTTGGCCTTCTAAGTGAAGGGGGGAGATGCTAGAGGAGCTGAAGCTTTGACACCTTGAGAGAAGAGAGAGAAAATCTTGAGAGCTTCCACCTTTGTTCCCTCTCTTCCTCTCAACATCTAGGACGTCCAGGAGGCTTCACCACGAGCTGGAGGAGTCCACAAAGGAGCCAACCACGCCTGCAAATGAGGATCATCTCCCTCCTCTTTTTCTTTTTCCCTTCCTTCCCTCTTAACTTTACATGTTAGTCACTTTACACACACACACCCTAGGCACGTAGTGCACCTCCCTACACACCCTAAAGGGGTTTTCCAAACAAAAAATGGAGGGAAGAAGGGTGGTCATAGCGTTTGGCCACCCCTCTTCTCAAGCCTGCAACCGGTACGGGGCTCTCCTTTTGGGTCTTTTCTTTATATTTTGGACGTTTACTACACTACCCTAAGTCTAATAGAGTTCTCTCTTTGTTGCAGGAACACTCAAACAAGACTGTGGAGCTTCCTTTCTTTGGCCGGCCGAAGAGAGGAAAGTCGGAGTCCCACCATCCACCACTACGCGAGGTAACGTCATTGGCGCGATCAGAACACCTCCTTGGGCACAGGTAAGGCCCTGGCGATCACATCACGTTCACTTTACTTCTGTTTTCTTTATTTTCCTCTTGCTCAACCCGGTCAAAGCGAAGTCAAACAAGCAAGCAAGGGTCAACCAGCAACCTTCCACGCCAACGAGGGAGTCGTCAACGTTCGGGGAACCACCTCCGGAGTCTCAACCACTACGGGGGCGGGGAACGGGACGTCCACAGAGAGGTCACAGGCGGCTAAACGCAATCGAGCAGCTTATCCAGAAAAGAATGTGCATACTAGTGGGTTGATATCTTATGCGACCCATAGCCAGAAATTGGTAAGCATATTAACTTTCAATTGCTTAATACATTAATTATTATTGTGAAACTAACTACTTTTGTTGAATTGTAAGCGTCACGAGCTGAAGCGTGCCCCTACATTTCGCGAGTTATTTGATCAAACTCACAAGCAGAAGGGGACGGATGACTATGTTAGCGAGAGTGCTTGCACGATTGCCGTAAGTCAAAATATAATTTTTGAATTCAATTTAGATATTAAAAAAACATGATTTGAATAATACATTTTTAATTTATTATGCAGGAGACCTATGACAGGACGATGGTGGATTGCTATGCAGAGGGCACTCCCCAGCTAGACTTGGATCCGGAGGCCTGGGTCGACGTAGTGGGAGGACCGAGGAAGGGCCGAGTGTACGGATTTGGGGACAGCCTGGTGTAATCACGGGGAATGTGCACCCCAAAACACGCAACAGGATATTCAGTCTAAAAGGTATGGAAATGAGGAATGTGATCGCCACCTAGATAGTTTCCGTATAAGAATATGAAGAGGGCTAACTAACCTAGGAAAAGGAAAGAGGAGAGTGGACTCACTGGGATGGGCCTGATGTCGCGACGCCGTTATAGGGTGCATTTATGATGTCGCGTCGCCCTCCTCTACCGCATCCTCTGTAGTGCGGGAAAAATGTGAGTGGACCTTCTTCCTACCCTCCGGCCGGCCAGAGAACAAGAGCTGCTCGTAGATCTTCGCTTGGGGAACCTGCCAAAACAACGGAAATAAGAAATAAAACCCTATTGGACCATGTTAAGTGTAGTAACCATTCATAAACGAAAGGGAGATGTGAAGCATGGAGGGAACGAACCTGGGGGTGGTTTAAACCCCTTGGTTGTGTGGAAAACGTGGGAGGAAAAGGAAATGCAACCTATCTAGAAAGTAAAAAATAAAATGCATGGAGGAAAAAGGGATGAGATGAGAGGGAAGAAAGAGCCACGTATGGGGCGACTCCCTGGCTCCAAATGAAGTCCCTTAGCGCTGTAGAAGCCTCAGAAGCCGCCACCTCAAGTCCCAAGCTCTGTGGATGAAGAAATGGGCATGGCTTGGCGTGGAAGATGTGAGAAATGGAGGGTGAAGAGAGAGCTGCGAGCTAAGTGTGGATCACAGAAAATTTTGGCAGCCCTTCGGCGTGAAAACGGGGCTCCCCTTCCTCTGAAGGAGGGGCCTTGCTTATATCGAGTTAGAGAGAGAAAAACCCCATTTTAGATGATAATCACCCAAAAAATGAATAAAATCCGTGGGTGAGAGTCCTAAGGAAGCTCTAAAGTCACCCACAACCCCAAACCGCGGCCCTGAGGGTTGGGAGGTTGCATGGGATAGAGATAAGGCCAATGAGAGGATAAAGTGGAGGTTGTTGCGGAGGCTGTTGTCGCGGCTGATGTCGCGACGGGTCGTAGGGGCGCGATAGTGATTAACGCGACAACCATATAGGTTGCGACTATAAAGCCACGTGCATGGTATGCATGGGCTATCACGACGGCTACACAGGGCGCGACAAAGATGAACGCGACGCTACGATCCGTCGCGTTAATGAAAATCGATTATTCTAAAATTATTGACCAATCATATGGGAGAATAATGGGCAATTAAGTTCATGGACCTTTTTAAAGAGGCAATGGACGGGATTTTTCATAAAGTGGGTTTTTTAATGGGCTCAAAGCATGGCTAATGATGGGCTCAAGGTGAGTGACCAACTTGGGGCTTACTAAGATAATAAGAAAAGTGGTTCAACTCATAGGCCAGAATCGGGTGTCTACACCTGGATACTACTCCAGTGTTGTCCTCATATGCGAGTTCAACCTCTCCTCCGGTCTACGCGATTTCATCTGCTGCGACGCCCGGCAGTGGTGGAGACGACATTAGAACCCTCATATGGGAAGAGCTGTCACAGCAGCTGCCGATGCACCTTGGCGCCATGGTCGAGCAGCTGGTGGCTGCGATCCGAGGAGCAGGCACCTCACAACAAGTCCCTTAGGTCAGTATTACTATTAATTTTATATAGTTTGAATGAAATAAAACCACTAATATAAACTGTTAAAACACGCAAACCACTAATCTTCAAAAAGCCCAAATGAATTAGGATTCCTAGTTTGGGTTCGACACTCAAACCACTAATCATATAAAAAACCTAGATAAAAAGGATCAGAACACGCAACTCGAGGGTCAAAAATTAGAAATAGGGATCCAATAGACGTGTCGTTTGGTCTGATATGATCGGTGGGTGAGAGTGACGTGTGGGAACTAACGGAATCCTAATCGTATTTCCGGTTTGGGTTTGGTACTCTAACCATTAATCATAAAAAAAAACTAAGTGTAAATGATCAGAACACGCAACTCGGGGGTCCAAAATCAGAAATAGGGATCCAATCGGCATGCCGTTTAGTCCGACACGACTGGGTGGGTAAGAGTGACGCTTGGGAACTAATGGAATCCTATGCGGATTATCGGTTTGGGTTCGGCGCTCAAACCACTAATCTAAAAAAAACCTAAATGAAAAGGATAAGAACATGCAACCCGGGGGTTCAAAATCAGAAATAGGAATCCGATCGGAATGATCTTCAACATTTTGGGCGGCTTGGCCTATTGCCCCTTGAGTGAAGACTCTAGTAAAGATGTAGAGATTGCGCTGCTGAGAGTTTCGACCAGAGGTTGTGACGACTGTCCTTGGAGCATTGACTTCATGATGGCCTTGGCAGCAGTGTTAGATAGCACAACACTTGTAGATAACCCCTCCTCTTGACCAGCCATACACAATATAACTGAACGAGGAGTGATGAGAGCATCAATGGTATCATCTCCCATAAGCAGTGTAACAACTACCGTCCTTGCTTTGGAAGTGACTGGCACTAATGCTTGAGGACTTCTCTTGACCGTCATCTCACGAGGGGACGGAGGCTCATCCTTCCCAAATGTGCCCGGAATAAGGACATAGACCGGCATGTGGCTAATGTAGTTGGCATGCCCCTAGTGGTTCACACCCACTCCGTTGGGTGGTTATAGCAATGGGATGTATGGTGGCTATGGTGGGTTTGCTGGATGCGAAGGGTATAAGGTGAGGTGATGGTGTGGAGACAAGGATAGGCTCGTGCGGAGAGAGCTCTTCTTCCAACTCATAGGCTGAGTCAGCCTTAAGATTGGGAGTAGGAAGCTCTTGCTCCAGCTCAGGGGTGAGTGGAGCTTGCTCGAGCCTTGGTGCGGTAGTGGTGGCTTGCTCAGGAACGGGCGGTTGCGGCATAGCGATGGTAGCAACGGACAAAGATGGAGGATTTGTGGGAGGTGAGGGATCATTGGCTTGTGGCATTGGGGAAGGCAACTGATGGTGCACCGACACCATACGTCGAGCTAATTGCTCGTCATCATGGGGCGGTGCAGTATCAGGGATAGATGTGGTGGTGACGGCCTGAGCAAGGGTTAGTGGAGGAGGCTGTTGAGGTGGTGACGGAGCAGGTGGTGCACTTGGGGGATATGTAAAGAAACGCCTCTGCCTCTGAACCGGTGCAGGCTGTCCTGGCTGTGACTGCAACTGATCTTCCTGAGGCTGCTTGGGTGGCTATTCCACTGCTTGAGATGAAGAGGGTTGCTGCCCCTGGTCTTGTGTTGTTCTCTTTTCTTGACAATGAAGGATGAGTTTGTGCATTTCAGCCCAATCTATCTTGTGCTCTAGGTCATAGATCACATCTCGAAATTCGCAGTAGTTTGCGACTGTATGCCCTGGATGGCGATGATATGGGCAATATTCCGATCGGTCCACTGTCAAGTCCCAGCTTGGCTTTTCTGGAGGGAGCTGTAATGCATTGATGGACATCAGGGCTGTGAAGACATCAGAGAGGGATTCAGGCAACGGATGATAATGGGCTCTCTTTGGGCCAAGTGGATGTCGGGATGGATGAGTATTGGATGGTGTGGTGCGGCGGCACGGGCGAGGTGGTTGTTCTTGCGGAAGTGAGTGAGTTGGCTAAATGGAAGTGGAGCTGTGGAGTGGTTGGTGGAGTGGGTAGGCGCGGGATGGTGGATGACATCAACTTGGGCATGTGTTTGGACTCTCTCATAAGTGGGCCCTTGAAATGAAGAATTTGGTTGTTGGGCCTCGAACAAGGACGTCATGGGGGAATCAATGAGCTGGGTTTTAACAAAGCAAGCACGGCTGTATAATTGTTGCATGGATGTGATGTTGTTCATAGCCAAGATGTGGCGGTACGCCGGTGTTGCATTAGCGATAATGAGCTTGATTTTCTTCTCTTCTGGGATGTGCATTTGAACATGCATGGCTATCTGACGCCACCGGTCAGCATAGGCCACAAATTCTTCACCGGGATTCATCTGTTCCGCCACCAGATCGGCCATTGAATACTCGAGCCCGGCCCGGTCTTGATAATGTTGTATGAATCTGGCTTTGACAACTTCAAAATTCTCGACTTCATTGGGAGGCAGTGAATAAAACCACTCTAGGGCGGGCCCATCCAACGACCGCCTAAAAAGGTAAGCCAATAAGCGGCGATCATGTTGGTAGGACACCGAGTCATAGAGGAAATCCTTCAGATGGATGTTAGGGTCTCCAGCTCCACTATATTTGCGATAAATGGGGAGCTGAGAGAGTGGAGGGAACTGGAGACCATGAAAATTGGGGAGTGTATCATTGAAGGAGGGTTTGTGATTCAACTGCCTCCGCAAGTCACTAAGCTCTCGCTTCATGGACTCGAACTCGGATTGGAAGTCCTGAGCCGAGATAGATTGTGGATAGCGAGGGCCAGCTTGGGAATGAGAGCGGAGTGGAGAGTCAAGGACCGGACCAGATTGAGTATAATGGGCCGGTGGTGATGATGTGGGCTGAACAAGAGGATGGCCCGATCCAGGAGTGACAATGTGAGCGGATCTAGAATACGCAGGATGATGTGGGCCTGTTGGGCCCACCCTAGAAGAAGACCATGGAGCAAAGGTGGACAACAACTCCCGGGCCTGGTCAGGGCCCATTTCAAGCAGGAGGTGCTCCAATTCAGTGGCATCGCTAGAGGAGGATGGTGACGGAACAGGGTGGGACAAGGCCTCACTGGCCCGATGGGCCCTGGACTAGGCCAAATTTAGAATAGACTCATGAGACAATGGGTCCACATGAGGAGAAGATGTAGGAGGATAGGTGAAATGGAAATGAGCCATGAAAGGATGGAAAAAAAAAGAAAAAAAAAGAAGAAGGAATTAAAAGGATATACTAAGATACAAATAAGGGGTACAACAACAATTATAACCACACAAGAAGGGGATGAGAAAGGGAGTTCTCAAGCAAACACCCAAGTTAACATGATATGTGTTAGGATTTTAGGGTTATCACTTAGCCTTTTAATGGATTGATTTAAGTGAATTGCACTCGGCTAAAGAGGACCCTAATGGGTATGAACTCAAGTACTCCGGTGACACTAAGGGGATGCACTACTCACGCGTGGGAGATGGCCCAAACTAGGGGTACAACGGGTACAACCAGCCCGGCGAACCGCAACGTGCGTACGGCCACGGGGACTTATGGAGGCCCTCGGTAGGCGGCCCTGGTCAGCCCACGAGTACTCACAGGTGAGAGGACCCACTCAACCAAGGAGGAGAACCTAATCAGCACGGATCAAAAGTGTATGCGTGGGCCTAGGCGCACCACGGTGCATGCAATCCTATCCTAAACTAACAAACAGCAACTGGCAGGGCTCGGCTGTGATCGCGACGACTAAATCCGCCACGACCTTGTCGTGCCCAGGTGGTGGGCCACGACAGCAACAGAGGGCCGAGTCCCATAGTCACACGCAAACAGTGAGCAAATAGACTAACCTAAGACACAAGACAAGCATGGAAAGGAACAACCAATACCTCAAAATGATCTAGACAGACAGAAACCGGTGCATGGACGGAAAGCAATAACATACAGTGCGTACCTGTGGTCGCATCCCCCACTACTGCCGCTTCCTGGTCGCGGTTGATCGACACGTCGCGATAGCAATCGAGAACATACAGTGAAAATAAAAGGAAAAGTCGGGTCCTAGTAGGATTCTAACAGGCAGAAGCACGAGTATGCATAGTAGAAAGGCATGGAGAAGACATGAATACTCTTTCAGAACATGAATGGAGTGAACAGAAGGGAGGAGCAAGTACCTCATGTCGCGTCCGCCACTATAGCCGCGACCCTGTCTCGGCGACGTGATACGTCGCGTTCCTCATAGAGAACAGAAACTCAAAACAACACAAAATAACCTAACATGGTTGTAGGAAAACATGTAAACAACACAACATGGCAGGCAAACAAGCAAAACTCACGAGGCTAGCACTGAAGGTCCCACCGTGATCGCCAAAAGGTGTAATCACGGGGAATGTGCACCCCAAAACATGCAACATGATATTCAGTCTAAAAGGTATGGAAATGAGGAATGTGATCGCCACCTAGATAGTTGCCGTATAAGAATATGAAGAGGGCTAACTAAGCTAGGAAAAGGAAAGAGGATAGTGGACTCACTAGGATCGCGACGGGTCACCCCATCGCGATGGGCCTGATGTCGCGACGCCGATACAGGGCGCGTTTATGCTGTCGCGTCGCCCTCCTCCGTCGCGTCCTCTGCAGTGCGGGAGAAATGTGAGTGGACCTTCTTCCTGCCCTCCGGCCGGCCAGAGAATAAGAGCTGCTCGTAGATCTTCGCTTGGGTGCCTGCCAAAACAAGGAAAATAAGAAATAAAATCCTATTAGACCATGTTAAGTGTAGTAACCATTCATAAATGAAAGGGAGATGTGAATCATGGAGGGAACGAACCTGGGGGTAGTATAAACCCCTTGGGCATGTGGAAAACGAGGGAGGAAAAGGAAATGCAACCTATCTAGAAAGTAAAAAATAACATGCATGGAGGAAAAAGGGATGAGATGAGAGGGAAGAAAGAGCCCCGTATGGGGCGACTCCCTGGCTCCAAATGAAGTCCCTTAGCACTGCAGAAGCCTCAAAAGCCGCCACCTCAAGTCCCAAGCTCTGTGGATGAAGAAATGGGCATGGCTTGCGTGGAAGATGTGAGAAATGGGGGGTGAAGAGAGAGCTGCGAGCTAAGTGTGGATCACAAAAAATTTCGGCAGCCCTTCGGGGTGAAAACGGGGCTCCCCTTCCTCTGAAGGAGGGGCCTTACTTATATTGAGTTAGAGAGAGAAAAAACCCATTTTTAGATGATAATCACCCAAAAAATGAATAAAATCCGTGGGTGAGAGTCCTAAGGAAGCTCTAAAGTCTCCCACAACCCCAAATCGCAGCCCTGGGGGTTGGGAGGTTGCATGAGATAGAGATGAGGCCAATGAGAGGATAAAGTGGAGGTTGTTGCGGAGGCTGTTGCCACGGCTAATGTCGCGATGGGTCGTAGGGCCGCGATAGTGATTAACGCGACAACCATATAGGTCGCAACTATAAAGCCATGTGCATGGTATGCATGGGCTATCATGACGGCTACACAGGGCGCGACAAAGATGAGCGTGGCGCTACGATCCGTCGCGTTAATGAAAATCGATTATTCTCAAATTATTGACCAATCATATGGAGAATAATGGGCAATTAAGTTCATGGACCTTTTTAAAGAGGCAATGGATGAGATTTTTCATAAAGTGGGCTTTTTAATGGGCTCAAAGCAAGGCTAATGATGGGCTCAAGGTGAGTGACCAACTTGGGGCTTACTAAGATAATAAGAAAAGTGGTTCAACTCATAGGCCAGAATCGGGTGTCTACACCTGGATACTACTCCAGTGTTGTCCTCATATGCGAGTTCAGTTGCTCCTCTGGTCTACGCGATTTCATCTGCTGCGACGCCCGGTAGTGGTGGAGACGACATTAGAACCCTCATATGGGAAGAGTTGTCATAGCAGTTGCCGATGCACCTTGGCGCCATGGTCGAGTAGCTGGTGGCTGCAATTCGAGGAGCAGGCACCTCACATCAAGTCCCTCAGATCAGTATTACTATTAATTTCATATAGTTTGAATGAAATGAAACCACTAATATAAACTGTTAAAACACACAAACCACTCATCTTCAAAAAGCCCAAATGAATTAGGATTCCTAGTTTGGGTTCGACACTCAAACCACTAATCACAAAAAAAACCTAAATGAAAAGGATCAAAACACGCAACTCGAGGGTCAAAAATTAGAAATAGGGATCCGATAGACGTGTCGTTCGGTCTGACATGATCGGTGGGTGAGAGTGACGTGTGGGAACTAACAGAATCCTAATTGGATTTCCGGTTTGGGTTTGGTACTCAAACCATTAATCTTAAAAAAAAACTAAGTGTAAATGATCAGAACACGCAACTCGGGGGTCCAAAATCAGAAATAGGGATCCAATCGACATGTCATTTTATCCGATACGACTGGGTGGGTAAGAGTGACGCTTGGGAACTGACAGAATTCTATGCGGATTCCCGGTTTGGGTTCAGCGCTCAAACCACTAATCTAAAAAAAACCTAAATGAAAAGGATCAGAACATGCAACCCGGGGGTTCAAAATCAGAAATAGGGATCCGATCGGTGTGCCGTTCACTCCGACACGACTGGATGGGTAAGGGTGACGTGTGGGAATTGACATAATCCTATTTGGATTCCCTATTTTGGTTCGGCGCTCAAATCACTAATCTAAAAAAAACCTAAATGAAAAGATCAGAACACGCAACCCAAGGGTTCAAAATCCGAAATACAAATCCGATCTGCGTGCCGTTTGCTCCGACGTGACTGGGTGAGTGAGAGGGACGTGTGAGAACTGACGGAATTCTATTCAGATTTTTGGTTTGGGTTCTGCACTCAAACCACTAATCTTTAAAATACCTAAGCATAAATGATTAGAACACGCAACCTAGGGGTCCAAAATCAGAAATAGGGATCCGATCGGCGTGCCGTTCGGTCCGACACGACCGAGTGGGTGAGAGTGACATGTGGGAACTGAAAAAATCTTAATCGAATTTCTGGTTTGGGTTAGGCGCTCAAATCACTAATCTAAAAAAAACCTAAATGAAAAGAATCAGAACACGAACCAGGGGGTCCAAAATCAGAAATAGGGATCCGATCGGTGTGCCGTTTTCTCCGACACTACCGGGTGGGTGAGAGTGACGTGTGAGAACTGACGGAATCCTATTCGGATTCCCGATTTGGGTTCGGCGATCAAATCACTAATCTAAAAAAAACCTAAACGAAAAGGATCAGAACACGCAACCCGGGGATCCAAAATCAGAAATGGGGATCCAAAATCGGTGTGTTGTTCACTCTGACATGACCATGTGGGTGAGAGTGACATGTGAGAACTAACAGAATTCTATTCAAATTTTCGGTTTGGGTTCGGCGCTCAAACTACTAATCTTAAAAAAACCAAAATGTAAATGATCAGAACACGCAACTCGAGGGTCCAAAATCAAAAATAGGGATCCTATCGGTGTGTTGTTTGGTCCGACACGACTGAGTGGGTGAGAGTGACGTGTGGAACTGATGGAATCCTAATCGGATTCTTGGTTTGGGTTCATCGCTCAAATCACTAATCTAAAAAAACCTAAATGAAAAGGAACATAACACGTAACCCTAGGGTCCAAAATTAGAAATAGGGATCTGATCGGTGTACCATTCGGTCCGACACGACCGAGTGGGTGAGAGTGACATGTGGGAACTGACGGAATCTTAATCGAATTCTCGGTTTGGGTTAGGCACTCAAATCACTAATCTAAAAAAAACCTAAATGAAAAGAGTTAGAACACGCAACCCGAGAGTCCAAAATCAGAAATAGGGATCCGATCAGTGTGTCGTTTGCTCCGACACGACAGGGTGGGTGAGAATGACGTGTGGGAACTGACGAAATCCTATTCGGATTCCCGATTTGGGTTCGGCAATCAAATCACTAATATAAAAAAAAAACCCTAAATGAAAATGATCAGAATATGCATCCCGAGGGTCCAAAATCAGAAATAGGGATCCAATCGACATGTCATTCGCTCTGACATGACCGGGTGGGTGAGAGTGCCGTGTGAGAACTGACGGAATTCTATTCGAATTTTCGGTTTGGATCTGGCACTCAAACCACTAATCTTAAAAAAAATCTAAGTGTAAATGATCAGAACATGCAACTCTGGGGTCCAAAATTAGAAATAGGGATTCGATCGGTGTGCCGTTCGATTCGACATGACCGGGAGGATAAGAGTGACATGTGGGAACTGACGGAATCTTAATTGAATTTTCGGTTTGGGTTCGATGCTCAAATCACTAATCTAAAAAAACCCTAAATGAAAAGGATCAGAACATGCAACCCGGGGGCCCAAAATCAGAAATACGGATCTGATTGGTGTGTCGTTCGCTCGGACACGACCGAGCGGATGAGAGTGACGTGTGGGAACTGATGGAATCCTATTCAGATTCCAGGTTTAGGTTTGGCGCTCAAATCACTAATCTAAAAAAAAACCTAAATGAAAAGTATCAGAACACGCAACCCAGGGGTCCAAAATCAGAAATAGGGATCCAATTGTTGTGTTGAGTGTGTATTGGAATTTTTTAAAGATGAATTTATAATGATGACCAATGAACATCACTCATACTTTGGTTTTAATGATGACATATTGAATATATTGAATATTTTACAATAATGTTCAAACAACATGTTCTTAATATTTAATATCTCATATCTTACTGTTAATGACATGTTTTGATGGTCTACTCTTCATTCACATAGGCTTACAAAGTTCTTGTCAAAGTAGAGTCGACTCTAGTTGACAGATAGGTCAACTCTAACAGTCTGCCGAGCAAGCTCCTGAAGAAAAAGTCACAGTAGTGTCGACTCTAGTTGACAGACAGTCGACTATTAAAGGCTGCCCAACAAGTTTCTGAAGAGCAAATGTCAGTAGTGTCGACTCTAGCTGAGAATGAGGTCAACACTAGTTTCCATCTAGTGAACCTGATTTGGTGGAATACACAGGCGGTCGACTCTAGCTGTTGATCAGGTCGACTCTACCTGTTGTTTAGGTAGACACTAGCTATCTGTCAGGTTGACACTAGTGTTCTTCCAGTAAGCATGAACTGATGTTTGGCCAGTAGTGTCGACTCTCATGAAAATATGAGTCGACTCACATTTTGTGGAAACCCAGAAACGTGCAGAGCATGATATCCAATGGCTATGATTTCATTCTGAGATTTTTTTAGGAGATTCCATAATTACCAAAATACCATTTCATCCAAGGGGCAATGTGGTAAAGGACTTTTTAGACACGTGGTAGCCTAGGGTCATTCTAGGTTTCTGTGCACATCTCTTTCACATAAAAGGGACTGCACAGAGGCTGTAAAAGGTCCTATCTGATCTGAAACAGCCAAGCCTCCAACCTTCCCGCCATTTCATCCAAGAGGACGTGGGGATCAAGGCCAAGTAGTGAAGTGCTGAAAGAGGAGCAAATTGAGAAGAGGAGCAGCAAAGGAAGAAGAAGAACTGGCAATTTGGATGCCACTGAAGCAGAGCATCGTGAATTGAAGTAGATCTCCATCGAATTCCTTCAAGTCTCTTCAATTCAAGCTTCTGCAAGTCTTCTTCATCAAGGAACATCCAATTCTCATCTCTCTCACTTATTTCTTGGAGTGTTCATCTCGTTTTTGTATGTGAGTTTGTGAGATCTGTACATGAAGTTCTATGCAGATTTCTGTGTGCGTTTGAGGCTGTGAATCAGATCAGTGCTAGAGGATCTGATTTCTTGTGGATTTGATCTAGCTTGTGTGTTGTTGAACCGTTGTGCTCATATGTGTGTGGTTTGAGCCGTCGTGCTCAGTTTGTGAGTCGTCGCACTCACGGTTGTGTGTTGAGCCATCATGCTTAAGGGTGTTTGGGAGTCGTCGTGCTCCAGTGTGTGTTGTACTCAAGTTTGAGTAGTGTGGCCTCACTATGTGAGGGTGGATGTAGGAATCACTGGTGTGATTTCCGAACCACCTAAAAATCCTCTGTGCAATGGTTTGATTTGTTCTTCTGCACTAGATGCTTGCATAGGATTTCACTTTCACTCTACTTGTCTAATTTCTTCACACTACTCTCACGAGTTACAACACTTGAGTTTCTTATACAATATTCTGGCGACCCTCGAGGGGACTCCTCCGATGTGTGGGCAAGAGCCTCCGGGTGGCCTCTCCTTTGCCAAGGTGGTTGCATCTTCCCTTGCATTTCCGGAGGTTTCTACTGATGTTCATCCTCCAACGTTTACAGACCAAGGTGAGTCGGCGATTTCTTCTCCAAAGCTGAGATGGAAGCATCTCTCCATCCTTTTCTCTTCTCAGTCGTTGCCAAGACGTCGTACGGGAGGCCAACGTTCCATGAGATCCGTTCGCATCTTACTTCAAGGTGTGGTATTAAAGAGTCCTTTGTTATCAGCGCTATGGATAACTTACATCTTCTATTGCGATTCAAATGTCAAGATGATTACATGAGGGTGCTCCTGCGTGAGTCCATATATGTTCAAGGTAAGCTCTTCAGATTCTTCAAGTGGACGCCATTGTTCAAACTTTCTGAGGATCCCACTATCGTCCCGGTGTGGGTGGAGTTTCCTGAGCTACCTGTCAATCTCTATCACAAGAAATTACTGGCTTCAATCGCAGGTAACGTTGGCCCGGTTCTGCAAATCGCCCATACAACAGAACTCCTTCTGAATACGATGGTGGCTAGGGTTTGTATGGAGCTTGATCTCATTAAACCTAGGCCTGATAGATTATGGATTGGGATGGGTGATTTAGGTGGTTATTGGCAGGATATTACCTATGTCAATCTGCCTGCCTATTGTTTTTCTTGCCATCGGCTTGGCCACTCAAAGGATGCATGTCGTTCAAAGGGATGTGGAAGCCAAATAATGAAACAGATTTCAACTAACCCCCAAGAGTTTGGGTACCTGTTCGTGAAGAAGCTGATGTGGTGCATGGTGTACATGATGTCCAGTCTAAGGTTCAAGCTATGGAACCTGCGGTTGAGGGCCATCCATCTGCGCTCGGTGATGCAATCATGGAAGCACAGCCTTAAGAAGTTCACCGGAACTTGGACTCCCCTGGAGGCACTGCTCAAGAAGCCGACGGGGTCTCGGAGGCGGTGATAGTTCCGTCGCATGCCTCGCTTAGCCCCGGAAAATCCGGTGCAAATCTGGTTGGCCAAGGATTACCGCAGCCGCCATCATCGGAGCTGGGTGACTCTTCTGCAACGGATATTTCCAATCGCGGGATCTCCGCAGCAAACGTGGGAGGTATCACCGCTGGCAGATCCACCTCGTTGGCGCGATCGCCGCTGCCATGTTTTGTTGTTCCATTTTGTTCCAGGAAAATTGATAGTGGAAAAGGTGATGCTGGAAATGCTGGGCTATCTTTGGGACCATCTACGGTGGGTTCTACAGGCCAAGCGGTTCAGGATAATCTGATCCAAACTTCTACAGGGGTATCAAATCGTTTGACTCACTTGACAGATGTCTCTTTTGCTCATGGGGAAGCTTTTACCTGCTTGACGGTTAGTGAACAACAGGAGCTGCATGTTGAGCATGATGTGCATGTAGAGGTTACTCCCCCTGGTTTTGTTGTTGAAGTCGCGGACCCACCTTCTGCGGCACTTGAAACTACTCCCATGACATTCGCTCAGGTAGTGCGCCAATCCCCAGCCTCACAAGTGAAGTCTACTTATGGAGAGAATCCTAACGCCCCTTCTAGTTGTTCATCTTCTGGTCGTCGTATCTCTCGTCCCTCTCGCAAAGGGGGAGTTAGGATTTCTTTACTGATCACTAGAGAACGGTCTTCTAGTCTTGTGCTGCAGAATGATGCAATTCACATGCTACCGCTTGCACCACCTACAGATATGCAGAAGAAGGCTCTTTCTGTTGCTGAACTTGCTAAAGCTGAGAATATATTCATGCTTGGGTGGTTCTTTTCATTCAGAGGCATCCAAAATGGATTCAGATGAAGAACAAATGGAGCGTTGTTCACGTCGACCGGGATTACGACCTCAGGGTGTTCTCCAGCGAACTCATTCCTGGGATAGATCCTCTATAGAGTTTTAGATATCTTTTCTCTGGTTTTACCTATTTTGGGCTATTGTCTATGTTTCTCCTTTTCTCAGTTTTATTAATACAATAAATTGACCTTTTTGGCCATTATATATAAAAAAATTACTTCACACATTGTATTCACACGTTCACACATCAGATCAATTAGATTGTTTGTTTGAATTGATCTCTAATTCGAAGTAATTTTAAATTAATTAAGCTTCCGCATTAATTGGTAATAGATCTATTCAACCCCCCCCCCTTCTAGATATGTTTATCCTCTCTATTCAATCCTACACCGATCGACATGATATTTGGTCCGACATGACCGGATGGGTGAGAGTGAAGTGTGGGAACTGACAGAATCCTATTTGGATTTCCAGTTTGGGTTCGGAGCTCAAATCACTAATCTAAAAAAAACCTAAATGAAAAGGATCAGAACACGCAAACCGGGGGTCAAAAATCAGAAATACGGATCCGATCGGCGTGTCGTTCGGTCCGACATGACTGGGTGGGTGAGAGCGACGTGTGAGAACTGACAGAATTCTATTCGGAATTCCGGTTTGGGTTCGGCGCTCAAACCACTAATCTTTAAAAAAAACCTAAGTGTAAATGATCAAAACACGCAACCCGGGGATCCAAAATCAGAAATAGGGATCCGATCGACGTGCTGTTTGGTCCGACACGACCGGGTGGGTGAGAGTGATGTGTGAGAACTGAAAGAATCCTAATCGGATTTCGGTTTGGGTTCGGCGCTCAAATCACTAATCTAAAAAAAAAAGCCTAAATGAAAAGGATCATAACACGCAACCCGAGGGTCGAAAATTAGAAATAGGAATCCGATCGGCATGTCGTTCACTCCGACACGACCGGATGGGTGAGAGTGACATGTGGGAACTGACAGAATGCTATTCGGATTCTCGGTGTAGCACCCCGAAAATTTTATTATGAGAAAATTAGAAATAATAATTTAATAATAGTAAAAATGTATGTGCCATTATCATGTGTACAAAAACACACTGGAAAATTCTATAAAATTATAGTTCAACTCCAAATAATACTCCCAAATGACCCATGAAGAAATTTGTACAAAGAAAAATCCGATTGGCGAAGATTAAGGTGTTTTATTACTTATTATCGTAATTAAGAAATAAGTCGAAAAATCATTATCACATATACTTAATGGAGTCCAAAAATAGAATAAAAATTATGGTTGGACTTCAAACAATGGGTATTGATAATCCAAAGAAAGAAATAGAACAAAGGAAGTCTTTTGGGCCACAAATAAATTCATGCTAGGTAAATAACTGGAAATTCAGAAATTCTCACTAATGGACCATGATTGGGTAAATTCTCACCCAATAGACCACCATTTGACTTCAAACCAAGCCCAAACTCGTGGTTACCACCTAAGGGAGGTTTCCATAGGACTCCTACCATGAATTGGGGAGAAATCCTCCATTGAGGGAAGGATACACCAAATTCAAACCCATGAGTTTCCTAATTTAAATTAGGCAACTAAAGACCCATACCCCTTTAAATAAGTTCCCTCTCTCCCATGGGACGACCCCTAGGGTTGCTGAGGTTGTGCTTGGAGGCTCTGGAGGCTAGGATACGCAAGGAGGAAGGCTTGAGAAGAAGCAACTCGTGCTCTTCTTCATCTGCGACCTGCACATGAGTCCCTTCAAGATCATCACCAAAGGGTAGTGAAACCTCAGCCAAACTGTGCAAACCATACATCCCTGAAAAGATCTATGAGTCTAGTTTCTTATGGAACTATTTTGTCCAATTTTTATCAAGTAGATCAAGAGTATTAGGCGTTCTCTCCCATATGGACAGAACTAGGGTTTACTAGAGGACTACTTTTCTTCTAACCAAAAGGTAGGTCTTCTCTGGGCCAAACTCTAATTGAACTCGTCCATACTTGCATACATATGTTTAGATCATGTTTATACTATTTTCCCCAATTTATGTCATGTTATGTCATCGAAATAAATCTTATATCATCATAGTCGTATTTCTACCTGATGAAACCCTTGCACTATCTTAGGAGTCTTCTACCTCTCGTTTGAGTCATTTTCAGATCAAGCACTCAACATGAATAATGTTCCCCTTTGCGTCTACTTTCAAACAAGACTGAAATCACTCTATTTCATGGTGTGTGTAGAGAGCAGTGACCGAAACATCTCTACTATGTCAGTTTTCTATGGTCTGTCCCACAGAGTCAAGTTGACCCAATAAATGTGATTGGTTTTCTAATTCATCGTTACAATAGTTAGCTTAGTGAGATAGCAATCTAATGAACTTAGTTTCACAATTTTTCATGCTCTATACAACGAGTTATAAGCCTTAGAAGTGCCCTATATCAACCCAGTCCAAGTAGGAGTCGAACTGGGTGCATTTGGCAACCCAAAACCCCTATTCAGAAGGTGACATTTCGACCTATCGCATTCAGAACAAGACAGGTTTGCTGTCACGACCTGCCCTCTGCGCAGTGTTCTCTTAAATTGCTATAACTATTCCTACAGACCTCAGATTGATGAGCCGTTTTTTTTTTTTGGATTCCTTATTCAAAGGGCTTCAAGACGGTATATTCATGTGTCAGATTTGCATAAGAAATCAGTGAGTTATGACTTGAGAAAGTGAAGGGATGGGACTGCATTTTCTTTCTAAGGGTCATATGTCTTGGTTTTTATCGTTTTGTGTCGTTTCTTCACATGTGTGAGTTTGATCTATTCTAGGAAGGTTCTATAAGGTCTTATCATGCATTAATCAACCCATGAATAAGTAGTAAAGATTTTCACATGATTCTAATTGAACTTAAGTGATTGATCATGCTCGCTACTTGCCGATTGTCCTCTCTTTCTTGCCTTGATATCAATCTTGCTAGAATAAGCACATGAAAACTTGCTAAAATTGGTCATGCATGATTTTTGTTTCCTGATTTAGCACCCTTGTTACTTACTTAATGCGAGGTTTCCATAATCGGATTTAAAAAGACAATTATACATGCACTTGAGCGATTCTCACGTGCGGCACACGCATACACTCTTGCACGATAGGAAAGCCCTTTCTTGGCTTATGGTGAACTCTCTGTCGGATATTACTTCTGTTGGACTAGTGACCCCTTGACCAAGGCCTCCATAAGTCTCCTCTGACCATGGATTCCCACATGGCCGACGAGCAGGTTGTACCATGAACTTTTCCGATGTTAGTGTGCACCTCTTTATCTCTCTCCCTCATCTTGAATTTCTCGAAGCTATCGACAATGACACATAAAAACAAGTTATTAATAGAAATAATGCAAAAATACCATTATGCTACCGAAATTCTCTCTTGATCATTGTTATCATAAAATCCCATTCACTTGACTTGTTATGCTTGAAATCATTATGGACATGACACTATGACACTCCGAACCAATGTTATTTGACAATCATTAACCTTATTGACAATCTTGTTCGTGTTACATGCTCTTGAACTCGCTCTAGATATGATAGTCTCGAACTACTAGTAAACATTGTCCCGTGACATGATCGTACTAATGTTCTCGGACATCCTGACATGACATTCTTGAACTCTTGAAAGTACTCTGTTGGGACCCTTTGAGCTGTTGTGGCTCCTACTGTTTTGTACTGTTCTCAACTGTCTAGCGCTATAACGGGTCTTGCGACTCTACTAGACTTGAATGCATACTGTTGAGGGCACGGAGAGTGTTCGAGGGGCTCTAATTAGGGCTACAAACGGATCCGGATAATATTCGGATCCGCTTCGGATTCGTATCCGAATTTTCAGATTTTTATCCGATTATGGTATCCGACGGATTGTAAATGGATAATTGGATATTATCCGCTTATTAAACGGAGCGGTTCCGGAAACACCAGATCCGCTCCGTTTAATATCCGGTTCGTTTACAATCGTTGGATCTTACTATACCTAGATCTAAAGGTAGAGATTAAAAAGGGTTTTTCCTACTCCTCATTGCCTCAACCCTTGTTCGATTCTTCCTCTTCCAAAGCCCGATCACGCAGGGACCTCACGCGGCGCATGCCTTCTTCCTCTTCCCAGGCGGGCCAAGCGCAGACGGCAGCCCCATCTTCCGATCATCTCTGGTGTGGGCCTGTGGATCTCCGACGAGGCGAGCAGGGAGCAGCCATCGTTGGACTTGGACCTCACGCACGAACCTCACGCGGCGCACGCCTTCTTCTTCTTTCCAGGTGGACCAGGCGCAGCCAGCAGCCCCATCTTCCGATCATCTCAGGTGCGGGCCTACGGATCTCCGGCGAGGCGAGCAGGCAGCGCCGTAGTAGCCCATGGATCTCCGGCGAGGCGAGCAAGCAGCACTGCAGCAGCCAGCAGCCCCTTCTGGCCTTCTTCCTCTTCCCAGGGCGCAGCCCCATCGTGCGGGCCTGTGGATCTCCGGCGAGACAAGCAGGCAGCAGCCCGCGGATCTATGGCGAGGCGAGCAAGCAGCACTGCAGCAGCCCCTTCTTCCTCTTCCCAGAGCGCAGCTTGCCAGCCCCATCTGGGCATCTCTCTTGTGTCGCAAGAGAGCGAACCCCTCTCCCCTGCCCCTCTTATGTCTGTATTTTTCACACCCTTTCTGGTACGTACTCACGAGATCCGTATTCTTGCAAGTTCGCACTTCGCACGTTCCTTCTGAAACAAGAGAGTAGGGTTTTTAGCTGCTTAATGGTGACCGTGCTTTCACTATTTGTGCTGTAGGCAAGGAGCAGAAGGGAGGAGGAGCTTGATAGATCCATTGGCCAACGAAACTTCTTCCACATCGCAGTGGTCAGTACTCAGCACCAGCACTAGTGTACTCAACACAAATTTGTTTATTTGTGATTTAGCTTATTAGACTTTACATATAGGTATGAATGGATTTAGCGAGTTATACAACAATTTGTGATTTAGTTGCTGCTGCCTGCTGCTGCTCCCTGAGCTCTCTCTTCCTCTCCACCAGTCTCTTCAGCACCTGCACGGCGTAGGAAGCAACAGGGACCTCCCTAGTCCCTACCCGATCCACTCCCCACAGCAGGCTAGCAGCGGTTTGCCTTCCTTCTCACTTATATTTCTGTCTATCTAGTTTTGTTCTTATTCATCCGAAGTGTTTCTTGTGTGTTTTTGTTTTGTTTATATGTTGTTTTTAATTTTTTGTTTATGTCATGGAATGTGGATGGTGATGATTTACATCATGGATGAGGCAATGTCTCTTGCACCTCTCTCTATTGAAAGCAATGTTGCATCTTCAACCCCGAATGTAGTCATTCAGTCAAATGAGACTAACCAATCCACAGACGGTGAAACCCCCATTGATGTAGATGTGAAAGAACCATTGCCTAGAAAGAGAAAATTGAGTTCTTCAGTGTGGAATGATTTTGAAAATCCTAGATCACCTAATGGCAAGGAAATTGCAACATGTCTTCATTGCAAGAGGGAATTTGATGGGGCTAGTTGCAAAGGCACAACTCATCTCAAAAATCATGCAAAAAGATGTCCACAAAAGGTGCATCCAGATATTAGGCAAAATATGTTGACAACAGCTCAAGCTGTAAATGAAGCCAATGCAAAGATTGCAATTTTTAAATTTGATCGGGAACGAAGTCGCCAAGATCTTGCAAAGTTAGTGATTAAGCATGAATTGCCTTTTTTATTTGTTGAATATGAGTATTTTATCACATTCTGTGCTAATCTTCAACCTCAATTCAAGCCATGTTCAAGAACCACCATTAAAAGTTAGGTTCTAAAAATTTATGAGGAAGAAAAGGATAAATTATACAAGTTGTTGGATAAGCTGGATTGTAGAATTGGTCTCACCACAGATTTATGGACTTCGGGGCAGACTATGGGATATGCTTGTTTGACAGCACATTTTATTGATGATGAATGGGAGTTGCACAAGAAAATTCTTGCATTTGAACATGTTAAATGTCCACACACTGCTGAAGTTTTATTTCAAGTTATAAAAGCTCAAATATTGAATTGGAATGTGGATAAAACGTTGTGTGCATTAACTGTTGACAATGCTTCTAGCAATAATGCAATGGTTAGAGAGTTGAAGAATTGGCTTTGTGAGAAGAATTTGTTGATATGTCGTGGACAATATTTTCATATTCAATGCAGTGCTCATATTTTAAACTTGATTGTGCAAGATGGATTGAATGTCATTTCTAAGTTTATTGAAAAAGTTCGAAAGAGTATTGCATATGTTAGAAAGACTCCAAAGAAGAAGGAAACTTTTCAAACTGCATTGCTTCATGAGCATTTGACAACAACAAAAGGTTTGTGTTTGGATCTCCCAACTAGGTGGAACTCCACCTATTTAATGCTTGAAACTGCCTTACAGCTGAAGAGAGGATTTTTTCGTCTTCAAGATATAGATCATGATTATGTTGATTGTCCTTCTAATGTTGATTGGGAGATTGCTGCACATGTCTGCCAATGTTTGAAATTTGTTTATAATGCAACATTAAGTTTATCATGGACCAAGTATGTGACTGCCAATTTATATTTTGAGGATGTTTGTTCTGTGCATATGAAGTTACGTGAGTGGTTGAATAGTGAATATGATTACAGCCGCAAAATGGCTAGTGTAATGTTGCTGAAATTTCTGAAATATTGGGAAAATTGTAGTCTAGTTTGTACTATGGCTTGCATTCTTGATCCTCGATGGAAATTTGATTATGTGGTTTACATGTATCAAAAAATGTATGGTGATAATGCTGAAATTCATATAGAAAAAGTTCGCTTGTTCCTCTATGAGATTTATGCTGAGTATGCAATGAACACGAGCACACCACCTTATGTTTCACCCCCAAAGAATGATGGTGTATGTACTTCAAGTCAGTTAGGAGAAAATGACACAAAGGAAGAATTGAAAGGAGGTTTTAAAAAGTTTCTAAGTGAGCGAACTACATTGACAATTCAAAGAACTGAGTTAGATGTGTATTTGGAGGAGACACACTCACCTGATGAGAGTAGATTCAATGTTTTGTTGTGGTGGAAATGTTATGGCAAAAAATTTCCCATACTGTCAAAGATAGCTAGAGATATCTTTGCAATTCCTGTCACAAGTGTTGCTTCAGAATCAACATTCAGTACGGGTTCAAGAGTAATTGATGATTGTCGCACATCATTGCTACCTGAAACAGTGCAAGCATTGATTTGTGCAAAAGATTGGTTGCCATCACCTAAGAAGGAAGGTGAGCCTTTTATGATATTAGCATTCAATATTATTTTCTTACGACATGATATATACCTCTAATTTATTTTCTTCTTAATAATATAGATGGTGCTTCTTCTATTCCAATATGAACAAGTGATGGAGATCAAATTTGTCTTGGGCATTGATAGGTACAAATATTACTTTACATATAACTTACAAGTTAAATTTTCTTTGGCAGATTTTCTTATGGCATAATATATACTTCTAATTTATTTTCTTCTTTGTAATGTAGATGGTGCTTTTTCTATTCTAATATGAACAAATGATGGAGATGAAATTTGCCTTGGGTATTGATAGGTACAAATGCATATTATCTTTGTGTGCTTTCTTAATAACAAATATTACTTTACATATAACTTACAAGTTAAACTTTTTTTGGCAGATTTGATGTTGATGATTTGATGGCAGATTTGGAGATGGCATGATGAATCCAAGTACTTGTTTTTTTTTTTTTTAAGAAACTTGATGTCATGAGATTTGAATGTTCTAGTGAATGTTAAAATGTAATCTATGAATATCTATGACTAGTTGTTTTGACTATTGGTTTTCAATTTAGCTTAAACTATTGAGTAAATGCAATTGATTTTGCATTACAGATGTGGCATATTTTAAATTTGTGGTTTAAGATTTTATTGCTCTCATATGTTAATTTATGGCCACTTATTTTTAGGAATTTTTTATGTTTTTTAATGTCTTGACATATGCATGCTTTGATAGATTATGTTTTTTTCCTAATTTTTTTGTCCTTATATTGTATTAAAATGGTGTCTGATTTGTTTAGATTATTGTCCTCAGATTTATCCGGATACTATCCGTATCCGCTTCGTATTCGATAGATATCCGCTTAAAAAGATCCGCTCCGTATCCGACTTATATCCGGAGTGTATACGGATTATCCGGATAATGTAAACGAACGGACGAGGATTTGTCAGATCCGCTCCGTATCCGCTCCGTTTGTAGCCCTAGCTCCAATCTAGTCCTGGGGGTAGAGAGCCACCTGAAAATACCTGCAGGGGCTAATGACAGTGTCTGCATTTGCATCGGTTCTGACTGTTCTGATTTAGCTAGACATTTGATTGTTAAACTGTTACTGTTAGTCTGTTAGTTCAGACGTACTGCACTATTACTATACTACCACTGACCGTTACTGAACTACTGCTGTTCTATTATTGAATGGCTACTGCCCAGACTCTCCTATTGCACTACTACTGGTTAATTAATGTTACCTATTATCACTTGAATGAAACAAAGTACTTGCCCGTCTCGTGAAGAGCATCTTAGACCTTGATAGTCTTAATTCTATTGTCTTGACACATTCCTGTCTACATAAAATCATGTTAGCACTTTGTCATCGATTTTGTCGTGTTTATCATTTAGCTTGATTACTCGTGCTTGCCTAGTTTTTAAAAGCGTTAATCACTTATATCATTGCCCGCACATCGAGATGTAAATCCTACTGGGCTAGTTTGCTCATACCTGCTTCTTAACATTTCAAGTAGTGAAGATGAGGAGTACGTTTGATGATGGGACTTGTGCGCCAAGCGTGACATACCCCATAGAGAGTGATTATTTAGTTAGTTAGTGAGAGATTGGTCATCATTTGTAATATTGTCTTTCTTTGAGAGATAGATGAGACTAGAGAGTTGTTCTTTTTGACATTGGAGATTGTAATAATCATTTTTTATGAATAAAAGAGTTCGATTATTGAATTATGGGCCCTATTGATATTAGTCATTTGTCTATGACTTCTGAATGCTTGCTTGTTTGTCGCGCTCCCGATTAATTCTGCAGCTAAAATCGGGGTCATGACACCCGGTTTGGGTTTGACGCTCAAATCACTAATCTAAAAAAAAATCTAAATGAAAAGGATCATAACACACAATCCGAAGGTCCAAAATCAGAAATAGGGATCCGATCGGTGTTCTATTCACTCCAACACGACCGAGTGGGTGAGAGTGACGTGTGGGAACTGACGGAATCCTAATCGGATTCCCAGTTTGGGTTTGACGCTTAAATCACCAATCTAAAAAAAACCTAAATGAAAAGGATCAGAATACGCAACCCGGAGGTCAAAAATTAGAAATAGAGATCTGATCGGTATGCCGTTCACTCTGACATGATCGGGTGGGTGAGAGTGACATGTGATAACTGATGGAATTCTATTCGGATTTCCAGTTTGGGTTCCGCGCTCAAACTACTAATCTTAAAAAAAATTCAAGTGTAAAAGATCAAAAATATTTTCTAATTAAACTTAGTGAATATTCATATGTTTTAAATTTAAATTTTTAAAAATTAATGTTTGTATATTATTTTTTTATTTATGTTTTTAATATTTACTTTTTTTAATATAAGATCATCCAGCACCTGACGATCATGAGGCGGGGAGAGAAGACGATCCAACATATCTTTCTTGATTTTTATTTATTATTATTGTGTATGTTTATATTTATTATGATGGGTGATTTTATGTTAATTGTTATTTATTGTGGATGTTCATATGAATATTATTTTTAGAAAGTTTTTTAATTTATCATTGCTATTTAATTATATTTTTTAAAACATTAAGAAGGCTATTTCCGACAGATTTTCTGATGAACCTTATCCGTCAGAAATAACATCGGCACACAAGACTACTGACGGAATATATCCGTCGGATTTTCTGATGGTTTACTGACGAATATTTCCGTCAGAACCTACCTACTACCAACGGTTATTTCCGTCAGCGAATCTGTCGGAAGGTCCAACAGATTTTCTGACCGAATTATCTGTCGAAATTTACCGACGGATTTATGTCGTCTATAAATTGGTCGGAATCTTTATTTTTCCGACGGATGTTTCCGACGAATATTTCGGTCAGAAATACCGATGGATTTCCGACTGATTTTTTTCCCGTCGCTAATTTCTGATGCTTTTTTTCCGTCGAACTCTTTCTGACGGTCGTTCGCCGGAAAATTGTCGGAAGGCGTGTTTTCCGAGGGATTTCTGACGGAATCATTCCATCGAAAAAATTGCTTTTTGTTGTTATGCATGAAAGTATTGAAATGGGCTATTTTGAAGGGAGGGTTTAGAGTGCCTCAAGGAAAGTACTACTTGGTTGACGGTGGATACGCAAATACATCTCCATTTCTAGCCCCATATCGGGCTCAGAAATATCATTTGTCAAGCTTCAAGAATCGCAACCAACTATACCTAAACAAGCAAGAGAAGTTCAATCATCGGCATGCTGAGTTAAGGAATGTAGTGGAACACACATTTGGGGTTTTGAAGATGAGGTTCCAAACTTTGCGTGAGGGGAACATGTATCTATGGGCAACACAAAGAGCTATTATTGCAGCATGTTCATAATTTAATTCTAGCAAGGATACGATTATTATTTCAACCGAGTAATAGATGAACATTAGGACAATGATGGAGTCGGGGATGATGATGTGACAACTGATATCATCATTAATTCAGCCGCCACTATAGCTGGGGAGGTCCTATGTGAACAAATTGTAGATCAGCTTTGGGCCGTTGGCAATAGATAATCATGTTTCTATATTTGTGGATGTCATTTACACATGTTCTTGTTACTTATGTCCAAACTTGTTCATGTTGTTTCTTGTTAATAATTTTAATTAGACAATGTTATCAACTTCCCCACTTGTCGTAGCATGTTGAATTGTTTCATTGAACAAAGTAGTGGAATATGAACGTCCCATCCCATAGCGTGACAAGTGATGAAAGGTCAACTGGAAGAAAATCTGACCAAAGGCTTAGCTTTCTTCAAAAAATAGTTTATTTTACTGTCAGACTGATTATTACATGCACTATATTATGTTGTTGTAGGAAGGAACATGTGGTCCAATGAAATGGATTTCACATTTTTGGAACTGATGGATGGTGAGTTGATCATAGGAGCAGGAGAATATCTGCAATTCAGTCCAGAGACATGGGAGTTCATGACCCGGGCTTTCAATGCTATTACAGGAGTGAATTATTCCATTAGCACGATGAAGCATAGAATAACATTTTAAAAGATTGTGTACTACATCATCGAAGACATGGTTGACAATGCTAGATTTGCATATGGGATGTCGACGACTGTTCAGTGCATGGGAATAACCTGCAGTGGAATGGTTATATAGCAGTATGCTTCTTCCCCAACTCAGTCCATTCCCCCTCCATATTAAGAGTGCATCTTTTGTCATTGTTTTGGATATTTTGTTCTAAGTGTTTTTAATTTGTTTTGCAGAGCAACTCATTAGCAGATTGGATTTGTGGCAAGAAATTTCCATGGTACGAGAAGTTGGTGCAAATCATGAAGGACTCTGGTTTAGACGAACAATAATGTGTGGGAGCTGATCAATCTGGGTCATTTGGGCTTATATTTTTTCGGCATGAATGTCGAATTAAGTATGTGCTGGTCCTGTGCCTTTTTTGTGAGCAATTGTGGTAAGATTGCTTCCTAGTTCTGTATGTTTGAACCTTGTGTACGTTTGAACCTTGTTATTGGGTTGTAATTACGTTTTAAGTTGGTTATGCTTGTGATCAGTTTGCTTTGTGTGGAATACCAAAGTTACTTTAGAGGCAATTGTGAGCATTTTGTAAGCATGTCACTGTTGATTCTCTTGTACATGGTGTTCAAATTAGCGTCGTTGTTCCTACGTCAAGATAGTTTCATGTAAAACATTGTTTCTGATTAAAGTGTTCATTTGATTTTCCAATGTCTATGTTTGATTGAATTTTAGGTAACAGAGATTATTTATGATCACAATGTCAAATGGAAGAGTCGGTTTATAATTGCATTATCTAATTAATGGCACTTAGGCTATGTTAATTTAATAAAGTGTATTTAAGAATTACTCAGTTGATAGGACCTTTTATAGACGTACACCAAAGTTGAAAAAAAAAATTTAATTCATATCCTATTGATGTTGGATTTTTAAGAATTCGAACGAAACGTTGGAGAATAAAAAATTATGGGGGTTTAAGCCAACATTTTATTACATTTTCATAATATAACAACAACAAATCGATATACATTCGCAATAGCTTCTTTGAAATATGATCATATATTCCTTCCAACAGCAAGTCAAGTGAATGAAGGCCATCCCCGTATACATGGTTCAGATCGATATTTTCCTTACTTTAAGGTAATTATCATTGTAGTTAGTTCATATACTTCTGCAAGAAAAATATGCCTACAATCCATTATGTACTACATACTGCTTTAGGATGCTATTGGGGCGATTGATGGGACGCACATTTCTGTAAATACATGTACGAAGGGCCATGCTCGCTTCAGCAATCGAAAAAAACACATCACACAGAATGTGATGGCTGTTGTTTCTTTTGACATGTTTTTTCAGTATGTGGTTATAGGATATGAAGGTTTAGCCGCAAACATTAAAGTATTGAGATGGGCTATTTTGAAAGGAGGGTTTAGAGTGCCTCGAGGAAAGTACTACTTGGTTGATGGTGGATACACAAATACATCTCCATTTCTAGCCACATATCGAGTTCAGAAATATCATTTGTCAAGGTTCAAGAATCGCAACCAACTATACACAAACTAGCAAGAGAAGATCAATCATCGGCATGCTAAGTTAAGGAATGTAGTGAAACGCACGTTTGGGGATTTGAAGATGAGGTTCCAAACTTTGCCTGAGGGGAACATGTATCCATGGGCAACACAAAGAGCTATTATTGCAGTACGTTGTGTTGTTCATAATTTCATTCGTCGTGAGCAAGGATACGATTATGATTTCAACCGGGTAATAGATGAATATTTGGAAAATGATGGAGTCGGGAATGATGATGCGACAACTGACATCATCATTAATTTAGCCGCCACTATAGCCGAGGAGGTCCTATATGAACAAATTGCAGATCAGCTTTGGGTCGTTGGCAATAGATAATCCTAATTCTGTATTCGTGGATGTCATTTACACATGTTCTTATTACTTATGTCTAAACTTGTTCATGTCGTTTCCTGTTGGTAATTTTAATTAGACAATGTTATCAGCTTCCCCACTTGTCATAGCGTGTTGAATTGTTTCATTGAACAAAGTAATGGAATATGAATGTCCCATCCCATAGCGTGACAAGTGATGAAAGGTCAACTGGAAGGAAATTCGACCAAAGGTTTGGCTTTCTTTAAAAAATAGTTTATTTTAATGTCAGACTGATTATTGCATGCACTATATTATGTTGTTGTAGGAAGGAACATGTCGTTCGATGAAATGGATTTCACATTTTTTGGAATTGATGAACTGATGATAGGAGCAGGAAAATATCTGCAATTCAGTCCAGAGACATGGGAGTTCATGACTCGGTCTTTCAATGCTATTACAGGAGTGAATTACTCCATTAGCACGATGAAGCATAGAATGACATTTTACAAGATCGTGTACTACACCGTCGAAGACATGGTTGGCAATGCTGGATTTGCATGGGATGCCGATGACTGTTCAGTGCATGGGAATAACCTGCACTGGAATGGTTATATCGTGGTATGCTTCTTCCCCAACGCAGCCCATTCCCCTTCCATATTAAGGGCGCATGTTTTGTCATTGTTGGATATTTTTTTCTGAGTGTTTTTAATTTGTTTTGCAGAGCAACCCATCAGCGGATTGCATTCGCGGTAAGAAATTTCCATGGTACGAGGAGTTGGTGCAAATCATGAAGGACTCTGGTTTAGACGAACATGAATGTGTGGGAGCTAATCAATCTGGGTCATCCGGGCTTATATCTTTTGGACATGAATGCTGAATTAAGTATGTGCATGTACTGTGACTTTTTTGTAAGCAATTTTGTTAAGAATGCTTCCTAGTCCTGTATGTTTGAACCTTGTATACGTTTGAACCTTGTTTTTGGGCTGTAATTACGCTTTAAGTTGGTTGTGCTTGTTATCAATTTGCTTTGTGTGGAATACCAGAGTTACTTAGAGGCAGTTGTGAGCATTTTGTAAGCATGTCACTGTTGAATCTCTTGTACATGGTGTTCAAATTAGCGTCGTTGTTCCTACGTCAAGATAGTTTCATGTAAAACATTGTTTCTTATTAAAGTGTTGATTTGATTTTCCAATGTCTATGTTTGATTCAATTTTAGGTAACAGAGATTATTTATGATCACAATGTCAAATGGAAGAGTCGGTTTATAATTGCATTATCTAATTAATGGCACTTAGGCTATGTTAATTTAATAAAGTGTATTTAAGAATTACTCAGTTGATAGGACCTTTTATAGACGTACACCAAAGTTGAAAAAAAAAATTATAATCCATATCCTATTGATGTTGGATTTTTTAAGAATTCGAACGAAACGTTGGAGAATAAAAAAATTATGGGGGTTTAAGCCAACATTTTATAATTTTTTTTAGAATAATTTATGCAATCAAAGCACTTGGTACTTGCAACTCGATAATTGCAAGATAAAGGTAGGGTCAAAAGTGTCATAAAAAAAAGCGCTACCGCCTTATCTTTGGGCCTCAAATGAATCAAATTCAGACATGTCTCAGATAAGAGCATGGGATATCTGCATGATATCAAAGCGAGGAGGTTTTAACAGACGTTACACTATCCGCGATCAAGTACTTTGCGGATAGTGTAACCGATTATCAAAGCCGTCCGTATACCTTTGCCTTACCACAAACAATTCTTGCCCTTACCCTAGTATATATATATGTGTATCAGATCTCCCTATAATTCCAGGAAATGAATTGCATTTTACGTTTTCTTTGTCCAAGGTTTGGTAACGTGATAAGGGGGTTTATCTCCCTTTTATCACCAATTTTATGTGCACAAGTAGTTTGACAACGTGTTTAGTTTATCCTTAGATGATAAAAATTATCCAAGATAAAAAAGTGATAAAGGGGTGATAACTATCTTTCCCATGTAGGCATGATAAAAGTTATCCCTAGGGATAACTCATTAAATATTATTATTGTACTCTTGAAAATTATGTGTGTGTATTATACATAGATAAATAGTGTCAAATAAAGGATAAAGAGGTGATAACTATACATACTATGTCACATCACATCACATCACATTAAATGTTATATCCTACATAATTATCCCTCATTTAAACCATTTCAAACCAAAGTAACCCTAAACGTGAATAACTTATATCCGATTTACTTATACCTATCTACTTATCTCATTATCAAAGAGGCCAAGCTATTAAGCTATTAGTGTTTTTCATGACTTATTTTTCTCCTGGAGCCATTCCTTTAGTTGACAAATGTATACCAGTCCCTTAGCTAAAGGCACCATCAGAAAAAGTAAATTCCTTTGGCATTCATGTAGTTTATACACACCCTTTCCCGTTTCATGTGCTCTTATTTCTTTTTTGTATTGTTTTGCATGTCTATATAATGCTACTAATATGTTTGATAACATTAATTTTTATCAAACCTACATAGCTCCTCGGCTTTCCCTGTTCCCTTTAAGAATGCATGGTTACCTTTAACAAAAATACCTACAAGTTATACCGTACTTATCAAAAAAAAGAAAAAAGGGTGGGGGTGGGGGAATGCCATACATCTCCTTAGGTGTTCCTGCAGTTTTAACTTATCTTAAAATACTCCTCACATTGTGAAATATTTTTATTTTTGTTAATGAAGAATCTAGCGTAATGGCTTAGAACTCAATAGAGGTCAAGGGTTCGAGTTTTATCATAGCCGTGATATTTTACACATATTAATTTTTTCGCTATGTGATAAACTTCTAGTGGGAAAGAATATATTATAAGAGGCACTAGATAATCCCCCTCCCATTGAAATGGGAAGAATTGAATCTACCACCTATCTTTAGAGTCACCGATTCTCCCATGCCACCCCCTCCCCCCTTTCAGTATTATCGACATCCTGAAATATATTGCGTACCCATGAATACTTGGTAAATTGCACTTACCAAGAAGAAGAGAAACAAAATAGGTAGGTTGCCCCAAGAGATAATTTTTTTTTTTTTTTTTTATAACGAGGAAATCCCGTCCCGTGTGGTTTTGTGGGCTCAAGGATTGGTGTTCGTGAACTCAAGGTCAGGACTTGGCAGCTCCTACTTTCCGTATACCCGTATTGCCCTTACCCCACTTGACCGAAAAAATCCGATTTACACACCTCGAGGATTGCATGTAAATCAGGTAACCCCCCCTAGGAATCGAACTCGGGACCTCCTGCTGTTAAGCAAGAGTTCTAACCGATCGACCCAACCGGGGTCCTCACCCCAAGAGATAATTAAATTGCTTTCTGTAATAAGCTACACATAAATGATTGATGACATTTGCAAAGGTCTCCCCTGTTATTATTATTTATTAGTCATAGTATAATGACAGTATGCAGAGAAATCTCCTTATTATCGCAAAAGAGATGTCATTGAAACTTGTGAGGGGAGTTCATGTTTGAGCGTCCATCGCTGTACACTTGTGTACGCATATGCATCGCAACTGAAAGGTTCCTCCCACGCACCTGCCACTAATTTTCCCTTCTTCGGTGCACTGGCGGTTGCATTTGTCGTCGCTCAGGCAGAGGCCCTTGCATTTGCCGCACGGAACATCACATAGTTGCTGCGCGGCCACCTGCCCGTCTGCATCAAGAAGCCCCGACAGATAAGTTACATTTATCTCCATATGTTTGATGTAGGGATTAGGGAAGTAAGTGGGGGAGGGATTAGGGAAGTAAGTGTTTGGGAACTTCACTAACATTGGATTTGGATAATCAATGATGAATGGCTAGTTGTGTGGATCAACTATCTATCATATGTGTCCCCCCGCCTTAGGTGGGTTGGACACAAGGGTGGGGAGGGAGCGTCTCATCTCGGGTTCCATCTCAAGATTCTGGAGTTATCTAGTGGCGGATGTCATTGGGCAACAATTAAAAAGAAAAAAAAATACTATCTATCATATGTAGCCAAAGAAGAATTGGATTCATGGTATGTGTACTGAGAAGGATATATGAAGAGTCAATGCAAAAGGATCTCGAATCTCTTGGGAGATAAACTTGCTAAGATGGAGCAATCAAGATAACGTTGGACTACCTTCTCTACAAGCTACTATCTTCACTGGGATCCATATAATTTAATAGTATATGCTCTAAAGATATTGCCGTCCGTAGCCATCTCAAATATTACTTTTGTGACAACTTTTAGTCATAGCGATTTCAAATAACCTGTTATAACAACAACAAACTTATTTACATTTTCATAATATAACAACAACAAATCGATATACATTTTCACAACAATGCCATTGACATAGATCCACAAACAACTAAAATAACAATAAAATATTAAATATCTCATTGCATTCCTAAGATTATTACTACATAGCAGAATTTGAAGTCGTGCACTCGATGTACTGAAGAGGAAATAAAAAATGCAATTAGGGCTACGAAGCGGTCAAGTGCCCCTACGTCAGATGGGTTCTTAGGCTATTTTTTCACTGCATGTTGGGATATTATCAAGCATAATATAGTGGTAGCATTATTTTGATGGAATCGTGATTTTTTTTCTTAGTTGAGAGAGTTGATTTTTTATTGGTAAGAGATATATTTTTTTTTGATATTTTTATTAGATTCAGATAAAAGTATTTTCTTATTTACATGTAATATCTTAAATAATATTTACTTAAATGTTGTTCCAATAAATATATATATATATATATAATTTTAGAATCATAATTGGCATTGCTCTGTATTGTAATGTGACTTTACAAAAATGTGAAGTCCTTGAATATTTTATTGATATTTTAAAAAAATTTCCTAATTTTTTCAACATTTTTAAAAATAAAAAATATTTTTAATCAAATCGATCCAACATCAGCCAGATTTCTTGAGGATCGGTCGATCCATTGATCCGATCCCAATCCAGGGGTCTGATTCAATCCTACCTTCCATGATTCAAAAGGCATGCGTGGACAAAGTTTTGACATTTTAGTTTTCTTGCTAATTAAAACTTCTCTACTTTGCTGGAAGCTGCCACATTGGGTGTTGCGAGTCGATGGCAGAAAATGACATTTCTTTGGCATCTTGGTGTTTTTGCTGTAGATTGCATGAGTTTGAAGATATGAAATCACTTGTTCATCTCTGGGCCGGGTATGCCTTCGCAGCTATGGATCGAGAAGGTTTTCTCTTTCTCATTAGCATCAAGATTAATGTGTTGCCCAGTTGACGAGCCCAGAGGGGGGGGTGAATGGGTCTTTAAAAATTAATCTTGAAGATACCTGTAACTAAAAAGATTCACACAAACGTTCTTCGAAGTAGGTTAGTGACTGTTAGTTTAAATATCAAACACACAAAGAAGACAATCACACAACACAAGGATTATCCTGGTTTAGACCTCCTTTCCTTAGGAGTCCTACGTCCAGTCCATAAGCAACAACTCAAGATTTCACTAACTAGGGTACAGTCCCCCTAAGGACGCTACAGCACCCAGCTCAGCTAGTCTTCCCTCACACCTGAAGGGAATAGCAACACCCTAGATACCCCACCAGGTCTTCCTTCACAACCGAAGGGAACAACACCCTGGATACCACCAGGTCTTCCTTCACAACTGAAGGGAAAGCAACACCCTGGATACCACCAGGTCTTCCTTCACAACTGAAGGGAATAGCAACACCCTGGATACCCCACCAGGTCTTCCTTCACAACCGAAGGGAACAACACCCTGGATACCACCAGGTCTTCCTTCACAACTGAAGGGAAAGCAACACCCTGGATACCACCAGGTCTTCCTTCACAACCGAAGGGAAAGCAACACCCTGGATACCACCAGGTCTTCCTTCACAACCGAAGGGAACAACACAAAGAGAATGAATGAAATTCAAGCCCCTAGATCAAGCTTTTGACAAGCAAGGATCTGAAGTAACTAGAACCGAGAGCAAAGATCTAAACAAGGCACAGTCTCAGAACTACACGGGCTCTCTCAAGATTTTCACAAACTAGTGGAGAGCAAAGAGCAAAAACTAAGTGGAATGAGGTTCTTGGCTCTGGACTTCTTCAGAAGAAATTGAATGCTTGAATACGCGATATCTCTTTTTCTGTTCTTCTGACTTGTATATATATCTTCAATTTGAAATCTAGACGTTGAAGTGTCTGTTGTCTCTCTTTTGAGTAGTCGATAGACTAAATGACACCTGGAGTCTTGGAAGCTTCCAGTCAACAGCCTTTTGATCACTTGAGCACGCAAAGAGATGAGATCTTCAGAAATATCGTTTGGCTTCTATTTTGTTTAACGTTGTACCATGAAGCTAGATCAGAGGTCTGCACAAATGTCAATCTCAAATAGCAGACAGCTAAGCTGTCTCTGATGTCAGTGAACGTCAGTAGCAATAGACATGAAAATAGTAATGCCAAATAGCTTAAGTCTAAAAGACGTAATCAGAGTAAGCACGATAAAGGATGATATTGTCTGCATGCAAGCAGAGATACGTTCAGATCTCATAAATACAAAAGCGTCAGAGAGATGTCTACGAGGACTTTGACTAGTCAACGCTTTTAAGATGAATAAGATATCAAGATATGAAATCGATGGCTATATGACTTATGAAATCGTTATGAATACTAACAAGTCATTATAGAGAGCAAATCGTTATGAACACTTATCAAGTCGTTATGAGCTCTAAAGAAATCATTGCGCAAAGCAAATCGTTGTGAGCGCTTAAAGAAATCTTTGTGCAAAGCAAATCGTTATGAGCGAGCAAGTCATTGCGAGTTCTAAAGAAATCGTTATGGTAACTTATGAAGTCGTTGCGACGAGCAAGTCGTTACGAGTTCTAAAGAAATCGTTACGGTAACGTATAGAGTCGTTGCGACGAGCAAGTCGTTACGAGTTCTAAAGAAATCGTTCCGATGACTTATAGAGTCGTTATGACAGGCAAGTCGTTACTCTTTCTAAAGAAATCGTTGCGATAACTTATAGAGTCGTTATGACAGGCAAGTCGTTACGCTTTCTAAAGAAATCGTTGCGATAACTTATAGAGTCGTTATGACAGGCAAGTCGTTACGCTTTCTAAAGAAATCGTTGCGATAACTTATAGAGTCGTTATAACAGGCAAGTCGTTACGCTTTCTAAAGAAATCGTTGCGATAACTTATAGAGTCGTTATGACATCGACTTGATTGAAACAACATGACTTTTCAATCTTATAAGGAAATCGTTGTGAATTTCAACAGAAATTGATATAGACTTAGAGAAATATCATGTTGAAAGAATTAAAGCTTCAGAGAAGTAATGCATACCTTTATTGGCTTGTTTGACCTTGGTGTTTTTCCTGTACTTAAGACTTATGAAATATTCATTAGATATAATTGATAAACTCTTGTTTGGTTTTGTTAATCATCAAATATATATATATGTAATTAATTAAAATTACTTGGGGACAGACTGATCATCAATCTCCCCCTTTTTGGTGATGACAAAACTGAACAATAAGTATGGATGAAAAAATATCTGAAATTAGTCTGAAGGTCTGACATGCTAATTTTCTTTCTAAAAAAATGTATTTCAGACATGCTAATTTTCTCCCCCTTTTTGTCATTGAGCAAAAAGACAATCTTCGACAAAGAAAGAAGAGAGAAAGAGATTAGGAGTACACAAAGAAGGTCATTTCATTAAATTTGTGGAGGTACTGGTAAATAGAAGGCAGGAGACAGAAGAGAGACAAAATGGGAGATGGTTTCCCATGCCTGTGCTTCCTGCTCTTCAAAATGAGTTTTGAAGACTCCGAAGGATACAGAGTAGGATGGTCCCATGGTGGAAGCCATCCTTTTGAGATGAAGATCTAGGTGCTGATAGAGAAGATCAGCATATGCATTCTTGTCCATGCTCATTTTGAGGAATCGACGAGTCCCAAAGCTGGCACAAGTGAGGAATTGGTCCATGGTCACAGGATAGTGGTTGTGGTTGTCTCTGAGAGCCTTGTGCAGAGCCACATAAACTTTGTATCTTTCCTCCCAGACTTTGAAGGGGTCATCAACAAGATGAATGGAGTTCATATCTAGGAAAGTAGCTGGAGAAATGGCTGGTTTGCCTTCCCTGGCCTGAGCTTCATTGATTTCAAACAGCTGCTGAGCTAATAAGGGGTAGAACTTGGACCATTCAGAAGATGTCAGCCTTTCACATTCAAACAGAATAGGGGCTAGAACTTCAGCACTTACATGCCCCTGGTGATATTCCCTAAATAGGAATCTAGGAAAAGCAACCAGGCAGCCTTTCTGTACTTTGATTCTGCCCATTACTCTGGCAAAACATTCAAAGATGATGGATCCTACAGAGGACTCCATGACCAAAAAGTGAATTTGAGGGAGGGCTATTTCTTCAGGCACTTGAAGGGTAGCAAAATCTACCTGAACATCTGAAGTTTGAGAGACATTCGGAGTCAAGCTGAAATGGCCCTTTTGAACTGACTGAGCTGAACCTCTAGAAGTCGATGGACATATCTGTAGTTGTTGAACCACATATAGTGTCTGACCATCTTGATTTCCTTTTGAATGAAGGGTGCCCAAAGTTCTTGGTGGTACATCCTGAACCACTCAGACAAGGTCAGGGAGTGGTCCCTTGGAGGAAATCTGGCAGATTTGGCAAGAATGAATTTCTTGAGGAGATCCTTATGACCTTTGCCCCATTGATCTTCAGTTTTGGAGTGGGCAAGAGAGAAGATTTTGGACTTTTCGGATTTGGAAAGAGAAGTATAGGGTAGAATGGTGTTCAAATAATCTGAAAGATTTTGAAAAGGAAGGTTAATGATGGTGGCAAGAACAACTTTGGAAAGGTATTCCCTATACAGTGGGTTATGTTTGTTGTCCACTGTGAGAGAAAACCACAAAGGTGGGTATTTGGGTTCAGAGGAAAGGGAGGAAGTAGAAGTGAGTTTCCTCTTCTTGGGGGCAGGACTAGAAGGGTCTGCCCTGTGAATGTGCTCCCCAACCTTCAGCACAGACCTGAGAATGCCTTCCTCAAACTCATCCTTTATCTTTTCCATAAAGGGAGAGTTAAGTTGGGCTCTTTCAAGTATGATAGTGATGAAAGAGGGTGGAGGAGTAGGATGAAGAAAAGAATGTGATGTAGTAGGAAGGTCATCAACTGGTCCAGGGGAGGGACCAGAGGAGGAGGAGGATGCTCCAGCTGAGGATGCTGGAGGGCCTCAAGTACAGGAGAAGGAGAAGGAATGGAAGTAGAGGAGGCAGGAGATGAGGTGGACTGAAATGGTGTAGGAGAAGAAATTGGTCTAGATTGAGGCTTCTTGAATGTTCGAGGAGCAGGAGGTGCTGTAGGAGCTGAGGGTGGAGTTGGAGGAATAGGTGTGTGAGAGGGAGAAGAGGGAGCTGGGGGCTTGGGCGCCAAGAACTCTTCTACCTCTATATGCACAGACTCACTCTCCAACGGCCCTGATGGCCATGACCCTTGCTCAGATGGCCCTGGTGGCCCTTCAACCTGATCAGCTGGCCCTGTTGGCCCTACCTCTTCTGGTGCTGCTGCTGCTTCTGGTGCTGGCCCTGATGGCCCTGACACATTTTCTCCATGCTCCTGAGCTGCTGGAGCAGGAGGAGCTTGAACTCCAACTGCTTTAATAATATTCGAGAGCATGCCTTTCATGCTACTCAACTCCTTATTGAACCATTTCATAGCATTTCTGATTTGAGCTAACTCTTTGTTGGCTGAAGCTTGGCTCAGAAATATAGAATTGACATCTGACTGGAGAGTACATAATAGCTCACCTTGTACATTCAGCCTTTCAATCACTGGCTTCAAATTTATGACAATTTTCTGCTTGACCTGCCTCTCAAAAGGTGAATCAGCCAGGAGAGGAACTTCAGAGGAAACTTCTTTTCCTTTCTTCTTGCCTTCTTTAGCTGGAGGAGGTTGATCATCATCTGAGCTCGAGGAACTTGCAGTCTCTCCTTCTCTGTCATCCAAATTTGGAGAATCTTTATGCCTTTCCTCCTGACCATCAACAACTGGAGATGTTTCTGCTAATCCTTCTTTTGATAGCTCCCCCTCAATAGGAGCATCTTCTTCATTTGATACTTGCTCCCCCTGAATGGGAGCATCTTCCATCACAGAGTCACCTTGAACAGTTGGGTGCTCTAGCTCTACTGGAATATCTTCCATTTGTTCATCAATGTGGCCTGATGCCACTGCCTCTTCAGCAACTCTGCCACTAGTTTCTGGGGCACTGGTGGTGGAAGGAATCGAATCAATAATATCCGATAGAATAGATGCAACAATAGTTGAGGGTAGTGGGTCCTCAACTTGAACAATATCCTCTGGGAGAATATCCTCAATTCTTCTTTCCGCAAAATTTACAGCTAATTCTTCTGGAAATTCTAAAGCTGCTACTGATACTCTTTCTTCTTCTACTGCAATTTCAGGCTGAACTTCTGCTATAGAGGGACCTGATGATTCTGCTGCTCCAACTGCTGGAGCTGAAACTAACTCCACTGCCAATTCTGGAATCATATCCGCTGATCCCATCTCCTGATGAACATCTGAGGTGTCGACGATGATGGCTTCGCCTTCAGCAACTGAAGCCTTGAACCAGACACCATTTTCCACAGAGAAGCCGCTCTTCTTTAGGTTCCTGGACCTGATTGCTTGGCCCATTTTCTCTACAACTGCCCCAGAAAGATCAACACCGAAGTGTTTGAAGATCTTGGTAAGTAGGTGGGCATATGGCAGGGACACATTTAACTTACTCTTGGTGTCCCAAATCTGATCTCTGGCAAATTTCATTCTTTCCATCATCACTGCGGCCATATTTATCTCCTTATTTTGAATGGCCCAGTACATCAAGTCAGAGTCGGCCTTTGTGCAAGATGAAAATGTTGCACTTCTGGGAACTAATATTTGACAGACAATAAAATGAAGGAGGCGGTTGAAGGCAGATAGCTGATTTATATCCAGCTTGCCATCCCTTAGCTTGAAGCCCGGTCCTATAATTCCCAAACCTTTCACTTGGGCGTCCACAGTGTGAACCCCACTAAACCCGGAAGTCTTCACATCAAACAGCATCTTCAGCAACTCAGGGTCTATTCTAATCAGGGTTCCCTTTACTGAAGAAACTAGGGACCCATCTTCCTCTGTTCTCAAACAAACGAAGAAAGCTTTTACCAGGTCCAGATAACTAACCTCCGAAAAGGTGGAAACTCCTGTCCACTGCATCTGATTGATCAAATCTACCACGCTGCTCATTCCATTTTTCATCAGATTAGCAACATCGACTTCTTTATTGCCACAGAGCTTCGTCTTCACAAAGGTAAACCTCTCCTGCTGCTCGGGAGTGAGAAACTCGGCGCTGTAGCCACCCAAACTGCCGGCGATGACTGGTGCGGCCATGGATTCAGATGGGAAAGTCTCTGGAGGGTTGAAACGGAAGGAGAGGAGAAGGAATCCTCAAGAAATTTTGCGGGAAGGAGGAGGAAGGTTCAAATTTGCAGAGGGTTGATGTACGAGTTGTTAGGGCATCGGCTCGAGCGACAGGATGAAAAAGGGGGAAAGGTAGACGATGAGATACGAATCATTCTGTGGTTGATTTTATGAATAAATTAATGCATTGTGGAAAGTGAGGCGCCAAAAGGCGGCAGAAGAAGACTAAAGAGTTTGACTATTCAAACCGACTTCAATGAGAGCGGTTACAAAGGATAATTTGAATTTCTTTTGCTTAAATCCATGGAGGGAAAAATTGCTTAATTCTGAAAGTTAATGTGCCAGTTGTAAACAAAAACTTTTTCACAAATTGCACATGCCTAATTCCCTTCTGAGAGATGTGAATCTCTCCTCGGGTAAGGCTTTTGTGAAAATGTCTGCTAACTGACCATTTGTATCAATAAAAGATATTTCAATATTACCATTTGCTACATGATCACGAATAAAATGATATCTAACCTCAATATGCTTGGTCCTTGAATGTTGAACTGGATTCTTGGTGAGATTTATGGCATTGGTGTTGTCGCACAACAGTGGGATGGATTTGATGTTTAATCCGAAATCTTCAAGTTGTTGCTTTATCCATAAGAGTTGTGTACAGCAATTTCCAGCAGCTACGTACTCATCTTCAGCAGTAGATAGTGCTATTGAATTTTGTTTCTTTGAAGACCAAGATATTAAACATCCTGCAAGAAATTGACAACAACCACTGGTGCTTTTTCTATCTAATTTGCATCCAGCATAGTCAGCATCAGAGTAACCTACTAAGTTAATTTCACAATGTTTTGGATACCATAGACCTAAGGCATGAGATCTTGCTAAATATCTAAATATTCTTTTCATAGAAATTAAATGTGATTCTTTAGGATCTGCTTGATACCTAGCACACATACATACACTAAATAAAATATCAGGTCTACTAACTGTTAAATAAAGGAGTGAACCTATCATACCTCTGTAGATCTTTTGATCTACTTTCTTACCATCTTTGTCACTGTCCATTCTTGTTGATGTACTCATTGGTGTTGACAGTGGCTTGGTATTTTCGAATCCAAATTTCTTTAAGAGTTTTTTTATGTACTTTGCTTGACAGATGTGAGTTTCTTCCTTTCCTTGTTTGATTTGTAGTCTAAGGAAGTAATTAAGTTCTCCCATCATGCTCATTTCAAATTCTCCCTGCATCAACTTTTCAAAATACTTGCAAAGGGATTCATCAGTAGACCCAAAGATAATATCATCTACATAAATTTGGACTAGTAGAATGTGTTTGACCTTTGACTTTATGAAAAGAGTACTATCTACTTGACCTCTACTGAAACCATGGTTTAAAAGAAAAGAACTAAGCCTTTCATACCAGGCTCTAGGAGCTTGCTTTAAACCATATAAAGCCTTGTGAAGTTTGAAAACATGATTAGGAAATTCTGTGTCATCAAAACCCGAGGGTTGTTCAACATAAACTTTCTCTTTTATAAAACTATTTAAAAAAATAGATTTAACATCCATTTGAAATAATGTTAAATTCAAAGCAGATGCATATGCAAGTAATATTCTAATGGCCTCAAGTCTAGCTACAGGTGCATAGGTTTCATTGAAATATATGCCTTCCTCTTGAGAATAGCCTTGAGCTACCAATCTGGCCTTGTTTCTTTAGATTGCACCAGTTTCATCCAGTTTATTTCTGAACACCCATTTGGTGCCAATGACTGGATGGTCTGATGGTCTAGGAACAAGTGACCATACTTGGTTTCTCTTGAATTGATTTAATTCATCTTGCATGGCTACTATCCAAGATTCATCAGAAAGAGCTTCATTGACTGTCCTAGGCCTATTTGAGAAACAAAAGCTAGGTAATCACAAGGAATAACATTACCTCTTGTTCTTACCCCTATGGATGGATCACCAATAATATTCTCAAGTGGGTGATCTTTCTTGTATCTCCACTCCTTTGGAAGATTTTCATGAGTAAGTTCTTCTTGTTGAAGGTCTTCCAGAGGTGGATCATCTTTGTCCTCAATTGATGAGTCTTTTAGTTTCTTGGACAGTTCATCTGTTTCTTCATTATCACTATCTACTTCCTTTCTCAAGGAAGGGTTAGTTTCATCAAAAATAATATATACAGACGGTTCAATCAATAAAGTACGTTTGTTAAATACTCTATAGCCTTTGGGTTTAGAGGTGTACCCCATAAAGATGCCTTCATCTGATTTGTCATCCAACTTACCAATGTCCCTTTTTCCATTGTTGTGAATGAAGCAAGGACATCCAAAAGTCCTGAAGTGGCTGATCTTTAGCTTCTTCCCTTTGAACAGTTCATATGCAGTCTTCTTCAGAATTGGCCTGATCATTACTCGGTTGATAATGTAGCTTGCTGTGTTGACTGCTTCAGCCCAGAAGTATCTTGGCAGATCATATTCTGAGAGTATAGTTCTTGCCATATCCAATAGGGTTCTATCCTTTCTCTCAGCGATACCGTTTTGCTGTGGTGTTCTTGGTGCTGAGAAATTATGCTCAATTCCCTGATCATCACAGAATCTAGCAAACTTTTCATTCTGAAATTCACCACCATGATCTGATCAGATAGACACAATGCTGAACTTCTGATCTTTCTGGACTTTCTTGCTGAAACTGACAAAATTTTTGAAAGTGTCATCTTTATGCTCTAGGAATGATACCCATGTGAATCTTAAGTAGTCATCAACTATGACAAATCCAAAATTCTTTCCTCCAAGACTGGTAGTCCTCATTGGCCCAAATAGATCCATATGAAGGAGCTCTAAGGGTTTTGAGGTGGTCACCACCGTCTTTGACTTGAAGGAGCCTTTGGTGTGCTTTCCCTTAGCACAAGGTTTACATACACCATCCAATTTTGTACTAACCTTAGGTAGACCTTCCACAAGATTCTTCTTCAGCAATTTTCTCATGCCATCTATGCTGCAATGTCCTAGTCGTCTGTGCCATAATTCAGTAGATTTATCTTTATTTGCTGTCAGACAAACATTTTGAACCTTGAGTTCTTCAAGATAGAGCACATACAAATTCTTTTCTCTATTTGCTTCAAAGATGACTGCTCCATCCTTCAGTATGCTGCACTTTGACTCTTGAAACTTGATCTGATGGCCTCTGTCACACAGCTGGCTGATGCTAATGAGATTGTACTTCAATCCCTTGACTAATAATACATCTTCTATGACTGTTTTTCCTTTGTTATTCACAGAGCCACTGCCTATCACTGTTCCTTTCCCATTATCTCCATAAGTGACTGTTCCTTCTTCAGCTTGGAGATGAGAGAATAACTTCTGGTTTCCTGACATGTGCCTTGAGCACCCACTATCCAAATACCATTTGGATGCTCGAGAGATAACCTGAAATAAAAACATCAAGTTTTAGGTACCCAAGTTCTTTTGGGTCCTGATGGGTTAGTATCATTTATTTTACTTTTTATTATCCATTTCTTATGTCTTGTTGGGCATGTCGTTATGATATGTCCTAACTTGTTGCAGTGACTACAACAGGATAATTTGGTTATTTTTTATATATTTTGAAATCAGCTTTGTATGCTATATCTTGTTCAGGTACAAATTTTGGTGTTGGATATGTTTTAGGATAAACTATAGTTTCCTCATTATCTGGGGGTGTATATCCTAATCCATTTTTCTTCTTACCTGATCTTCTAGCACCTTTTAATATGAGGGAGCTTTTACCATTGGTGAATTTTTCTAATGTGCTAGATAACTGTATATTTTCTTCTGTTAGTGTTTTGATTTTTGTTCTTAGTTCATCTATATTTTCCTGTTTTTCAAGTTTAATTATTTGTTTATTCTTAGCTTTTAAGTCTTCACATAACAGTTCATTTCTTCTTTTAAGTTCAGTTATTTGACTTTCTAATTGATCATTTTCTGATTTTAGATCTGAGTTTGTGTTTTCTATACAGACTATGTTTTTCTTGCTTACTTTTAATAATTTGGTTACTTCTTTATATTTTTCATACAGTTCGTTGAAAGCCTCTTCTAAACTATCAGAATCTGAATCATTGCATGAATCAAAAGAGGAGTCAGAAGTTACCTTATCTTCAGTATTTGCCATGAAGGCCAAGTTGGCTTCTTCTTCATCGCTGCAGGAGCTTGACTCACTGTCCGAGTCGCTACTGTTTTCCCATGCTGCTGCCATTGCTTTCTTTTTGTACTTTCTGAACTTCTTGGAGCTATCTTTCTTCCTGAACTCTAGCTTTTTAAATTTTGGACACTCTGCTTTAATGTGTCCTGGCTTCTTACATTCATAACAGATGGGTTATCCTTTCTTCATTTCTTTTCCATCTGGCTTCTTGAAGTCCTTGTTCCTTTTGAAGTGCCTTCTACCAGATTGGAATTTCTTCTTTTTAGCTAAAATTCGCTGCAATTTTCTAGACAGCATTGCTTCCTCATTCTCGCTGTCTGCATCACTTTCACTTTCAGCTGAACTTGCATCTGGTGAATCTTCTCCAGCTTTTAAGGCGTTGGAGTGCTTCTTTCTGCTAGAGGACTCTCCTAGCCTTTCCATGTTGATCACATGGGCCATGAGGGACCCAATGAGCTTCTCTACAGACATTCTCTTCAGGTCATTAGCTTCTTCTATTGCTGTGACCTTTGGGGTTCATGAGGATGGTAAGGATCTAAGTATCTTCCTCACCATGTCTCCCATCTCATAGGTTTTCCCCAGACTAACTAGTCCATTTGTGATGTCAGTGAAACGGCTGAACATTTGAGTTATGGACTCACCTGACTGCATCTGAAATCTTTCATATTGGGTGACAAGAATGTCGATTCTTGTTTCCTTTACTTTGTATGTGCCTTCATAAGTAATCCTGAGCTTTTCCCACATTTCCATTGAGGATTTGCAGGCTGAGACTCTATTGAACTCCTTCTTACTTAGAGCACAGCATAAGATGCTCTTTGCTTTGCAGTTCAAGGAGATATTCTTTCTGTCTTCATCTGTCCATTGAGCTTTCTCATTTGTGACTAACAAATCACCTTCTTCTCCTATGGACCAAATTTGATAGTCGTGGCCTTGTAGAAAGTATTCCATTCTGGTCTTCCAATAAAGATAATCTTCACCATCGAAGAGAGGGGGTCGGTTGACAGACTGACCTTCAAAGTTACCTTGGGCTGCCATGGATCTTTACTCTTCAGATCGTTGGATCCTTTCTTTGTCGAAGAGACTCGCTCTGATACCACTTGTTGCCCAAGTGACGAGCCCAGAGGGGGGGGTGAATGGGTCTTTAAAAATTAATCTTGAAGATACCTGTAACTAAAATGATTCACACAAACGTTCTTCGAAGTAGGTTAGTGACTGTTAGTTTAAATATCAAACACACAAAGAAGACAATCACACAACACAAGGATTATCCTGGTTCGGACCTCCTTTCCTTAGGAGTCCTACGTCCAGTCCCTGAGCAATAACTCAGGATTTCACTAACTAGGGTACAGTCCCCCTAAGGACGCTACAGCACCCAGCTCAGCTGGTCTTCCTTCACACCCAAAGGGAATAGCAACACCCTGGATACCCCACCAGGTCTTCCTTCACAACCGAAGGAAACAACACCCTGGATACCACCAGGTCTTCCTTCACAACTGAAGGGAAAGCAACACCCTGGATACCACCAGGTCTTCCTTCACAACCGAAGGGAATAGCAACATCCTGGATACCCCACCAGGTCTTCCTTCACAACCAAAGGGAACAACACCCTGGATACCACCAGGTCTTCCTTCACGACTGAAGGGAAAGCAACACCCTGGATACCACCAGGTCTTCCTTCACAACTGAAGGGAAAGCAACACCCTGGATACCACCAGGTCTTCCTTCACAACCGAAGGGAACAACACAAAGAGAATGAATGAAATTCAAGCCCCTAGATCAAGCTTTTGACAAGCAAGGATCTGAAGCAACTAGAACTGAGAGCAAAGATCTAAACAAGGCACACTCTCAAAACTACACGGGCTCTCTCAAGATTTTCACAAACTAGTGGAGAGCAAAGAGCAAAAACTAAGTGGAATGAGGTTCTTGGCTCTGGACTTCCTCAGAAGAAATTGAATGCTTGAATACGTGATATCTCTTTTTATGTTCTTCTGACTTGTATATATATCTTCAATTTGAAATCTAGATGTTGAAGTGTCCGTTGTCTCTCTTTTGAGTAGTCGTCAGACTGAATGACACCTGGAGTATTGGAAGCTTACAGTCAACAGCCTTTTGATCACTTGAGCATGCAAAGAGAAGAGATCTTCAGAAATATCCTTTGGCTTCTATTTTGTTTAACGTTGTACCATGAAGCTAGATCAGAGGTCTGCACAAATGTCAATCTCAAATAGCAGACAGCTAAGCTGTCTCTGATGTCAGTGAACGTCAGTAGCAATAGACATGAAAATAGTAATGCCAAATAGCTTAAGTCTAAAAGACGTAATCAGAGTAAGCACGATAAAGGATGATATTGTCTGCATGCAAGTAGAGATACGTTCAGATCTCATAAATACAAAAGCGTCAGAGAGATGTCTACGAGGACTTTGACTAGTCAACGCTTTTAAGATGAATAAGATATCAAGATATGAAATCGATGGCTATATGACTTATGAAATCGTTATGAATACTAACAAGTCATTATAGAGAGCAAATCGTTATGAACACTTATCAAGTCGTTATGAGCTCTAAAGAAATCGTTGCGCAAAGCAAATCGTTGTGAGCGCTTAAAGAAATCTTTGTGCAAAGCAAATCGTTATGAGCGAGCAAGTCATTGCGAGTTCTAAAGAAATTGTTATGGTAACTTATGAAGTCGTTGCGACGAGCAAGTCGTTACGAGTTCTAAAGAAATCGTTATGGTAACTTATAGAGTCGTTGCGACGAGCAAGTCGTTACGAGTTCTAAAGAAATCATTGCGATGACTTATAGAGTCGTTATGACAGGCAAGTCATTACGCTTTCTAAAAAAATCGTTGCGATAACTTATAGAGTCGTTATGACAGGCAAGTCGTTACGTTTTCTAAAGAAATCGTTGCGATAACTTATAAAGTCATTATGACAGGCAAGTCGTTATGCTTTCTAAAGAAATCGTTGCGATAACTTATAGAGTCGTTATGACATCGACTTGATTGAAACAACATGACTTTTCAATCTTATAAGGAAATCGTTGTGAATTTCAATAGAAATCGATATGGACTTAGAGAAATATCATGTTGAAAGGATTAAAGCTTCAGAGAAGTAATGCATACCTTTATTGGCTTGTTTGACCTTGGTGTTTTTCCTGCACTTAAGACTTATGAAATATTCATTAGATATAATTGATAAACTCTTGCTTGGTTTTGTTAATCATCAATATATATATATATATATGTAATTAATTAAAATTACATGGGGACAGACTGATCATCATAATGTTCACGCACAAATCTCTATCTGATATGGGGGTATTTTATCTCACAGTAATGTTCGAACAACATCCAGGTTTGTCACTTAATTTGTACACGTTTATGCTCATGATATGGGAGATTTAGAAGGCATGCTGTGCAATCTGAGGCTAAAAGAGCGTCGATCCAACAAATTAAAAGAAACATTCTATCCTTCGTTTCTTTGGCTTTGGACAAGTGGTGTTTTCACTCTCCTTGCTCCAGGAAGCAATTGCATATTCTTCATTCCTTTGACTTCAAGCCGAAGGTTAAATCGAGAGAACAATGCTCATTAAGTGGAGCCCACCAATGTCAAATTTTTGCCTTAATGTTGGTGGTGCTTCCAAGAGGAATCCTGGCAGGTGTGGTGGTGGTGGATGCATTAGAGATGTCAGGGGTAATCTTCGGCTAGCTTTTTTGCTTTAACTATGGCTATGGACATAGTTTGGTGGCTGAGATACGTGCCTTTTATAATGGGTTATGTATAGCTTATGAGCATGGCAATCCGCTCAGTGTGGTGCACTCAAGTTCTGCTGTCCTTGTTCATTCTTTCTCCGTCTTCATCGCTCCTTTGTAGTCAGTGTTGCATTAATGGTAGATCGCTCAAAAAATGTTGTAGGTATAGGGGCGGATTTAGCATATGTTTAGTGGAGTCCTGCGATTTTATTGGATAAAAAAATTTATATTGAAGGATAATTTTTCACTATGAGTGATCTCACTGAATTTATATAAGTGCACTATTAAAATTTTATTGAAATAAATTTTTGAATCTGCCACTGTGTAAGTACTCGGGTGTTCAGTAATTCATGTGTACAAGGAAGGCAACCAGATGGCGAATGCACTGGCACCATATGCTTGCAGTTTGCAGGCTAACGAGATTTACCTATCCTAAAGAGATCTACCGGAAGAAGCCAAGGGGGCAATTGTTTTAGATATATAGAGCTAGATTTCCGAGCATTAGACATTTTTACTAGTTTATCTTGGGTCCATCTACTCGTATCTTTTTGTTTTTCTCAAAATAATTTCAAGGGTATGCACCGTTGTCTATGTATTATTTCATCAATATAATAAAATTCAAGTCTTGACTGGCACTAATGGAGTTAGAACACTCTTTTGTTATTGAGAATGGGTGCACTCTCTTGAACTGTTAGGCCTATCTTTTATTATAAAAAAAACATCAATGAGATGATATTAATAATAGAAGTGCGATAAGATCAAAAGTACAAATTAAGATTGTTCATCCAACAAATTAGAAATATAAAATCTGTTATGAGGGGTTCCCGGTCAGTAAGACCAACCCGACTTCCACACCTCGAGCCGACTTCTTTAGCTCGACTGTTACATTTTGCTCGGCTCATATGTAGCCAACCTGGAGCCCGGCATGCTCGCGGATGTCTCGAAGCATTGGTCGCATGGCTGATTGAGCAGTCGTAAATATGGTAAGGTCCGAGGATCACGCTCCTAATGATTGCGGCCATTAAGACCACGATCACGATGACCTGGCGTGCCAGTGAAGATCACAATCCAACATCAATCAAGGAGATCCCTTGCGAGATCCGCGGGGTCGTCCGGCTATTGCATAGGTGTCCTAAACACTATATAAGAGGCAGGCACTTCACAGGCGCAGGTAGGCTGGTCTATCCCACTAGCTACGCCATTCTACTCGGCTAGCAACTGACAAGAGTGTCGGAGTGTCTCCCCGCCAAGTCTTCTCGACGGGCTTTGCAAGTCAGATTGGGAGCTCGGAACTAGCATCACACATCGACTAAGTGCGCCTCAGAGGGGATTCATCAGCTTGGTCGTCTCGGCTCGTTTTCAAGCCAAAAGCACCTCGGTGGTCACCTCGGCTAGAGCCGACCTATGTTACCCCTACCGTAACATTGGCGCTGTCTGTGGGAAAATGCTACTAAAGGTCAGTACAGCTTTCCCCACCCCCCTTTAGTTGAACTCAACTAAGTGTGGACACTGAAAAGCCCTTGAGGCATCATCTATGAAATTCAAGGGGGCCGATCAATAGTATATAAGATTGTTCCATAGGTTCTTTCAGAGAACAGTTAAAAAAAGGAGGAGATGACGGGTTGCTTAGAGCACCGTCTTAAGCTAATCCCTTGCTGTATGAAATTTATTCATGTCAAATATCGTGCTTATGTGTATTCTGAACTGAGGGCTCATACTATGCAATTGAGGACTTCGGTCACGAGGACGACGAATTGCGCAACATGTGCAGGACAATATTGAACCTAGCCGACCTGCTATATTTATTAACATGTTAGATGAAATTGATTTTCTATTGTGCTTGCATGATTGAATGATTGACGAGAAATGAGTCGCTTTACGACATCATTATGAGAGCCGTGGTCGCTTAGGCACACGCAATGAATGTGGACGTCGTAGTTCGCGGACGAGGTCACTTTGGCACTCTCCGACAACTGAGGGACGACGTCCGACATGAACTAATGTCGTGGTCGCTTAGGCACACGCAAGGAACAAGGACGTCGTAGTTTGCAAACGAGGTCACTTCAACACTCTCTGGCAATTGAGGGACGACGTCCGACGTGAACTAAAGTCGTGGTCGCTTAGGCGCATGCAATGAACATGGACGTCATAGTTCCTGGACGAGGTCGCTTCGACACTCTCCGAAAACTGAGGGACGACGTTCGATGTGAACTAAAGCTGTGGTCGCTTAGGCACACAATGAACGTGGACGTCGTAGTTGGCGGACGAGGTCGCTTCAGCACTCTCCAACAAGTGAGGGACGATGTCCGACGTGAAGTAGAACCATGGTCTCTTCGGCACAATTGATAAGCGAGTGTGTCGTATTTCATTAAACGAGATCACTTAGGCACTCGTCAGCAATTGAGAGACGATGCTCGACGAGATTGATAACAAGGTTACTATGGCATTCGTGCATAAACCACATCGTTCATAGGATAGTCTCTTAGGCATTACGTCGCCCTTGTTCGTGACACTGTTTTAAATGATCTTACCCGACCTCAAGAGTTGTTTTGCTGGGTATGGGCAAACCAAGTAGTGATAGCTTATATGTTCTCAGATTGACCGACAATAGACACAAAAATTGATGCAACCGACGACAGAAGGCATGCAAAATTCTATTGATAAAGAGAGGGTACAATTTGTGTGGCGAAGTGCCATGTATAAACACTAGACACCTAGTCTGCGACGACGTCATCAGTACCGACTTGAATCTCCTCGTTGTCAGGCACTGCTTGCTGATCGGCTATGACGTCATTGGCAACAACATCCAAGATACCCTCGACAACAGTGGCCAGTGCGTCGTCGACGACAGCAGCAATGCTCTCGTCTCTGTCATCGGCGCCTGTCTCCTCGTCATCTTCCCCATCAAGTACAACTTCGGAGAGGTCGATGCTCGGATAGTGTTCCCGAACATGTCCGTGGCAAAAGTCGTACCCCTACTTGAAGAGTTTGATGACCTCGGCTTTGAGCTCGTCAGATTCCCGATATTCGGCGACAGCATCGTCAAATGCGTTCTTTAGCTCCTCGGCCACTAGTCGCGTGGTTTCGGCCTTGGTCTTTTCATGGGCCTCCTGCTCTGCATTGAGTGCTTTCTTTTCATCCTGAAGCAACATATCCACCTTTTCGGCCTCCTCGCCTCTCAGCTTCTTCTCTGCCTCAAGTTTGGCCTCGACCTCGACTACACGCGCCTCGGCTGAAGCTTGGGAGGATTCGATCCGGAGCAGAAGCGTCCCAAATGACGTCAGATGCTCTTGCGTGGCCCTGTATAAATCCTCGATGACCTCGTTGGATTTCTTGGCCAATGAGTGGGATTTTACTCCACCAGGGACCGATTGTCGGCCCCTGTAAGACTCGACTTCCCGTCCGGTGTTTGGATGACTGGCCACTAACACGTCCAGGTTGGGCGACGCGTTAGTGTTGCATCATCAGTGTTCGACGTGACAAGCATGTGCGTCGCTTTCCTGTCGCACCCGGCTTCCCCATCGCGTCTTGGTGTCGCGCCCGGTCAACGGGTCGCGACTGCTTTGAGTCGTTTCGATCGTCTGACGCCTGTCAGGGTGGCAGGCGTGTCAGTACGGCGCGTCGCGTTGTCGCAGCGTCCGTGGGGGGCGCGTTTTGTCACGGGCCGTTGACCCGTCATGTTAAGGTTTCTAACGCGACGAGTCGCCCCGTCGCATTCTGGGTGCCGAAGGCTTAAGGCCTTGGCCGGCGACCCCTTCCCCCTTTCCTCCTTCCCCTCTCTTCTCTTCCCCCTCCGGCGGTGCTCTGCCTCCCCCTCTCCCCTTTGTGCATTGCAGGCGAGGAGGAGGGACGTGCTCATGTTCCCGACATTGTGGGGCTTGCGTGGAGCGAGGAGGAGGTGGCCAATCTTACGAGAAGGGCCCTATAGGGTTCAATTCTTCATTTAAGGTAGGGATTTCTTGAACTCTTCTCCATCCGGATGGATTGGGAGGCCCTCGGTGTTTGTAGTTAGTGTTTACAGCTTCCCCATGCTCCCCTCCCCGGAATGGTGTTGTTAGTAGCTTGTGGGCGACCCGGGATGGAGTATCCCGTGGTCTGCCTCTCGACTGATGTCGCGACCATGGTGAACGTCGCGACATCAGTAGAGGCGTCGGCCCGGTCGGGCGCTACCTTATCGCGGCGTAGTTGGCTGTCATGATAAGGGTCGCTGTCGCGACGCATTTTCCGGTCGCGACAAGGTTGCTGTCGCGACGCTTGCCTCGGTCGCGACAAGGGTTGTCGCGGCGCCCTTACCCGTCGCGATGGTGTCGCGACGGCCTTGAGCGTCGCGACAATACTTGTGTTGCCTTGGGTGTTTCTGTGGGCCCAGTTGGCGTGTCGACGTGTGCCCCAGGGCAGGATTGCCCTTAGGACCTTCTGGTAGGGAACGTGGCTGGTTGTCTCGCTGCATTCAGTTACCGAAGGTGACACCTTTCTGGTCATGTCCTGACGGCGGTGCCAAGAGGGTCGTGTCTGTCTAATAATCGATTGACTGGTGGTCAATCGATTATTAGCAGAATGACGAGTTTCCTATGCTTCCGATAGCGTTCTGAGGTTCTGGCTTGTTCGTGCGTGCCTTGGTTGGCCGACAGCCCCTTTGAAGGTTTCTAAGTGCCTTTTTCCTGCTGGGCTTGTCGTGGGTTACAAGCCAGCAATTCGGCACAGTTCCTGTTGTGCTTGCCCTACCTTTTGCCCAGTGCTTGGCACTTGAGGGCTTGTCCTGTTCAGAGGTTGTCTTCGTTACCTGGGACCCCCATCCTCGGGAGCCTGTTGAGGGAGTACTCTGAGCTACGAGTGTGCTCGAGTTGGCAGCCGAGTTGGCGGACTCTAGAGCTGAGGGGAAAACGAGGTTTGGACAGTGACGTTGAGTCATTTGTAGAGCTCTCTTGTCTGGGTCTGGGACACCGAGGTGTTTGGAGTTCTTCCTGGCGCAGACCAGACAGTCCCTTGTCTCACTGCCTCGCTCTACGTTGGTTTCGGAGCCGCGTAGGGAGGTCAGGCGTGGGGCCGCAGCTTGGCCAGACTACGGTGTTGCATGTGTTTGTGTTCTATGGTGGCTATGTCTCGCTCTTCTGGGGAGGCAGAGGCAGGAGGCCGGCTGGAGAGCAGAGGGCGCGGACGGCGTGTCCCCCTCTTGGCTGCTAGTAGCAGCGGCTTTGTTGCTGTTGTTGTGACGATGTTTCCTCACGACGTTTTCAAGTGTTACTCGTTGCTCGAGCCTGCACGGTGGTTGTAGCCTAGCCCTGGCTAGCTTCCGTGGGCGTCGTTGGTTTGGCCTTGTTGGCCCGTGCTTCTGGTGGTTTCCACTTCGGTGTTCTCTCGGTTCTGTAGTCCCATTCTTGGTGTCGTTCAGTGGTGGCACCAATGTGTGTGGTTTCCCGACCTGGTGGTGTGTCCAGGGTCCAGGTGGTTCTACTTGTGGGCCCTCGACCTTGTGGAGGTCTGAGGTGGCCGTGCTTGAGGTGAGACGTCGTTCTCATCTGGCTGTTGCGTGGTCTCGATGGGTGTGCCGAGAATTGTTCCCGCTTTGTGCCCAACTCCGTTGGTTTCTACGGGAGTCGTGTGTGTGCCACGGCCCTGGTTGGTGGTCGTGGCGTTGGTTTGTTCTGTTCTGCTGCTTTGTAGTACCCTGCTGTAGGTGTTCCTCGCTTTACAACATTCTAGGGTAGCTTCATATTTTCGGAGTTCCTACTGCTCTGGTCGATGAGGGACTGGTAATCCCTACTGGGCCTTGTTTGCGAGGCTCACCCCCCTACTTCCTTCAGCTAGGGGCTCGTCGTCGTGGGAGCTCGGTGACGGACTGGTTCGTGGTGACGGCTGTGGCGTCGTGTGTTGTCAGCAGCAGTGATAGCGAGTGTTGTGAGCTCTTGTACCTGAGTGAGCTGAGAGCTATGCTTTGCAAGTCCTCGGGGTATGCCTCTTAAGGACTGCACCTTTCTTCTTGTACCTGTGCTTTTACTTGGGACACGTTGTACAACTGTTATATTTGTTATAGTTATTTAAACTCAGTACATATCTCACTAGACTATTATTATAACCCTTTCGGGTCTTCGGATCTGTGGGTGGCGACATGAACTTTGAGGTCCCTGGCTGGGGTCCGGGAGGTCGGGTCGTCACTGCCCCACTCCGTCGCACTGGGCTTCTTGGACCGACAAGGTGACGTTGGGATAGTGTAGCCCAAGGCAGTGACCTCGGTGGACGCTGTGGCAGGCTGAGGATGTTTGGTTGGCGCCCTCTTCTCTGACGACTGAGACTTCTCAGGGGCTGATGGAGACATGGCAGCAGGTGGATGGTCGCTTGCGGCAGGTCGACCGTGTTTTGCTCCTCGGCTTACGCCCTTCTTGCTTCTGGACATAATCTCACGCGTAGCCATCTTGGAGAGTAGGACGTTGACCCTCTCCCTGGCTGATGGCGTTGACGACCTACCCTTGTCGGCCATCACTACGAGAGGAGATCGATTAGTTAATAGAAAGGATTAGACGACTAGAGAAAGAACTTCGGAAATAAAATCAAACCTCGGCTAGCCTCAGCTATCAGCTCGAACAACTTCTCGGAAGGCTCGAGCAAGTCGTGAGGCTCTACGCCTGCAAAGACTCAAACTCCAAGAGCTCAGAGGCAACAAGATTTGGTGGGCGGAAGGATTTATCCCGGATGTTTACTGCCGATCAGGTGGTCGGGAAGGGCCATCCGGTCTGAGAATGAACGGAAATGAAGTTCCTCTTCTAGTTGTGGACAGAGGAAAGAATTCGGACAAGAATTTTCCGACCTAACCGGGCTGCAAAGTACATCTAGTCTCTGAAGACTTTTACGAAGAAACAGTGAAAGAAGAGGTGTGTGGTCGGAAGGACCTTGGCCAGGGCACAGACAGCCAGAAAGCCAACAACCGACCTACAAGAATTCGGGGTCAGCTGTGATGGAGCGACTCCCAGCTTGACGAGAAGAAGAATAATGAAGGGATGGAGGGGCAGGCAGAAGCCTACTCGGACAGCCTCGGAGTAGATACAAACTCCACTCGGCATGGTATAATGTGCATGGAGCTGTTTAGAAGTATAGATGGTGAAGTCCTCGGGGAAGACGAGACCTGGATGACTCTTCATCCATTGTAAGGTCTCTTCGTCGATCTCGCACCGAGTGTCAGCAATGGTGTCGACTTGCCGATGAGATCCCAAGGTGTGAGAGGAGGGCTGTCTAGGAGCTTAGTCCCCAGGACCGACCTCCAAGTCAAGAGGCTCCTTGGCGAGATCTGACGCTTGAGCATCGGACCAAGCAGCCTCCAAAAGAGGCGTCCTTTTCTTAGGATGGGGGGAATCTACTCTGGATAGATCCGAAGTAGTGAAGCTCGCAGAAGGAGAACCTCCAGACGAGGAAGAATAAATGAAAGGACTGTACGAGGTAGATCTCATGGCTTACCTCTGAAGAGAAGAAACATAGAAGCAAGGAACGAGTGCTCGGACGTCAGCTCGGAGGTCATTGGAACGCCAGCTCGTCGGATGGTCGTCTGAGGTGTGCTCACGCGTGAAAGCAAGGGTGGTTTTTTGACAGCAAACCCTCATATTTATAGTGCCAAGGGGCCAATCATATCCAATGGTGAATTGTCATCGGTGATGAATGACGATTCAGATCTTGACGCGTGGCGCCACTAGATTGGCCGCCGGGCGTCGCCTCGGATTCCGATCGGCGCAGGAGGCGAGGACCGCCATGATGGCACGCCGGAGACGAGGAGGAGATGTGATGGTTGGCGTCGCTGCGCAACAGTGGAGGAGTCCTGTCTCACTTCTTAGATATACATCTTTTTGAGCATTTTTTACAATCTAATTTTTTACTCTAAGGAAAGGGCCTGTGTACAATGGGAAACATATTACAAATACACCAGCATTATCCTAAAAGGCCATTTCATAGTCAATTTTTTCTATGCACCCTCAAGACTAAATTTAGTTTCTTTGATTAGAAGAAAGCCATAGCCAGAGGAAAAGAAAAAGCAGTGAAGGGAGAAGAAAGAGATCAGCCAATTGGGATGATACCCAAGATCATTTTTTCGTGGAATTAATGATACAAGAGTCATGCAGAAATAACTTTAGAGAGGGTACTTTCACTACACATAGTTGGCAATAAATGGTGAAAGCATTTAACAATCATTTCCGGATGGCTTATACTAAAGATCAGTTGTACGGGAGATTTCAGATCTTGAAGATGAAGTTTGGTCTTTATGAACAATTGTTAAAATTAAGTGGATGGGGATGGGATGACAACAAGCATGTTCCCATTCCTGGTTACGAGGGAGCGTGGGAGGAGTGTATAAAGGTAATAAATTGCCACCTTTTTTTATTAGGGAATATAATTGCTAAAATTAATAAAGGGGTTTCTAACTTGAAAATTTACACTGGATTATCAGGTAAATCCATATTTCCAACTCATTAAAAGGAAATCCTTCCCCTTGTACCAAGATATGGCCCTTTTATGTGGGAATACCATGGCAACTGGTGATGATGTAGAGAGATCAGTTCGAGGTACACAAATTCCTCAGGGAATTGTCCCCCCTAACAGTGTTGAGAATATGGAAATTTCTAATGTTGGATTTCAAACTTCTATTCATACTATTTGTCCACAAGGCAATCAGGGGCATGTACCTCTTGTTAATGGACAATAGAGGCCCACAACTGAAGGTGAGGAGGGAACATCTAACCCCAAGAAACCAACGTCTGTTAATGGGAGGAAAGAATGACCAAAGAGGATTGGTGACTCTGCTATCTAAAAATTTACAGCTGTGTTGAGTGACCTCAACATTCTATTTGGCTCATACCACAACGATCGTTTAGGGCAAAATGAGACTGGAGCAGATACAGACATTCCCACATTGAAGGAAGATATTCAAATTCTTAGGGAGATTCCCACTCTCCCCCGAAAAGTGTATCTAAAATCACTAGACCTTTTCATTAAACCAAAGACAAGGGGCCTGTTCTTTGTCCTTGATGACAAGGATCGGTTGGACTGGTTGTTATCTTGAACTGGGTATGATGTTGTGTGAGTCATCGATTAATGTGTACTTAGGTGCTTGAAGGGTGGTGTTCTCAGTTGAACCACTCCTTGATTGTCCTTATATTTTGGTGATAACAAAACTTATGTTTAATATCATGTTTCATCCGTGTCGCATCAATCTCATAGCAAACTGTTATGTATTCACATCGATTTCAGTAGAGCTATAACGATTTGTTAAGTGATTACAAAGAAATCGATCTCAGAACGATTCGTTAAGTGATTACAAAGAAATCGATCTTAGAATGATTCGTTAAGTGATTACAAACAAATCGATCTTAGAACGATTTGTTAAATAATTGCATAAGAAATCGATCCCATAACGATTTGATAAGTGAGAACATCGATTTTTGTTAAGCCTCATAACGATTCGGTTATCGGATCGATTTCGTTAGTAAAAACAATGATTCGATCTCATAACGATTTCTTAAGTAAGCGCAACGATTTGCCCTCACATCGATTTGCCTTTCTCATTAAGGCTCACATCGATTTGGTTCTCATAACGATTTCTTTAGTGAGCACATCGATTTGCTTATAACTTCATAACGATCTACTTTCTAGTGATATATTCATCACAACGATTTGATAAGTCATCCTTACATCGATTCACTTCACTTTAAACTTAGATTTCTTATAATCTTCTGAAGTGATATCTTCTGACAGATAAGCTGCATGCTTGTTTCAGAATCCTATTAGAAAAAGATATGACCTATCAATTTTAGCATGTTGACAGAAACACAGTAGTATGCACTGTTATCTAATAAACACTCTTTTGTGATAACACTCTCTTCTATGCTTATAGACCTCGAAGACCACCAAAGGTTGATCGAGACAAATGAAGAACAACGGCTAGAACTCCAACGGATATCCTCAACGGATTTATTTCAAAGCCGCTATATAAGATGAAGAGAAGCTGAAGAACAATAGAGCCCTTTCCTGAATATCTTTGAAGGAGTGTACAACTGAGAGAAGCACCTCAACTTCACATACACTCATAGAGAAAGAGAGAAAGAGCCAGAGCCAAAGAAGAAGCGATCAAAGCATCTCCAGCAGTCAAGCTTCCTTTGAGCTTTCTTTTCTCTCTTCATTCTCCCTGTGCTTTGTTGTAAATCTAAGGGAGAGTTCTTTGCTGAGAGTTTCTCCTTGTTGGGTTCATCTGTTCCAACTCTCAGCCTGTTCTTTCTTTTCTAAAGAAAGACTTCTGTCCAGCTGTAGGACTGTATACAGTGTAGAACCTAGCTAGAGGTTAGTGTCTAGCAAAACCTTGTTGGGGTTTGTACCAACAGGACCTAGCTGGGAGTTTAAGTCTAGCAGAACCACACTGCGGTTTGTTCCAGTAGGTTTACTTCTGAACCTGCAAAAGAAGTGGTGTAAGGCCCTTGATTTTCATCTTGCTTGCTTAAGTATATATATATATGCGTATAAGTGTATACTATTGATGTATAGATTATTGTGCATAAGTATTTATTTATACAAATTGTATGAATTAGTATTATTGTAATGTACATATTGTATACAAGTATATATATATACATATATACATATATATATATATATGTGGTGTTATAAATTCTGCATATTTTAAGTGAAGATTTTGTCGGCCAGTCGGCGTCAACATCGGCTGACGTTTACTAGGATTAGGCGGCAATATCGATGGACGCCCACTTTGGATAGGTGACCATAAATATGGACGCCAATATCCCAGACCAGTTACGTTTCCAGATCCGGAAACACCTCCGGAAATTTAGCCTTTTGTTTTAGAAACCCTTCCCAACGGCTCTAAGACTTACCCCTTTAGCATGTCCGACCCCCAACCCTTTATATTACCCAGTTTTCGGCCAGATCCATCCCTTTTGACTCTTGGGTCAAAAACCTAACTCTTCTATGCGAAAACCCCAACTTGAATCTGAGAGATCTGATTTCGAGAGGCTTCATCCGGTGATCTGCATCGACTGGTGACAACTCTAAACATCCGGGAACGACTCCCCACGCTGGTGTGCAGTGAAGATCAACAGAGAACCCGAAGAAGGAGGGATTTGAAGACTCTTTGGCACAGACCGAGGAGGGCTTCTCCGGCTTGAATCGTCACTTGTGGATTTTACAAGAGGCAAGTACCCCACTCACATCAACCCTACATGTGTCTAGTATGTCCCATGAATTTTACGGATTTTTCTCGTGTCCTGGAACCCCCCATTCAAGTGATTTGTTAGCGTTTAGTCTGTGTTTATGCAGACAGGATATTAACGGCAAGATCCCTTGCCGCTAATATCATGTGTTGGCGGCATCATAGATTGCCGTTAACCTATAGACGGCTACCCCATGCCGTCAAGTTCTTCAGACTGCAACAGTGTGCAAGTCTGCCCTTCTATAAGCTAATTTTCGAGTTTTTCCGCATGAGGATATACAGTAAATTTCATATAATATGTAAATATACATGTTTGGGTGTACTGTGAGTTATTGTGAATTTTTTTTGTAATTTTCCCTAATGATTAGAATTCTTTGAATGTGTTACCGACAGAATTTTAATCTTGAAAATATCGTTTATGAAATATGTATAGAATTTAACTGCCATGAAATTTTTGTACACTGGTTATGAGATCTGATGTATGATATAAAAATTTGAGTAATTTATAATATCTGTATAGTTTATTAAATTTTCTGAACCGAAAAATAGTTAATATGTCTACTCAATGTAGAAAAGTTAAATATTCATGCGAAACTAGTTAAATTCCTATAAATTGAGATATAATTAGTACTATCGGTATTCATGTATGTAATAAGTTGTGAGTCCAAATAATGAAAATTTTGTCAGTTTGGCTATTTTTACATTTGATAACATCACTGTTAGAAGTTTCAGAAATTATGCGTAATTCATAAAAATGTAAATCTTGGTATGCATGATGGTAAACTGTGATGAATTTCTGGTTAAATTTTAGTACTGAACTGATGACAATAGCTATATAAAATTGTTTTATGTTAGATATTAATAATTAATGCATGTTAATATGATTAGTGTTTAATTCTGCAAATTTCAGCATGATTAGAATTGTTGTAAAACTTGATTAATACTGAAGACAGTAGTACCATGCTAGGTAATACTGAAGAATGTAAATGTGCGAACATGAGACGAATGCGTAAAGATTTTGTATTTAGAAGTGTGTTGAAATTGAGAAAATGTATTAATGTGCCAATGGGTGACACTGCTACCTTAGAGGGCTGTGGAACTGTACTGTGGTAAAGTCCCCACGGGAAAGTTCAAAGTGTGTGATGTCCCATGGGCATTGGGATTAAATCCTGGAGGCGAACAAGTATCGCTGGTTAGGGTGGAGAGTGCTTCTCCCGGTTCTGCGCAGTAACTAAGATTTATCACTGGAATGCCTAGGTGATAGATATGTGATGTGATTAGTGTGTGTCCTTCTAAAGTGGTTTGGGCTATGTGTCACGGCATTAAGAAAAAGTGAAAATGTGTTTAAGTGAAAAGAAATGTGTAAATTGTGAACCTGTGTAAGTGAATATGTGTTCATGAAATTCTTATGAAAACATGCAAAAAGGATAAATTTCTTGTGAATGTGACATAATAGTAGCAAAACAGTGAGCTTTTCACTAATGTAAATGTGTTATCTATGTGAGAATTTATTTTAGAATTCATGTTAAATTAGTCGTTATGATATGTGTAAAATTATGTGTAATATGCGTAGAAATTGTGCATAGGTCTCTATTTGAATAAACTGTCCATTTCATGCATTAGGTGTTAATGGTGTAGTATAAGGAGATGGCGATTACTTGATACATGTATGTTTAGTGTGCTGGGTGTTACTTGTTGAGTTCTTTTGAACTCATTCTTGCTTCGGCGTACAGGTGCAGACGTTTCTACTTCTTCCGAGGAGATCGTTAGGAGCGACTCGGAGCGAGAGTAGGAGAGATTGTTGTGGATTTGCATTGTACTTTTCCTTACTTCATAGTATGTAATAAAGACTCTGCGTAGTCTCATGTGGACAATGTATTTATTTTATTTCAGTTATGAAAAGTTAGTTCTCTTTTCTTCTATACGGACTGTGAATAGAATGTGGATGATGGAATAAGATTTCTTTTTAGTTCTTTAAATTCCGTTGTCATGTGATATACTTATATTTGTGTATGTTTCAGCCTATCGTACTAGTGTTGGGTAAATGTCCCACTGTAGTGATGCTTTCTATATCGACGTGGGTTGGTGGAACCGTACCGATATAAAGAGGGTCGTTACAGAGATTGGTATCAGAGCGTCAGGCTGAAATTGTACATAAATATGCACATACCATCGTCTTCATTATATACTAAGTCTGTGTAGATTGTCCACATAGATAAGTAATTAGTTGGGAATTAGATAGTTTAGTTCTAAATGGTGAATAATCTGTTTTGCAGGATATGGCTTCGCGTGGTAGGCGTGGTGTTCCTGCTCGTGATGGCGAGCAGAGGAGAGATGAGCCTCGGCGTGAGGATCAAGGTGAGCAGCAGGCCCCTGCACCCCAGGGTCCTATACTTCCCCCACTGCCACCAGTAGACTATGGAGTGTTCATGCAGGGTTTGGTGCAGGCCATGCAAACGCAGGCCCACACTCAGGCTGCACTCCAGGCTCAGTTGGAGGCTCAGGTTAGAATAATAAGATAAAGTAGTCTGTATTATTAAATGCATGATTGTTATGTTATATGTGTTAATTATGTTGCTTGTTGTAGCAGGCTCAGGTACCAGCTCCCCAGGCTGACCATGGTGGACCCTCCATCATGGAAAGGTTCAAGAGGATGTCGCCACCCTCTTTTAAGGGGGAGAGCGATCCGCTTCTTGCAGAGAGCTGGATGAGGGAGATCGAAAAGATCTTCCGGGCTATTAGGTGTGCAGAGGATGACAAGGTCACTTTAGCCACCTATATGCTACAGGTATGTGTAATTTAATCTAGTGGTTATTACTTTAAGTATAGATTATGTTGGTTAGTTCTCATGGATGGTTTTGGCAGGAGCGAGCCGACGTGTGGTGGTCCTCGTTGTTACGTACTCGGTTCGAGGATGGTGCTGTGGAAGTTGGTTGGGATGAGTTCGTGAGGCTTTTCCGAGCCAAGTTTGTTCCGGAGCACATCCAGGACAAGATGGAGCAGGAGTTCCTCTCGTTAACTCAAGGCTCCATGACTGTGCTGGAGTACGAGGCTAGGTTTGCCGAGCTATCAAAGTACGCCCCCCATATTGTAGCTGATGAGCGCAGGAAGGCGAAGAAATTCGTGATGGGTCTAAACCATCGCTGAGGACGAGGTTGGTGGCTTTCGACCATCGTACTCTCGAGCAGGCGCTCAGCGCGGCGTGTCGGCAGGAGGGAGAGATGGAGTAGTATCTGGAGGAGAAGAAGGCTTCTCAAAAGAGGCCAGCAGCTCCTTTCCAGAGGCAGGAGAGGAAGAAGGCGACTTTCCAGTCACCGCAGCGTCTTGTGGCATCAGGCAGTGGTCAGGTATCTTCTCAACGTTCCCCTAGTAGTAAGAAGGAGTGTCCCCATTGCGAGAGGGCACATGGCGGTACAGAGTGTTGGCTGGCAGTAGGAAAGTGCTTGAAGTGCGGGAGCAGTGACCATAAGATCAAGGATTGTCCGAGGCTTCAGCAGGGAGCCCAGCGTGGACCAGCCCCAGTAGCAGCAGCAGCAGCGCCAGCGACAGGACGACCAGGGAGACCTCGAGCCCCAGCTCGAGTGTTTGCTTTAGCTCGTGAGGACGCCGAGCAGGCGGATCATGTCACCGAAGGTACGGTTTTGTTCTTAGGTGTGCATGCTCGGGTTTTGTTCGATACGGGTACTACCCACTCGTTCATTTCCGAGCGTTTTGCTAGGCAGTTAGCTTTAGAGTTAGGATTAGAGTCTGAGGATCTAGAAGTCCCTTTGTCTGTGCATACACCTGCGGGTATGGTATCGACTAGGAAGTGTATTCCGTCTTTACCAGTGTGCATTGAGGATAGAGTCTTAGAAGGGTGTTTCTTCTTGCTTAAGATGAAGGACTATGATGCTATTCTTGGTCTGGATTGGTTAGAGGAGCACTATGCATTGGTAGATTGTCGTGGGAAGAAGATTGTTTTCCGCATTCCTGGTGAGGATGAATTTTCTCATCCTTTGCCGAGGAACTTAGCAGGAAAGTTTGTCATCTCTGCCATGAGGGCAATGAGAATGATGAACAAGGGTTGTGACGCTTTTCTTGCCAGCGTGGTTTTAATACCCAAGGCTGATGAGTCACTTACTCTTGCAGAGATAGATGTAGTGCAAGATTTTCCAGATGTCTTTCCTAATGATTTATCTGGACTGCCACTGGCTAGAGAGATAGAGTTCACTTTAGAGTTGCTTCCAGGCATCTCTCCTATCTCGAAGGCACCTTATCGGATGGCACCTGCGGAATTAGCTGAGTTAAGGAGGCAGTTGCAGGATTTGTTAGATAAGGGATTTATTCGCCCTAGCGTTTCCCCTTGGGGCGCACCTGTCTTATTCGTGAAGAAGAAGGATGGGTCACTTCGGTTATGCATAGATTATAGAAAGCTAAACCAAGTGACGGTGAAGAACAGGTATCCCTTACCTCGGATTGATGATTTGTTTGACCAGCTCCAGAATGCATCGGTCTTTTCTAAGATTGATTTACGTTCTGGCTATCATCAGTTGAGGATTAGGAGTGAGGATGTGTCCAAGACGGCATTTAGAACCCGTTATGGACATTATGAGTTTTTGGTCCTTCCGTTTGGTCTAACCAACGCCCCTGCAGCGTTCATGGATCTCATGAACAGGGTGTTTAGACCATATCTAGATAGTTTTGTTGTAGTCTTCATTGATGACGTGCTGGTCTACTCTCCGGATGAGGCCACACATCGTCAGCATTTGAGGATTGTATTAGAGGTTCTCCGTGAGCACAAGCTGTATGCAAAATTCAGCAAGTGCGATTTTTGGATGCGCGAGGTTCATTTCCTTGGGCATGTTATCTCTGGTGCTGATGTAGCAGTGGATCCAGTGAAAGTCCAAGCTGTTATGGATTGGGAGAGTCCCAAGACTCCTTCGGAGATTCAGAGTTTTCTTGGTTTGGCGGGTTATTATCGGCGTTTTATTGAGGGATTTTCATCCATCGCCGCTCCATTGACTCAGCTGACCAGGAAGGGAGTGAAGTTTGTCTGGTCCGAGGAGTGTGAGAGTAGTTTTCAATTATTGAAGACTAAACTCACATCGGCTCCTGTGTTAGTTCTACCGAGCGGTGTAGAGGATTTTGCTATCTACACGGATGCATCTCGGATTGGCCTTGGCTGTGTGTTGATGCAGCAAGGAAGGGTGGTAGCATATGCTTCGAGGCAATTGAAGGAGCATGAGCGAAACTATCCGACTCATGATCTTGAGCTTGCGGCAGTGGTTCATGCACTGAAAATCTGGAGGCACTATCTTTATGGTGTCAGATTTGAGGTGTTCACTGATCACAAGAGCCTAAAGTATCTTTTCTCCCAAAAGGAATTAAACCTTAGGCAGAGAAGATGGATTGAGTTCCTGAAGGACTATGACTTCGACCTCCAGTATCATCCTGGAAAGGCGAATGTCGTAGCAGATGCCCTTAGTAGAAAGAGGTCGTCTCTCCAGCAGGACTGGAAGATGTTGGAGGATGCAGCGTGTGCGATGACCGAGTTGGAGCCATCATTGTGCCGAGCTTTTGTGGCTCAGCTGTCCATTAGGTCATCGGTGTTGATGAGGTGATCGAGCATCAGAAAGCCGACCCTAGACTCCAAGAGTTAGTGGGCAAAGCGGGTATTGCTCGTGATGAGGATGGTGTGATTCGGTTCCATCATCGTGTCTGTGTTCCAGACATTGTAGATATTCGTGAGCATGTTTTAGCAGAAGCTCATAGATCTAGGTTCTCTATTCATCCGGGTAACACTAAGATGTACCAGGATTTAAAGAGATCATTTTGGTGGTCTGGCATGAAGAAGGATGTAGCTGAGTTTGTGTCTAGATGTCTAGTATGCCAGCAAGTGAAGGCCGAGCGGCAGCGACCATCTGGTCTTATGCAGAAGATGGAGATCCCATTTGGAAGTGGGAAGCTGTCACTATGGATTTTGTTACGGGTTTGCCTCGATCTAGACGAGGTAATGACTCGATTTGGTAGTGGTAGATCGATTCTCGAAGACTGCGCATTTCTTGCCTATGAAGAAGAAGCAGTCAGTAGAGAGTTTAGCTAGACTGTATGTTAGTAGTATTATTAGATTGCATGGGGTACCGAAGTCTATCATTTCGGATCGAGATCCGAGATTTACTTCAAGGCTATGGAAGGGTCTTCAGGATGCGTTAGGTTCGGAGCTGAAGCTCAGTTCGGCATTTCATCCCCAGACAGATGGACAGTCCGAGAGGACTATCCAGACACTTGAGGATATGTTGAGGGCTTGTGTGCTGGATTGGAAGGATGATTGGGAGAGCCATTTACCTCTAGTGGAGTTCGCATATAACAACAGCTTTCATGCGAGCATTGGCATGGCTCCATTTGAGGCTTTGTATGGTAGGCCTTGCAGATCTCCTTTGTGTTGGGAGGAGACCGGTGATAGGAAGTTGATCGGTCCGGAGTTAGTTCAGGAGACTTCGGATAAGGTCCAGCTTATTAGAAAGAGACTTATTGCGGCACAGGACAGACAGAAGAGTTATGCCGACAACAGGAGGAAGGATTTGGAATTTGAGGTAAGTGAGCATGTCTTTTTGAAGATTTCGCCTACGCGTGGTGTAGTTAGATTTGGCAGGCATAGTAAGTTGAGCCCTAGATTCATTGGCCCGTATGAGATTCTCCGACGATTGGGCAACATGGCATATGAGCTAGCTTTACCTCCAGCATTGGCTATCGTTCATCCTGTTTTTCACGTATCTATGCTCAAGAAGTATGTCAGAGATCCGTCTCATGTTATTAGCCATGAGCCAGTGGAAATCCAGCCAGATCTTTCTTATGTAGAGCAACCAGTAGCTATTCTTGATCGGAAGGTTCAACATCTCCGGAACAAGAGCATTGCGTCAGTAAAGATCTTATGGCGTAACTTCTCGCGAGAGGAGGCTACTTGGGAGCTTGAGGATGCGATGAGAAAGAAATATCCTCAGTTGTTTGAGTAGTGTCAGTCTAACTTCGAGGACGAAGTTTCTTTAAGGGGGAGAGGGTGTAAGGCCCTTGATTTTCATCTTGCTTGCTTAAGTATATATATATATGCGTATAAGTGTATACTATTGATGTATAGATTATTGTGGATAAGTATTTATTTATACAAATTGTATGAATTAGTATTATTGTAATGTACATATTGTATACAAGTATATATATACATATACATATATATATATATATATATATATATATTATATGTGTGTGGTGTTATAAATTCTGCATATTTTAAGTGAAGATTTTGTCGGCCAGTCGGCGTCAACATCGGCTGACGTTTACTAGGATTAGGCGGCAATATCGATGGACGCCCACTTTGGATAGGCGACCATAGATATGGACGCCAATATCCCAGACCAGTTACGTTTCCAGATCCGGAAACGCCTCCGGAAATTTAGCCTTTTGTTTTAGAAACCCTTCCCAACGGCTCTAAGACTTACCCCTTTAGCATGTCCGACCCCCAACCCTTTATATTACCCAGTTTTCGGCCAGATCCATCCCTTTTGACTCTTGGGTCAAAAACCTAGCTCTTCTATGCGAAAACCCCAACTTGAATCTGAGAGATCTGATTTCGGGAGGCTTCATCCGGTGATCTGCATCGACTGGTGACAACTCTGAACATCCGGGAACGACTCCCCACGCTGGTGTGCAGTGAAGATCAACAGAGAACCCGAAGAAGGAGGGATTTGAAGACTCTTTGGCACAGGCCGAGGAGGGCTTCTCCGGCTTGAATCGTCACTTGTGGATTTTACAAGAGGCAAGTACCCCACTCACATCAACCCTACATGTGTCTAGTATGTCCCAGGAATTTTACGGATTTTTCTCGTGTCCTGGAACCCCCCATTCAAGTGATTTGTTAGCGTTCAGTCTGTGTTTATGCAGACAGGATATTAACGGCAGGATCCCTTGCCGCTAATATCATGTGTTGGCGGCATCATATATTGCCGTTAACCTATAGACGGCTACCCCATGCCGTCAAGTTCTTCAGACTGCAACAGTGTGCAAGTCTGCCCTTCTATAAGCTAATTTTCGAGTTTTTCCGCATGAGGATATACAGTAAATTTCATATAATATGTAAATATACATGTTTGGGTGTACTGTGAGTTATTGTGAATTTTTTTTGTAATTTGCCCTAATTATTAGAATTCTTTGAATGTGTTACCGACAGAATTTTAATCTTGAAAATATCGTTTATGAAATATGTATAGAATTTAACTGCCATGAAATTTCTGTACACTGGTTATGAGATCTGATGCATGATATAAAAATTTGAGTAATTTATAATATCTGTATAGTTTATTAAATTTTCTGAACCGAAAAATAGTTAATATGTCTACTCAATGTAGAAAAGTTAAATATTCATGCAAAACTAGTTAAATTCCTATAAATTGATATATAATTAGTACTGTCGGTATTCATGTATGTAATAAGTTGTGAGTCCAAATAATTAAAATTTTTGTCAGTTTGGCTATTTTTACATTTGATAACATCACTGTTAGCATTTTCAGAAATTATACGTAATTCAAAAAAATGTAAATCTTGGTATGCATGATGGATAAACTGTGATGAATTTCTGGTTAAATTTTAGTACTGAACTGATGACAATAGCTATATAAAATTGTTTTATGTTAGATATTAATAATTAATGCATGTTAATATGATTAGTGTTTAATTCTGCAAATTTCAGCATGATTAGAATTGTTGTAAAACTTGATTAATACTGAAGACAGTAGTACCATGCTAGGTAATACTGAAGAATGTAAATGTGCGAACATGAGACGAATGCGTAAAGATTTTGTATTTAGAAGTGTGTTGAAATTGAGAAAATGTATTAATGTGCCAATGGGTGACACTACTACCTTAGAGGGCTGTGGAACTGTACTGTGGTAAAGTCCCCACGGGAAAGTTCAAAGTGTGTGATGTCCCATGGGCATTGGGATTAAATCCTGGAGGCGAACAAGTATCGCTGGTTAGGGTGGAGAGTGCTTCTCCCGGTTCTGCGCAGTAACTAAGATTTATCACTAGAATGCCTAGGTGATAGATATGTGATGTGATTAGTGTGTGTCCTTCTAAAGTGGTTTGGGCTATGTGTCACGGCATTAAGAAAAAGTGAAAATGTGTTTAAGTGAAAAGAAATGTGTAAATTGTGAACTTGTGTAAGTGAATATGTGTTCATGAAATTCTTATGAAAACATGCAAAAAGGATAAATTTCTTGTGAATGTGACATAATAGTAGCAAAACAGCGAGCTTTTCACCAATGTAAATGTGTTATCTATGTGAGAATTTATTTTAGAATTCATGTTAAATTAGTCGTTATGATATGTGTCAAATTATGTGTAATATGCGTAGAAATTATGCATAGGTCTCTATTTGAATAAACTGTCCATTTCATGCATTAGGTGTTAATGGTGTAGTATAAGGAGATGGCGATTACTTGATACATGTATGTTTAGTGTGCTGGGTGTTACTTGTTGAGTTCTTTTGAACTCATTCTTGCTTCGGCGTACAGGTGCAGACGTTTCTACTTCTTCCGAGGAGATCGTTAGGAGCGACTCGGAGCGAGAGTAGGAGAGATTGTTGTGGATTTGGCATCGTACTTTTCCTTACTTCATAGTATGTAATAAAGACTCTGCGTAGTCTCATGTGGACAATGTACTTATTTTATTTCAGTTAAGAAAATTTAGTTCTCTTTTCTTCTATATGGACTGTGAATAGAATGTGGATGATGGAATAAGATTTCTTTTCAGTTCTTTAAATTCCGCTGTCATGTGATATACTTGTATTTGTGTATGTTTCAGCCTATCGTACTAGTGTTGGGTAAATGTCCCACTGTAGTGATGCTTTCTATATCAACGTGGGTTGGTGGAACCGTACCGATATAAAGAGGGTCGTTACAAGTGGGCTACATTCTTGCCCGGGAAAGAGAAGAAGACCTGGTGGGGTATCCAGGGTGTTGTATTGTCCATAAGGGGGACTGTACCCTTGGTTAGTGAAATCCCAAGAGTTTGCTTGGGGACTGGACGTAGGACTTCCATGTGGGAAGGGCCGAACCAGGATAAATCTCATGTGTCCTTTGTGTGATTGTTATTTGCTTCCGCACTGCTACTCTTCATCACACTAAACTAACCAAACTTTCTAGTGTTAACTTTCTGTGTTTTAAGTTTCGGTTTCAGATTTCAGAAAACATATTCACCCCCCTCTAGGTTATCTTGCTGCCGTACCAGAAGGGCCAACAAGTGGTATCAGAGCGGTCTCTGAACTTTCAAGAAGATCCAAGGATCTTAGAGCAAAGATCCATGGCAGCTCAAGGATATGCTGAAGGTCAATCAGTCACCAAACCTCTATTCTTCGATGGAGAGGACTACCAATATTGGAAGATGCGAATGGAATGCTTCATTCGAGGCACAGACTTTGATCTATGACAGGTAATAGAGGTAGGTGATTATGTTGTTGTTCCTGCTGAAGGCACCACTGCCATTACAGCTGCTAATAAAAGTAAACTATCTTTAAATTTTAAGGATAAGAACTATTTATGTTGTGTTTTATCTAAAAAGGAATTTAGTAGAGTATCTGCATGTAAATCTTCTAAAGAAATATGGGATAAACTGCAGATAACTTATGAAGGAACAGATAAAGTGAAACAAACTAGGATAGACATTCTTGTTTCACAATATGAACAATTTAAAATGCTTCCCAACGAAAATATTACTACTATGTATAATAGATTTTCAAGCATAGTAGTAGGCTTAAATTCACTTGGTAAAATACTTTCTAATGAAGAAACCGTCAGAAAAATACTTAGATCCTTAACTATTTCATGGACACCTAAAGTAACTGCTATTGAAGAAGCCCATGATTTAACCAAACTTTATGTTGATAACTTAATAGGTTCTCTCATGGCACATGAAATTAATATGGAGCGACTATCTGAAAGCTCTTCTAAGAAAAAGTTTACTAATGCTCTTAAAGTTCCAGCTACTCCTTCCACTTCTTCCTCTTCTTCTAGTTCAAAAGATGCAGGTTCTGAAGACAGTGGTGTAGATGAAGTTCTATTCAAACTTCAGAAGATTCTCAAGAAGAAGAAAAATGGATCAAGAAGGATCCAAAGGAAAGAGAAAAAGGAAAAAGAACCAGTCTGCTATGAATGCAGAAAACCTGAACATCTGAGACCAGATTGTCCAAGGCTCAAGAAGACTGGTCAAACCGAAAAGACCAAGAAGCAGCACAAGAAATTTAAAAGAAAAGCTATGGTGGCTGCTTGGGAAAATGATGAGGCCACAAGCTCTGAATCGGAGAAAGAGCAGGTAAATCTAGCCCTCATGGTAGAACTAGATGAGGTACATTCTGACCTATTTTTTGATTCATGCACAGATTCAAGACTTAGAAGAAGTCTTTAATGAACTGTATGAAAAACATAAGGGTGTTGTAAAAGAACTAAAAAATCTGAAAAACAACACTACTTGCTTGGAAAACACCAATTCTGATCTTAAATCCGAATTGGAACAATTAGAAGAACAATTAAAAGAATGTAAAGAAAATAATCATCTTTTGAATGAAGATTTGAAAAACAAAAATAATGAGAAATTAGAATTAGAAGAAAAATTAAAAACTCTCACTGAAGAAAATTTTTATTTAAAAGAATCAGTTAGGAAATTAACTAAAGGAAAAACATCTCTATCCCTATGCTTAAAAGGATCAAAATCTGGAAATGACAAACAAGGGCTTGGTTATACACCTCCAGATAAAGGAAAACAAGTCACAAACTCAGGAAAATATCCATTACCAAAATTTGTAAAAGAAACCACCATACCTCAGAAAAAGGCACCTGAAATAAACAAGCCTTGTCAAAAGAAAAATGTTTCTAAAAATCATGTTCTAATCAGGAATCACAAAGGCAATAAGAACTGCAAAACAAACTATATCCATTGCTGCTCTCATTGCAATAAACTAGGACACATAGTAAATACCTGCACAACTAGGCACCTAGTTTGGATTCCTAAAGGCTATTTTTATAACGATCAAGGACCCAAACTATTTGGGTACCTACTTCTGAGTAGCTCATTTGCAGGATAGCCTTGGGGCATCAGGAACAAAGGATGCTCAAGGCACTGAAGACTGCCAACTCTTCATTATACTCATACCTGAAGAGGGAGTAGTCAGTTTTTTATATATATGAGTTAATATCACTAACAATTATCTGCAAGTCTTTTTCAAGAGAAGTCTCTCATTAAGGGGGAGCCTTGTACTCAGGGGGAGCAAACACTAAGGGGGAGTAAGTTACAAATATCAAAATTATTGAACCCATAAATGGTAAGAAATCTTCAAAGGGGAGAGAATGCATGGTAAGATCTTTCATTTTTGGTTAGTGACAAAAAGGGGGAGAATTTGTATGATCTATGAATTTTCTGTAGTTTTTATGCATTAAATTTTTTAACAGAAAATTCTCATAAATATTGTCATCACCAAAAAGGGGGAGATTGTTGAACCACTCCTTGATTGTCCTTATATTTTGGTGATAACAAAACTTATGTTTAATATCATGTTTCATCAGTGTCGCATCAATCTCATAGCAAATTGTTATGTATTCACATCAATTTCAGTAGAGCTATAACGATTTGTTAAGTGAATACAAAGAAATCGATCTCAGAACGATTCGTTAAGTGATTACAAAGAAATCGATGTCAGAACAATTCATTAAGTGATTACAAACAAATCGATCTCATAATTATTTGTTAAATAATTGCATAAGAAATCGATCCCATAACGATTTGATAAGTGAGAACATCGATTTCTGTTAAGCCTCATAACGATTCGGTTTTCGCATCCATTTCGTTAGTAAAAACAACGATTCGATCTCATAACGATTTCTTAAGTAAGCGCAACGATTTGCCCTCACATCGATTTGCCTTTCTCATTAAGGCTCACATCGATTTGGTTCTCATAACAATTTCTTTAGTGAGCACATCGATTTGCTTATAACTTCATAACGATTTACTTTCTAGTGATATATTCATCACAACGATTTGATAAGTCATCCTTACATCGATTCACTTCACTTTAAACTTAGATTTCTTATAATCTTCTGAAGTGATATCTTCTGACAGATAAGCTGCATGCTTGTTTCAGAATCCTATCAGAAATGTTGGGTTCACATTCTAAATCATAAATACAACATGTTTTTGTTGATGATCAAAGATGAACAAAGTAAACAAGTGAACAATGTGAATTGAGTTTAAAATTGCATAAGATCTTGATACATATGACTTGTCACAATATGTTGGTATAATGCTTGGTTATAAATGACTATAATGTCTCACTAACTATGTTCAATAATGTAGGAGACACACTACTCAAGACATGTACCAACAACATGTAGAAAAGGTCAACAAATGTCAAAAGACAGTGTACCTGTCGACAGCACCAAGGACCCTGTCGACAGATACACACAGTCAGCACTCAACAGACTCTGGAAGACAAGCCCTGTCGACAGCAGCCAGACACCTGTCGACAGAATTACACAGTCAGACACTTCAGGTTTCTGGAAAACCAGGTACCTGTCGACAGCACCAAAAGACCTGTCGACAGATGTACTCAGTCAGAGCCAAACCTGAACTTCCAGACTTCTGTCAAATGACAAACTGTCAAGACCTGTCGACAGCAGCCAGAAGACCTGTCGACAGCCGACCTGTTGCTTCAAATACGGGAAGTTTGGATGTTACCAAACTTGGTGTTTCCATGTACCACGTATCTCCATATGTAAACACCAATATATAAGCAATCTTTTGAAGCTATTCACGTACACAAGCAGCCTCCAAGCAAGAACCCTAAAAGTCTCTCAAGAAAAGTCTTGCCCTGCTGCTCTGCTTCTACCTGCTGCCCAGATTCAACAAGAGAAGTCTTCCGTGCAGCGGTGAAGTCTGAACGTCGTGGATTCAAGCCTCTCCATCAACTTCTGATCATCAAGACGAAGCTTGAAGTCTACCCAGACGTTCATCAGAAGAGTTTTCAATTGGATTTGATCCTCAACTCTCAAACTCTTCTCTGTTTCACTTTTATCCATACTTGTGTGTGTGTGGTGTGTTTCAAGCAGTCCTTGTGCTTGATACACGTGTGTGTGTTGTTCTGATCGTGGTTACACATCAGAGAACACGTGTGTGTGTGAGTTGTAGTTCTTGAACTAGCTCATAAGCAGATTGTTCTGCGTGTGTGTGTGGCTCGTGGATGTAGGATACACGAGTTGTGTATTCCGAACCACGTAAATCGTTGTGTCTCGTGGTTTGAACGTTTCTACGTTAGATGTTTGGTAGGCACGGGGCATATACACACGTCTAATCATCTGTTTGATATCTATCATCGAATCACACACATCCCACACTAAGTTTAGTCCTTGCCATAACTTCTAGTAATTTGTATCTTATCGAAAAGAAGGCAACAAGTGTTCTTAATAGGCAGTAATCTATTCAACCCCCCTTCTAGATTACCATATAGGGAATTCCGCAACACTTCAATTGTATCAGAGCGAGGTTTCTCCGTTTACTGTCACATCTATTTGATCTTACGATCAGGAGATCCTTGATCTTATGGATTCTAGTAAGGGGTATATGGCCGAGGGACATTCAGTCACTAGGCCACCCTTCTTTGATGGCACTGACTATCCCTATTGGAAAAACCGCATGCAGGTGTTTCTACGTGCACAAAACTTTGAATTGTGGAAGATAGTCAGAACAGGACCATATGAATTGCCTCAAGACGAAGATACATGGACTAAAGACCAGATTGCCAAAGGGACTCTCAACTGGAGCGCCCTCAACATGATGCAGTGCGCGGTCCATCCAAAGGAATACTCGAGGGTCTCCACATGCACCTCAGCTAAGGAGATGTGGGACAAGCTCGAGTTAATATATGAAGGTACGTCTGAGGTGAGAGAATCTAAGGTAAGCATGCTAGTCTCAGAATATGAAATGTTTAAGATGAATCATGATGAGACAATATCTGACATGTTTGCTAGATTCATGGTTCTGATAAATGGACTAAAAGGTCTTAAAAAGGAATACTCAGAGAGTGATTTGGTGAGGAAGATACTTCGGTCTCTTCCATCCTCATGGAACACCAAAGTCACTGTCATTGAGGATTCCAAGAATCTTTCAACCATGAAGGTGGATGAATTGATTGGTTCTCTCATGACCTATGAATTGAATGTGAAAAGGAAGGAAACTGAAGAGAACCCAAGGAAGTCCATTGCTTTGAAAGCTTCCAAGAAAGTCTCTTCAGATTCCAAAAGGAGTACTCAACAGGAAAGTATTGAGTCTGAATCCTCTAGTGATAGTGAGAATGACGAGATGGCCATGCTCACTAGACAATTTAAGAAGTTCCTTAAATTCAAGAAAAGAGGTTCAGGAAACTCAAAACCGTTCCAAAAGGGTACCAACAGATTTGATTCACCTAACAAAAAATCTGATGTGGTTTGTTATGAGTGCAAGAAGCAGGGGCACATGAGAGGAGAATGCCCCGAGCTTAAGAAAAAATTGAAGAAAGACAAATTCACGTTCAAGAAAGCCAAAGCAATGTTGGCTTCATGGAGCGATGAAGATGAGGACAGTCAAGCCACCTCGGAAGATGAAGAGATTCAGTGTCTCATGGCGAAGAGTGACGATTCAACCGAGGTAAACTCTTCCTTCGAGAATTTTTCTATTGATGAATGGGAAGAGGCTTATACTGTACTATTTGAAAAATTTTGTGAATTTAAGTCTGAAAACAAAGCACTTAAGAAGAAAATGAATTTCCTTGTTCATGAATCAAACAACAATGAAGAAATTGAGTCTCTGAACAAGGTAATTGATTTGATGAAAATTGATGAACAAACCCACAGTGATGAATTGGATAGCATGAAACTTAAGTATCAAGAAGTTCAAAAGGAAAGAGATGATCTAATAAACTCTCTTGAAATTCTTAAAGGTGAGCATGCTAATCTGAAAGAGAAATTTGAAAAAGCTGAAACAGAACTAAAAGGCAAATCAAAAGATCTATCAAGTTTTGTAAAAAGCAAACAGAACTTGGATGCAATCTTAGGTTCAAATGTTTTTGTTGCAAGACATGGGATTGGATTTCAAAATCCAAAGCCAAAGGTAATTGGCAAAAATCTGATGACTGATTTCATTGATCCAACCCCAAGCTCTAGCAAACCAAACCCTTCAAAGAAAAGGAAAAATCAACACAAGGGTAAAAAACAGGAACCTAAAGTCACCAAATTTGTTCCTAGTCAACATGAGGAATTTGCTACAAGCTCTAAACAGGGCCGTCCACAAGACAAACAGCAAGTTCCCAAAGCTAGACTTACAAGGGAACAAAAGGGTAAGATGCCTATGGATGCTTCTAAAAATGTCAAACCCAATGTTGTTCCTAAATCATCATCATGCAAAATCTGTAAAAAGATTGGACATAATGAAAAACAATGCTGGAATAAACCAAATCAAATGAAAATCAAACAAGTTTGGATTCCTAGGCACTTGTTATTTGGCATGAATGATTTAATGGGACCCAAAGTAATTTGGGTACCAAAACCTCTTGCTTGATCCACCATGCAGGAATGCCTAGCAGCCCACAATCAAAACAAATGGTACCTGGACAGTGGCTGCTCGAGGCATATGACGGGCGACAAAGCTAAATTCAGTTTGCTTGTGGAAAAAGACGGAGGTCAAGTGATCTTTGGAGGTAACAACAAAGGTCAGATAATTGGCTCAGGTAAAGTTGGTAAGTTTGCCTCTAACTCTATAGACAATGTGCTACTAGTTGATGGCCTTCATCACAATTTGCTTAGCATAAGTCAATTGTGTGATAAAGGTCATAAAATTGTCTTTGAATCCAATTCATGTCAAATTCTTGATAAGGAAACAGGAAGCCTAAAATTTTCTGGAAAAAGAATGAACAACATCTACATGGTTGACTTAGATGATCCAGAAAATAACAATTTGTGTCTTGTAGCAAACAAACAGGACGAGCTTACATTGTGGCATCGTAGGCTCGGTCATGCTAGTTACAATGTATTGCACAAGATCATGAGGCTTAAGTTGGTAAGTGGTCTTCCTGAAATTTCCTTTAACAAGAATGAAAATTTCTGTGATGCATGTGCACAGGGAAAACAAACCCGGAAATCCTTCAAATCAAAGGCACCGGTAAGTTCTTCCAAAGCTTATGAACTCTTGCACATGGACCTATTTGGACCTACGAGAACACTCAGTCTCAATGGCAAGCGTTATGGTTTTGTCATTGTGGATGACTTCTCTAGGTTCACTTGGGTAAAATTCCTGGCTCACAAGAATGAAGCATTAAGTGTTTTTGAAGAATTCTTCAACAAAATTGAGCATGGGAATGTCAATAAAATCTGCTCCATCCGCACTGATCACGGGGGAGAATTTGACAATAATTCCTTCTCCGAATTTTGCAGGAACCAAGGTATAGACCACCTGTTTTCCTCCCCGAGAACTCCCGAGCAAAATGGAGTTGTGGAGAGAAAAAATAGAACCTTGGTGGAGATGGCTCGTACGCTTCTGGTCGAGAATCAATTAGCACGAACCTTTTGGGCAGAAGCGGTAAACACATCTTGTTACATCCTTAATCGAGCCATGGTAAGACCCGTATTCAAGAAAACTCCTTACGAACTTCTGAAAGGTAAGAAACCCACCATTGGGTACTTTAAAGTTTTTGGTTCAAAGGTGTTTATTCATAACAATGATAAAAATGACTTGGACAAGTTTGAAGCCAAAAGCGATCAAGGTATTTTTCTTGGATACTCTGAACATTCTAGAGCATATAGAGTGTTTAATCTGAAAACCAGAAAGGTGGAAGAAACTCCACACGTTGTTTTTGATGAATCTCAAATCAAGTCTAACAATTCTACTCCTTACAGGTTTGACGATGAATCTGATGAAACAACTCTTGGAGATCTACAAAGCAAATCAAATGCAATCTCTAAGTCAGTTCATAAAGCTAAACGTGGATATCTTCGCAGGTACGATGATGAAGATGACGGACATCTACTCAAAAATGAAGAAGAAATACCTGCACAAGATCCACAACAAGAGGATGAACCTCAACATGAAACTCCTCCAGCCACCCCTCCTCCGGAACAACATCCTCAACTGCAAGATCAACCCGGTCCTTCAACAATCACCAATGTGAGGTACTCTAAAGCTCATCCACTTGAGAATGTCATAGGTGACATAAATGATTCAGTTCAAACTAGGTCTCAAGTTAATCAAATAGTTGAACAGGATCATTTAGCCTTTGTCTCTCAAGTGGAGCCTAAAAATGTTGAAGAAGCATTAAAAGAAAATTCATGGATTGATGCTATGCATGAGGAGTTAGGCCAATTTCAAAGAAATAATGTCTGAAGTTTGGTTCCTAAAACCCCTGAAATTTCTGTCATAGGAACAAGATGGGTCTTTAGGAATAAACTCAAAGAAGAGGGTAAAGTGGTGAGAAACAAGGCTAGACTAGTTGCAAAGGGTTACAATCAGGAATTTGGTGTGGATTTTGAAGAATCCTTTGCACTTGTAGCTAGGCTAGAAGCAGTTAGGATCTTGTTAGCATATGCATGTTCTAACAAGTTCAAACTATATCAAATGGATGTTAAAACTGCTTTCTTAAATGGCTACATAAAAGAGGAAGTCTATGTTTCTCAACCACCCGGCTTTGAGGATCATGATAAACCAAACCATGTATTTAAATTGCACAAAGCTCTCTATGGTTTGAAACAGGCACTCCGAGCTTGGTACGACCAGCTCAGCTCATTTCTGGTAAGCAAAAACTACTCAAGAGGTAAAGTGGACCAAACACTCTTTACAAAGAAAGTCCGCAATCATATCATAGTTGTTCAAGTTTATGTGGATGACATTATATTTGGTTCCACTAACCATTTACTGTGTGATGAATTTTCTAAACACATGCACAGTGAATTTGAGATGAGCTTAATGGGGGAGCTACAATTTTTTCTTGGTTTGCAGGTCAAACAGTTAGAAGATGGATTCTTCATCAACCAAGAAAAATATGTCAAAGAACTTCTGAAGAAGTTTCAGTTTGAACAAGCTAAACATGCTTCAACACCAATGAGCACAAGCATAAAGCTGGAAAATGATGAGAAAGGTAAAATGGTAGATGCCAAGCACTTTCGAGGTATGATTGGCTCACTCCTTTATCTTACTGCAAGTAGACCGGACATACAATTCAACATCTGTCTTTGTGCTAGATATCAATCTAGTCCAAAGGAAAGCCATCTAATTGCAGTTAAGAGAATTTTCAGATATCTCTCAGGTATGCATGATTTGGGTCTTTGGTATCCAGCAGGTAGTAGCTTCAACTTGGTTTCATATTCTGATGCTGACTATGCTGGATGTAAAATTGATAGGAAAAGCACTAGTGGCTACTGCCAATTCTTGGTGGTTGCATGGTTTCATGGGCATCCAAGAAGCAACACTCGGTTGCACTCTCCACTGCAGAGGCAGAATATGTTGCTGCAGGGAGTTGTGCGGCTCAAGTGTTGTGGATAAAAAGTCAGTTGTGTGACTACAACATTGACCTTGGATGCACACCTATCCTATGTGACAACACTAGTGCCATCAATCTTTCAAAGAACCCCATTCAACACTCTAGGACAAAACACATTGAAATCCGTCACCACTTTTTGAGAGATGAAGTAGCCAACAAAGCATTGGAAATTAGCTTCATACCCACTGAAAAACAATTGGCTGATATCTTTACCAAACCATTGGCAGAAGATAGGTTCACCACATTGAGAAGAGAGTTGGGTTTGTGCAAATTGCAATGAAACTTCAAATATTCAAGCATATGTTCCTTATGTGCAATGGCTATGAGGTATATAAAATGGTGATTTGTGGACAAACAAGTTAGGCTTGTTAGAAAACTCTCATTATGCGTGAGAAAACATTCTCCGCCAAGTACCCATGGTCATGTGGCATGAAAGGGACATATACTCTAATATGAGATTAGTTTCTTTACAATTTTGCTCATTCCAAATTCTCCTTGAAAATTTGTCAACTTTTGGTGAAATGTCTTTCTACATGCTTGATGTGCTTCATTGATGGATATATGTGTGCAATTTTGTCTTCATGAACTTGAGTATTTTTGTTCAAACAAGCACACATTATGGGGGAGCAAGTTAAGCTCATATGAATTCAAAATGTGAAGGGAATCACTCAAACTTTGTCTCTCTAAATTCCCTCACATTAATTGTTCAAATATGTTCCTCATTCTTCTCTTAAACTGTCACTGAACATGCCTCTGTCGACAACAACCTCTATCCCTGTCGACAGAAGAGAACAGACAGATCATTCATTCTCTGCACTGTGTGCACCTGTCGACAGGTTCACCATGTCCTGTCGACAGCTATGCACAGTATTCTTCTCCCAGAATCCTCCTTGTTCTGTCTGTGTGCACCTGTCGACAGGCTCACTTTTTCCTGTCGACAACAATTCACAGTCTTCATCTCACAAAACCATCTTTCTTCTGTCTGTGTGATGTTGTCGACAGGCAATTCATACCTGTCGACAGCAACACTTAAAGTTGGGTTTTCAAGCCTTTGTTCATACATTCAGTGAGCAGGTTCATGGTCAATGCTTAAGGTGTCTATAAGGTGTAAATGCATGTTTTCACACTTCATATACATAACATATTAAATGCTAGTCTTTACACCTCTATGATTTTCACATACTACTCATGTTTGGGTTTAGGATATATCATTTTGGAAACACTTTCACAACTCTCAAGGATATACACCTCACTCCTCTAACTAACCTATTTGTAGGAACACATAGCTCCCAATTGACTTGATAAATATTTTGATCATGGAACTTTATGTCTAACATTGAAAGCTAATCATAACAACCACTTGATCTTGAGCCTTTAGAGCAATACTTGGAGAAAAGCTACCTATTTCTGAAAAATGGCATTCAAATAAGAAAAAGTACAATCAACTGAAAAGTGGAACAAATGTAGAGCTATGTTGAGTTTTGCTGAGTAACCGGGGTGATGGGCATCACCACTGTCTGCCTTCACGTCAAAAGGCTTACTCATTAACTCTATACAACGGTATGCTAGACACTTCCACTCAGTAACTAAGGGTATGGGCACGTGTACTGTTTATCCTCAAGTAAAAAGGTGTGAAGCTCTTAAATACCATTTTGTTCCAATTGTATTTTCCACAAATAATTACAGAAAAATGAAATAGTGTGCAGCCTCCACTGAGTCATAAATCCCAGGGTCACTGGTCTGTATGATTGTCTTGACATAATAGATGTTCATTTCCTAAATCAAGTGACTATCAACAAATTGGAAGTTGTGTTCTCTTACATTGCAATTTAACAAAGATGGGTGAAAGTGCATTATTCTTTCGGTTAGTGAGTGTTTTCTTAATGCTATAACTTCAAATTCCTTGGGTATTATGTTTAAATCATTAAGGAAATTGACAAGGCTTTTCATACACATGCATATGGTGAGTTAAAATATGTGTTCATCTATTAAACACCTTCATTCAACACCAAAGAACAACTGCTCAAAGTTCTACCTCCAACTCACACTCAGAACAGCAAAAAGGGCCAAACTGAAGGCACCTGTCGACAGGTCTCCTGTCACCTGTCGACAGGCGGCGGCAAGTCAGGTTTTGGCAGTCCAACGGGCATAAATCCGAAAACGGATTTTGTGGGGTCCGACCTTTCAAATCTAAACCTACTTTCTATAAGAGGAACCCACGCCCCTTTCCACCCTTTCCACCCTTTCCAAACCTCCTCCTTGCCTCCAACTCTTCAAATCCCCTCTCCAGGGCACCAGAAGAGCAACTCTGCAAACCTGGTGTTTCTCTTATCTTCTCCGTCTCCTTTCTTTCTACCACCAGTCTCTACTTTGAGCAGCAAGATCTCATGGCCCCTCCTGCCAAGAAGATGGCTTCTCGTCGCCGTCCTCGCTCTCCAGACGTCGGTCAAGGTTCTAGGGCTCCTTCGGAACGTCGGACGAAGCACCAGAAAGATCGATTGCCGGAGCTCGTCATCCCGCCTAACCTTCGCCTTCTTGATGTCTACGGCACATTCACGAAGGTCGCGCAGCCACGCTACGTCGACTTCATTACTTTGGAGGACATGTTCCCCAATCTTCAGCCCCTCTTTGACGTCCAGGGTTGGGCACCCTTCTGTTATGCTCACACGCAGTACTCCGCCACTGCTGTGAATGAGTTCTTCACCAATCTCCGACTCACCGCAAGCAATGAGTTATACACCAAGGTGAAGAACACCCCTTTTCATGTTACTCTCAACCTTCTATCCACTGCTCTACAAATTCCAAACACCGGCATGGATATCAGGAATCATCATCCCACTCCCGAAGACTACCATACCCTAATCACTCTGCAGCCTTACGATCCCACTAGTCGTAAGCACATGAATGCAAATTCATTCCCTCCACTTCATCGTCTCATCCATCACATCTTCACTACACTTATCGTTCCCAAGGATGGGAGTCGAGAACTTGTGACTTCTCTTCACAAGTCTCTGCTACATCAATTTCTTCTCGCTGAACCCATCAACCTCCCTCTCCTCATGATCTCTACCTTTCGCCAGTGCGTTCACAGCGCAAAGAGATCTATGCCCTATGCATGCCAACTCACCTCTCTATTTCAGTTCATTGGCATCCAAATCCGTGAGGATGAGATGACTGTTCTTACATCTCGCAACTCATATGATCTTACTGCTGTCCAAAGGATGGGCTACAAGATGATAGATGGTCTTGTTACTCGAGACCTCAAGGGCAAACGAGCAGTTGCTGCTGAGGGTGATGATGAGGAAGAAGAAGAAGATGCAGCTCCAGAAGCTGACGAGGATGAAGACTCCCAGTCTGAGCCACTAGATGCTCCGGGAGATGATGCTCCTGATGTGGCAGTTGCGCCCTCCATTCGAGAATTACTCGCTCAACTCCAACTTCAGATGTCAACTGGATTTGAGAGGATCAATAACAGGATGGATACACTTGACGCCCGCTTGGATAGCATTGCACCTTCGCGTCCGGCTCCTACACCGCCAGCTGATGAGGATGCATAGCTAGCTTAGGTGTCTAGGAGAGTGTCATGTCTTGTTATCCAGTTATCTTAAGTCTTATGTTGTTCTCTTACTTTGATGGTCATGCAATGTCTTTCCCTTTCAAGTTATGTTTTACCTAGCACGTTATGTATGGCTCAATGAAAAATCAATGAAAATTTTTGTCTTCTTGCCTACTACATATGTCTATGGTGTATGCTTTTGGATATTGACAAAAGGGGAGAAAACTCAATTGTGCACTTGCTTACACTTGCTTAATTGATTAATTTTGTCATCATCAAAAAGGGGGAGAATGTTGGGTTCACATTCTAAATCATAAATACAACATGTTTTTGTTGATGATCAATGATGAACAAAGTAAACAAGTGAACAATGTGAATTGAGTTTAAAATTGCATAAGATCTTGATACATATGACTTGTCACAATATGTTGGCATAATGCTTGGTTATAAATGACTATAATGTCTCACTAACTATGTTCAATAATGTAGGAGACACACTACTCAAGACATGTACCAACAACATGTAGAAAAGGTCAACAAATGTCAAAAGACAGTGTACCTGTCGACAGCACCAAGGACCCTGTCGACAGATACACACAGTCAGCACTCAATAGACTCTGGAAGACAAGCCCTGTCGACAGCAGCCAGACACCTGTCGACAGAATTACACAGTCAGACACTTCAGGTTTCTGGAAAACCAGGTACCTGTCGACAGCACCAAAAGATCTGTCGACAGATGTACTCAGTCAGAGCCAAACCTGAACTTCCAGACTTCTGTCAAATGACAAACTGTCAAGACCTGTCGACAGCAGCCTGAAGACCTGTCGACAGCCGACCTGTTGCTTCAAATACGGGAAGTTTGGATGTTACCAAACTTGGTGTTTCCATGTACCACGTATCTCCATATGTAAACACCAATATATAAGCAATCTTTTGAAGCTATTCACATACACAAGCAGCCTCCAAGCAAGAACCCTAAAAGCCTCTCAAGAAAAGTCTTGCGCTGCTGCTCTGCTTCTACCTGCTGCCCAGATTCAACAAGAGAAGTCTTCCGTGCAACGGTGAAGTCTGAACGTCGTGGATTCAAGCCTCTCCATCAACTTCTGATCATCAAGACGAAGCTTGAAGTCTACCCAGACGTTCATCAGAAGAGTTTTCAATTGGATTTGATCCTCAACTCTCAAACTCTTCTCTGTTTCACTTTTATCCATACTTGTGTGTGTGTGGTGTGTTTCAAGCAGTCCTTGTGCTTGATACACGTGTGTGTGTTGTTCTGATCGTGGTTACACATCAGAGAACACGTGTGTGTGTGAGTTGTAGTTCTTGAACTAGCTCATAAGCAGATTGTTCTGCGTGTGTGTGTGGCTCGTGGATGTAGGATACACGAGTTGTGTATTCCGAACCACGTAAATCATTGTGTCTCGTGGTTTGAACGTTTCTACGTTAGATGTTTGGTAGGCACGGCGCATATACACACGTCTAATCATCTGTTTGATATCTATCATCGAATCACACACATCCACACTAAGTTTAGTCCTTGCCATAACTTCTAGTAATTTGTATCTTATCGAAAAGAAGGCAACAAGTGTTCTTAATAGGCAGTAATCTATTCAGCCCCCCTTCTAGATTACCATATAGGGAATTCCGCAACACTTCAAGAAAAATATATGACCTATCAATTTTAGCATGTTAACAGAAACACAGTAGTATGCACTGTTATCTAATAAACACTCTTTTGTGCTAACACTCTCTTCTATGCTTACAGACCTCGAAGACCACCAAAGGTTGATCGAGATAAATGAAGAACAACGGCTAGAACTCCAACGGATATCCTCAATGGATTTATTTCAAAGCCGCTATATAAGATGAAGAGAAGCTGAAGAACAATAAAGCCCTTTCCTGAATATCTTTGAAGGAGTGTACAACTGAGAGAAGCACCTCAACTCCACATACACTCATAGAGAAAGAGAGAAAGAGCCAGAGCCAAAGAAGAAGCGATCAAAGCATCTCCAGCAGTCAAGCTTCCTTCGAGCTTTCTTTTCTCTCTTCATTCTCCCTGTGCTTTGTTGTAAATCTAAGGGAGAGTTCTTTGCTGAGAGTTTCTCCTTGTTGGGTTCATATGTTCCAACTCTCAACCTATTCTTTCTTTTCTAAAGAAAGACTTCTGTCCATCTGTAGGACTATATATAGTGTTGAACCTAGCTAGAGGTTAGTGTCTAGCAAAACCTTGTTGGGGTTTGTACCAACAGGACCTAGCTGGGGGTTTAAGTCTAGCAGAACCACACTGGGGTTTATTCTAGTAGGTTTGCTTCTGAACCTGTAAAAGAAGTGGGTTGCCTTCTTGCCCGGGAAAGAGAAGAAGACCTGGTGGGGTATCCAGGGTGTTGTATTGTCCATAAGGGGGAATGTACCCTTGGTTAGTGAAATCCCAAGAGTTTGCTTGGGGACTGGACGTAGGACTTCCATGTGGGAAGGGCCGAACCAGGATAAATCTCCTGTGTCCTTTGTGTGATTGTTATTTGCTTCCGCACTGCTACTCTTCATCACACTAAACTAACCAAACTTTCTAGTGTTAACTTTCTGTGTTTTAAGTTTCGGTTTCAAATTTCAGAAAACCTATTCACCCCCCTCTAGGTTATCTTGCTGTCGTACCAGAAGGGCCAACATTCTCTTCAATTCTCACCTTGGTCAATGACCATAATATGCCTTGTGTATCAAAGTGAAGGCGGGTAGTGTCATGTAATGACTAGTTTTGTTCTTCCTCATGTAATGCAAGCACCATTTTCATGTTAGTAATGTTCAGTCTAACAACCACCCTACCATTGATGTCAAACATCTTGCATCCTCAACTTTGAATGTAGGAAGTGCACTTTAACATGGGTAAATATCATTGTTATGTTGTATGGGTTGGCTGCTGGCCGAGAATCTACCTCACTTTGGAGGAGTGTTTTGTTGAAGTTAATGGATACCCGAGAGCTAGGTTCAAAGGCTTCCACTCTATGGAGGTGGCTGAAGCTGCTTACAATGGCTCAATTGGAGATTGGTCTACCAAGCACCAGATCTAAGCCCATGGACAGTTGTCCAGGCAGACCGCACCATGTGGAGAAGGACAAGAAGTTGCGACATCTAATTATAACTCGCATGCCTCAACAATAGTCTTTCTTTGTGTGATGTTATGGTGCTTCTTGATTGTAATGTTTCTCTTAGGTTTCATTGTCATGGGCTTATTTCCATCTTATTTTTACGTTGTTAGCTCATGTATTCAAAGGTGAACTTATCCAATTTGTGTCATGTTTTGATGTTTCACTGTTTGTCCTAGGAACACAGTTTATGATAATGAAAGCCTATTACAAGTCCTACTTAATTCATTGTAGAGTTTGTGGACATGATTTTGGATTGCATGTATGAGGATGAACCTGTCATCGACGCTGTAGCAACAACCATTCTCGAGGAAATTCAGAGAGATATGCAGTATAGGGTACCTAGGCAACCAATACATACATCCACCCACACTAGCCATGTATGGATAAATGACGTACTTAATGGGCATGAGGAACATTTCTATAATGTGTTTAGGGTTCACCCTCATATGTTCTTTGCATTGAGAGATGAGCTACTAAGGAGGACGTTGATTGCAAGCTTACGTTACATGACTGCCAGTGAACAATTAGCAATGTTTTTATACACAGTTGGTCATGGGATGACAACTGGTACATTATGCGAACACTTCCAACACTCATTACAAATGATTAGCTACTATATTAACAAGGTAACATTCGCAATAGCTTCTTTGAAATATGATCATATATTCCTTCCAACAGCAAGTCAAGTGAACGGAGGCCATCCTCGTATACATGGTTCAGATCGATATTTTCCTTACTTTAAGGTAATTATCATTGTACTTAGTTCATTTACTTATGCAAGAAAAATATGCCTACAATCCATTATGTTCTACATACTGCTTTAGGATGCTATTGGGGAGATTGATGGGACGCACATTTCTGCAAATACATGTACGGAGGACCATGCTCGCTTCAGCAATTGAAAACAACACATCACACATAATGTGATGGCTGTTGTTTCTTTTGACATGTTTTTTCAGTATGTGGTTATAGGATATGAAGGTTCATCCGCAGACATTAAAGTATTGAAATGGGCTATTTTGAAAGGAGGGTTTAGAGTGCCTCGAGGAAAGTACTACTTGGTTGATGGTGGATATGCAAATACATCTCCATTTCTAGCCACATATCGGGTTCAGAAATATCATTTGTCAAGGTTCAAGAATCGCAACCAACTATACACAAACAAGCAAGAGAAGATCAATCATCGGCATGCCAAGTTAAGGAATGTAGTGGAGCGCACGTTTGGGGTTTTGAAGATGAGGTTCCAAACTTTGCCTGAGGGGAACATGTATCCATGGAGAACACAAAGAGATATTATTGCAGTACTTTGTGTTGTTCATAATTTCATTCGTTGTGAGCAAGGATACGATTTTTATTTCAACCGGGTAATAGATGAACATTTGGACAATGATGGAGTCGGGAATGATGATGTGCCAACTGACATCATCATTAATTCAGCCGCCACTATAGCTGAGGAGGTCCTATGTGAACAAATTGCAGATCAGCTTTGGGTTGTTGGCAATAGATAATCCTAATTCTGTATTCGTGAATGTCATTTACACATGTTCTTGTTACTTACATCTAAACTTGTTCATGTTGTTTCCTGTTGGTAATTTTAATTAGACAATGTTATCAGCTTCCCCACTTGTCATAGCGTGTTGAATTGTTTCATTGAACAAAGTAATGGAATATGAACGTCCCATCCCATAGCGTGACAAGTGATGAAAGGTCAACTGAAAGAAAATTCGACCAAAGGTTTGGCTTTCTTTAAAAAATAGTTTATTTTACTGTCAGACTGATTATTGCATGCACTATATTATGTTGTTGTAGGAAGGAACATGTCGTCCAATGAAATGGATTTCACATTTTTTGGAATTGATGAATGATGAGTTGATGATAGGAGCAGGAGAATATCTGCAATTCAATCCAGAGACATGGGAGTTCATGACTCGGGCTTTCAATGCTATTACAGGAGTGAATTACTCCATTAGCACGATGAAGCATAGAATGCCATTTTACAAGATCGTGTACTACACCGTCGAAGACATGGTTGGCAATGCTGGATTTGCATGGGATGTCGATGACTGTTTAGTGCATGGGAATAACCTGTAGTGGAATGGTTATATAGTGGTATGCTTCTTCCCCAACTCAGTCCATTCCTCTTCCATATTAAGGGCGCATGTTTTGTCATTGTTGGATATTTTACTCTGAGTGTTTTTAATTTGTTTTGCAGAGAAACTCATCAGCGGATTGGATTCGTGGTAAGAAAATTCCATGGTACGAGGAGTTGGTGCAAATCATGAAGGACTCTAGTTTAGACGAACATGAATGTTTGGGAGCTAATCAATCTGGGTCATCCGGGCTTATATCTTTTGGGCATGAATGTTGAATTAAGTATGTGCCTGTACTGTGACTTTTTTGTAAGCAATTGTGTTAAGACTGCTTCCTAGTCCTATATGTTTGAATCTTATGTACGTTTGAACCTTGTTTTTGGGTTGTAATTACGTTTTAAGTTGGTTGTGCTTGTTATTAGTTTGCTTTGTGTGGAATACCAAAGTTACTTTAGAGGCAGTTGTGAGCATTTTGTAAGCATGTTACTGTTGAATCTCTTGTACATGGTGTTCAAATTAGCGTCGTTGTTCCTACGTCAAGATAGTTTCATGTAAAACATTGTTTCTTATTAAAGTGTTGATTTGATTTTCCAATGTCTATGTTTGATTCAATTTTAGGTAACAGAGATTATTTATGATCACAATGTCAAATGGAAGAGTCGGTTTATAATTGCATTATCTAATTAATGGCACTTAGGCTATGTTAATTTAATAAAGTGTATTTAAGAAGTACTCAGTTCATAGGACCTTTTATAGACTTATTTTTTGCATGCCAGGAAATGAATTGCATTTTACGTTTTCTTTGTCTTGGGTTGGTTTGGTAACGTGATAAGGGGGTTTATCTCCTTTTTATCACCAATTTTATGTGCACAAGTAGTTTGACAACGTGTTTAGTTTATCCCTGGATGATAAAAATTATCCAAGATAAAAAAGTGATAAAGGGGTGATAACTATCTCTCCCATGTGGGCATGATAAAAATTAGCTCTATGGATAACTCATTAAATATTATTATTGTACTCTTGAAAATTGTGTGTGTATTATACATAGATAAATGGTGTCAAATAAAGGATAAAGAGGTGATAACTATACATACTATATCACATCACATCACATCACATTAAAAGTTATCTCCTACATAATTATCCTTCATTTAAATCATCTCAAACCAAAGTAACCTCTAAACGTGAATAACTTATATCCGATTTACTTATACCTATCTACTTATCTCATTATCAAAGAGGCCCGAAACTATTAGTGTTTTTGATGACTTATTTTTCTCCTGGAGCCATTTCTTTAGTTGACAAATGTATACCAGTCCCTTAGCTAAAGGCACCATCAGAAAATGTAAATTCCTTTGGCATTCATGTAGTTTATACACACCCATTCCCGTTTCATGTGCTCTTATTTCTTTTTGGTATTGTTTTGCATGCCTTTACAATGCTACTAATACGTTTGATAACATTAATTTTTATCAAACCTGCATAGCTCCTCTGCTTTTCCTGTTACCTTTAACAAAAATACCTACAAGTTATACCGTACTTCTAAAAAAAAAAGAAAAAGGGGTGGGGGAATGCCAAACATCTCCTTAGGTGTTCCTGCAGTTTTAACTTATCTTAAAATACTCCTCACATTGTGAAATATTTTTATTTTTGTTAATGAAGAATCTAGAGTAATGACTTAGGACTCAATACTCAACATCAAGAGGTCAAGGGTTCGAGTTTTGTCATAGCCGTGGTATTTTACACATTAATTTTTCGGCTACCTGATAAACTTCAAGTGGGAAGGAGTATATTATAAGAGACACTAGATAATCCCCCTCCCACTGAAATGGGAAGAATTGAATCTACCACCTATCTTTAGAGTTACCAACTCTCCCATGCCACCCCCTCCCCCCTTTCAGTATTATCGACATCCTGAAATATATTGCGCACCCATGAATGCTCGGTAAATTGCACTTACCAAGAAGAAGAGAAACAAAATAGGTAGGTTGCCCCAAGAGTTAATTAAATTGCTTTCTGTAATAAGCTACACATAAATGATTGATGACATTTGCAAAGGTCTCCCCTGTTATTATTATTTATTAGTCATAGTATAATGACAGTATGCAGAGAAATATCTTTATTATCGCAAAAGAGATGTCATTGAAACTTGTGAGGGGAGTTCATGCGTGGGCGTCCAGCGCTGTACACTTGTGTACGCATATGCATTGGAACTGAAAGGTTCCCGCGCACCTGCCACTAATTTTCCCTTCTTTGATGCATTGGCCGTTGCATTTGTCGTCGCTCAGGCAGAGGCCCTTGCATATGCCGCACGGAACATCACATAGTTTCACCTGCCCGTCTGCATCAAGAAGCAGTTACATTTATCTCCATACTAGTTGAAAACTCGTGCGATGCACGGTAGTTGTTTATAAAATATTAAGATAAATAAATAATATTATTTATAAAAGTATATAATTTTTATTACAAAATTTTTGTTAAACTAAACAGAAAAAGTTTGTTCTTAAAACAAAGGAAGGTGGACTGCACGAAGGTAGGCTTAAAATTGAATTTTTTTCCTAAAAAGTTATGGTCTGCTCGGTTTAGCAAAATTTTTTAGATTGTGAATATCTTACCTTGTTTAGAAAGATTTCTTCGTTGATTTAGGTGACAATTAATATTTGAGACTTGCCTTACGAGAGGTGTGTTAAAGTTGATAGATTTATTATTTTATGTTAACTGCTATATGTTAGGATTTATTTACCCGAATTTTGCTTAATCATATTTAGCTGCGATATAGATAGATTTAGTGGGGAGGTTTAGGCGGGAAAACTCTCCTTCTGGTGCTGCCACGTGGCTGCTCCAGAACTGAGTTTTATTAGAACAGTATAGATGTTTGATGTGGGGGGGAAGATAGAAAAAAAGAGAGGAAAAAAAGCACAATAACCTACAAGGCATAACGAGCATCATGAGAAGGCAATAAAATATCACGTGGGCTTTGAGAACACCCATATCTTCCAAACAGCTCGCTCTCTCGCTTACAAATGGCTCCTCTCTCTCTCTCTCTCTCTCTCTCATGCACAAAATGAGCGGCGAGCGTATGTGCTTATATAGTAATCAAAAGAAGTGAGTGGGGGAGGGATTAGGGAAGTAAGTGTTTGGGAACTTCACAAACGGGGATCCCGGGCATCAATAGCAAAATACATGCTTTCCAGTTTGCAAGATTTACTCAATCAATAGAGTGATCATGATACAACGTATACCGAGTCCACTTTTTTGCAAATCTCTCTTTTGGGTTTAAAGATATAACCGGGATCCGAAATCCTTCCATAACATTGGATTTCGATAATCAATGATGAATGGCTAGTTGTGTGGATCAACTATCTATCATATGTGTCATGACATGACTTTTCTGGATCCGTGTTTAATAGTTTTGGAGTAGTGCTCTTGACCAAGAGGTGATTATTGGGCCTTAGACAAGATTTTCGTGTAGTTGTGTGGATGTTGTGGGCCCGAGGTTCTAGCCCAAACAGCGTGTTGGTTCACTGATTATGAACGCGATGGAGCAAGTCATCGCGATTTAAATGCGATGGCCTCTCTCTTTGCAATTCATAGAACCGCCATTGTGTTAAGCGGTGCTTAGGGTTTCGATTGACAATGGCTAGGGTGGTCGCGTTTAACTCTGAAACGTGACGTCACCCTACATTGCAATTTTGATTGTGCATATTTTGCTCTGTTTTGGCCAGACAGAGCAGAGAAACTCTATCCGGTGAAAGGGAGAGGCTGCTCTGGGGACTTTTCGGCGATTTGGCTTCCTGGTGGTTCATGCGACACATGTTCCATGCAAGGATGACATCTGGAGCATGGACACGTCGGCGGCGAGGTGTTCTTCGCGTTCTTCGGGCTCTTTTAGGTTGTAGGGAGACTTCTCCCTTGGTTTAATTCGTTTTAAATAGTTTAAGGGGGTGGGAAGCATATTTGGGTGGTGTGCTTTAATATAGATATCATGTTTACTGTTTTAGTCTGCCATTTGTGTCAGATGTGTATGAGTTTCTCGGTAGAGAAGGTGGGCTTGGCCGTTGAGTTGAGTTCACTATCGCGTTTGAAACGTAACAGGGTTCACAGTCGTGTTCATTCTGTGAACGCGACGTAGTGGGCTGTCACGATTATGGGCTTGACTCCATCTGCTATTTTCGGGACGACGTGGGCTGTCGCGATTTTGACTCTGACTTTCGGTTTGGGTGTAGGCGACGTATTGGGCCGTCGCAATTCTGTCGCGATACTGGGCCTTGTCACATTTTGGTTATGGTCGCGTCCGGACAAGTCGTCACGATTTGAAAGGCAACACCTGTGTCCGTCGCGGTTTAGCCTTTGTGGGGTGTGTTGTGTGCTTGGGCAGTGAGGTCCTGTATGGACTTAGCCTTGGTCTTATGCTGTCTTTTTAAGGTTACTTAAGATGGTTAATGTTAGTAAATGATGTGTAAGATAATGAGTTGGTTTATGATGAATTGATGATTCATGTTAAACATACATAGTGTGTTATTGTATTAAGTTAAGTGGTTAATGTTCATTGTAGTGTAATGTTGCTATGGAGGTCATGAGATGACCAATGATAGGCAAGGTTATTATATGATAATGTGGTTCATGTATATAAAAGTGTGTGTTGGCTTGGAGGTCACATGGTGACCGGTGACTAGGGGTGTTCATGGTTTGATTTATAGGAGATTTTTAAGAAACCAAACCAAACCAAATTCGGACTCAACCTGAATCAAATCAAACCGAAGTCCCTTGAAACCAAACCAAATCAAACCAAATTAAATTCGGTTTGGTTCGGTTTAACTTGAAAATAAATGGGCCTTTAGATTCTCTTAGTCTTAAATAAGATTTTAATCACTTGTTTCTCTAATAAATTACTATCAAATAATATTTGAAATGAAGTATTAAATGTTGATGACCATATTAACCTCCATAATATGTATTTTTACATAAATATATTGAAAAAACTTGATAGATATATACAAATTAAAACTTATTATTGTAATTCGGTTTAATCGGTTTGGTTTAGTTTCTAGAACTTAGAAACCGACCCAAATCAAATTTTATTTTTCAGTTTGGTTTGGAACCAAACCAAATTTTTTCCATGTTCAAACCGAACCAAACCAAACCGAATCGCTCGGTTCGGTTTGATTTTTCGGTTTGAACCGAATAGTGAACACCCCTACCGGTGACGAGCTAACTATGATGTTGATGTGTTGTGGTTTATAAATAAAGGTTGTATAAGTATGTATTGAGGTTTGTGTGTTAGCCGAGTTTGGTGGTCCGGTGCCTATTCCGGAATGCCTCTTTAGTCGAGTACCCCAAGTTCTTTGTGAGCCAAGCACATGTGTTTGTTGTGCTCGGGGTTTGTCTCGGTACGGTGTGTGTACCGACGAGGTCTGTGTCATCTTCTTGGACACCCTCACTCTTGTGTTTGAGTTGTACATTCGACTGAGGGAAAGACGGCAGTAGGGCAGCGACTTGTGTGAGTTGGCTTTGTGTTTGGTCACTTGTAGCGCGCTCGTGGTTGGAGGATGGACACCAGTAGACGTCACTGGTCCCCAGCTAGTCTTATGTTTCCAGTGCCTCACTTTAGGGAGCTCGAGCCGGAGTCCATAAAGGTGCCAGGAATGGGCCTACACCTGCGTGGTCTGCAGGTGTGGTGTTGGTTGGTCTGCACTGTTGGTTGGTTTACTTTGTGTGTTTGTGGAGTGGTAGCTGGACTGTGTCTTTGTGGCTACAAGACTGAGAGGTGGATCTTGTGCTATGTTGTTCGGGTTGGATACTGGTGTCATGAACCAGTAGTCCGTTCCCATGTGGTGGCATCGTTCCTTTCTAACTTATGCTTTGCCACTGGTTGTGGCTTGTGTGTGTGACTCACTAGTTGAGGTTTTACCCATTGGAGTGCTCTTTGGTGGTGACACCGTTTTGATTGTGGTTCCGTGGTGGTACCTCGTGGTAGTAGGTACTTGTACCCTTCGTGGGTAGCTTTGTGTTGTGGTACGTTGTGTATCAGTCTCTTTAGGTGTTGAGGTGGACTTATGTTCCGTGGAGGTCGTGTGGTGTGACCTTCCACACGTTGTGTTTTACCCTTCTTCGGGTAAGTTTCCGATTATGGTTTTAGTGTGTGGTGGATTGGCTTGTTGATGCCAGTCCTGTTACCCTACATGGGTAGGTTGCCTGTGAAGCTTGTAGTCTAGGCAGTGGTTTACCTGTGAGGCTTGTAGCTTAGCCGACCAGATGTTATAGTAGTTTGTCTGTGAGGCATGTGGCCTAGGCATTTCAGTTATTGGACAGACTAGTGGTGCTGTGCTAGTCCTGTTGTTCCTCTTACCTTCCGAGATCTGTGTTAGCTGATGTAATGATGTTTTAATTATTGTTAATCCTGATTGTTGTGAACATGTTATGGTATGGCTATCGGTGTTGCCAGTGAAACCCTTTGGGGTTAAAGTCTCTTCAGTTTTCAGGTGTTGTTTCTGGGAGGTCCCTACTGAGCCAGTGACTTGTTGAGACTCACTCCCTTACAGTTCCTTTCAGGTGTTAGCCGCTTGTGTGGCTTGTGGAGGCGTTGTGGTAGACTTGTACCACCAGCAGTAGAGTTAGTTTCGTTGTGTGAGCTTGTGCTCCCTCGGAGTATGCTCCAGGTAGTTGTACTTTTCTCTTGGACATGTAATAATATATTGGGACAGTTGTACTTTGTTATATGTAGGTATGATTACATGTACTTTCTTGTGTCTCATACAGTTGTGGTTGTCTTTTATATTCTTACTGGACACTTGTGTGCATTATCCCTTGCAAGACTTCGGTCTGCTCGCGGGAGGTGGACTTGGATATGGAGCCTTATTGGGCATAAATGATCAGGGCCATTACAGTTGGTATCAGAGCAATGGTCCAGTTAGAATATGAAAAGACCTTAAGGTTACAATATCCCAAGACATGGTTTAATGTTTACTATTGGTAGTAAGCCTGCGATTTTGTCTGGTTTAAAGTGGTTTTCACGTGAGTTTCTGGCATGTGAATTGTGTGCCTATGTTTGTTAAACTGGCAGTTGTTAGTAATGCCAGAGAAATGGTGTGGTTAGTGGTATAAGTTGAGTGGTTATACCAGTGTGCCAGTTTGCAGTAAAAGTGTAGTTGTTTAAAGGTTCACAGTTACAGAAATTGAAGGAATTAGTGAATTTAGTTATGATATTCAAAAAAGGTAAAGTGTGTTTTGGGAAGGATATGTTCTAAAGGTGTTTTAGTAAGGTACAGAGATAGCAGAGACAGGTTTAAGGTAATGGTGTGATAGAGCGGCAATGGGGACAATGTTATAATAAGGAATAGTGTGTGTCAAGGATTGTTAAGTGTACAAATTGTGGTTGAGAACCTTAGCAGAGGTAATTGTTGTGTTTGAGATTTGTGTTAGTAAGTGTTAAGAAGCAGTTTGGATGATAATGTGATTAGTAATATGGAAGGTTTGGAATAATTGAGTGAGGCAGATTAGCTTCAGATGAGATACTAGTAAACATAGGAGCGGTGATGTGTGGCAGTCAGATTAAGTGTGCTTTGTGATTAGAGGCGGTTGTAGTAAAGAGCTTAAGAATAGTGTTGTTGTGAATAATGATGATAATGGGGAATTTGATATAGAGATCCATCTAAGTATGTGTAGAGGTGACCAGTTGGGTAAAGAAAGAGTAAAGGAAGATCAATGTGCATTTAGATTTTTCTGAGAATTTAAGAAGAAAGATATTCACTTGATAAGTGCCAGTTTGTGAAGATTCCACATAATGATTTGTTAACGAATGCAGTGTTGAAGATAAGATTATTGATGTTTAGTAATTGGGTACAGTCTGTGGAAAAAAAAAAAGAGGTAAGGTTTATGTCAGAAAAGGATTGAGGTTGAGGTTAAAAATGATTGGAATGAGTTCGAACTTTGTGAGTCAGAATAGAAAGAATGAATCAATTGAGAAGCCATTAAGGAATATCAGATTGAGTGGAACAACTAGGTAGATTGTGAAAGGAATTCAGTTAAGGGTTGAATGAAAGGATATTAATGAGTATGTTGTAACAGTTGCATTTTCAATATTTGAGAATAAAGCAGCAATGTGGAATAAAGGAATCAGGCAGAGCAAGTTATTGTATTTAAAGAAATTAGTTTCAGTTTATGGCTATGGCAGTATTTTAGTGAAAGATGATTGTACATTAAGAAGAAGTGCAGTGAGAATGGTACAGTGGACTTGTAGAAATGATATTTTGTTTAACGCAGTTGGCAGGTTATTGACCAGAGAAAGAAAGAATATAGCAGACTATGAAACGGATATAATTAGATGGTTCAAAAAAAATGTTCAGTAAGAGTTTGCATGGCAGTGCACAAAAAGTGATTTAGTTAAGCAAATGTATTCTTTTGTAAAGGTATTTCAGAGTTTGATGTAAGAATAAAAGGTAGATCAGTTAAAGAATAATAAGCAAATTAGAGTATGACAAAATAGAACAGAAAGAGCAAGAAGTGTATGGAAATTGGAATTGTTAAGTACAGAAAGGAAAAATGTGATCAGTTAAATAGTGAAAAGTTTGGGATCAGGTGGCACTTGATTGAGAAAAAGTTCGGTAAAGTTGAGGGTGGAATATGTGCACAGTTAGTTAAGCAGTTTTATTTCCCCGATAAGAGAGTGCAATCCTATAGCAGAGAGAGTAGATATTTTGAAGAATTATGCAATAGATTTGTTAAATCAGCTAGAGAATGTTATTTAAAGCAAGGAAGGTATATGAAGGGTAAGATATGGCAGTAGCTGTATGGCAGAATTCAAATTTTAAGTATGTGGCACAACCAGAATTGAAATATTAAGAAAAACATATTAGAAATTCCAGTATTTTCTTCTAGTGTTAATTGATCAAGCAAATGACTTGAAAAATAAGTAAAGTTAGAATTGAGTCCAGCTGGAGTTAGAGTAATAGTGGAAGTGGAAAGTAATTGAAAGTAATAATGAGGGCAGAATTGTAGGATATTTTGCCAAATATCAGGTGTAATCAGAGTAGCGTAGCGGAGTCATGAAAAATTTAATATTCACAGGTTATCCAAAGTTTGCTTGATTGAAGAAAAGTTTGAGGTTTTTGCATAGTTGGGCAAAGAGGTAGGAAATTCAGTTATGGTAATTTGATTTTCTTTAAGAAACTGGCAGATGAGAATATGAATAAAGATGAGGTAGAGTAACAGTTGGCAGTAATAGGCAGATAATGGAAAGGCGCCGGGAAATTTGAGAATTTATAGATGGTTTTACATGGCAGAGTACTTAAGGGTGGCAGTTTAAGATAAAGAATTTCAAGTAAGAGAAGCGGTTCAGAAAAAAATGTTGTAAACACAGTCGGGAAAATGTGGACGCAGGTTGAGTCCAAGGAGATAAAGCGCCAACAGCAAGGTAGAATCGCCTATAGTTAAAAGATAGAGAAAGAGCAGATTGCAGCAATCGGGCAGAGCAGCAATGAAATGAATCAAAGAGAAAGGAAAGTAGAATAGGCACGGAAATGAGCAGATTGAGTCAGTCAGTGCAAGATAATTTGGAAGGCAAGTGCAGAGAAAGTGTATCCTACTTGTTCTGTATATGGCTTACACTCTTTTTAGGTGATAGTCTGGCTTACCATGGTTCGTTTCTGAATGTCGAAGAAGACATTCCTTTTTAGGTGATAATAATGTAATGACACGATCTTTTCGGATCCGTGTTTAATGGTTTTGGAGTGGTGCTCTTGACCAAGAGGTGGTCATTGGGCCATGGACGAGGTTTTCGTGTGTTGTGTGGGCGTTGTAGGCCGGAGGTTCTAGCCCAAATAGCCCGTTGGTTCACTGGTTCTGAACGCGACGGAGGAGGTCGTCGTGATTTAAACGTGACGGTCTCTCTCATCGCGATTCACAGTACCGCCTTTGTGTTAAGCGGAGCTTTGGGTTTCGATTGGCGACGGCTAGGGTGGTCGCGTTTAACTCTTAAATGCGATGTCTGCCTACGCCGCGATTTCGATTGTGCATATTTTGCTCTGTTTCGGGCAGATAGAGTAGAGGAGCTTTGTTCGGTGAAAGAGAGATGCTGCTGTGGGAACTTTTCAGTGATTTGGCTTCCTAGTGGTTCGTGCGGCACAGGTTTCACACGAGGATGGCGTCCGGAGCATGGACATGCCGGCGGCGAGATGTTCTTCGCATTCTTTGAGCTCGTTCAGTTGGTAGGGAGACTTCCCCCTTTGTTTAATTTGTTTTAAATGGTTTAAGGGGGTGGGAAGCATGTTTGGGTGGTGTGCTTTAATATAGATATCATGTTTATTGTTTTAGTCTGCCATTTATGTCGGATGTGTATGAGTTTCTGGGTAGAGAAGGTGGGCTTGGCCGTTGAGCTGAGTTCACTATCGCGTTTGAAACGCGACAGGGTTCACAATCGCATTCATTCTGTGAACGCGATGTAGTGGGCTGTCGCGATTATGAGCTTTACTCCGTCAGCTGCTTCCGCGACGACATGGGCCGTCGTGATTTTGACTATGACTGTCAGTTTGGGTGTAGGCGACGTATTGGGTCGTCGCGATTCTGTCGTAATACTAGGGCTTGTCGCGTTTTGGTTATGGTTACGTCCAGACAGGTCATCGTGATTTGAAAGGCAACGCCTATGTCCGTCGCAGTTTAGCCTCTGTGGGGTGTGTTGTGTGCTTGGGCAGTGAGGTCCTGTATGGACTTAGCCTTGGTCTTTTGCTGTCTTTTTAAGGTCATTTATGATGGTTAATGTTAGTAAAGCATGTGTAAGATAATGAGTTGGTTTATGATGAATTGATGATTCATGTTAAACATACGTAGTGTGTTATTGTATTAAGTTAAGTGGTTAATGTTCATTGTAGTGTAATGTTGCTATGGAGGTCATGAGATGACCAATGACAGGAAAGGTTATTATATGATAATGTGGTTCATGTATATAAAAGTGTGTGTTGGCTTGGAGGTCACATGGTGACTGGTGACGAGCTAACTATGATGTTGATGTGTTGTGGTTTATAAATAAAAGTTGTATAAGTATGTATTGGGGTTTGTGTGTTAGCCGAGTTTGGTGGTTCGACGCCTATTTCGGAATGCATCTTCAGTCGGGTACCCCATATTCTTTGTGAGCCAGACACGTGTGTTTGTTGTGCTCGGGGTTTGTCCCGATACGATGTGTGTACCGTCGAGGTCTATGTCGTCTTCCTGGACACCCTCACTCATGTGTTTGAGTTGTACGTCCGGCTGAGGGAAAGACGGCAGTAGGGCGGCGACTTGTGTGAGTTGGCTTTGTGTTTGGTCGCTTGTAGTGAGCTTGTAGTTGGGGGACAGACACCAGTAGATGTCACTGGTCCCCAGCTAGTCCTGTGTTTCCAGTGCCTCACTTTAGGGAGCTCGGGTCGGAGTCCCTAAAGGTGCAAGGCATAGGCCTACGGCTGCGTGGTCTGTAGGTGTGGTGTTGGTTGGTCTCCACTGTTGGTTGGTTTACTTTGTGTGTTTTTGGAGCTGTAGCTGGACTGTGTGTTCATGGCTACGAGACTGAGAGGTGGTACTTGTGCTGTGTTGTTCAGGTTGGATACTGGTGTCATGAACCAGTAGTTCGTTCCCGTGTGGTGGCGTCGTTCCTTTCTGACTTATGCTTTGCCACTAGTTGTGGCTTTTGTGTTTGACTCGCTGGTTGAGGTTTTACCCATTGGGGTGTGCTTTGATGGTGACAATGTTGTGATTGTGATTCCGTGGTGGTACCTCGTGGTAGTAGGTACCTGTACCCTTCGTGGGTAGCTTTGTGTTGTGGTACGTTGTGTACCAGCCTCTTCAGGTGTTGAGGTGGACTTGTGTTCTGTGGAGGTTGTGTGGTGTGACCTTCCACACATTGTGTTTTACCCTTCTTCGGGTAAGTTTCCGATTATGGTTTTAGTGTGTGGTGGATTGGCTTGTTGATGTCAGTCCTGTTACCCTACATGGGTAGGTTGCCTGTGAAGCTTGTAGTCTAGGCAGTGGTTTGCCTGTGAGGCTTGTAGCTTAGGCGACCAGTTATTGTAGTAGTTTGCCTGTGAGGCATGTGGCCTAGGCATTTCAGTTGTTGGGTGGACTAGTGGTGATGTGCTACTCTTGTTTCTCCTCTTACCTTCCGAGATCTTTGTTAGCTGGTGTAATTATCTTTTAATTATTGTTAATTCTGATTGTTGTGAACACGTTATGGTTTGGCTATCGGTGTTGCCAATGAGACCCTTTGGGGTTGAGGTCTCTTCAGTTTTCAGGTGTTGTTTCTGGGAGGTTCCTACTGAGCCAGTGACTTGTTGAGGCTCACTCACTTACAGCACTTTTCAGGTGTTAGCCGCTTGTGTGGCTTGCAGAGGCGTTGTGGCAGACTTGTACCACCAGCAGTAGAGTTAGTTTCGTTGTGTGAGCTTGTGCTCTATCGGGGTATGCCCCAGATAGTTGTACTTTTCTCTTGGACATGTAATAATATATTGGGACAGTTGTACTTTGTTATATATAAGTATGAGCACAAGTACTTTCTTGTGTCTCATATAGTTGTGATTATTTTTTATATTTTTACTGGACACTTGTGCGCGTTATCCCTTACAAGAATTCGATCTGTTCGCAAGAGGCGGACTTAGATATGAAGCATTGTTGGGCATAAATATCAAGTACCGTTACAATATGTGTCCCTCGCCTTAGGTGGGTTGGACACTGGGGTGGGGAGGCAGCGTCCCACCTCGGGTTCGATCCCGGGGTTCTGGGGTTATTTAGTGGCGGATGTTATTGGGTTACAACTAAAAAGAAAAAAACTATCTATCTTATGTAGCCAAAGAAGAATTGGATTCATGGTATGTGTACTGAGAACGATATATGAAGAGTCAATGCAAAAGGATCTCGAATCTCTTGGGGGATAGACTTGCTAAGATGGAGCAATCAAGATAACGTTGGACTACCTTCTCTACAAGCTACTATATCTTCACTGGGATCCATATAATTAAATAGTATATGCTCTAAAGATATTGCCCATCAAATTAATAGTCTAAATATAGAACCCAAAATAACTGATTTAGCGATAGATGTTGTTAAAAGAGAATATTTCTATAACGATGGAGAAGGCAATCTACTCTAATATAGACGAAACGAATCCAAAGAGTATTTGTGACAACTTTTAATTAGCGATTTCAAATAACCTGTTATAACAACAACAAATTTATTTACATTTTCACAATATAACAACAACAAATCGATATACATTTTCACAATATAACAACAATGTCATTGGCATAGATCCACAAACAACTAAAATAACAATAAAATATTAAATATCTCTTTGCATTCCTAAGATTATTACTACATAGCAGAATTTGAAGTCGTGCACTCGATGTACTGAAGAGGAAATAAAAATTGCAATTAGAGCTACAAAGGGGACAAGTGCCCCTACGTCAGATGGGTTCTCAGGCTATTTTTTCACTGCGTATTGGGATATTATCAAGCATGATATAGTGGTTGCATTATTTTGATGGAATAGTGATTTTTTTTCTTAGTTGAGAGAGTTGATTTTTTATTAGTAAGTGATATACTTTTTTTGATATTTTTATTAGATTCAGATAAAAGTATTTTCTTATTTACATGTAATATTTTAAATAATATCTACTTAAATGATGTTCTAATAAATAAATATATATCTAATTTTAGAATCATAATTGGCATTGCTCTGTATTGTAATGTGACTTTACAAAAATGTGAAGTTCTTGAATTTATTGATATTTTAATGTTTTTCCTAATTTATTCAACATTTTTAAAAATGAAAATTATTTTTAATTAGATCGATCCAACATCAATCAGATTTCTTGAGGATCTGCCGATCCGTTGATCCGATCCCAATCCAGGGGTCTGATTCAATCCTACCTTCCATGATTCAAAAGGCATGCGTGGACAAAGCTTTGACATTTTATTTTCTTGCTAATTAAAACTTCTCTACTTTGCTGGAAGCTGCCACATTGGGTGTTGCGAGTCGATGGCAGAAAATGACATTTCTTTGGCATCTTGGTGTTCTTGCTGTAGAATGCCTGAGTTTGAAGATATGAAATCACATGTTCATCTCTGGGACGGGTATGCCTTCGCAGCTATGGATCAAGAAGGTTTTCTCTTTCTCATTAGCAGCAAGATTAATGTTCACGCACAAATCTCTATCTGATATGGGGGTATATTATCTCCTAGGTCCGTTTGTTTTACGGTAAAACTCTATTAAGAAAAGTTTTTCAGAGAAAATTTTATTTTTTAGATCATTTGATATCTTTGAAATATGAAAAACTATATCCTAGAAATCCCAGATTTTGGCATCCGTGATAAAAATGCGGACGCCATTTTTCAATTCAACTGCTGCCGCGTTCTACGGTTTCTCTGGTGACAAGTTTTAGGTACTATTCATTCAAGTTGTATTTTTATTTTCTTTCCACTAATTTAAGTAGTTTTTGTCAAATTTAATTATTTTTATTAGTTAATTCAATTTTTATTTTTTATTAAAATATCTATAGAATACTATTCATTCAAATTGTGTTTTTATTTTATTTCTCCTACTTTAAATTGTCTTTGTCAAAGTTACTTATTTTTCATTAGTTATATATATTTTTATTTTTTAAAAATATTAAAAATAAAAAAATAAAATAAAATTTTGATGAATAGTATTAGTATACAAGGAGTATATGACTCTCTCTCATTTGAGTGGATCATAAGATCTCATTCCCCTCCATACAATTTTATAGTAAAACTTTGTATTTAATGTTATTGACATTACAACTTTTTTACTCTATTTACATAAATAGCCAATGAAAATATTTACCTGACAATTAAATAGACAATTATGTTTTTATTTTTATATACAAGTTATTCTATAAAAAATTATTTTCCTATTAAACCATTTTACATACAATCAAATGGATCCTAATGTTCGAACAACATCCGGGTTTGTCACTTAATTTGTACACGTTTATGCTCATGATATGGGAGATTTATAAGGCACGCTGTGCAATCTGCTTTGAGGCTAAAATGGCGTCGATCCAACAAATTAAAAGAAACATTCTGTCCTTTGTTTCTTTGGCTTTGGATAAGTGGTGTTTCACTCTCCTTGCTCCAGTAAGCAATTGCATATTCTTCATTCCTTTGAGTACTTCAAGCCGAAGGTTAAATCGAGAGAACAATGCTCATTAAGTGGAGCCCACCAATGTCAAATTTTTGCTTTAATATTGGTGGTGCTTCCAAGAGAAATCCTGACAGATGTGGTGGTGGTGGATGCATTAGAGATGTTAGGGGTAATCTTCGGCTAGTTTTTTTACTTTAACTATGGCTATGGACATAACTTGGTGGCTGAGATGCGTGCCTTTTGTGATGGGTTATGTATAGCTTATGAGCATGGCATTCCGCTCAGTGTGGTGTACTCCAGTTCTGCAGTACTCCTTGTTCATTCTTTCTCCATCTAGATCGCTCTTCCGTAGTTGGCGTTGCATTAATGGTAGATCGCTGAAAAAATGTTGCAGGTACAATGGCGGATCTAACATATGTTCAGTAGAATTTTGTGATCTCACTAGATAAAAAAATTTATATTGGAAGATAATTTTTCACCATAAATGATTACACTTAATTTATATGGATGTACTATTAAAATTTTATTGAAATAAAATTCTAAATCCGTCACTACATAAGTATTCGGGTGTTGGGTAATTCATGTGTACGAGGAAGACAACCAAATGGCGAATGCACTGGCATCATATGCTTGCAGTTTGCAGGCTAACGAGATTTACCTATCCTAAAGAGATCTACCGGCAGAAGCCAAGGGGGCAATTGTTTTAGATATATAGAGCTAGATTTCCGAGCATTAGACATTTTTACTAGTTTATCCTGGGTCCATCTACTCGTATCTTTTTGTTTTTCTCAAAATAATTTCAGGGGTATGCACCGTTGTCTATGTAATTATTTCATCAATACAATAATTAAAATTCAAGTCTTTGACTGGCACTGATGGAGTGAGAACACTCTTTTGCTATTGAGAATGGGTGCACTCTCTTGATCTGTTGGGCCAATCTTTTATTATAAAAAAATATCAATGAGATGATATTTATAATAGAAGTGCGATATATAAGATCAAAAGCTCAAATTAAGATTGTTCATCCGACGAATTAGAAATATAAAATCAAACTTGAAGGACAACCTTCCCGGAAACCACAACTAGGGGATATTAAAAATAAATAAATAAATAAATGCCAAAACTGATCTTTTCTGATCCCTAAGATGTGAAATAATATGAGCTAGTAGACTCCAAGGCGATCCTTGGCGAGTATGTGACAACACACTCACCAAGCAGCTAGATAGAAAGAACAACACACTTGAAGTCCGAGAGGCCTTGGGGAACACACCCACCAAGCAGCTAGATAGAAAGAACAACACACTTGAAGTCGGAGAGGCCTTGGGGAATAGGGCAGTAGTGTTACCTATCATCAGGGCATGGAGGATGAGGAGAATGATTAGAGATAGAAGGAGGGAGCTGAGAGCCAAATGGCAGGACATGGTGGGGGATTGACGTTGGGGATACAACTAAAAAATATGTAGTAGTATGACAAGCACGGGTTAAATCTACATGGAGTTTGGTGCCTAATTTAAAATTCTTTGAGTTGAAAATTGATCTTTGCACAAGCTTAAGCATGAAATTTAATTTGAATCTACTTATAAAATAATAAATAAAGATAGATAGAAGAGGAGAGAGAAAAGATGGCAACGTGTAGAGAAAGATAGAAGAGATATGAGAGGAAGAATAATAGAGAGAGAAGATAGAAGAAAATGATGGGAAGAAAAATAAAGTAAAGATGGATGTGTAAATAGAAGAAACAAAAGGTAGAAAGATTAACATCAAATGCTTCCTCTTCTATCTACACAAGAAAGTTGCATGGGTGCATAAAGATTGTGGTCCACTCCAAAAAGAGCAAGTCGCATAGCTATTTATATACTATTCATGAAATTTTTTATTTTATTTTATTTTATCTTTTGATATTTTTAAATTAAAATTAAAATAATTAATGAAAAAATATTAGATTTGACAAAAAGAGTTAAATTAAGAGAAATAAAATAAAAACACAACTTGAACAGTGTTTCACAAATTACTAGTTTGAACAAAAAAATTAAAAATATATATATAATAAGAGAGAAGGTAGAGAGAGAACGGGAGAGAATGGAGGGATGGTGGAGTGCAGTCTTCACTCCCCCACTCTTCTATCACAACAAGCAAGCACATGTTGGAGGAGAGGATGTAGGAGCGCAGTAGCAGTAACATGATGGAGAAGAGAAGCAACACCACAGCAGCAGCGAGAGAGGGTGAGAAAGAAGAAGAGATAGGGATGTTGAGAGAGGTGGCATGGTAAGGAGGAGAAGTGGGAAAAGGTAGAAGAAGATAATGGAAATGGAAGAAGATGTGTACTTTGGTCCAAGTTTGGCAAGCTGAACGGTGGGGTCTTCTTAAGCATGTTTGTGTGGGCTTGTGAAGCATTGGAAAAAATTTGTACATATGTATTCTAATTCTTTTTATGTTTGATTTAATTTAGAGTCACTAAGTGGGCATAGGAAGTATCTGTCCCTTTATGACTTCCTCGTGCAAATCTCTCTCTCTCTCTCTCTCTCTCTCTCTCTCTCTCACTCCTAGCTTCCTATAAATAAAGGGAAAGGACTACAAAAAGGGGGTGGGTGGGGTAGGGGTCTTCTCTTCTCTTCTACATCTTTGATTTCTTTCAGCGTGTCTTCCCTCTTTCTTATTTATCTTCTCCGTGTGAAGCCTTCTTTCTTCTGTTTGTTCTCTTTTGCATTTTTTTTCTCTTCCCTTTGCCATCTTCTTCATCTTCTCTTCTGCTACCATTCCTTTCACTCTTTTTTCCTCCTTTTCTTCTTTTTCTTCTTCTAGATAAAGATTGAGAGAACTAATTTAAGATTTGCACGAGGAAGTCATAAAAGAGACATTTATTTTTTATTCACACTTAACTACTCTGAATAAAGTTTGGAGAGTGAGAGAGAATCAATTTGGGATTTGCATGAGGATGTCACAGAGGTGATGATCAGTTCATCTCCATATAATTTTATTTATTATATACCTATTTTGGTGATTAACAAAACTTTAACAAATATGTTCTAACAAGTTTTTATGCAGCTTAGTCACATGAAATAAATCAAACAAAATCTGTTAGTAATTCTTGCTTTGTATCATTTAAAGTTCAAAGTATGAAATTCTTCTAAGTACACATCGATTTGCTGTATAGAACAACGATTTCCCTTATAGTATAACGATTTCATAAGTCTCTTTAACGTTTGCATCGCATAACGATTTGATAAGTGAGAAACAACGATTTGAGTCTCACATTGATTTCTCTATCAAAACAACGATTTCCGCTGTATAACGATTCGATAAGTTGCACAACGACTTGATCATTGTAACGATTCGATAAGTTACACTCGCCGTAACGATTTAGTCGTTGTAACGATTCGATAAAGTAAAAACAACGATTTGCTTATATTCAAACAACGATTTGCTCTTATTTAACAACGATTTGTTTAATAACGATTTGCTTATATTCAAACAACGATTTGTTTATATTCCAACAACGATTTTATAATGATTCGTTCACACAACGATTTCATAAGTCTTCATAGATTACATCGATTTCATTCATAATATTCAAATATATTATCAAATATTATGAAAGTCAAAGTCTTCTCGCGTGCTTCACTAATATCCTTGCATTTAATGTGACTGTACACATCACTGCACATTGCATATCTAAGTACCCTATATTCCTATGATATTATAGGAAACACTTTTCAGATAGCAGAATGGCACTTCTATTTTGATGTATATTCTTTCTAACGTTGACTGACAAGCATGGAGACAATCTAGTTGTCTGTGCTTTAGCATTTATTGAGTGCAGGTCTCTGCCAGTACCATGCCATACAACGTTAGACAAAATAGAAGCTAAAGGATATCAAGAAGGATCTTCTCCTTACGTGCATGTCTCATGAAGCATTTATGACTACAAGCTCACCTGCTTTCCATGTCATGGAACAAACAGTCTAACGTACATCAAGCTTAGAGACAACGGCCACTTCAACGGATATATTTTTCAAGAGAAGATATATAGAAGACTGTTGTCTCTGTGAAGAACAATGTTGGATCCCTTTGAATTTTGATGATCACAAAACACTCATTTTGTTTGCTAACAAGTTTGCAAGTTGAATACAGAAAACATGGAATTTTATAAAGGCAAGAGGACTTTCAAAGAAGCCTAGTTTGGTTCCTGGCAAGTGGAGTCAACCCCGAAAATATAAAGGAGTCGACCCCAACTGTTCTCAGATATTCAGAGTCGACCCCGGATTTCTAAAGGAGTCAACCTCCATACAAATGTCTGCAAGTGCTACAGTGCAGAGTCAACCCCAGATTTCTAAGGGAGTCGACCCCGGATCTGCTCTGTTGTTTGGTGTCGACCTCCAGTTTGTGAAGGAGTCGACCTCCATTCAATTGCTTGTCAAGCTGCTGAAGCAGAGTCGACCCTGACCTTCAAAGGGAGTCGCCCCCGATCAGGCTCAGAAGTTCAGAGTCGACCCTGGCACTCTAAAGGAGTCGACCTCCATTCAACATATGCTCTTTGGTTCCAAAGGAGTCGACCACTACTTTCATGGGAGTCGACCTTGAGTTGAACTAGAGTTGACCCCGGCAAAAGAGGGAGTCGACCCTGACATGCAGAACTTCTCTGAAAAGTACTTTTTGAATAACTTTTTGACCATGACTACTTTCCACACCTTCCGAAACAGATACTTCTGTGGAAGGGCTATAAAAAGGACACCTGGGGGAAACCCTAGGCAAGGAATTTCGTGGGGAAGAGAGCCACCTTCTAGAGTTTCATCTCCAGCTCTTTCTTTCAAGCTTTTTCACCTTCTTGTGCTTCCATTTGCTGAATCTGTAAAGAAGGTTTCATTTGGAGGAGATCTCTGCTGCTCTAGGCTTCAACAACATCTGAAGATCTTCCTCACGAGCTGTGCATCTGTTTTAGCTTGTTTTATTCTTGTCTCATTAAGTTTCTTGCTTTGTGCTTGATTGGTGAGCTGGGCACCGCATCAACCAGCTGTGTATTGGTGAGCTAGGCACCGTGCTAACTAGCGGATTGTTGGTGAGCTGGGCACCGTTTAAACCAGCGGGTGTGATCTTTCGTAGAGTGGAAAATCTCACCATGTTGGTGAGGACTGGATGTAGGTAGACCAAAGGGGTCTTACCAAACCATGATAAATTGGAGTCTCTTTGTGTGCTTGCTTCCTTCTTCCCTCTCAATTCTCTCTGCGTTGCATCATACATTTATTTCTGCACTAGTTTTCATTGGTCATTCAAGACAAATTTTTAAAGCCCTATTCACCCCCCTCTAGGGCTAATCATAGTCTGATCCTTTCATTTGGTATCAGAGCTTGGTCACTAGTTTAAAGGGTTTTACAACCTCTAGTGTGGATTGACTATGGTTGGTTTTGGAGAGCAGAGTGCATTCACTGAAGGCAACTCTACTAATAGGCCACCCCTGTTCAATGGCAATAACTATAGCCATTGGAAAGCTAGGATGACCATCATTCTGAATTCATGGATTATGAGCTATGGAACTGTAACACCTCGGAAAATTTTTATTTATTGAAAAACATTAACAATAAGATTGTTGGACCTAACCATTATTATTAGAATGAAATAATTGATATTTGGGAATAATTAGCACTAATGAACATTATCCCAGTGTCGTACTCGGACGTGCGCACTTCCACAAGGTGACACTGAAAAACTGTAACGAAAATGAAATCCGAGAACACCATAATTTCCAGAAAAATGTGGAGATATCATAAATATAAATATCCAAATTTTTCGACGTACGGATTTTGAGATTAAGTCGACGCGACCATTTTTCAGGTGATTTTTCACCTACTGTAAAATAAATTTCAAAAATTAAACTAAAATCACCATAATTTTTAAAACCATCACATTAGTCTATGGTGGAAATTTCAACACAAACGGATGTCGTTTGATCACATTTACGCAAGGATTATCGGGCCAGCTGAATTATGGCCTAATTACGAGAAGGATTTTTAGAAGTTTTTCTTGCTGACGTATCCTTGGCTACGTAAGCCCATGTCATGGTAGGTTAAGGTCCTTACACGTTGATGGCCGATGTGTGGGTGTGTGATTGTGTGCATGAGCTAGGTGGTTGTGGGTGGTTAAATGGGGTTTTACCCTAACACCTGGAAACCGACATGCCATTGTGCATGGCAAGATCAATTGGCTATAAATACACCCCCTCATTCTTCATACCCATCTTTCTGAATCTTCCCTGTTATGCTACTGCTGTGATTCACGAGACTTCAGTGTGGGTGTGTAGCTGGAGTTGTTAGCTACACCTTGTGCATCTCTTGGTCCTGCTTGAACTACTGCTGGAGCTGCTACTGGGTGTTGCTGGAATACAGTAAAGCAGACTTTAGTAGTTGTTACACCTTCAACTGCTCCCTCCTTTGCTTGTGGCCATCTTTCCATTTACTATACGTGGTGGATTGTGGATTTCTATACCAAAGATAGAATTCAAAATCAGGTAGGATTCATCTCCTTTTCCTTAATCATGTTCTCCACACATGATAAATAACTCGGGTTGAGTAGTCAAGCTGATATATCTGTAATCCTATTGTTTTTCCTCTAATTTTGATGACTATTCTTACATTGGGGAGGAGAAGATACTTGTTTTACTTCCAGATCATCTCTTCTTCTTCTTCTTCCACCCTTGATCCTTGTATATGTTATAGAAGTTTGATAGAAGTCACAATACCATTAGAACTTGTGACTAACTTTTGTTCAGATGTTTGGTACTTCATACCTTGTTTTAAATCCATGAAACACTTTGAGTTTTAGTATTTATCTTGTAGGAATCTTCCAATAAACCATTGCTATCAAGACCACACTTCCAACACTATACTATGTCTAATTTCTAGCTAGACAAGCTTGAATTGCAAACCTTTCATTTCATCTCGCTTGTTCAGTTTATAAACCACTGTGAGAACTATAATTGGACTCTTCTATTGGATATAAATCATGCCTTGATTCATAGGTTCCATGGTTAGAGTGTTTAGAGTAAATTCAAAGTCCCTTATGAGTGAAGAATAGGCGGCTGTCGACAAGCATCTCACATCTATCGACAGGCCAGCCTTCCTGAACTCAGGAATAACTGGGACTGTGTGTAGCTGTCGACAGCCCCCTTGTTGCTGTCGACAGATACACACAGAGCCAGCAAACCTGAGCTCTATCTGTAGCCATCTGTCGACAGCCCCTTCCTGGCTGTCGACAGCTACTGCCCTGCCTTGGATTTCAGCACTTTTTCATGTGTGAATCCTTGCTCAAAGTTCATCTTAATAGCCTACCAAGTTACCCTCATATTTACTTTGATATTTACTGTCATTCTACTATAAATATTACCCACTTTGGATACCTTACTCACCATTGAATTATCTTTGAAGTTGTCAACTCCGAATGGTACTCTGTTGGGTCCATTCTTCTGTATTCGGTAACTGAGTTCATATAACTTGATATTATGAGAGTTCATATGCTTGAACACCATGTGAGATATGATTAACTTATGATGATGACATTTATTGGGTCCTTGGACCCACCTGACTGATATGCCTGTGCAAATAGGGCTGGTCCAGTCCTGGGAGGAGCACCCGAATTCATTACAGGCCGTACGGGAGTGATAAGGGTACCGGGATGTTTGTCATTGCATCACTATTTCGTGATTATGGTCATCATACTTCCTGTACCATGTGAACTGATATATGAACCAATTCTTGAGCTATATACCTGAGCTTGACCTGAGTTTTACTATCACTGTATCAAGATCTGGTATTGTCTCTTTAATGTCTGTTCTATCCTTGTCTTACAGTGATAAGGATACCGGGATGTTTGGCATTGCATCACTATCTCCTGATTATGATCATCCTATTACCTGTCCTGTGTGAATATTTATATGATTCCGAACTTGAGTCTTAATATGAATTTCTAAGTATGCCTGTGATTTTATACTACTGTTATACATTCACTGACATGTTATGTTGGTTATCTAACCCTGTTCTTGATACCATTCCTGTACTTACCTAAATTATCATGTGTTCCTGATCCTTTGATTTAAGGATTTGAATTCTACTGGGCTAGTTAGCTCACCCATCCTTCCCTTTTCAGGTAACCAAGACGGGGGAGAAGTATAAGATGGGCTGTGTGCAGAGTGGACACTGATGACGAGTCAACTAACCGTTTACTATTTTAGTTGTGTACTTGTAAATGTTATGAGTAGTAGTTACTCATCCTTACTCCTGACTTAGTGTGTAATGAGGAGCTTTATGTAATAAGACTTCCGTAGACTGCGTTATAATAAATAAACGTTAATGTTTTTACTTTGTGCCTATTTTCTGTCATTTCCCGATAAATAGACGTTTATTAGGACGTGACAGATAATTTGGTATTAGAGCCTTAGGTCGATAAACCTAGGGATAACCAGTGAGTTGGGGTAGAAAAACTGGGATTAGTTAGTATGATTTTGTAATCATATAAATACGTAACTTGTTGGCTATTATAGCATGGATATGAATGTTCAAGAATGGTTGGTAACAGCCATGGAAATGCTACGCCAGGATAGAGAGTTGTATGCCCAAGCGCACAGGGAAGCCCATGTACTAATCAGAGAGGAGGTGCTCAAATTGACTGGGGGCGCATTCCTTGCAGGCAATCCCCGTGCTTTACTGGATGTTATGACCCAAGTCATGAATAGGGTGGACAACTTGAAGTTGGGATAGGATTTATTGCTTCACCAGTTTGAAGGCTATTGGGAAGCCCTAACCAATACAGCAAAAGAGCAGTACGACAGGGCTGGGGAAGAACATCAATTGCCAACTATGGAGTCTGTTATAGACCTGACTCAGATTTAGAAATGGGATTAGGCTACTTATCTTCTTGTAACCTCTCCTGTTAAATTAGGTAGTGGTTGTTATATGTATATATAACTCACCTGTGTATGTGTGAGTAGTGAGAGGTTGGATAATGTAGATGTTGATGTAAATAATTTGGCTTAGTAGGAAGAAGCTTGTACATATTCTAGCTTATGGACAAGTAGTGATGTAAAATGTTATATATCTTCTGACTAGATAATGGAACTAGTGTGTTGTGAATCTAAAGCTTGTGAATGATGAAATTTACATGGTTTGATTATAGAAATTGATGTATGCCTTGTTGAATATCTCAGATACTCTTCCAAGTTATCTATGGACGGAAGTGACACTAACTGGAAGAAGATGGGAAGTTCAATGCATGACTTGACTCGAGTAATGAAAAGGGTAGCCAAGAACAATAGTCATACTGGAACAAGTTTATTTAAGGATTTCCGAAGCCTGGACCCTCCGAGATTTGTGGGAAGTACGGATCCGGATGAGGCTGAGAATTGGTTGAAGGATATTGAGCGAATTTTTAAGATAATCAAATGTACAGATGAAGAAAAAGTTTGTCTGACAACATTTCAGTTAGATCGGGATGCCCAAGCGTGGTGGGAAACTGTGGAGGCTACCTTGGAGGATTCAACACAACCTAGTTGGGAGGAATTTGTAGAATTATTTAATGACCAGTACTTTTCTGAAGTAATTACAGAAAGGAAGGCGAATGAGTTTGCCAATTTAAAGCAACTAAGGATGTCGGTATCGGAATATGAGGCACAATTTGCCCGATTGTCAAAGTATGCTCCGCATCTTATAGCTACGGAGAAATTAAAAGCCAAGAGGTTTATGAATGGACTACGTCCCCAATTTATTATGCAGCTAACCCCTCATCTGATCACTACCTACTCAGAAATGGTTAAGAGAGCCTTAGCATTAGAGGCTGCAAATGACACTGTGGAAAAGATTAGAGGGAAATCTAGAGAAGGATCTTCTAATCATAAGAGGAAGTTTGAGTCGAGAAATACCCCGAAAGTTCAGCAAATAAGTAAGAAGGTAGGAAAAGCTTCTAATGGAAAGAAGGGGGTATGTCAACATTGCCATCTTAGTGGGCATAAGGCTGAGGACTGTTGGCGTAGGTTGGGTGCTTGTCTCCGTTGCGGTAGTACTCAACATCGAATTCCGGATTGTCCGATGCCTAAGAATTCACCAACGAATCAGAACTCCCGAGGAAAGCAAGGAAGACTACATGCCATTCAGTGTGTGGAACCTGAATCTCCGCAGGAAGGCGGACTAATAGAAGGTACATTGCCAATAAACTCAAAGCCTATGTGGGTGTTGGTTGATTCAGAAACTACGCATTCTTTTGTTAATTATGAGCTTGCTAAATCTTTAAAAGTAAAATCAGAACTATTGTCTACACAACTTGAGGTAACAATTCCTTTGAGTGGGGATAGGAAACTTAAGTAATATTACCCTACTAGTCAGATTTCAGTTAAAGGACAAAATTTACCCGATGATTTGATATGCCTAGACCAGTGGGATTATGACGTAATCCTTGGGGTTGATTGGCTATCTAGATATCATGTAAACTTGGATTGCCTATTAAGTCAAGTAATCTTTCTGAGAAAGGAAGCTATCTCCATAACTTTTGATAAACCTCGTACCAGAAATATACCTATAAATTCAGCAGTCAAAACTTATAAACTGGTGCAAAAAGGATGTTAAGGATATTTGGCTCCTGTGACCATGATAAACCAGAACATTATTGGGTTGGAAGATATACTGATCTACTCTAAAAGTATGGAAGAACATGAAACACATTTACGGGTTACTTTGCAATTACTACGAGATCACAAGCTATATGCGAAGTTTAGTAAATGTGAGTTTTGGCTAAAGCAAGTAATGTTCTTAGGACATGTTATCTCCAGTGAGGGATTGTCAATAGATTCCTCAAAGATTGTAACTATATAGAAATGGGAGCAACCTAAAAATTTCACTAAGATTAGAAGGTTTCTGGGTATGTCCAGTTACTACTGGCGGTTCGTTAAGGATCTTTCTAAGATTGCCCCACCTCTCACGCAATTGACAAGAAAAGGAACTATATTTGTGCATTGTGAGAGTGGCAAACTAGTATTTCAATTATTAAAGGAATGTCTATCAACTGCACCAATTTTTGCTTTGTCGGCAAAAGGTGAAATATTTGAGGTTGATACCGATGCTTCAAACATTGGACCAGGGTATGTTCTGATGCCAGATGATATAGTCATTGCTTATAGACAACTGAAGACTCACAAAAAGAACTACCCAATACATGATTTGGATTTGGTTGCAGTAATCTTTGCCCTTAAACTTTGGAGACACTACTTGTACGATAATCAATTCATAGTGTACTCCGATCATAAAAAAGTCTTAAGTATTGATTTTCATAGAAAAAGTTGAATATGAGAAGGTGGATGGAGTATATTAAGGATTATGATTCCAAAATTGAATACCATCCAGGAAAAGGTAACACTATGGCGGATGCACTTAGCAGAAATCCTATAGTCAAGGTAATCTAATTGAAAGTAAAGGAATGGAAATTATTAGAGGAATTTTCTACGTTAAGTCTAAAGACTGAACCACAAGAAGAAAGAATTGTAGTTGATAACTTAACAATTCAGCCAGATATGTTGAAATAAATTGGAGAGCAACAGAACAATGATCTTGTGTTGGGAGAAATTAGAGAAAAGTTGGCTTTTAGACCTGAATTTAATGAAGATTTTCACATAAAACTTCAGTTTTGGAGAAAATTATGTGTACCGGATAATTCCGAGATTAAGAAGGGATTCTTAGAAGAAGCTCATAGATCACATCATTGAATGCCAAGATCTGGAGATACAAGAAAATTTGGTATATGTAGAAAGACGTGCAAATTCTGGATCAAAAAATAAAGCACTACGGAGCAAGGAAGTTCCATTGTTAAAAGGTTCAATGGAATAAACAAGGACAAGAAGAAGCAACCTGGGAGTTAGAAGATGCCATCAAGAACTAGTGCCCAAAATTATTTCCAGGTGAGTAAACATACTCTCATTTTATTAAAATTTGGAGGACCAAATTTCTTTTAGTGGGGGAGAGTTGTAACACCTCGGAAAATTTTTATTTATTGAAAAACATGAACAATAAGATTGTCGGACCTAACCATTATTATTAGAATGAAATAATTGATATTTAGGAATGATTAGCACTAATGAACATTATCCCAGTGTCGTACTCGAACGTGCGCGCTTCCACAGGGTGACACTGAAAAACTGTAACGAAAATAAAATTCGAAAACACCATAATTTCCAGAAAAAATGTGGAGATATCATAAATATAAATATCTAAATTTTTCGACGTACGGATTTTGAGATTAAGTCGACGCGACCATATTTCAGGTGATTTTTCACCTACTGTAAAATAAATTCCAAAAATTAAACTAAAATCACCATAAATTTTAAAACCATCACATTAGTCTATGGTTGAACTTTCAACACAAACAGATGTCGTTTGATCACATTTACGCAAGGATTATCGGGCCAGCTGAATTATGGCCTAATTACGGGAAGGATTTTTAGAAGTTTTTCTTGCTGACGTATCCTGGGCTACGTAAGCCCATGTCATGGTAGGTTAAGGTCCTTACACGTTGATGGCCGATGTGTGGGTGTGTGATTGTGTGCATGAGCTAGGTGGCTGTGGGTGGTTAAATGGGGTTTTACCCCAACACCTAGAAACTGATGTGTCGTTGTGCATGGCAAGATCAATTGGCTATAAATACACCCCCTCATTCTTCATACCCATCTTTTTGACTCTTCCCTGTTATGCTGCTGCTATGATTCACGAGACTTCAGTGTGGGTGTGTAGCTAGAGTTGTTAGCTACACCTTGTGCATCTCTTGGTCCTGCTTGAACTACTGCTGGAGCTGCTACTGGGTGTTGTTGGAAGACAGTAAAGCGGACTTTAGTAGTTGTTACTGCTTCAACTGCTCCCTCCTTTGCTTGTGGCCATCTTTCCATTTACTATACGTGGTGGATTGTGGATTTCTATACCAAAGATAGAATTCAAAATCAGGTAGGATTCATCTCATTTTCCTTAATCATGTTCTCCACACATGATAAATAACTCGGGTTGAGTAGTCAAGCTGATATATCTGTAATCCTATTGTTTTTCCTCTAATTTTGATGACTATTCTTACATTGGGGAGGAGAAGATACTTGTTTTACTTCCAGATCATCTCTTCTTCTTCTTCTTCCACCCTTGATCCTTGTATATGTTATAGAAGTTTGATAGAAGTCACAATACCATTAGAACTTGTGACTAACTTTTGTTCAGATGTTTGGTACTTCATACATTGATTTAAATCCATGAAACACTTTGAGTTTTAGTATTTATCTTGTAGTAATCTTCCAATAAACCATTGCTATCAAGACCACACTTCCAACACTATACTATGTCTAATTTCTAGCTAGACAAGCTTGAATTGCAAACCTTTCATTTCATCTCGTTTGTTCAGTTTATAAACCACTGTGAGAACTATAATTGGACTCTTCTATTGGATATAAATCATGCCTTGATTCATAGGTTCCATGGTTAGAGTGTTTAGAGTAAATTCAAAGTCCCTTATGAGTGAAGAATAGGCGGTTGTCGACAAGCATCTCACATCTATCGACAGGCCAGCCTTCCTGAACTCAGGAATAACTGGGACTGTGTGTAGCTGTCGACAGCCCCCTTGTTGCTGTCGACAGATACACACAGAGCCAGCAAACCTGAGCTCTATCTGTAGCCATCTGTCGACAGCCCCTTCCTGGCTGTCGACAGCTACTGCCCTGCCTTGGATTTCAGCACTTTTTCATGTGTGAATCCTTGCTCAAAGTTCATCTTAATAGCCTACCAAGTTACCCTCATATTTACTTTGATATTTACTGTCATTCTACTATAAATATTACCCACTTTGGATACCTTACTCACCATTGAATTATCTTTGAAGTTGTCAACTCCGAATGGTACTCTGTTGGGTCCATTCTTCTGTATTCGGTAACTGAGTTCATATAACTTGATATTATGAGAGTTCATATGCTTGAACACCATGTGAGATATGATTAACTTATGATGATGACATTTATTGGGTCCTTGGACCCACCTGACTGATATGCCTGTGCAAATAGGGCTGGTCCAGTCCTGGGAGGAGCACCCGAATTCATTATGGGCCATACGGGAGTGATAAGGATACCGGGATGTTTGGCATTGCATCACTATTTCCTGATTATGGTCATCATACTTCCTGTACCGTGTGAACTGATATATGAACCAATTCTTGAGCTATATACCTGAGCATGACCTGAGTTTTACTATCACTGTATCAAGATCTGGTATTGTCTCTTTGATGTCTGTTCTATCCTTGTCTTAGAGTGATAAGGATACCGGGATGTTTGGCATTGCATCACTATCTCCTGATTATGATCATCCTATTACCTATCCTGTGTGAATATTTATATGATTCCGAACTTGAGTCTTAATATGAATTTTTTAGTATGCCTGTGATTTTATACTACTGTTATACATTCACTGACATGTTATGTTTGTTATCTAACCCTGTTCTTGATACCATTCCTGTGCTTACCTAAATTATCATGTGTTCCTGATCCTTTGATTTAAGGATTTGAATTCTACTGGGCTAGTTAGCTCACCCATCCTTCCCTTTTCAGGTAACCAAGACGGGGGAGAAGTATAAGATGGGCTGTGTGCAGAGTGGACACTGATGACGAGTCAACCAACCATTTACTATTTTAGTTGTGTACTTGTAAATGTTATGAGTAGTAGTTACTCATCCTTACTCCTCACTTAGTGTGTAATGAGAAGCTTTATGTAATACGACTTTCACAGATTGCGTTATAATAAATAAACGTTAATGTTTTTACTTTGTGCCTGTTTTCTATCATTTCCCGATAAATAGACGTTTATTAGGACGTGATAGGAACATTGTGGAGAAAGGTCCTTATGTTCCAAGGAGCCTGAAAAGGACTGGACTCCTGAAATCTTTAAAAAGTTGTCTATGAATGCCAAGGCAATGAATGCCTTAATTTGTGCTTTGGATGCTAACGAATTTAATCGTGTTTCTATGTGTAGCAGTGCAAAAGAGATTTGGGACAAGCTTCAAGTGACCTATGAAGGAACCTCTCAGGTTAAAGAAATGAAGATCAACCTGCTCGTTCACAAGTATGAGCTGTTCAAGATGGAAGAAAATGAGACTATAACTGAGATGTTCAAGCGGTTTACAGACATCACGAATGGGCTCAAAGCCCTTGGTAAGGAATACTCTATCCCTGAACTTAATTGAAAAATTTTACGATCATTACCCATGTCTTGGAATCCCAAAGTAACAGCTATTGAAGAGGCAAAAGACCTCTCAAGAATCTACTTGGATGCACTCATAGGATCTCTCATGACCTATGAGATTAATATATCAAGGCACTTGGACGACTCTAAGAAGAAAAAGAGTCTTGCCCTCAAAGCTATTAATGTGCTAAATGAGTGTGATAGTGACAATAGCGATGAAGAGATCGATGATGAAGAAATTGCCTTAATGACAAGGCAATTCAAGAAGTTTATGAACAAACGTCGATCTAACTTCAATCCAAGAAACAAAAGATTTCAGAAGAGGAATCAAGCTAAAGGGGAAACCTCCAAGAATGAAGAAGTCACATGCTTTGAGTGCAGAAAATCGGGACATATCCGTCCTGAATGTCCTGAACTAAAAAAGAAGAAGGCATACACCAAGGGAAATGACAAGACATCAAAGAAGAAGGTCGTTGCTGCATGGAGTGATGAAGATATCTCTACAGAAGAAGAAAGTGAAGAAGAAATTGTCAACTTATGTCTCATGGCCAAATCTGACCATAAGAAGGTAAATTCTGAAACCTTTACATTTGAAGAACTTCATGATGCGTTTAATGAGTTATATGAAAAATTTATTGAATGCAAACTTGAAAATAAATGCCTGAAGAAAAGTATTAATTTAATAACTCAAGAGTTGAATGCATCTTGTCTATATGAATGTGAAAATGTTGATACAGTAGTAAATGAGAATACACTGCTTAAGAAAAAGGTTGAAACTTAGAAGAACAAATTCCTAATTTGAAAAACGGTTGTTCTAATCTTCAAAAAGAAGTAGATAGATTAAAAAGTTCCTTGTCTACATTTGTGTGTGGTCGTAATAATTTAGATGCTATTCTTGGTAGCACAAAAGACGTCTTTAGAAAAGAAGGAATTGGATTTATTCCTCACAAGTCAAAGCATAAAACTGCAACTTCTTTTGTTGGAGCTAAGTTATCTAGTACTCCTTTTGCTACATGCAATTATTGCGGCAAAAAAGGGCATAAAATTCAGAGTTGTTGGTTTCGAAAGAACATCCACAAGATCAAAACAATGTGGATGCCAAAGGAAACAACCAAAAGTTGGACTAACATGAATCGATCCAAGCAAATCTGGGTACCAAGAAATCAAGTGTAAACTTCTCTGTTTTTGCAGGGCTATAGTGGTTCGATGAATAAAGAGTGGTATTTGGATAGTGGTTACTCTCGGCACATGACGGGAGACAAATCACAATTTTCCAGTCTTCAGCAGAAAAATGGTGGAACTGTGACGTTTGGAGACAATAGCAAAGGAAGGGTAATAGGTATTGGAAACATTGGTAAAACTCCCTCCACTAGCATTAAGCATGTGTTATTTGTAGATGGATTAAAACATAACTTGCTTAGTATTAGTCAACTTTGTGATAAAGAGTTTAGAGTTACTTTTGATGCATCTCACTGCATGTTAACTGATAATATCTTAAATGAAATCAAGTTTGTAGGCAATCGAAATGGAAATGTTTGTACTGCTAATCTGGATGATTTGGATGAGAAGGAGATTTGCTTTGTAGCAAATAACTCCAACCCATGGTTGTGGCACCGAATGTTAGGCCATGCTAGCTTTGGAATTATTTCCAAATTGTCTAGACGTGAGCTTGTGGTCGGTTTGCCTAAAATGAATTTTGATTCGAATGGTGTTTATGATGCTTGTGCCAAGGGTAAGCAAACTCGAACTTCATTTAAACCCAAGAACATTGTTTCTACCTCTCGGCCTTTGCAACTCTTGCATCTTGATTTGTTTGGCCCGACAAGAACTGCTAGTTTAGGAGGTAAGCGCTATGGTTTTGTGATAGTTGATGATTTCTCTCGGTTTACATGGGTTTTGTACTTAGCTCATAAAAGTGATGCATTAACTGAATTCATAAAATTCTGTAAGAAGGTTCAAAATGATAAGGGTTATGTCATTAATGCTATTCGTAGTGATCATGGTAAGGAATTTGAAAATTTACAGTTTAATTATTTTTGTGATGATGAAGGGTTCAGTCATAATTTCTCAGCTCCAAGAACCCCTCAACAAAATGGTGTAGCTGAGAGGAAAAATCAGACTTTGATTGATATGGCCCGGACTATGCTATGTGAATTTATCTTGCCTAGATATTTTTGAGCTAAAGCCATTAATATTGCATGCTATATCACTAATTGTTGTTTGATTATACATTTGTTGCATAAGACTCCATATGAACTTTATAAAGGCAGAAAACCAAACATCTCCTACTTCAAGCCATTCGGGTGCAAATGCTTTATTTTGGTAAATGGCAAAGAGGACATAGATAAGTTTGATCCTCGAAGCGACGAAGGAATATTTGTTGGATATTCATCTCATTCTAAAGTTTTTCGTGTATTTAATAAGAAAACCTTAGTTGTAGAAGAATCTATTCATGTAATCTTTGATGAGACTAACCACAATGCTAGAAAAAGAAATGATGATGATGATGATGCAGAAATCATGAAGGATCAAGATTTAATCATACATGATTTAGATCTCATGGAGCCTAGTGCAGAAGCAATGGATGATCCTACCCAACTTATTGGTGAAGAAATTGAAAAGGAAGATCCTCCACTTGAAGAACTTCAAGTATCTTCTACAAGTGATGAATTACCACGAGCATGGAAGATCATGTCAAGTCATCCAATCGGTAATGTAATAGGTGATCCTTCATCCGGTATGCGAACTCGAAAAACTCAATATCAGTGTGATTATATTGCTTTCATTTCTCAATTTGAACAAAAAAATGTTGGTGAAGCCCTTCTTGATGAACATTGGTCTATAGCTATGCTTGAGGAACTAAACCAGTTTGAGAGGAACAAAGTGTGGACTTTGTCTCCTCGTCCGAATGACCATCCGGTAATTGGAACCAAGTGGGTTTTTCGAAATAAACTTGATGAATCCAGTGTGGTAACTCGAAACAAAGCACGTTTAGTTTCCCAAGGATACTCTCAAGAAGAAGGGATTGATTATGATGAGACCTTTGCACCGGTTGCTAGACTTGAAGCCATTAGGATTCTATTAGCATTCGCTTGCTCCAAAAATTTTAAATTATTTCAAATGGATGTTAAAAGTGTGTTTCTTAATGATTTCATAAAAGAGAAAGTCTATGTAGAGCAACCACCTGGGTTTGAGGATCCAAATTTCCCAAACCATGTCTTTTGTCTTCATAAAGCTCTATATGGTCTTAAGCAAGCACCGCATGCATGGTATGAGAGATTGAGTCAATTTCTTGTTCAACATGATTTTAAGCATGGTTTTGTTGACTCAACTCTGTTTATAAAGTGTGTTGGTTCATATATTTTACTTGTTCAAATATATGTAGATGATATTGTGTTTGGCTCCACTAAAGAAAAATTGTGCAAGGATTTTTCTGAGTTGATGCAGGGGGAGTTCGAGATGAGCATGATGGGTGAGCTCAACTTCCTTCTCGAACTTCAGATAAAACAAGGTGAAGATGGCATCTTTGTAAGTCAATCAAAGTACACAAAGGAATTGCTAAAGAAATATGGGTTCAGCAGCACCAAGCCTCTTCCAACGCCTATGTCTACAACAATAAAATTGGATAATGACGAGCTTGGTAAGCCTGTTGATTCAAAGCTTTATCGAGGTATGATCAGATCTCTACTTTACTTAACTACAAGTAGGCCTGATATATTATTCAGTGTTTGCATGTGTGCGAAATTTCAAAGTTCGCCCAAACAATCGCACTTAATTGTTGTTAAACAAATTTTTCGGTATCTTGCTTCCTCGATTGACTTTGGTTTATGGTATCCCAAATGTTGTTCCTTCGACTTGGTGGGTTACACCAATGCAGATTATGCTGGGTGTAAAGTTGATCGAAAGAGCACAAGCGGGACTTGTCATTTCTTGGGAGGATGCCTCATTTCGCGGTCCTCCAAGAAACAAAATTTTGTTTCTCTCTCGACAGCCGAAGCCGAGTATATTGCAGTCGGGAGCTGTTGCACTCAAGCACTTTGGATTAAACACCAAGTAGAAGACTATGGGATGTGTTTATCTAAAATTTCGTTGCTTTGCGATAATACAAGTGTCATAAATTTATCTAAAAATCCTGTTCAACACTCTCGCACTAAACATATTGAAGTACGCCATCATTTTATTAGAGATCATGTCTCTAGGGGTGATATTGAATTAAATTTTATTGACACCACACACCAATTGGCTGATATTTTCACTAAACCGTTGTGTGAAGACCGATTTACTTCTTTACGCCGTGAATTAGGAATGTGTTCATCTTCTTCATATGCAACGCATATTAATTCGTTTTTTACTTCCTTCCTTTTTGACGATGACAAAAAGGGGGAGAACTTTTGTCTCAAGTGACTGTTCGAAATGTTTTTTTTGTTATATATGCTCAACGATGTGCTATACTTTATGTGCATGTATTCAGGGGGAGCTTACACTTAGGGGGAGAAATAAAACAGTATTTTGATGAATGGACATATGTTGTGACATATTAATTGATCAAATCATTGTGATTGCATATTGTGACTGAATAGACTCACATTTGTGTTTTATATGCCTTGATGTGTTAAGTATATTATGCCGGTATCAGTGATTGATTAAGAAAATTATTTATTCCTATGTAGGTGTTTTGTCATCATCAAAAAGGGGGAGATTGTTGGATCCCTTTGAATTTTGATGATCACAAAACACTCATTTTGTTTGCTAACAAGTTTGCAAGTTGAATGCATAAAACAGGGGATTTTATAAAGGCAAGAGGACTTTCAAAGAAGCCTAGTTTGGTTTCTGGCAAGTGGAGTCGACCCCGGAAATATGAAGGAGTCGACCCCAACTGTTCTCAGATATTCAGAGTTGACCCCGGATTTCTAAAGGAGTCAACCTCCATACAAATGTCTGCAAGTGCTACAGTGCAGAGTCGACCCCAGATTTCTAAGGGAGTCGACCCCAGATCTGCTCTGCTGTTTGGAGTCGGCCTCCAGTTTGTGAAGGAGTCGACCTCCATTCAACTACTTGTCAAGCTGCTGAAGCAGAGTCAACCCCGACCTTCAAAGGGAGTCGACCCCGATCAGGCTCAGAAGTTCAGAGTCGACCCCGGCACTCTAAAGGAGTCGACCTCCATTCAACAGATGCTCTTTTGTTCCAAAGGAGTCGACCCCTACTTTCATGGGAGTCGACCTTCAGTTGAACTGGAGTCGACCCCGGCAAAAGAGGGAGTCGACCCTGACATGCAGAACTGCTCTGAAAAGCACTTTTTGAATAACTTTTTTACCAAGACTACTTTCCACACCTTTCCAAACAGATATTTCTATGGAAGGGATATAAAAAGGACACCTGGGAGAAACCCTAGGCAAGGAATTTCGTGGCAAAGAAAGCCACCTTCTAGATTTTCATCTCCAGCTCTTTCTTCCAAGCTTTTTCACCTTCTTGTGCTTCCATTTGCTGAATCTGTGAAGAAGGTTTCATTCGAAGGAGATCTCTGCTGCTCTAGGCTTCAACAACATCTGAAGATCTTCCTCATGAGTTGTGCATCTATTTTAGCTTATTTTATTCTTGTCTCATTAAGTTTCTTGCTTTGTGCTTGATTGGTGAGTTGGGCACCGCATCAACTAGCTGTGTATTGGTGAGCTAGGCATCGTGCTAACTAGAGGATTGTTGGTGAGCTGGGCACCGTTTAAACTAGTGGGTGTGATCTTTCGTAGAGTGGGAAATCTCACCTTGTTGGTGAGGACTGGATGTAGGTAGACCAAAGGGGTCTTACCGAACCAGGATAAATTGGCATCTCTTTGTGTGCTTGCTTCCTTCTTCCCTCTCAGTTCTCTCTGCGTTGCATCATACATTTATTTATGCACTAGTTTTCATTGGTCATTCAAGACAAATTTTTAAAGCCCTATTCACCCCCCTCTAGGGCTAGCCATAGTCTGATCCTTTCAAACAACTTTTGAACTCAAGAGCTTTCAACCTTCAACTAGCGAGCATCAGAAAGAAGACCTACAAGATTCTCTTTAAAATTTTCTGTAGCTTTTGCTCTCCATTTTTCATTGCATAGTTTTCGGGAGAGCCTTTGTGTTCTGAGAGATTTTCTTATTGTAGATATTTCTCTCTCAGTCACTGCCTCAGATCAGGCATTTGTAGTAAGCTTGGTCTAGGGGCATTTTGCCTTCATTCACATTTGTTTGTGAAGTTCCTCTTCGGGCTGTGAAGAGAAGACATGTTGGAAACATGTGGTGTTTATTCCCTTCAGTAAGGAAGGAAGACCTGTGTATCAGGGTGGTTGTTTACCTCTTCGGGGATAGAAGAGAAGGCCAGCTGCGGTTGGATGTGTAAGGGTCCTTAAGGGGGACAGTACCCTTGGTTAGTGAAAGCTCAAGTTGTTGCTTAGGGACTGGACGTAGGACTCCTTGGGATAGGAGGGCGCTGAACTAGGATAAAAATCCATTGTGTTGTGTGATTGCTTGTTTACTTACTTGTCTCCATTATTACTTGATGCTGTAAGAGCAAGTGAGGGTTGACCGGAGACAATGGCCGACAGTTCGATAACACCCGCTTTCGTAGAAACTGCTCGGCCTTGGGGGTGGATCACCGATTCTCCTCAGTCTCACACCCACAGTCCAATGGGCTTGCCGAGGTTACAAATCGGACGATCTTGGACGGTCTGAAGAAAAGGTTGGAGGACCACAAGGGTCGGTGGGCGGACGAGCTCCTCCACATCTTGTGGGCGTACCGTACAACACCACGAGAAGCAATGCAAGAATCCCCATACGCCCTCGCTTTCGGAGTAGAGGCCGTTACACCAGTGGAAATGCTCGCCCCCTCGGGGAGTGTAACGTCGCTTATTTTTGGATCCTTTTTGGATTGTGTGTGTTGTGGTTGTGATGGCTGTTGTAAGGCCAGTGTGGTGTAGTCGCGTGGTGTGTGTAGGTGTGGTGCAGGTTAGGTCCCGAAATGAAATAGGACCTGCTGCAGTTGAGTACGAGTTGGCGGCCAGGGGTGGTCGTTGACTTGTTGGCGTCCAGGTAAGTGGCCATTGACTGCATGATCTTGGCGGCATTAGATGTGGACGTTTAGTGTGGCGGTTGTCTTTGGCGGCAGAGGGGTTGACGCCAACCTGAGAATTCTGCAGGTTATAGGGTCACCCGAGAGCAGGTTTCTCACCTGTCTCTCTCTTCCCCTTGCCCTAGCTTCGCGTCCCTGTGTTTCTAAAGCTTCCAACAGGTACTGAAGGGTGGTTGAAGGATCGTGGGACGTGTGGCGTTGCCGAATTGCGCAAGGAAATGCCGTGGCGTGGTGCAATTCCCGTGGGAGCTCGCGGAGGGTTCGGCATGGTTCGGGAGAATTCGGAGGGTTTGAGCATGTTCTGAGGTAAGGGACGAACCCTGTTAGCTCGGTAGAAACATTAAAACATGACTTAACCACTTGAATCAGCATTTTTAATGTATTTTCGGATTAAGTTGCACCGTGTGGGGATAATGGGTGGTATGATGATTTTAAGTAGTAAAGCATGTTGTTTTAGTTTAATTATAGTGCTTGAAAGTTAGAGGAGCTGTTTTCTCTCATTTCCTTAATAATTTCAGGATCAGGAATGCATGTGGGATCGATTAGGGTTTCTGTAGGGAAAGAGCTGAAGAACTTGGCGTCAACATCGCTTGTCGTCAGCTCATCAGCCAAGATATAGATGGCTAGATCACTTGCCGTCTACTTCCTATAAGCGGCAGTCGATGTTGCCGCCAACTTGTACATGTATTCATGCAGTGTGGTTTACGTAGCTTTTCTGGTTGTGAATAATGCGTGTTTGTGTGTGCATGGCGATGACCGGTGTGAGCCAGTAAACTTGTTATGCTCTTGGAGCATACTGCTCATGTAATGGTCATGTTTTACGTGAATAAGGTATGATGTACGTAGTGGTTTAAGTATGTGAGTATGTTGTCTATGTGTTGGACATGAGGTTTACGTGACTGACGTGTGGTACACCAACCAGGGTGTATTATACACGTGTTGTCTACGTGGTTTGAGTGTGTGTATACTACACACTTTGTCGTAATGTAATTCTTATGATTTGTCGTAGTAACTGGGCAGTAAGGTTCCTGTGTGAGCCTAGCCATGACTTTGTGGTGTTTGGGCAGTGAAGGTCGTGTGTGGATCTAGCCCTGGTCTGTTGTTATTCTTTAAAGAATATTATACTGATTTATATGTTAAGTGGTGTGTGTGTGTTGCCACGGAGGTCATGAGGTGACCAATGATAGGCAAGTTTGTGGTTCAGGTATGTGTTGATGTGGGATAGCTTTGGGGTCGTATGGTGACCAATGTTAAGCTAATCCTAACACTTGTATATTGTGAATTTTAAGTAAAGGCTATATGTGTAAGTATCGTGGTTTGTGCTAGCCGAGTGTGGTGGTCCGGCGCCTATTCAGGAATGCCTCTCTAGTCGGGTACCCAGGTTCTTTGTGAGCCAAGCACGTGTGTTTGTTGTGCTCGGGGTTTTGTCCCGGTACTTGTGTTGTACTGTTGAGGTCTGTGTCGTCTTCCTGGACACCCTCACTCCTGTGCTTGAGTTGTACGTCCGGCTGAGGGAAAGACGACAGTAGGGCAGCGGCTTGTGTTTGTGGGTGTGTAGTCGCTTGTAGCGCGCTCGTAGTTGGGGGTTCGGACACCAGTAGTCGACACTGGTCCCCAGCTAGTCCTGTTTTCCAGTGCCTCACTTTAGGGTGCTCCGGCCAGAGACTCTAGAGGTGCCAGGCATGGGCCTACAGTTGTGTGTCTACAGGTGTGGTGTTAGTTGGTCTCCACAGTTGTTTGACTTGTTCTCGTGGAGCAGCAGTTGGACCTTTCGTCCGTGACTGCGAGGCTGAGAGGTTGTTCTTGTGTTGTGTTGTCCGGGTTGGATACTGGCCTGATCAGCTAGTAGTCCGTTCCCGTGTGGTGGCGCTGTTCTTTCTGACTCGTGCTTTGCTAACTCCAGTTGTGGTTGTGGTGACGTCGTTCTTCGCGACTCATGCTTTGCCAGCTCTAGTTGTGGCTTGACCGTGCTTTGCCACTGGTTGTAGTTCGTGAGTTTGTGACTCGTGGTCGAGGTTTGACCAGTTCGAGGTGTGCCCTAGTGTTGGCACAGTTGTGACTGAGTTGTGGTTTGTGTGACTTGTCGATTAAGGTTTCACTTGTAATATTGTGCCTAAGTAAAGGTATAATATAATTGTGGTTCAGTGTGGTGTTTATCACCTACTTATACCCTTGTTCGGGTGTTTTGTGTTGTGGTACCTCAAAGTAGCAGGTACTTGTTCCCTTCGTGGGTTACTTTGTAGTTTTGTGGTGGTACATTGTGTACCAACCTTTCCGGGTACTTGTGAGTTGTGGAGGTCTTGTGGTTTGACCTGCCACTTGTTGTATCCTATCCGTTTTAAGTAGATCTTTGTTTATAATTTATTGTGGATTAGTTTGTGATTATTAATTATGTTACCTTTGTGAGTAATTTGCCGATGAGGCTTGTGGCCTAGGTATATTGTGGTTTAGTAGAGCTATGCTCCGTGGAGGCCGTGTGAGACCTTCCACTTGTTGAGCTTTACTCTTTTTGGGTATGATTCCAATTATAGTTTTAGTGTGTTATGGATTGGCTTCGTGGTAGCCAGTTCTGTTGCCTTGTGTGTAGTTCCGACATAGTGAGGTTTGGAGTATAAAGGACCAGCTCTTTGTTAGCAGTCCTGTTACTCAAGTGTTTGGATTCGCCTGTGAAGCTTGTAGCCTGGCAGTGACTTGCCTATGTGGCTTATAGCTTAGGCATCTAGTTGTTGTAGCAGTGTGCCAGTGAACTGTGGTTTAGGCACTTAGTAGTTGGGATGACTAATGATATTATATTAGTCCTGTAGTCCCACTTTCCTTCCGAGGACTTTATGTTTATTATCATGATTATGTTTAATTTTATTTATTGTTATGATGTGAGCATGAAATGGTTTGGCTATTGGTGTTGCCAGTGAAGCCCTTGGGGTTGAGGTGTCTGTAGTTACGGTGTTGTTTTGGTTAGTCCCTACTGAGCCAGTGACTCGTTGAGGCTCACTCCCCTACAGTTCTTTTCAGGGCTTGCCGAATGTTTGGCTTGCAGCAACGTTGTGTCAGACTTGTACCACCAGCAGTTGTTTAGTAGTTAGTGTTGTGTGAGCTTGTGCTCCCTCAGGATATGCCCCAGGTAGTTGTACTCTTTTTAATTGGACATGTATTAATGTAATGGGATAGTTGTACAAATTTGTGAACAGATATGAGCACATGTACTTTCTTGTGTCTTATATTCTTGTGGTTTGTCTTTTATACTCTTACTGGACACGTGTGTGAGATATCCCTTGCGAGACTTCGGTCCGTTCGCGGGAGGCGGATCTGGATATGGAGCCTTAATGGGCATAAATACCCCGGTCCGTCACAGGGAGAGTCCTCGGCTTCAATCAGGAGTCAAACGAATCTTCTCTCTTCGCCGAGCTGACCTGATGAAGAAAAGAGAGGAAATACATTGGCAAGAATGGAAAACTAGAGGAGGGTAAAAAGGAGCTTTGACAAGAACGTCAAGGAGAGAAGCTTCAATGCCGGCAGCTTGGTCTTAAGGAAGCTATCGGTTTCAGACCCTAGGTCGGCCATTGGGAAGCTGGACGAGCTCCTCCACGTCTTGTGGGCGTACCGTACAACGCCACGAGAAGCAACGTAAGAATCCCCATACGCCCTCGCTTTTGGAGTAGAGGCCGTTACACAGTGGAAATGCTTGCCCCCTCGGGGAGAGTCCTCAGCTTCAGTCAGGAGTCAAACGAATCTTCTCTCCGCGCCAAGCTGGACTTGATCGAAGAAAAGCGAGGAAATGCGTCGGCAAGAATGGAGGCATACCAGAGGAGGGTAAAAAGGAGCTTTGACAAGAACGTCAAGGAGAGAAGCTTCAATGTCGTCAGCTTGGTCTTAAGGAAGCTATCGGTTTCAGACCCTAGGTTGGCCATTGGGAAGCTGGCGCCGTTGCCGGGGAAGATCTATTATTGTACTTATCGGCAACAGCACATTCCATTAGCTCAGTGCTCGCGCGGGAAGAGAACCGCAACCACCTTCCAGTGTACTACACCAGCAAGGCACTGCGCGGAGCTGAGCAGCGTTACACCGACCTTGAAAGGGTTGCATACGCTCTCGTAATGGCAGCAAGAAGGCTACGCCCATATTTTCAGGCACACAAAGTCATCGTCCTCACCGACGTCCCCATCAAGCAAGTCCTCACCCGACTCGAGGTCTCGGGAAGGTTGGTGAAGTGGGCCGTAGAACTCGGAGAGTTCGACATCACTTTCAAACCTCGGGTAGCGATAAAGGCGCAGGCTCTGGCGGACTTCATCTCCGAAGGAACGGCGAGAAAGCCCGAGGAGGAAGAAGAGGACAACGATCGCTGGAAATTTTCGTCGACAGAGCATCAAATTCGTGAGGAAGCGGCGCAGGAGTGGTCCTCCACTCCCCCGACGGGCTGATCATAGGGTATGCAGTTCGTTTCGGCTTCGAAGCTTCTAATAACGTGGCCGAGTACGAGGCTGTAATCTCAGGGCTAAAAAGGGCAAAATCCCTCGGAGCAAGAAGGGTCACCGTCTTCAGCGACTCTCAATTGGTCGTAAGCCAGGTGGCGCACGAGTTCGAGGCAAAAGAGGCAAAGCTAGCATCGTACGCGGCTAAGGTCAACAGGCTGCTCGCGAGGTTCGACTCAGTTGAGCTGCTTAAGATCCCGCGAGCAGAAAACTCTCAGGCCGACGCGTTATCCAAATTCGTGTCATCATCAGCAGAGGGGTGATCAGCTGTGCTAATCGAAGAGCTCAGTGAGCCATCCACGTCAGCCAAGGAAATAATGTGCGCCAGCGTCCCGACAACCTGGATGACCCCCTTGATTGAGTTCATCAAAAGCGGCCTACTTCCCGACGACAGGATTGAAGCCGACAAGACGAAGAGGAGAGCAGTTAGATTCTTCCTCGTAGGTGAGGATCTATATAGAAGAGGGTTTAGCTACCCGCATCTCCGGTGCATTTCCCCTGGTCTTACTGAGGAAATCATCAGCGAAGTACATGAAGGAACGTGCGGAAGCCATGCAGGTGCCCGATCTCTTGTCAGAAGGATCACGCGACAAGGCTATTGGTGGCCCACCATGTTAAAAGATGCTGAGAGGTATGTTCAAAAGTGCCATCAATGTCAACTTTTCGGCAGGTTCGATCGACGACCCCCAGCCGAGCTCACGCCGCTGGTTTCGCCGTGGCCCTTCGTGCAATGGGGTATGGACATCCTCGGTCCCTTCCCGCCGGCGACCGACCAAAGGAAATTCATCATAGTGGCGGTGGACTATTTCACGAAGTGGGTGGAGGCCGAGCCGCTGGCAAAAATTACTGACACCAACGCATGGGGTTTCGTTTGGAAGAATGTTATATGCAGGTTCGGCGTCCCCTGAATAATCGTCACCGACAATGGCCGACAGTTCGATAACTCCCGCTTTCGCAGAAACTGCTCGGCCTTGGGGGTGGATCACCGATTCTCCTCGGTCTCACACCCACAGTCCAATGGGCTTGCCGAGGTTACAAATCGGACGATCTTGGACAGTCTGAAGAAAAGGTTGGATGACCATAAGGGTCGGTGGGCGGACGAGCTCCTCCACGTCTTGTGGGCGTACCCAAAGTCGGCGCCGGCAAAATGCGAGATCGACCACAGTATGCACGTACAGCGGGCATCGTCGAGGAAACAAGACAAAAGGTCGGTCTTGCTGGGCTTCTCCTCGGATCTCGTAGCTCCTCCAATGAGAACCCGGGGGGCCAATGACACTGGCAACTGTCACCGATGACGCCTTCAGGACTCTACCACCCAGTGCTGCCGACAAAGGGATCCTCGGATGCTCAGGAGAGGCCGAAGATCACTCAGTCGCCACGCGAGGTAGGTCTAGCTGGCCTTACCCCCTTTAACCGTGAAAGCTTAATAAGGAAGGCCTCAAGGATCTCGGGCCGCGCTCATTCATAGCTAGCAATCGCCAGTGGTGATCCAGAAGGCACCCGATGATCGTGCCCCCTGCCTTGGAACGCCCTTTAGCATAACAAAGAAAGAGAAGATGCAGATTAAGGCAACAGGTAGCAGCCTGCCTAGCGGAGGCATCCCTATAAAAGCAAAGGAGACGCCCCACACCAAGATATGCGACTCTTGGAACTAAAACCATCTTCCCTCTTTTCCCTTTGGTCTGACTTGGGCGTCGGAGTGTCTCCCAACCGAGGTGACTCGGTGGTCTTTGCAGGCCGGAGATTGAGCAAACTTCGCCGACAGACGACTCGCCTTCACCCCTGGGTCGATTAGGATTGACTCCGGTCAACCCTCACTTGCTCTTACAGCATCATTACTAACACTAACTATCGATCTTAGTGTTCTTCTGTTAAGCATTTCTTGTTGACATGTTTTAATCCGCAAAGGTTTTTTAGAATCCCATTCACCCCCCCCCCCCACCCTCTGGGCTTGCTAGCTGGGCAATAAGTGGTATCAGAGCCGAGTCTCTTCAAGAAAGAAGATCTCACGATCTCAAGAGAAAAGATAAATGGCAGCTCAAGGGTATGCTGAGGGTCAGTCCGTCAACAGACCTCCCCTATTTGATGGTGAAGACTACAACTGCTGGAAGACCAGGATGGAGTTCTTCCTTCAAGGTCTCGATTTTCAAATCTGGTCAATCATAGAAGAAGGAGATCTAGTTGTCCTTAACAATAGAGAAAAATAGACAGAAGACGATAAGAAGAAGATATCATTAAATTGCAAAGCAAAGAGTATTTTGTGTTGTGCGCTGAGTAAGAAAAAATTTAATAGGATCTCAGCATGCAAGTCCGCAATGGAATTGTGGGAGAAACTCAGAATCACATATGAAGGCACAGACAAGGTTCAAGAAATAAGGATAGATATCTTGGTAGCTCAATATGAGCGATTTCAAATGCAGTCAGGAGAAACAATTACGCAGATGTATAGCAGATTTACTGTAAGGTCTTGGGTCTTATTGGACCCTTAATGGGCCTTTATATTGGGTCAGTGGGGTTGGCGTCCAGGGTCTTGACGGCAAGGTTTTGGCCGCTGACTTGTAGTTAGCGACCATCGATGCTGTCGTTTATTAGTGGTTTCGGAGTTTTCCGGAGCATGAACTCGATGGTAGGTGTGTGGACGCCAATCGTTTGGCGGTTCAATTGGCAGCGACCTATGTTGACGTCAATTTGTCCGACCACTATTTTTAGGAGGCAACCCGTGGCCACCTCCTTTCCCTTTTTCCTCCTTCTCTTTCCCTCCACTTTCGTTTCCTGTTTTCTCCACTACTTCCGGCGGCCGACGAGAGCTCGTGGGGAGATCATGGTGCGTGTGGCGGTGACGGAACGGGAGGGAAATGTTGGATTGGGCGGTGATTCACGTGGGAAGCCTCGGGGTGTTTAGCGTGGATTAAGGTTTTTTTGGGAGTTTTCGGGGTGTTCTGAGGTAGGGACTTAATCCCTTAACCCCTTCTTGTCAAATTGCCATGCTTAATTTGAGTAGATTAGCATGATAATTATGGTTTTGGGAAGTGTTGCTCCATGCCGGGATTTTGGGTGGTTTGGCCGATCCAGGTGCTGGATCGTGTTTTTCTGAAGTCCTGGTAGTGTGTATGGATGTGAGGAAGTGTTTTCCTCCATTGTATTGCAAGTTGTGGGGCTGAATTGCCCGTTTGATCGGCCTGGCGCCGCTCTGGCTACTGGAAGCTGAAGAGCTTAACGTCCACATCGGTTGACGTTAAGATCTTCAGAGAGGATCTTGACGGCAAGGTCTCTAGCCGTTGACTTGGTGTAAACGGCCAGGGTGTCATCGTTTATATTTTTGTAGACCACAAGGTGGTTGCTGCTTACATCTAGTTAACAACAAGATAATTGTCGTCTATATCCTGGTTGGCGGCGGTCAATGTTGCCATTAATCTGGAGGTGTGTCCCAGCATGCTATTATCCCTGCTGTGTGATTTGAGGTGTTGACATGCGATGCCCGCTTGTTAGCACGGTCTTCTAGACGTGGAGAGTGTCTCCGCCTAGGCAACTGTTATGTTTGACTGTGTTGAGGCGTTGATACGTGGTGTCCGCCTGTTGCACGGTGCTTTGTACGTCGAGGGTGTTCCTGTTCATACTGGTGTTGGGTTTTACCGTGTACCAATTTTTTTGTGTTACCTGGATGTGGAGCGTGGCTCTATCTGGATGACTAGCGTGGAGGGTTACTCCGCTGGTGAGCTGAGACGTGGAGGGTGACTCTGTTCTGTGCGTACCCCCTTGTGGTGGTTTCGAGCCGGTTTCCGTGGGGCCCCTTCTCTGCCGCTAGGGTCAGGCGTGGGGGAAAGCCAGTGGGTGGACCAGACGTGTGAGAGAGTGTCTGTAGTGTGCACATGGGCTAGGGGTAGTGGACTCTGTGGCCAGGAGGCGCCCGACCATACACCCTTAGCTAGGTCGCAGTTCGAGTGTGTGTGTGAGTGTGTGTTGTTGAGCCGCGGGGTTTTCAGTCATACAACGCACTCCTGTGGTGGAGGTGCGTGTTACGGCACTAGTTTCAGTGTGTTGTGCGACGTGTGTTTATTTACTGTTCTTTTACTTTTTGCACTTTAGTACTGTTGCCGGTGGGGTTAGTTTTCCCTACGGGGTCTCTTTCCTCGAGACTCACTCCCCTCCCTTTCAGGTGGGTCGTCGTCGGCTCCGGGTCCAGGAGAGTCTTGTCACTCCGACGCTGGTCCTTCTTAGCTGCTGTGAGTAGTTCTCAGTGTTACTTGATGTACTCTTTACTTGTGTTGCTGTTGGCTCTGAGTTGTACATGTATTTATGTATATAGTAAGATGTTTTATTTTTTCCATGGTGAACATCTTCTTATGTGTTCTCCTCAGACATTCTCTTTTTCCCTCACGAGTTTCGGCTCGTGGGTTAACGGGTTAGGATTCGGGTTACTAGTTCGATACTGGTAATGTGGATCCTGGGTCGTTACAGTTTGGTATCAAAGCCTGGTCTGTCGAGACATATAAGGAAATGCCCATCATGGTAACTCAAGCAAAAGAGTACAGTAGTAGCTAATAGAACCAGAGTTAATTAGTGTATTGTTGTGTGTATGTCATGTATGTAGATTTATTATGGCACCCAGGCAACGTCGTGTGGAGGGAGTGGCAGAGCAGGTGCCTCGTCAGGAGGCTGGAGACACCCTGCAGCCATAGTAGACGCACCTTTTGCCCCAGGACGCACACAGTGGCATTGTACCATCGCCGCCACCTCCTCCTCAGGCAGCACAGGGGTTAGACTGGACTCGTTTCCTTGAGGGGATGACTTAGATTGTGGCTCAGCACCGTGACGCACCGGCACCTTAGGGAGGTTCTGGGAGGGTGCTGAGAGAGTTCTTACAGTTTTAGCCTCCCCAATTTTTAGCCCAGCCAGACCCAGACATGGCTCAGTCATGGTTGGACGCTGTGGAGCGGACTTTCCGTTCCATGGAGTGTGTACCTGAGGAGAGGGTTCTGTTGGCCAGTTACCAGTTGCAGGGTTAGGCACTGGCTTGGTGGACTTCAGAGTGGGAGACTACTTTTCAGTCTCGCCCGCTCAGGCAGAGTCCTTGGCAGGAGTTTGTAGTGGCTTTTGAGAGGACCTTCTGCCCCACTTATGTCTGGACTGAGAGGTTGTACCAGTTCCTGGATTTGTACTAGGGGGAGACGACGGTGGTGCAGTACAGAGCTAGATTTGTGGAGCTAGGGTGCTATGCGCCGTAGATTATGGCAGACGAGGGTTTGAGGACCCAGCAATTCGTGAGAGGCCTGAGGTCGGAGCTCAGGCGAGTGCTGATAGTAGCTTGCGTCACTGACCTAGACGCAGCCTATCAGACAACGACGACACTTGAGGTTGACACTTTGCGGAACTGTGGGCAGAGCGAGGTCGTTCAGTCGCAGGCAGGTCCGTCTCAGCAGTGGCAGCAACAGAGTAGTTCCCAGTCGACCCCGAGGGCCATGACCTCCTACGCATCCACTTCTGCTGGGACGACGTCGAGGTCAGGGTCTCATAGAAGGTTTCGACTTGACAAGAGGTAGTTGGAGCAGAGGCAGCAGTCTGTGGGGAGTGTTCAGCAGCCTTCTGGGCAGCCTCAACTGCAGGGCCAGCGTTCTTTCGCTGGTCAGTGTTACCGATGTGACCAGTTGGGTCACATGGCGTGAGATTACCCCTGTTTCCTCGAGCACCGCAGGAGCAGAGTCAACAACAGCCCCGAGTACAGCAGCAGCAGCAGGCTCCCATGCAGCTGCACCAGCAGGCTAGGGGTTCAGGTAGGTCGAGGACCAGAGGTCGTGTCTCGCACTTGACCCGAGCAGAGGCGGAGGCAGCTCACCTTGTGGAAGGTACCATTTCTATCCTTGGTTTTGCAGCTAGGGTTTTGTTCGATTCCGGTGCCTCTCACTCTTTTGTGTCTGAGGAGTTTGTGGACTCCCTTGGGGAGCTGAGTTAGGGAGTGTCCATCGAGCTAGCCGTGGAGTTACCGATGGGGGACATTGCCCTTACCTCCTACTGTCTTGAGGAGGGACCAGTGCAGATGTAGGGTCAGTGTTTGTCAGCCCGGTTGTATGTTATGCAGCTACAGGATTTCGATGTGATTTTGGGTATGGATTGGCTTGAGCAGTACGGTGCTGTGGTGGATTGCAAGAAGAAGAGGGTGTACCTGCAGATACCCGGAGGAGCGGCGTTCTACTTCCAGGGTATCGTACCTCTTACTTCTTGCTTTTTGGTTTATGCTTTGAGGGCAGAGAGGTTGTTAGCTTTTGGGTATCAGGGCTTTCTTGTTTCTGCTGTGTTCCTTGACCAGGTTACTTCGGGAGTGGGGGACATTTCTGTAGTGTGTGAGTTTCCGGATGTTTTTCCGGATGAGTTGTCTGGTCTGCCTCCAGTTAGAGAGGTAGAGTTCGTTAGTGAGTTGGTACCGGGCACTGCACCTTTTGCACAGGCACCGTACTGTATAGCACCAGCAGAGTTGCCGGAGCTGAAGAGGCAGCTAGAGGAGTTGTTGGAGAAAGGCTATATCTGCCCTAGCTTTTCTCCTTGGGGGTCTCCAGTGCTATTTGTCAAGAAGAAGGATGGTAGCTTGAGGCTGTGTATCGACTACAAGAAGCTGAACCAAGTGACCATCAAGAATAGGTATCCCCTGCCTAGGATTGATGATCTCTTCGATCAGCTTCAGTCTGCTCAAGTTTTCTCCAGGATTGACCTAAGGTCAGGCTACTATCAGTTGCAGATCAGAGATTCTGACGTTGAGAGGACTGCTTTCCAGACCAGGTACGGTCATTTTGACTTCTTGGTGATGCCGTTTGGGCTCACCATTGCACCAGCGGCCTTCATGGATCTGATGCACCGGGTGTTCCACCAGTACTTGGACTAGTTTGTCGTAGTGTTTGTTGACGACATTCTGGTGTACTCCACCTCGGAGGAGGAGCACGCCCAACACCTGAGGATCGTGTTGTAGACTTTGCGAGAGCACCTGCTGTATGCCAAGCTTAGCAAGTGTGAGTTTTGGCTACAACATGTTCACTTTTTGGGACACGTGATCTCAGGTGAGGGAGTTTCAGTGGATCCAGCGAAGGTCGAGGCAATTTTACAGTGGGAGAGACCCAGGTCAGTGTCAGAGATCCCCAGTTTTCTGGGCTTGGCAGGTTACTACCGCAAATTTATTAGAGATTTTTTGCAGATTGCAGCGCCCCTGACTCATTTGACGAGGAAGGGAGTACCGTTTGAGTGGTCAAAGCAGTGTGAGCAGAGCTTCATGGAGTTGAAGCAGCTGCTTACGTCGGCACCAGTCCTAGTGTTACCTTCTGGTGCAGAGGGTTTTGAGGTTTGCACGGATCCTTCTGGTGTTGGTTTAGGAGCGGTCCTGATGCAGCAGGGCCGAGTGGTGGCTTATGCGTCTCGTCAGCTAAAGCCCCACGAGGAGAGTTACCCGACCCACGACCTGGAGCTTGTAGCCGTGGTATTTTCTTTGAGGATTTGGCGTCGCTACTTGTACGGTTTAAGGTTTGTAGTTCGCACCGACCACCAGAGTTTGCGGTACGTGTTTTCTCTTAGGGATCTGAATATGAGGCAGCGTCGTTGGATGGAATATCTAAAGGACTATGATTTTAGCATTGAGTACCAGCCTGGCAAGGCGAATGTGGTCGCGGATGCCCTTAGCAGGAAGGCACATATGAGTTATCTGATGTTGAGAGAGTGGCAGTTGTGGCAGTCAGCGGCAGAGGGGTCCTTCAGGGTTTCTTCCAGATGGCAGTTGTGTGTGTTAGGTAGTTTGTTGGTGGCTCCCGCCATTGTGAGACAGGTTGTGGAGACCCAGCAGGCAGATCCCGAGTTGCACAAGGTGTTGCTACTCCCAGAGGTTGAGCTTCACGAGGACGGGTCTGTTAGGTTCCGGAACAGGCACTACGTACCTGTTGAGGAGTCTGTCAGGAGAGCAGTGTTGCAGGAGGCACATGGTTCCAAGTACTCGATTCATCCAGGGTCTACCAAGATGTACCACAGGTTGAGGCGTCAGTTTTGGTGGCCCAGAATGAAGAGAGACATAGCGGCTTTCTTTGTCAGGTGTTTGGTCTGTCAGTGGGTGAAGGCCGAACACCAACACCCAGGAGGGCTTGTACAGCCGTTAGATATTCCCATGTGGAAGTGGGACCATGTGACAACATATTTTGTCTATGGTTTTCCGAGGACAACTGGAGGTTTTGACAGCGTTTGGGTGCTTGTGGAAAAATTGACGAAGACTGCCAGATTCTTGCCTGTCAGAACTAGCTGGGGTGTGAGTAGGTTGGCCACGTTGTACGTGGAGTGGGTTGTTCCTTTGCTCGGGGTGCCGATCTCTATTGTGTCAGATAGAGATCCTCGCTTCACTTCTGGGTTCTGGCGCAGTTTCCAGAGGGCCTTGGGGACAGAGTTGGCATTTAGCTCCGCCTACCACCCTAAGTCAGACGGTCAGTCAGAGAGGACCATTCAGACCTTGGAGGACATGCTTCGGGCTTGTTGTCTAGAGTGGTAGGGGTCGTGGGAAGCTCACTTACCGTTAGTCGAGTTCGCATATAATAACAGCTATCACTTCAGTATCGGCATGGCACCCTATGAGGCCCTGTATGGGCGACCGTGTCGCACTCCTCTTGACTGGTTCGAGGTAGGTGAACGGGTCGTCACTAGACCAGAGTTGGTACAGCATGCAGTAGAGGTGGTGCAGATTGTGAGGCAGAGGCTTCTGTCAGCGCAGAGCCGACAGAAGAGTTATGCAGATCAGCGCAGGCGACTGCTCGTGTTTCAGGTAGGGGACCAGGAGTTTGTTTGGGTGTCCCCTATGAAGGGGGTGATGAGGTTCGATAGGCGTGGGAAGTTGAGTCCCCGCTATATTGGACCCTTCACCATCACCGAGCATGTCGGAGGTTTGGCGTACCGGCTTCAGCTTCCGTCTGAGTTGGCAGCAGTCCACAACGTGTTCCACGTGTCGATGCTGCGGAGGTACCTTTCAGATGAGTCTCATGTTCTTTCGAGCGCATAGTGGACTGAGGTGACACCAGTGTTGACAGTACCAGAGTACCCGCTGTATATTGAGGATCTCCGAGTTCAGAGGCTGAGGAACAAGGCAATCCCTTTGGTTCGTGTAGCTTGGCAGCGGCACTCAGGAGTCGAGTCGACCTGGGAACGGGAGGACGAGATGCGCGAGTAGTTTTCCGTACCTCTTTGGTGAGTTATCTTCCCTTGTGTTGTTTGAATTTCGGGGGTGAAATTCTTTAAGGGGGGAGGGTTGTAAGGTCTTGGGTCTTATTGGACCCTTAATGGGCCTTTTTATTGGGTCAGTGGGGTTGGTGTCCAGGGTCTTGACATCAAGGAGTGTTGACGGCAAGGTTTTGGCCACTGACTTGTAGTTAGCGACCATCGATGCTGTCGTTTATTAGTGGTTTCAGAGTTTTCCGGAGCATGAACTCGACGGAAGGTGTGTGGACGTCAATCGTTTGGCAGTTCAATTGGCGGTGACCTATGTTGACGTCAATTTGTCCGACCACTGTTTTTAGGAGGCAACCCGTGGGTAGCTCCTTTCCCTTTTTCCTCCCTCTCTTTCCCTCCACTTTCATTTCCTATTTCTCCACTACTTCCGGCGGCCAACGGGAGCTCGTGGGGAGATCGTGGTGCATGTGGCGGTGACAGAACGGGTGGGAAACGTTGGATTGGACGGTGATCCACGCGGGAAGCCTCGGGGTGTTTGGCGTGGATTAAGGTTTTTTGGGAGTTTTCGGGGCGTTCTGAGGTAGGGACTTAATCCCTTAACCCTTCTTGTCGAATTCCCATGCTTAATTTGAGTAGATTAGCATGATAATTACGGTTTTGGGAAGGGTTGCTCCATGGGATTTTGGGTGGTTTGACTAATCCAGGTGCTGGTTCATGTTTTTACGAAGTCCTAGTAGTGTGTACGAATGTGAGGAAGTGTTTTCCTCCATTGTACTGCAGGTTGTGGGGCTGAATTGCCCGTTTGATCGGCCTGGCGCCGTTCTGGCTACGGGAAGCTGAAGAGCTTAGCGTCCACATCGGTTGACATTAAGATCTTCAGAGAGGATCTTAATGATGAGGTCTCTAGCCGTTGACTTGGTGTAAACGGCTAGGGTGTCGTCGTCTATATTTTTGTAGACCACAAGGTGGTTGCCGCTTACATCTAGTGAACGACAAGATAGTTGTCGTCTATATCCTGGTTGACGGTGGTCGATGTTGCCGTTAATCTGGAGGTGTGTCCCAGCATGCTATTATCCCTACTGTGTGATTTGAGGTGTTGACATGCGATGCCCACTTGTTAGCACGGTCTGCCAGATGTAGAGAGTGTCTCCGCCTGGGCATCTGTTGTGTTTGACTATGTTGAGGTGTTGATACATGATGTCCGCCTGTTGCATGGTGCTTTGTACGTCGAGGGTGTTCCTGTTCATACTGGTGTTGGGTTTTACCGTGTACCAGTTTTGTTGTGTTACCTGGACGTGGAGCGTGGCTCCGTCTGGACGACTAGCGTGGAGGGTTACTCCACTGGTGAGCCGGGACGTGGCGGGTGACTCCATTCTGTGCGTACCCCCTTGTGGTGGTTTCGAGCCGCTTTCCATGGGGCCCCTTCTCTGCCGCTAGGGTCAGGCGTGGGGGAAAACCGGTGGGTAGACCAGACGTGCGAGAGAGCGTCTGTAGTGTGCACACGGGCTAGGGGTAGTGGACTCTATGGCCAGGAGACGCCTGGCCATACGCCCTTAGCTAGGTCCCAGTTCAAGTGTTTGTGAGTGTGTGTTGTTGAGCCTCGGGGTTTTCAGTCATACGACGCACTCCTGTGGTGGAGGTGCGTGTTACGGCACTGGTGTAAGGCCCTCGAATTTCCGTCGCATTATTGTATTTGTGTGTGTGTATACTTGTGCTTGTGTATGTATATACATATTTACGTACGTATTAATTCGTACAATTACGTGTGCATGTGTTTATACTATATGTAAATAATGCATGTATTGAATGGTGATAGTATGGATACACTACCATATACATATTGCATGTATACGTGCATGGTATGCATGGTTTTCTGCATATTTTAGACTTCTGGCCGAAGGCCATCTTGGCGTCAACCCCTAGCCGTTGAGGTGGTGTCAGCGTCCACCCATGGACGCCAACACTAATCCTGGCGTCTAACGATATGGACGCCTATTTCTCTGGCCTGCATGCGCAGCAGGGCCAGAAATTCCGGAAACAAGAAAGCTCTGCCATTGGGGAGCTGTCCCCAACGGCTCTGAGAGCTGTCTTGTCCCCCTTGTGAGTGGGAGAGAGGCCTCTCCCACATGTTAAACCCGGATCTGCCTTCCCCAGCCCTCTCTTCACCTTTGCAAGAGAAGAAAAAAGAGAAAGAAAACCCTAGAAGAAAACTGAGAAAACCCCCACCTTGCAACCCAAAGATCCGACTTCCTGGAGCTAGATCCGGCCATCTTCCCCGACAAGAGGATAGCTGGAGCAAAGGAGGAGGCTTCCCCAACATCTCCTTGCTGTGGAGATCATCCAGAAGCCCGGAGGAAGAAGATCTAGGAGGACGGTCTGCACCTTCTTGGGACTGCCCAAGGAGGGCTTCTCCGAGCACTTTGATCCATTGGAGCATTTTCTAAAAGGCAAGTGACCTAACCATAATGTCCCCGTATGTGTCTAGGTCGTTTCTACTATTTTTACGAATTTTCCCTCGAGTCCTAGACCCTCCCATTCACCCAAACTTGAGAGCTTGGGTCTGTGTTTCTGCACAGACCTGCATTGACGGCAAGGTCAATGGACGCTGATATTATGCTTGGCGTCCATCGACCATGCCACTGACCCTGATTCAGCGGCCAGAGACCGCCGCCAAGTTCCTCTGGACAGAACAGTGACCTGTTCTGCCCTTTCTATACAACTATTTTCGGTATGGTTTCCGTGATGAGGATATATGGTAACCCTATACACTATGTATATTGTTAAATATGGTGTGTGGATGAGTGTGATGTGTGGTGGTGGATGTTAGAAAGTTGTATTCCGAGAAATTGTAAGCATGATTTGTTGATAATCTTATCAATCCATGTTCATGATTAGGATTAGTCTGAATGCCTCAGTTTTGTCAGATCATGAAGATTAGTAGATCAGTTTATGTATACTCAATTTTGGTAAATTGTCCATGCTTGTATAAATTACTAATAAATTCGGTTCAATAAATAGAAAGGCATGTAAGAATGATTTGTGTTGATCGATCTATAGTTGTGTAATTTAGGGTAGATTCTGTATTCTCAGATCATGTATATAACAGTAGTCCTTGTTCAAACAGTAAGTGGCAAAATTGCATGATGTGTTAAACTCCATGCCAACTTAAATTGTGAATGGCATGCGAAATAGGTATTTGATTTTCTGTAAATTCTATTTAGCTCAAACAAATCTGAAAAATTGAATGTATGACCTTGAACCCGAAAATAGCATGTGGTTAAAATTTCAGGTCATTTGGACCAGTATATAAGGAGTTGTGTATTTTTCATGTGAAATGTAATAATCTATGTATGTTATCGTAATGCAGTTAGATATTGTTTAACCCAACCTGATTAGTGCATTTACTGTGTGTTAAACTCCTGAAATATGTAGTGCCATGTCAAAACAAACAGAGATATGCATGTAAGTGAGAAAGTGAATGAGATGAAAAGTGATATGTGTAAAACCATGTTTAAATCGGTAAAATGTGTAAATGTGTAACTGTGCCAATGTGACACTGCTTCCATAGAGAGCAGTGGAACTGTATCAGGGAAAAGTCCCCTTGAGAAAGTTCAATGTGTAAGTGACCCTAAGGGCATTAGGGGGAAATCCTGGAGGTGGACAAGTACCACTGGTTAGGGTGGAGACTTGTTTTCCCGGTCTGCGCAGTCCAAGAGTCGCCATTGGAATGCCTAGATGGCGTCTATGTGTAATGTGATGTGTATATGTCCTTCTTTGGTGGTTTGGACTATGTGTCACGGCACCTAAAATGTGTAATGTGTAATGTGTATGTGTTCATGTGTAAATGTGTCAGTGAACAATGTGAATGTGTATGTGCAAAGTGTGACCATGTGAAAGAGGAAACATGTGTAAAGAAAATGTGAAATACTAAATGTGAGGGTATGATATTGAAATCCATGTGAGACAAATCTGAAACCATGTGAAATCAGTAAATTCATGTTGTTATCATCATGTTTATATGTGCAAAAATGTCTAGAATCCATGTTAGGGATGATTGATGAGCATGGGCACAAAATAGCATGATTGGTTGTTCACATGATATGTTTTAAGCAACATTGTAGCTCTTATGTATAGATTTACAGCCATTAAACCATGTGAAACCAGCAACTTAAAGCATGTGAAAATGTCTATGTATGTGTTTAAAAACATGTAAGATCCATGCTAGTCGTGTTTTCCTTTTATATATGCACAATGTTCATGTTGGTAGCTCTCATGTCTTGGTTCTTTAAAGGCAAAATCTCACAAGTAAATGGAATAGAGAGCATGTGATAGGTGAGTTTTATTCTTAGAAATCTGAAAGCATGATCCATGTATTAATTTGTAAAACTTTCATGCCATGTGTTGAAAATTTTGAATGTGCATGTAGAAACCGCTATGACATATACGTGTATATTACGAGTAGTGTTGCTTGCTGAGTCTTTAGACTCACTCCTTGCTTCGGCGTACAGGTGTAGTTGGTGACGTGGCACCGTTGGAGGAGAGTGGAGACGGACTCCGAGCGCGGAGATTAGCCTATGGAGTTCCTTGTGACTTGTGTACTTCATAGCATGTAATTTGGACATTGTATTAGAGTTATCATGAAAAGGATGTATAAGTGTGGACATATGTATTTATATATTCAGCAATTTAAATTATGTGAACTTTTAGTTCTTTATTGTTAATTGAAAATTTCATGTATGTTTAATGTGGATGATGAATAAATGAAGACAGTTGTCTTTTACTTCCGCTACTCTGTCGTATATTCGCGTGTATCTCAGCTGTTAGTATCGTTTGGGTAAATGTCCCACTGTGAGGACTCTCGCTATACTGACGTGGGTTGGTATAACCGTACCGGTATAATGTGGGCCGTCACAGAGATTGGTATCAGAGCAACCGGTTGAGATTGCACATGAATATACCTAAGTCATCATCCCCATTGCATGCTAAGTATGTCCACATGTGTAGAAAACACTAATAAGAAGTGAAAGATAGATAAGAAAATGGTTAGAAGACTTAGTAATCTAGTTCTAATGGTGGCTGAAATTTTATTACAGACATGGCTTCGAGAGGTAGGCGTGGTGGAGCACCGGCCCGTGAGGACGAGCCGCGACGTGATGAACGGGCGGAGCAACAGGCCTCGGCACCACAAGGCCCTGTACTTCCCCCACCGCCGCCTGTGGACTACGGAGTATTCATGCAAGGTCTGGTACAAGCCATGCAGACGCAGGCTCATACCCAGGCAGCACTCCAGGCACAGTTGGAGGCCCAGGTAGAGTAATGAAACAACTAAGTAATTTGCTATTTAAATTGCATGATATTGTGTTTATCGTATATTGTTTATTGTTTAATGTAGCAGGCTCAGGCACCAGCTCAGGACCATGGTGGACCTCCCATCATGGAGCGATTCAAGAGGATGACCCCACCCTCTTTTAAGGGGGAGAGTGATCCATTAATGGCAGAAAGCTGGTTAAGGGAGACAGAGAAAATCTTCCGAGCCATCAGGTGCCCTGATAAGGATAAGGTGACATTAGCCACCTACATGCTACAGGTAAACTTTTAATTTTGTATGTTTGTGTGTTCTGCTTAAGTTAGAATTTGTTAGTTGGTGCTTATGAAAGTGTATTGCAGGAGAGAGTGGATGTATGGTGGTCCTCCCTACTACGTACACGCTTTGAGGACGGAGCAGTAGACGTGACGTGGGACGCGTTCGTGAGGCTCTTCCGAGCCAAGTTCATCCCAGAGCATATCCAGGGCAAGATGGAGCAGGAATTTCTCTCCCTGACGCAAGGCTCCATGACTGTGCTGGAATACGAGGCAAGGTTTTCTAAACTTTCTAAATATGCACCGCATATCGTAGAGGATGAGCGCAGGAAGATGAAGAAGTTCGTGATGGGACTCAAGCCATCACTGCGGACGAGACTCGTGGCGTTTGACCACCGCACGTTGGACGAGGCCCTCAGCGCTGCCTTCAGGCAGGAGGGAGAAATGGAGCAATATCTGGAGGAGAAGAAGGCTTCGCAGAAGAGGCCGACAGCGACATTCCAACGGCAGGATAAGAAGAAAACGGTGTACCAAACACCGCAGAAAACCGTGGCAGTCAGCAACTCTCAGGTACCTTCTGTACGTTCCCCTGGTGTGAAGAAGGAGTGTCCCCACTGCGGGAAGACCCATGGTGGTTCCGAGTGTTGGTTGGTAGCGGGTAGATGCTTGAAGTGCGGGAGCAGCGACCACAAGATCAAAGATTGCCCAAGACTTCAGCAAGGAGCTCAGCGTGGAGCGCCAGCCCCAGCAGTAGCGGCAGCCGCGCCAGCTACAGGAAGACCAGGAAGGCCTCGAGCCCCAGCTCGAGTGTTTGCTTTGGCACGCGAGGACGCCGAGCAGGCGGAGCATGTCACCGAAGGTACGGTTTTGCTTTTAGGTGTGCACGCTCGGGTTTTGTTTGATACGGGTGCTACTCACTCGTTCATTTCCGAGCGGTTTGCTAGGCAGTTAGCCCTAGAGTCAGGGGTAGAGTCTGAGGAGTTAGAGGTCCCTTTGTCTGTGCACACCCCTGTGGGTACGGTATCGACTAGGAAGTGCATTCCGTCGTTACCTGTGTGCATTGAGGATAGAATCCTAGATGGGTGTTTCTTCTTGCTAAAGATGAAGGACTTTGATGCTATTCTTGGTCTGGATTGGCTAGAGGAGCACTATGCATTAGTGGATTGTCGTCGGAAGAGGATTGTTTTCCGCATTCCTGGTGAGGACGAGTTCTCTCATCCCTTGCCAAGGAACGTGGCGGGAAAGTTAGTCATCTCTGCCATGAAGGCGATGCGCATGGTGAACAAGGGTTGTGACGCTTTTCTTGCCAGCGTGGTGTTAGTGCCAGAGGCTGATGAGTCACCTACTCTTGCGGAGATTGAGGTAGTGCAGGATTTTCCAGATGTCTTTCCTGAGGACTTGTTTGGATTGCCACCGGATAGAGAGATAGAGTTCACTATAGAGTTGCTTCCAGGCACCTCTCCTATCTCGAAGGCCCCATATCGGATGGCCCCTGCAGAGTTAGCCGAGTTGAGGAAGCAATTGTAAGAATTGCTTGATAAGGGATTCATTCGCCCTAGTGTTTCCCCTTGGGGCGCACCTGTATTGTTCGTCAAGAAGAAGGACGGGTCACTTAGGTTGTGCATTGACTATAGGAAGTTGAACCAAGTGACTGTGAAGAATAGGTATCCCTTACCTCGTATTGATGATTTGTTTGACCAGTTGCGTGAGGCATCAGTCTTTTCCAAGATTGACTTGCGATCTGGCTATCATCAGTTGAGGATTCGGAGTGAGGATGTGTCCAAGACGGCATTTAGAACCCGTTATGGACATTATGAGTTCTTGGTTCTTCCTTTCGGATTGACCAACGCCCCTGCAGCGTTCATGGATCTCATGAATCGGGTGTTTAGGCCTTACCTAGATAGCTTTGTCGTAGTGTTTATTGACGACGTGTTGGTCTACTCTCCGGATGAGACCACTCACCATCAGCATTTGAGGTTAGTCTTAGAGGTTCTCCGTGAGCACAAGCTGTATGCGAAGTTCAGCAAGTGCGAGTTCTGGTTGCGCGAGGTTCATTTTCTCGGGCATGTGATCTCCGGCGCTGGTGTAGCTATTGATCCAGCAAAGGTCCAGGCAGTTATGGATTGGGAGATTCCCCAGACCCCTTCGGAGATTCGTAGTTTTATTGGGTTAGCTGGTTATTATCGGCGATTCATTGAGGGTTTCTCATCCATCGCCGCCCCCTTGACAAAGCTGACCAGGAAGGGTGAGAAGTTTGTATGGTCTGAGGCATGCGAGCGTAGCTTCTAGCTATTGAAGGCTAAGCTCACTTCTGCTCCGGTATTGGTATTGCCTAGTGGTCTAGAGGGCTTTGCCATTTATACGGATGCGTCTCAGATTGGCTTGGGTTGTGTGCTCATGCAGCAAGAGAGGGTAGTAGCTTATGCTTCTCGTCAGTTGAAGGAGCATGAGAAGAACTATCCAACTCATGACTTGGAGCTCGCAGCAGTGGTTCATGCACTAAAGATCTGGAGGCACTATCTTTATGGTGTCAGATTTGAGGTGTTTACCGACCACAAGAGTTTGAAGTATCTTTTCTCCCAAAAGGAATTAAACCTGAGGCAGAGGAGATGGATCGAGTTCTTGAAGGACTATGACTTCGACCTTCAGTATCATCCTGGAAAGGCGAACGTTGTAGCGGATGCGCTGAGTAGGAAGAGGCCATCTCTCCAGCAGGATTGCAAGATGTTGGAAGATGCGGCTTGCGCGTTGACTGAGTTAGAGCCATCGTTATGCCAGGCTTTTGTAGCTCAGTTATCTCTTAGGTCCTCAGTTTTGGATGAGGTAATCGAGCAACAGGGAGCCGACCCTAGACTCTTAGAGTTAGTGGGCAAGGCAGGCATTGCTCGTGATGAGGACGATGTGATTAGATTTCAACACCGCGTGTGTGCCCCTGATTTAGTAGATGTCCGTGAGCATGTGTTAGCGGAGGCTCATAGATCGCGATTCTCTATTCATCCGGGTAACACTAAGATGTATCAGGATTTGAAGAGATCATTTTGGTGGTCCGGCATGAAGAAGGATGTTGCGGATTATGTGTCTAGATGTCTAGTATGTCAGCAAGTGAAAGCCGAGCGGTAGCGGCCATCCGGCCTTATGCAGCGGATGGATATCCCAGTGTGGAAGTGGGAAGCTGTCACTATGGACTTCGTTTCGGGTTTGCCTCGATCTAGAAGGGGCAATGACTCGATTTGGGTAGTGGTAGATAGGTTCTCAAAGACTGCTCATTTCTTGCCTATGAAGAAGAAGCAGTCAGTAGAGAGTTTAGCTAGATTGTATGTTAGTGGTATCATTAGATTGCATGGTGTGCCGAAGTCGATCATTTCGGATCGAGATCCGAGATTTACTTCGAGATTGTGGAAGGGTCTTCAGGATGCTTTAGGTTCGGAGCTGAGGCTCAGTTCGGCGTTTCATCCCCAGACCGATGGACAGTCTGAGAGGACTATCCAGACGCTCGAGGACATGTTGAGAGCGTGTGTTCTGGATTGGAAGGATGATTGGGAACGTCATTTACCTCTTGTAGAGTTCGCATACAACAACAGCTTCCATGCTAGTATTGGTATGGCTCCATTCGAGGCGTTGTATGGTAGGCCCTGCAGATCTCCTTTATGTTCGGAGGAGACTGGTGATAGGCAGTTGATCGGACCGGAGTTAGTTCAGGAAACTTCGGATAAAATCCAGCTTATCAGGAAAAGGCTTGTTGCGGCCCAGGATAGGCAGAAGAGTTATGCCGACAATAGAAGAAAGGATTTGGAGTTCGAAGTTGGCGATCATGTCTTCTTGAAGATATCGCCTACTCGTGGTGTTGTCAGATTTGGCAGGCATAGCAAGCTAAGCCCAGATTCATTGGCCCATATGAGATTCTCAGACGTTTGGGCAGCGTGGCATATGAGCTAGCATTACCCCCAGCTTTGGCTAGCGTTCACCCTGTATTCCACGTGTCTATGCTCAGGAAGTATGTCCGAGATCCATCTCATGTGATTAGTCATGAGCCAGTGGAGATCCAGCCAGATCTTTCGTATGTCGAGCAACAACTAGCCATTCTTGACCGGAAGGTTTAGCATCTCCGGAACAAGAGAATTGCGTCGGTGAAGGTCCTATGGCGGAACATCTCACGAGAGGAGGCTACTTGGGAGCTTGAGGATGCGATGAAGAAAAAGTATCCCCTTTTGTTTGAGTAGTGTCATTCTAACTTCGAGGACGAAGTTTCTTTAAGGGGGAGAGGATGTAAGGCCCTCGAATTTCCGTCGCATTATTGTATTTGTGTGTGTGTATACTTGTGCTTGTGTATGTATATACGTATTTACGTACGTATTAATTTGTACAATTACGTGTACATGTGTTTATACTATATGTAAATAATGCATGTATTGAATGGTGATAGTATGGATACACTACCATATACATATTGCATGTATACGTGCATGGTATGCATGGTTTTCTGCATATTTTAGACTTCTGGCCGAAGGCCATCTTGGCGTCAACCCCTAGCCGTTGAGGTGGTGTCAGCGTCCACCCATGGACGCCAACACTAATCCTGGCGTCTAACGATATGGACGCCTATTTCTCTGGCCTGCATGCGCAGCAGGGCCAGAAATTCCGGAAACAAGAAAGCTCAGCCATTGGGGAGCTGTCCCCAACGGCTCTGAGAGCTGTCTTGTCCCCTTGTGAGTGGGAGAGAGGCCTCTCCCACATGTTAAACCCGGATCTGCCTTCCCCAGCCCTCTCTTCACCTTTGCAAGAAAGAAAAGAGAGAAAGAAAACCCTAGAAGAAAACTGAGAAAACCCCCACCTTGCAACCCAAAGATCCGACTTCCTGGAGCTAGATCCGGCCATCTTCCCCGACAAGAGGATAGCTGGAGCAAAGGAGGAGGCTTCCCCAACATCTTCTTGCTGTGGAGATCATCCAGAAGCCCGGAGGAAGAAGATCTAGGAGGACGGTCTGCACCTTCTTGGGACTGCCCAAGGAGGGCTTCTCCGAGCACTTTGATCCATTGGAGCATTTTCTAAAAGGCAAGTGACCTAACCATAATGTCCCCGTATGTGTCTAGGTCGTTTCTACTATTTTTACGAATTTTCCCTCGAGTCCTAGACCCTCCCATTCACCCAAACTTGAGAGCTCGGGTCTGTGTTTCTGCACAGACCTGCATTGACGGCAAGGTCAATGGACGCTGATATCATGCTTGGCGTCCATCGACCATGCCGCTGACCCTGAGTCAACGGCCAGAGACCGCCGCCAAGTTCCTCTGGACAGAACAGTGACCTGTTCTGCCCTTTCTATACAACTATTTTCGGTATGGTTTCCGTGATGAGGATATATGGTAACCCTATACACTATGTATATTGTTAAATGTGGTGTGTGGATGAGTGTGATGTGTGGTGGTGGATGTTAGAAAGTTGTATTCCGAGAAATTGTAAGCATGATTTGTTGATAATCTTATCAATCCATGTTCATGATTAGGATTAGTCTGAATGCCTCAGTTTTGTCAGATCATGAAGATTAGTAGATCAGTTTATGTATACTCAATTTTGGTAAATTGTCCATGCTTGTATAAATTGCTAATAAATTCGGTTCGATAAATAGAAAGGCATGTAAGAATGATTTGTGGTGATCGATCTATAGTTGTGTAATTTAGGGTAGATTCTGTATTCTCAGATCATGTATATAACAGTAGTCCTTGTTCAAACAGTAAGTGGCAAAATTGCATGATGTGTTAAACTCCATGTCAACTTAAATTGTGAATGGCATGCGAAATAGGTATTTGATTTTCTGTAAATTCTATTTAGCTCAGAAAAATCTGAAAAATTGAATGTATGACCTTGAACCCGAAAATAGCATGTGGTTAAAATTTCAGGTCATTTGGACCAGTATATAAGGAGTTGTGTATTTTTCATGTGAAATGTAATAATCTATGTATGTTATCGTAATGCGGTTAGATATTGTTTAACCCAACCTGATTAGTGAATTTACTGTGTGTTAAACTCCTGAAATATGTAGTGCCATGTCAGGACAAACAGAGATATGCATGTAAGTGAGAAAGTGAATGAGATGAAAAGTGATATGTGTAAAACCATGTGTAAATCGGTAAAATGTGTAAATGTGTAACTATGCCAATGTGACACTGCTTCCGTAGAGGGCAGTGGAACTGTATCAGGGAAAAGTCCCCTTGAGAAAGTTCAATGTGTAAGTGACCCTAAGGGCATTAGGGGGAAATCCTGGAGGTGGACAAGTACCACTGGTTAGGGTGGAGACTTGTTCTCCCGGTCTGCACAGTCCAAGAGTCGCCATTGGAATGCCTAGATGGCGTCTATGTGTAATGTGATGTGTATATGTCATTCTTTGGTGGCTTGGACTATATGTCACGGCACCTAAAATGTGTATTGTGTAATGTGTATGTGTTCATGTGTAAATGTGTAAGTGAACAATGTGAATGTGTATGTGCAAAGTGTGACCATGTGAAAGAGGAAACATTTGTAAAGAAAATGTGAAATACTAAATGTGAGGGTATGATATTGAAATCCATGTGAGACAAATCTGAAACCATGTGAAATCAGTAAATTCATGTTGTTATCATCATGTTTATATGTGCAAAAATGTCTAGAATCCATGTTAGGGATGATTGATGAGCATGGGCACAAAATAGCATAATTGGTTGTTCACATGATATGTTTTAAGCAACATTGTAGCTCTCATGTATAGATTTACAGCCATTAAACCATGTGAAACCAGCAACTTAAAGCATGTGAAAATGTCTATGTATGTGTTTAAAAACATGTAAGATCCATGCTAGTCGTGTTTTCCTTTTATATATGCACAATGTTCATGTTGGTAGCTCTCATGTCTTGGTTCTTTAAAGGCAAAATCTCACAAGTAAATGGTATAGAGAGCATGTGATAGGTAAGTTTTATTCTTAGAAATCTGAAAGCATGATCCTGTATAAATTTGTAAAACTTTCATGCCATGTGTTGAAAATTTTGAATGTGCATGTAGAAACCGCTATGACATATACGTGTATATTACGAGTAGTGTTGCTTGCTGAGTCTTTAGACTCACTCCTTGCTTCGGCGTACAGGTGTAGTTGGTGACGTGGCACCGTTGGAGGAGACAGTGGAGACGGACTCCGAGCGCGGAGATTAGCCTTTGGAGTTCCTTGTGACTTGTGTACTTCATAGTATGTAATTTGGACATTGTATTAGAGTTATCATGAAAAGGATGTATAAGTGTTGACATTATGTATTTATATATTCAGCAATTTAAATTATGTGAACTTTTAGTTCCTTATTGTTAATTGAAAATTTCATGTATGTTTAATGTGGATGATGAATAAATGAAGACAGTTGTCTTTTACTTCCGCTACTCTGTCGTATATTCGCGTATATCTCAGCTGTTAGTATCGTTTGGGTAAATGTCCCACTGTGAGGACTCTCGCTATACTGACGTGGGTTGGTATAACCGTACCGGTATAATGTGGGCCGTCACAACTAGTTTCAGTGTGTTGTGCGACGTGTGTTTATTTACTGTTCTTTTACTTTTCGCACTTTAGTACCGTTGCCGGTGGGGTTAGTTTTCCCTACTAGGTCTCTTTCCTCGAGACTCACTCCCCTCCTTTTCAGGTGGGTCGTCATCGGCTCCGGGTCCAGGAGAGTCTTGTCACTCCAGCACTGGTCCTTCTTAGCTGCTGTGAGTAGTTCTCAGTGTTACTTGCTGTACTCTTTACTTGTGTTGTTGTTGGCTCTGAGTTGTACATGTATTTATGTATATAGTAAGATGTTTTATTTTTTCCATGGTGCACATCTTCTTATGTGTTCTCCTCAGACGTTCTCCTTTTCCCTTACAAGTTTCAGCTCGTGGGTTAACGGGTCAGGATTCGGGTTACTAGTTCGATACTGGTAATGCGGATCCTGGGTCGTTACATTTACAGACATTACAAATGGCTTAGCTGGGCTCAGAAAGAACTATGACATGGGAGACATGGTAAGAAAAATCTTGAGATCTTTGCCAGCCTCGTGGACTCCTAAAGTGACAGCCATAGAAGAAGCCAATGACCTAAGGAGGATGTCGCTTGAAAAACTTATTGGGTCATTAATGGCCCACGAGATAAACATGGAGAGACTTGGAGAGTCCTCCATCAAAAAGAAGCACAGTAATGCTCTCAAGGCAGCTGAAAACACATCTGGTGATGAGTCAGATGGTGATAAAAGCACTGGAAGTAGTGAAGATGAGGAAGCCTTCTTATCCAAAAGATTGCAGGGCATACTGGCTAAGAAGAAGCACCAGTCTGGAAGGAGATATTTCAAGAAAGGAAAGGACTTCAAGAAACCTGAAGTCAACGATACAAAGAAGTCTGAACCCATTTGCTACGAGTGCAAGAAGCCTGGACACATCAAAGCTGAGTGTCTGAAGCTAAAGAAGACTGAGTTCAGAAAGAAGGATAGCTCCAAGAAATTCAAAAGATATAAAAAGAAAGCCATGGCAGCTGTATGGAGCAACGACAGCGACTCAGACAACGAGTCAAGCTCCAGCGGAGAAGAAGAAGAAAAGGCCAACTTGACCTTCATGGCAAATACTGATGATATGGTAACCTCTGGCTCATCCTTTGATTCATGTAATGATTTAGATTCCGATAGTTTAGAAGATGCATTTAATGAATTATATAGTAAATATAAGGATGTATGTAAAATATTAAAAACTACTAAGAAAAGTCATGCATGCTTAGAAATTACTAACTCAGATCTCAAATCTGAAAATGAGCAGTTAGAAAAACAAATTTCTGAATTAAAAAGGAGAAATTAATTATTAGGTGAAGACCTAAAAACTAAAAATGAAAAGATAACAAACTTGGAAAAATAGGAAAATATAAGTGAACTTAAAAGAGAAATTAACACACTAACTAAAGATAATAAATATTTAACCAACACAATTGAAAATTTCACAAATGGTAAAACCTCTCTAATATTAAAAGGAGCTAGAAGAACGGGTAAGAAGAAACATGGTTTAGGGTATACTCCACTAGATAATGAAGAAACAATAATTCATCCTAAAATCTATCCAACTCCAAAATTTATAGCTGAACAAGACACTAAATATAAATTAAATTTCAAATATATCCCAACTGAAAAGGTAAGTAAAACATCCTGCTGTAGTCCTTGTAACAAATTAGGACACACTAAAATAACTTGTCTAACCAAACACCTAAATGGATACTTACAAGAAAAGGTGTTGAAACTAACCAGCAAGGACCCAAAAGAACTTGGTAACTAAATCTTAGTGTTTTTATTGTAGGAAAGCCTTAGAGCATCAAAATGGTACCTAGACAGTGGGTGCTCAAGGAACATGATAGGGAACAAGAAGTTATTCTCTCACATCAAAGATGAAGAAGGCACAGTGACTTACGGTGACAATGGAAAGGGTACAGTGATCGACTGTGGTTCGATAGAAACTCAATGCAGAATTCTTATAGAAGATGTGTTGTGTGTTAAAGGACTTAAGCACAACTTGATCAGCATCAGCTAACTTTGTGACAAGGGGCATCAAATCAGGTTTCAAGAGTCAAAGTGCATAATTATGAAAGATGGTGTAACAGTGTTTGAAGCCTGTAGAGAAAAGAATCTTTATGTGCTTCATCTAGAAGAATTGAAGGATCAGGATGTATGCCTTGCAGCAAATGAAGATCAATCAGCTAAACTCTGGCACAGGAGATTAGGTCACTGCAGTTTAGATGGAATTAGAAAATTAGTCAAGAGAAATCTAGTGGAAGGTCTGCCCAAGATTAGCTCAAGATTAGAGGGTGTGTGTGAACCCTGTGCTAAAGGGAAACACACAAAGTCTTCATTCAAGTCTAAAACAGTTGTGACCACCTCAAAACCTTTAGAACTATTGCATATGGATTTATTTGGGCCGATGAGAACAACCAGCTTAGGAGGAAAGAATTCTGGATTTGTAATTGTAGATGATTACTCAAGATTTACATGGGTATCGTTTCTAGAGCATAAAGATGACACCTTTGATAGTTTTGTTAAGTTCAGTAAGAAAGTTCAGAAGGACAAGAAGTTCAGTATAATTAGCATTCGATCAGATCATGGAGGAGAATTCCAAAATGAAAAATTTGTAGAATTCTGTGATGATCAAGGAATAGAGTATAATTTCTCAGCACCAAGGACACCCCAGCAAAATGGAGTAGCTGAGAGGAAAAGAAATGGCCAGAACAATGTTATCAGAATACAATCTGCCAAGATATTTCTGGGCTGAAGCAATCAACACAGCTTGTTATATAATAAATAGAGTGATGATCAGGCCAATCCTGAAGAAGACTGGATATGAGCATTACAAGCAAAAGAAGCCAAAAATCAGCCACTTTAGGACGTTCGGATGCCCTTGCTTCATCCAAAATAATGGTAAGAGAGATATTGGTAAGTTATATTCTAAATCTGATAAAGGAATATTCATGGGGTATGCTTCTAAACCCAAGGGTTATAGAATCTTTAATAAACAAAGTCTATTAATTGAGCAAACTGTCCATGTTATTTTTGATGAATCTAACCCTTCCTTAAGAAATGAAGTAGATAGTGATGATGATGAAGAAAATTTAGCCAAGAAACTGAAAGATGCATCTATCAAGGATAATGAAGATCCACACTCTTGGAAGAACTACAACAAAGGGAAATTGTGCATGATGATCTTCCAAAGGAATGGAGATACAGGAAGGATCACCCACGTAAAAATATCATTGGAGATCCATCCGTTGGGGTAAGAACTAGAGGTAATGTTATTCCTTGTGATTATTTAGCCTTTGTATCTCAAATCGAGCCTAAGACAGTCAATGAAGCACTAACTGATGAATCTTGGATTTTAGCCATGCAAGATGAACTTAACCAATTCAAGAGAAACCAAGTTTGGTCCCTTGTTCTGAGACCATCAGATCATCCTGTGATTGGCACCAAATGAGTGTTTAGGAACAAATTGGATGAAGCTGGTGTAATCACTAGAAACAAGGCTAGACTGGTTGCTCAAGGCTATTCCCAAGAGGAAGGCATAGATTTCGATGAAACCTATGCACCAGTAGCTAGACTAGAGGCTACTAGAATTTTACTTGCACATGCATCTGCATTAGATTTAAACTTTTTTCAAATGGATGTAAAATCTGCATTTTTAAATGGTTATATAAAGGAGGAAGTCTATGTAGAACAACCTCCTGGTTTTGATGATAAAGATTTCCTAAATCATGTTTTCAAATTGCATAAAGCATTGTATGGTTTAAAGCAAGCACCTAGAGCATGGTATGAAAGGCTTAGTGCATTTTTGTTAAATCATGGTTTTATCAGAGGACAGGTAGATAGTACTTTATTTATTAAATCAAAAGGTAAAAATATTTTACTTGTGTAAATCTATGTGGATGATATAATTTTCGGGTCTACTGATGAATCTCTGTGCATGTACTTTGAAAAGCTTATGCAGGGAGAATTCGAAATGAGCATGATTGGGGAGCTCAACTACTTCCTTGGACTTCAAATCAAGCAAGGCATTGAAGGTACACACATCTGCCAAGCAAAGTATACCGAGTTGTTAAAGAAGTTTGGTTTTGATAATGCAAAGCCACTGTCTACACCAAAGAGCACATATACAAGGATAGACAATGATAAAGATGGTAAGAAAGTAGATCAAAAGCTTTACAGAGCATGATAGGTTCATTACTTTATTTAACATCTAGTAGACCTGATATCTTATTTAATGTGTGCATGTGTGCAAGGTATCAGGCAAATCCTAGAGAATCTCATTTAATTTCAGTTAAAAGAATTTTTAGATATCTAGCTAAAACTCATGATCTAGGTTTATGGTATCCCAAATCATGTGAAATTAGTTTAATTAGATATTCTGATGCTGACTATGATGGATGCAAGGTAGATAGAAAAAGCACTAGTGGTTGTTGTCAATTTCTTGCAGGATGCTTAATCTCATGGTCCTCAAGGAAACAAAATTCAGTAGCACTATCAACAGCTGAAGCTGAGTATGTGGCTGCTGGAAGCTATTGCACACAACTCCTATGGATAAAACAGCAACTTGAGGATTATGGATTGCACATCAAGACCATTCCTTTGCTATGCGACAACACCAGTGCAATAAATCTCACCAAGAATCCAGTTCAGCATTCCAGAACCAAGCATATAGAAGTTAGATATCATTTTATTAGAGATCATGTGACAAATGGCAACATAAATATTTCCTTTATAGATACTCTAAATCAGTTAGCAGATATCTTTACAAAAGCTTTACCTGAAGAGAGATTTACGACTCTTAGAATGGAATTAGATGTGTAATTTGTGATAGATTTCTCTGCAAATAACTGAAATAATAATATCTTCAGAATAATGCTTATTCTCTCCCCTGGAATTAAGAAAATCTCTTTATTACTTGTGTCATAAATTGCTTTGACAGTTCGTTATTTTAAAAGGCTTTATCTCTTGTGAAATCATCTCTTTTTGTCGTTTTCTGCATTTACTACGGGGTCCTTTCAAAAGCAACTTTACCCTTCACTTTTAATCCCGTAATCTATGTCATACCGATTTCATCTTTCTATCTCATCTCTTTCGACTCGCCTGGAACGATAAACCCTATCGATTCTGGCATCGACTTTGTGAGATTTCAAAGAATCCCTCTTCTCTCGCCAAAATCGTTTGAGGGTTTCTACTCTACTCCCTTCCACGATCATCCAGAACCTTTCTCTACTCAATTCCATAGCGGTTTCTGGAGTTTCTGGCACCATTGGGGGCTACAGCGTGGCGTTCCTCACAACTGAGCAGCAGGCTAGATTTGCAGCGGTGAAGACGAAGCTCTGTGGAAACAAGGCAGTGGATGTGGCTGATCTGGAGAAGAACGGCATGCACAGTGTAGTTACAGCCATGGAGCGGATGAAATGGTCAAGGATGGTGACAATCTCAGAGGCAAGTTATCCGGATTTAGTGAAAGCTTTTTATGTTTGTCTGAAGGTAGAAGAAGATGGGTCCCTCACCTCCACAGTGAACGGGACCTCTATTCATATTACATACGATCTTTTAGAATCCCTGTTTGGAGTTTCTACCATCGGTCACAGTGGAGTAAACAGTGTAGATGTTCATGCCAAGGGTTTGGGGATTATCGGAACAGAATACAAACTGAAGGATGGAAAAATAGATATAAATCAGTTGAATGCCTTCAACCGATTTCTTCATTTCATTGTTTGTCTGATATTAGTACCTAGAAGTGCAACTTTCTCCACATGTACCAAGGCAGACTCAGATATGATGTTCTGGACCATTCAGAATCAAGACATCAACTTGGCAGAGGTAATGATCGAGAGGATGAAGTTTGCTTCAGCTATGATTTGGGACAAGAAGAACAAGCTCAACGTTTCCCTTCCATATGCTCATCTGCTGACGAAGATTTTCCAGCACTATAACATCAGCTTGACTGGAGCAGTATCTGAGAAGATGGGCCAAGCTATCGGGTCCAGAAATCTGAAGAGGAGTGGGTTCTCCCTAGTAGCTGGGGTTTGGACAAAGACCTCGGTTGCTGAAGGAGAAGCAATTATTGGAGAAGCCCAAGAAGCTCAAATTGCAGAGGCAGAAGAAGATGTAGCTGTAAGAATTCAAGAAGCTCCTGAAGTTCCAACATTTCCAGCGGATCAGGAACAGGCAGCAGCAGTACTTCCAGAGGTTCAAGTGGAAGAGGTCAGGCCCGAAGTCCCAATAGTCCAAGAAGAAGCAGCAGAGGTCAGAGGTGAAGTTCCTTTGATAAATTCAGATAGAATTGAAGAGATACCTTATGAGCATATTGAGCCCGTTGGGCGATTTTCAGAGGTTGACACCGCCACCTCGTTTGTAGCATCTGTGCTTAGAAATGTGCTGGAATCAATCACCAGCACTCAGGGGGAGCAAGAGGAAGTTGTGGCACCAGGCCACAATATAGATATTTAGATGGAAGAAGCTCCTATTCAGGGGGAGCATGTAGCTGAAAAGGATGCAGAGATTCAAGGGGAGCACATAGCTAGTGCCCCTATTGATCAGTTCAAGGAAGGTATTGTGGAGAGCACCTCAGATGAGGATAATGTTGATAATGCTGTGAATGTGGAGCCAGTTGTTGGCACCAGTGATAGAGGAAAAGGTGTAGCCTCAGAAATTACACTTCTCACAAATAAGGCAGACTGAAGATCAAGGAAGAAGAAGCTTAAAGTGAACATGAAGCCAGTAATTGATAGATTAGATGCTCATGGTCAAATTCTTTGTTCTGTGCAATCAAACATTTCATCTCTCTTTATGGGCCAGAGCTCTGCAGTCAAAGAGCTAAGTATGGTTAAGCATGCCCTGTGTTGGATGAAGAATGAGTTGGGCAGTATGAAGATGTTAATGACAGATCTATCAAATCTAGTGAGAGCACAATCAACTTCTGCCCCATCTGCTCCCACTACTGCAGCTCAAGAATCCTTAGGGCCAAGTGTTGCAGAAGAAGAAGCCCGACCATCAGGGCCAGTTGATATTGAAGGTTCAGGGCCATCAGGGCCACAGGTTGTTGAGGAAGTATCTGGGCCACCAGGACCATCAGTTGAGCAGTTTGGGCCTCCAGGGCTAGTGGTGATTGAGTCTGGGTCATCCGGGCTAGTGGAAGGTCTGGCTGAGCAAGTTAGGGTTGAAGAACCAGTAGAAGAGGCAATGCCCCCAGAGCCCCCTTCTTCTCCTCTTCAAACTCTAGCCCCTCCTTCTCCACCCTCATCTACCACTGCTCCTCCAGCTCCTGGCACCTTTAAACAACCACTTCCCAAACACATTTCCTCTCCAACACCATTTCCTACCACAACCGCCTCATCTCCTACTTCCTCCACATTCATTCCTCCTTCTCCTTCCTGTGAGGCACCTCCAGCCTCCTCATCAGTTGGAGCCTCCTTGTCTGGTCCTTCATCAGCTGGACCATCTGCCATACCTCCTCCTACTTTTCAATCATTCCTTCATCCACCTACTCCTCCCTCCTTTGTTACCTTTATTCCTGAAAGTGCCCAACTTGAAGGTCCCTTCCTCCACAAATTCGAAGATGAGTTGGAGATAACCATACTTCGCTCAATTCTGGAAGTTGGTTCTCGTGTCCACAAGACTGGCTCTCCTAGTCCTGTCCCTAAAAAGAGGAAACTCTTTAATACTCTTGCTCTTTCCTCTGAACCTAAAGTCCCTCCTCTTTGGTTCTCCCTCACTGTTGAAAATCGAAGGAGACCCATCTATTGTGAAAACGTTCAAAAATGTACCCTTGCTATCTTTTTTGGTCTTCCCCATCTCAATCTAACTAATCACCTCCAAATTATCCTTCCTTATTGCCACATCTCCAAAGCTGATCAATCTAAAATCTTCCAAATGGTTGAGTGCAAAAATGAAGATCAGTGGGCTAAGGGTCACAAGTCTCTCTACAGGAAGTTCCTACTTGTAAAGTCTGATCGATTTCCTCCCAGGGATCACCCACTCACTCTTTCTAAGTGGTTTGTCATTCATCACCAGAATACCTGGGGGCCCTTCATCCAAAAGGAAATCAAACTCATCCGATACTTCCAATTATTCAATGATTACCGATATCTCCACAATTTGCCTGAAGTTCAGTTTGGTCAATTCCAGAGAGCTATTGCTTTGCTTAAGGTTGAAAGTCCAGTCAACACCTCTTTCAAAGTGGATTTTGCTACCCTGAAGATGCCAGAGATAGTGTTCCTCCCCAAACTACATTCCTTGGTCATGGACTCGTCAGTTGGTCCTGTTATATTTGAAAGGTTTACTAGAGTAATGGGTAGAATCTTAGCTCAGCAGGGTCTTCTTCCTTCCTTCTAGAGATTCCTCTTCTGGGAATATCACAAGGGCTATCTCAAGTCTGAAGTTCTTGCTTCTCTATTATCTGAATGTGAAAGGCTTTCTCCCACTGATTGGGAAAAGCATTACAATCAATCTGCCCTTCAGTTTGCAGCTCTGAATAGCTCGCTAGTTAAGGCTGACCAGCCTATTCTATCAGCTGAAGCCTTTTTGGATTTAAATTTAATCAATCTGGTTCAAGAGCCCTTTGCTATGTGGGTAGAGCGATACAAAGTCTATTTTTCCTTGAAAAGGGAACTAAACGCAAATCAAATTTTCTATCCTATATCACTGGATCAGTTCCTCCAGCATGCCAGCTTTGGTACCTCCAACTCCTTCAAGATATCTCTTGGCAAAGATGAATATGCAACCTTCATCAGTGCTCAAAGAGAACTACACCTGCAACGCATGATTCTTGTTATGGGGCCATCCTACACTATCGCTTGGGGTGCTTTTCAGAACCATTTTGAAGAGCAAGAACTTAGGGCTTGGCCGATTATTACTCGCCATGCCTCTCTTTTGTCCCCTGCCCTCTATCTTCCTGTACCCCCAAAGGATTAATATAGTGGTTTCTTTGGCTCCCATTTATCTTTCTTCTCTTCTTTTCTTTGTCTCTGTGGTATCTTTTTGGCTTAATGACAAAAAGGGAGAGAAAAACTATTTTGAAATACATACATACATTCTCAATTTTACAGCAAATTCATAATTTTATTTCAAAGCTTTATAACATGTTGTTATATTTTGTCATTACCAAAAATGGGGAGATTGATGATCAGTTTATCCCCATATACTTTCATTTATTATATGCCTATTTTGGTGATTAACAAAACCTTAAAAAATATGTTCTAACAAGTTTTTATGAAGCTTAGTCACAGAAAATAAATTAAACAAAATATGTAAGTAATTCTTGCTCTGTATCATTTAAAGTTCAAAGCATGAAATTCTTCTAAGTACACATCGATTTGCTTTGTAGAACAACGATTTCCCTTATAGTATAATGATTTCATAAGTCTCTTTAACGTTTGCATCACATAACGATTTGATAAGTGAGAAACAACGATTTGGGTCTCACAACGATTTGGTCTCACATTGATTTCCCTATCAAAACAATGATTTCTGTCGTATAACGATTCGATAAGTTGCACAACGACTTGATCATCGTAACGATTCGATAAGTTACACTCGCCGTCACGATTTTGTCGCTGTAACGATTCGATAAAGCAAAAACAACGATTTGTTTATATTCAAACAACGATTTGCTCTTGTTTAACAACGATTTGTTCAACAACGATTTGCTTATATTCAAACAACAATTTGCTTATATTCCAACAACGATTTGATAATGATTCGTTCACACAACGATTTCATAAGTCTTCATGGATTACATCGATTTCATTCACAATATTCAAATATATTTTCAAATATTATGAAAGTCAAAGTCTTCCCGCGTGCTTCACTAATATCCTTGCATTTAATGTGACTGTACACATCACTGCACATTGCATATCTGAGTACCCTCTATTCCTATGATATTATAGGAAACACTTTTCAGATAGCAGAATGGCACTTCTATTTTGATGTATATTCTTTCTAACGTTGACTAACAAGCATGGAGATTGTCTAGCTGTCTGTGCTTTAGCATTTATTGAGTGCAGGTCTCTGCCAGTACCATGCCATACAACGTTAGACAAAATAGAAGCTGAAGGATATCAAGAAGGATCTTCTCCTTACGTGCATGTCTCATGAAGCATTTATGACTACAAGTTCACCTGCTTTCCATGTCATGGAACAAACAGTCTAACGTACATCAAGCTTAGAGACAACGGCCACTTCAACAGATATATTTTTCAAGAGAAGATATATAGAAGACTGATGTCTCTGTGAAGAACAACTTTTGAACTCAAGAGCTTTCAACCTTCAACTAGCAAGCATCAGAAAGAAGAGCTACAAGATTCTCTTTAAAAATTTTTGTAGCTTTTGCTCTCCATTTTTCATTGCATAGTTTTCGAGAGAGCCTTTGTGTTCTGAGAGATTTTCTTATTGTAGATCTTTCTCTCTCAGTCACTGCCTCAGATCAGGCATTTGTTGTAAGCTTGGTCTAGGGCATTTCGCCTTCATTCACATTTGTTTGTGAAGTTCCTCTTCGGGCTGTGAAGAGAAGACATGTTGGAAACATGTGGTGTTTATTCCCTTCAGTAAGGAAAGATGTAAAGTCTCGGGTCTTTAATGGATCCTTATTGGGTCTGTAGAGGTCCTGTGTAGTTGACGGCCAGGGCTTGCCGTTGAGTCTGAGTCAGCGTCCAGAGATGTGGACGTCTGAGCTTGAACTCAACGACAAGCTATGTGGACGTTAATCTTTAGGCGGTTCAGTTGGCGGCTATAGATGTTGACGTCGACTAGCCAGTCCTATTGAAATAGGTCAGCCCGAGAGCAGAGCTTCTTCTTCTCCTTTCCTCTCCTTCCTTCCACCTTAGCCTTTCTTGATTCCTATAGCTTCTGTTGAGTGATTTGAGCTCGTGGGAAGCCCCTGGATCGTGTGGCGTTGCTAGATCGGGCGGGAATCGCAAGGTTTTGGCGTGATTCGCAAGGAGTCCTCGGGGGAATCCGGTGCGATTGGTGGCTGTTGGGGGATTCTTAAGGCGTTCTGAGGTAGGGACTTAACCCCTGTAACCTTCCCCAGCAAACCAGCATGTCCAATTAACTTAATTGATGTGCAAATCATGGTTTAGGGTTTGGGTTATATCATGCCGGAATTGAGGGTGGTTTGGATAATTTAGGTGTTAGATTGTCTATTTATGATATTCTGGTAATGTAGATTGATGAGAGGAAGTGTTTCCCTCCATCAGTCAGAGTTTAGTTAAGTGTTTCTGCCATTGGGACTGATTCGGTTCAGTTCTGGGTATGGGGGACTGAAGATATCAACGTCCACATCTGTTGACGTTGAGATCTTCAGGGATGAGTTAAACGACAAGGTCGATTGCCGTTTAGTTATTATTGGCGGCATAGGGGTTTCCGTTTATCTCTGATTGGCGGCAATCGATGTGGCCGTTTATATCCTGTGTCCCAGCAGACTTAAGTTGTGTGTTTAGAGGCGATTGACATGTGATGTCCGCCCTAATAGCACAAGTGGGCCAGGCTTAGAGTGTGACTCCGCCTGTGCATAGGAGTAGTTGTTTGTGGCACGAGGTGTTTACTACTGTACGGCATTTCAGACGTTGAGTGTGTTCCGTCTGTTGTACGCGCGTTGCGTTACCGTGTACCCGTTTCTGTTGTGTTACCTAGGCGTGGGTGCGACTCCGTCAAGACGACTAGCGTGTGGTTGTCCTCCGCTAGTGAGCCGGGACATCGAGTGCGACTCTGTCCTGTGCGTACTCCTTTTGGTGGTTTTGAGCCGGTCTCCGTGGAGCCCCTTCTCTACCGCTAGGGTCAAGCGTAGGGGAAAAACCGGTCGTGGACCAGACGCGAGAGAGAGCGTCTGTAGTGTGCACACGTGGCTGGGGTTGAGAGCCTCTGTGGTGACGGGACGCCGAGCCACAGACCCTAGCTGAGTCCTACTTGCAGTGTGTGTGAGTGTGTGTTACTGAGCCGCGTGGTTTACAGTTTTGTGTTGTGGTGCGACGTGTACTTACTTTCAGTTTTTACTTTCCGCACTTTAGTTTAGTTGCCGGTGGGGTTACTTTTCCCTACTGGGTCTCTTTCTTGAGACTCACTCCCTTCCCTTTCAGGTGGGTCTTCGTCGACTCCCGTTCCAGGCGAGTCTAGCCACTCCGGTGTTGGTGCTCCCTAGCTGCAGTGAGTTGTACCTTTTTGTTGTACTTCTGTACTCTTTACTTTGTCTCAGACTCTGAGGTTGTATATGATATGTTCATATAGTGAAATTTTACTGCTTTGCATGGTGTGTATCTTCTTACATATAGTCTCCTCGGACTCTTAACTTCCTACCCTTCCGAGCTTGTCTCGTGGGTTAGCGGGTCAGAATTCGGGTTACCGGTTGTTACTGGTAATGCGGGTTCTGGGTCGTTACAGTTTGGTATCAGAGCGTGGTCTGATGAGATATATATAAGGAAATACCCATCATGTTAACTCAGAGTCTAAAGAGTACAGTGCAGTTATGTAGCCCGGAGTTAGTTAGTGTATTTATGTGTGTATTTTGTTCTGTGTGTAGTTCTATGGCGCCTAGGCGACGTCCTAGAGAGGGAGTAGCCGAGCAGGCGACTCGTCCGGAGGTTGGAGATGCTCCGCCACCTCAGCAGACGCAGCCTTTGCCACAGGACGCACATAGTGGTATTGTTCCGCCGCCGCCACCTCCACCTCAGGTAGCTCAGGGATTGGACATGACTCATTTTCTTGAGGGGATGGCTCAGTTTGTTGCTCAGCACCGTGACGCGCGGTACCCCAGGGTGGTACTGGGAGGGTGTTGAGGGAGTTCTTGCAGTTTCAGCCACCTCAGTTTTTGGGCCAGCCTGATCCAGATGTAGCGCGAGCTTGGTTAGATGCAGTGGAGCGGACTTTTTGTTCCATGGAGTGTGTTCCAGAGGAGCGAGTGCTGCTAGCCAGTTACCAGTTGCAGGCGCAGGTGTTGACTTGGTGGTCCGCTGAGTGGGAGACTACTTTCCAATCTCGCCCACTTAGGCAGATTCCGTGGCAGGAGTTTGTTGTTTCTTTTGAGAGAGCCTTCTGTCCTACTTACGTTCGGACAGAGAGGTTGTACCAGTTCCTGGACTTGCAGCAGAGGGACTCTACTGTGGTGCAGTACAGGGCCAGATTTGTGGAGTTAGGGCGTTATGCTCCGCAGATTATGGGAGATGAGGGTCTGAGGACTCAGCAGTTTGTGAGGGGCTTGAGGCCAAAGCTCAGGCAGGCGCTGATAGTTGCTCGTGTCACAGACTTGGATGCGGCCTATCAGACAGCGGCAGCGTTGGAGGCAGACACCTTGCGGACTCGTGCTCGGAGTGCAGAGGTTCAGACGCAGGTAGTTCCTTCCAGCCTCGCCAGCAGCAGGGTACTGTGCAGACGACCCCGAGGACTACGACTTCTTACGCGTCCACTTCTACTGGGACGTCGGCGAAGTCAGGATCTCGGAGGAAGTTTCGGCGTGATAGGAGGCAGGCAGAGCAGAGGCAGCAGTCGGTTGGGAGTGTTCAGCAGCCGACAGGTCAGCCTTCGCAGCAGGTACAACGTACTTTTGCTGGGCAGTGTTACCGGTGTGACCAGATGGGTCATATGGCGCGAGATTGTCCTTTTCTACCTCGTGTGCCGCAGCAGCAGACCCAGTCGCAGCCCCGAGTGCAGCAGCAGCAGCAGGCACCAGTGCAGCAGCGTCAGCAGACCGGAGGTTCTGGTGGGTCCAGAGGTAGAGGTCGTGTTACCCACTTGACTCGTGCAGACGCGGAGGCAGCTCACCTGGTGGAAGGTACTGTTTCAGTTTTTGGTTATGCAGCTAGAGTTTTGTTTGATTCCGGTGCCTCTCACTCTTTTGTGTCTGAGGACTTTTTAGACTCCCTTGGAGAGTTGAGTTCGGGAGAGTCTGTTGAGTTGGCAGTAGAGTTGCCGACAGGGGACTTTGTCCTTACGTCCTACTGTCTCGAGGAGGTACCTGTGCAGTTGCAGGATCAGTTTGTCAGCCCGTCTTTTTGCCTTGCAGTTGCATGACTATGATGTGATTTTGGGTATGGACTGGTTAGAGCGGTATGGTGCAGTGATGGATTGCCAGAAGAAGAGGGTGCACTTGCGGATACCTGGAGCAGCGGCGTTCTACTTCCAGGGTATCGTACCTCTTACTTCTCGCTTTTTAGTTTCTGCTTTGAGGGCAGGGAGGTTGCTTGCTTCTGGTTGTCAGGGTTTCCTAGTTTCTGCAGTGACTCTTGACCAGATTGCCTCGGGAGTGGGAGACATTCCTGTAGTGTGTGAGTTTCCGGATGTTTTTCCGGAAGAGTTGCCTGGTCTTCCACCAGAGAGAGAGATTGAGTTTACTGTAGAGTTGGTTCCTGGCACTTTACCTTTTGCGCAGGCACCGTACCGTATGGCACCAGCAGAGTTGAGGGAGTTGAAGAGGCAGCTTGAGGAGTTGTTGGAGAAGGGCTATATCCGTCCTAGCTTTTCTCCGTGGGGGTCACCTGTTTTGTTTGTCCGGAAGAAGGATGGTAGCCTGAGGTTGTGTATCGATTATAGGAAGCTAAATCAAGTGACCATCAAGAATAGGTATCCTTTGCCTAGGATTGATGATCTCTTTGATCAGCTTCAGTCTGCTCGTGTCTTCTCGAAGATTGACTTGAGGTCGGGCTACTATCAGTTGCGGATTAGAGATTCGGACATTGAGAGGACTGCTTTTCGGACCAGATATGGACACTTTGAGTTTTTGGTGATGCCGTTTGGGCTCACCAATGCTCCAGCAGCCTTCATGGATCTGATGCACCGGGTGTTCCACCAGTTCTTGGACCGGTTTGTCGTAGTGTTTGTTGACGACATTCTGGTGTACTCCGCTTCGGAGGAGGAGCACGCCGAGCACCTGAGGATCGTGTTGCAGACCTTGCGAGAGCACCAGTTGTATGCCAAACTTAGTAAGTGTGAGTTTTGGCTACAACAGGTTCACTTCTTGGGGCACGTGATCTCAGGTGAGGGAGTTTCAGTAGATCCAGCGAAGGTTGAGGCAGTTTTGCAGTGGGAGAGTCCCAGATCTGTGTCTGAGATTCGTAGCTTTCTGGGTTTGGCAGGTTACTACCGCAGGTTTGTTCGAGATTTTTCTCAGGTTGCTGCACCCTTGACTCGGTTGACGAGAAAGGGAGTTCCGTTTGAGTGGTCGGATCAGTGTGAGCAGAGTTTCATAGAGTTGAAACGACTGCTTACGTCGGCGCCAGTTCTTGCCTTACCTTCAGGTGAGGAGGGTTTTGAGGTTTGCACAGATGCTTCAGGTGTTGGTTTGGGTGCGGTCTTGATGCAGCAAGGCCGAGTGGTGGCTTATGCGTCTCGCCAGCTTAAGCCCCACGAGGAGAGTTACCCGACCCACGACCTAGAGCTTGCAGCTGTGGTGTTTGCTTTGCGGATTTGGCGTCTTTACCTGTACGGAGTGAGTTTTGTAGTCCGTACCGACCACCAGAGTTTGAGATATGTGTTTTCTCAGAGGGATCTGAATATGAGGCAGCGTCGATGGATGGAATATCTGAAAGACTATGATTTCAGCATTGAGTATAAGCCTGGAAAGGCGAATGTAGTTGCAGATGCCTTGAGTAGGAAAGCACAGATGAGTCATCTGATGCTTAGAGAGTGGCAGTTGTGGCAGTCTGCGACAGAGGGATCTTTCAGAGTTTCGTCCAGTCGTCGTCAGTGTGTGTTAGGCAGTTTGTTAGCAGCTCCCGCAGTTGTGAGACAGGTTGCTGAGGCTCAGCAGGCAGATCCCGAGTTGTGCAGTGTGTTGCTTCTTCCAGAGGTTGAGCTTTGTGAGGACGGGACTGTTAGGTTCCGAGGTAGACTCTATGTTCCTGTTGAGGAGTCTATCAGGAGAGTCGTTTTGCAGGAGGCACATGGTTCCAGGTACTCTATTCATCCAGGGGCGACCAAGATGTACCACAGGTTGAGACGTCAGTTTTGGTGGCCTGGGATGAAGAGAGACATAGCGGCTTTTGTTGCTAGGTGTTTGGTCTGTCAGCAGGTGAAGGCCGAACATCAGCGTCCGGGAGGACTTGTGCAGCCGTTAGAGATTCCGATGTGGAAGTGGGACCATGTTACGACTGACTTTGTTTGTGGTTTGCCGAGGACAGCTGGAGGTTTTGATAGCATTTGGGTTCTTGTGGACAGATTGACGAAGACTGCCAGATTCTTGCCTGTCAGGACTAGTTGGGGTGTGAGTAGGTTGGCCGCGTTGTACGTAGAGCGGATTGTTCCTTTGCATGGAGTGCCGATCTCTATCGTGTCAGACAGGGATCCTCGCTTCACTTCTGGGTTCTGGCGCAGTTTCCAGAGAGCTTTGGGGACAGAGTTGGCTTTTAGTTCCGCCTACCACCCTCAGTCAGACGGTCAGTCAGAGCGGACTATCCAGACTTTGGAGGACATGCTTAGAGCTTGTTGCCTGGAGTGGCAGGGGTCGTGGACAGTTCACTTGCCGTTGGTCGAGTTCGCATATAATAATAGTTATCACTCCAGTATCGGTTTGGCACCATATGAGGCTTTGTACGGACGACCGTGTCGCACTCCTCTTGACTGGTTCGAGGTTGGCGAACGAGTTGTCACGGGGCCGGAGTTGGTTCAGCAGTCAGTTGAGGTAGTTCAGCTTGTGAGACAGAGGCTTCAGTCAGCTCAGAGTCGGCAGAAGAGTTATGCAGATCAGCGCAGACGACCGCTCGAGTTTCAGGTAGGAGACCAGGTGTTTGTTCGTGTGTCTCCTATGAAGGGAGTGGTGAGGTTCGGTAAGCGTGGAAGTTGAGTCCTCGCTTTATTGGGCCTTTTACCATTTCTGAGCGTGTCGGAGGTTTGGCGTACAGACTTGAGCTTCCGTCAGAGTTGGCAGCAGTGCACGACGTGTTCCACGTGTCGATGCTTCGGAGATATCTTTCTGACGAGTCTCACGTTCTGCAGAGTGCAGAGTGGTCTGAGGTGACTCCAGTGTTGACTGTACCAGAGTTTCCGTTGCACATTGAGGATCGCCGAGTTCAGAGGTTGAGGAACAAGGCAATCCCTTTAGTTCGTGTTGCGTGGCAGCGGCACTCCGGTGGTGAGTCGACATGGGAGCGGGAGGACGAGATGCGCGAGCATTTTCCGTACCTCTTTGGTGAGTCTTCTTCTCTTTCCTTATGTTATTTGAATTTTGAGGGCAAAATTCCTTAAGGGGGGAGAGCTGTAAAGTCTCGGGTCTTTAATGGATCCTTATTGGGTCTGTAGAGGTCCTGTGTAGTTGACGGCCAGGGCTTGCCGTTGAGTCTGAGTCAGCGTCCAGAGATGTGGACGTCTGAGCTTGAACTCAACGACAAGCTATGTGGACGTTAATCTTTAGGCGGTTCAGTTGGCGGCTATAGATGTTGACGTCGACTAGCCAGTCCTGTTGAAATAGGTCAGCCCGAGAGCAGAGCTTCTTCTTCTCCTTTCCTCTCCTTCCTTCCACCTTAGCCTTTCTTGATTCCTGTAGCTTCTGTTGAGTGATTTGAGCTCGTGGGAAGCCCCTGGATCGTGTGGCGTTGCTAGATCGGGCGGGAATCGCAAGGTTTTGGCGTGATTCGCGAGGAGTCCTCGGGGGAATCCGGCGCGATTGGTGGCTGTTGGGGGATTCTTAAGGCGTTCTGAGGTAGGGACTTAACCCCTATAACCTTCCCCAGCAAACCAGCATGTCCAATTAACTTAATTGATGTGCAAATCATGGTTTAGGGTTTGGGTTATATCATGCCGGAATTGAGGGTAGGTTTGGATAATCTAGGTGTTAGATTGTCTATTTATGATATTCTGGTAGTGTAGATTGATGAGAGGAAGTGTTTCCCTCCATCAGTCAGAGTTTAGTTAAGTGTTTCTGCCATTGGGACTGATTCGGTTCAGTTCTGGGTATGGGGGACTGAAGATATCAACGTCCACATCTGTTGACGTTGAGATCTTCAGGGATGAGTTAAACGACAAGGTCGATTGCCATTTAGTTATTATTGGCGGCATAGGGGTTGCCGTTTATCTCTGATTGGCGGCAATCGATGTGGCCGTTTATATCCTGTGTCCCAGCAGACTTAAGTTGTGTGTTTAGAGGCGATTGACATGTGATGTCCGCCCTAATAGCACAAGTGGGCCAGGCTTAGAGTGTGACTCCGCCTGTGCATAGGAGTAGTTGTTTGTGGCACGAGGTGTTTACTACTGTACGGGGTTTCAGACGTTGAGTGTGTTCCGTCTGTTGTACGCGCGTTGCGTTACCGTGTACCCGTTTCTGTTGTGTTACCTAGGCGTGGGTGCGACTCCGTCTAGACGACTAGCGTGTGGTTGTCCTCCGCTAGTGAGCCGGGACATCGAGTGCGACTCTGTCCTGTGCGTACTCCTTTTGGTGGTTTTGAGCGGTCTCCGTGGAGCCCCTTCTCTACCGCTAGGGTCAAGCGTAGGGGAAAAACCGGTCGTGGACCAGATGCGAGAGAGAGCGTCTGTAGTGTGCACACGTGGCTGGGGTTGAGAGCCTCTGTGGTGACGGGACGCCGAGCCACAGACCCTAGCTGAGTCCTACTTGCTGTGTGTGTGAGTGTGTGTTACTGAGCCGCGTGGTTTACAGTTTTGTGTTGTGGTGCGACGTGTACTTACTTTTAGTTTTTACTTTCCGCACTTTAGTTTAGTTGCCGGTGGGGTTACTTTTCCCTACTGGGTCTCTTTCTTGAGACTCACTCCCTTCCCTTTCAGGTGGGTCTTCGTCGACTCCCGTTCCAGGCGAGTCTAGCCACTCCGGTGTTGGTGCTCCCTAGCTGCAGTGAGTTGTACCTTTTTGTTGTACTTCTGTACTCTGTACTTTGTCTCAGACTCTGAGGTTGTATATGATATGTTCATATAGTGAAATTTTACTGCTTTGCATGGTGTGTATCTTCTTACATATAGTCTCCTCGGACTCTTAACTTCCTACCCTTCCGAGCTTGTCTCGTGGGTTAGCGGGTCAGAATTCGGGTTACCGGTTGTTACTGGTAATGCGGGTTCTGGGTCGTTACAAAAGAAGACCTGTGTATCAGGGTGGTTGTTTACCTCTTCGGGGATAGAAGAGAAGGCCAGCTGCGGCTGGATGTGTAAGGGTCCTTAAGGGGGATAGTACCCTTGGTTAGTGAAAGCTCAAGTTGTTGATTGAGGACTAGACGTAGGACTCCTTGGGATAGGAGAGCCGAACCAGGATAAAAATCCAATGTGTTGTGTGATTGCTTGTTTACTTACTTATCTCTATTATTACTAACACTAACTATCGATCTTAGTGTTCTTCTGTTAAGCATTTCTTGTTGACAGGTTTTAATACGCAAAGGTATTTTAGAATCCCATTCACCCCCCCCCCCTGGGCTTGCTAGCTGGGCAACAAGAGGGAAAGATACATCATATTCTGACTGCTCCTTTTGATTAGTCATGGGGGGAGATGGGCAAAGCCACATGTATTATATGGACCATTTTTTAATCCTATGCATGGAAAAATATCATTAATTATTTGATATTTTATAACGACTTAATCAGCTAACTGACTTAACAACTGTGTTAGTTGGTACATTTCTTAAGAAGGTCATCTATCTTACAACTTCTTCCAATTGAGTATATTTAACTTTGAAGTTTTTTTTTCCTACTTGAGTTTCAAAAATGACTAGTTCAAGTTGTTGGTAGTCAACTAATTTAATTTATTTAACATATGTAGTGTTACAATTTATCCCTTTTATATAAGCAACATCTTATCGTTAGACACATATAGTACACAATCGAATCCCAAGATTCTTGAGGTGGCCCCCACCGACTCACGAGATGGCTCTCCCATGTATTACTTTGAGCCATTATGGTATTAATAAATGACTCCCATAGTATAGCATTTTACCGTGCATGGCATTTAACTCCCACACTTCCAACTGAGTAAAACTTTGATATTATTTACAACGATCCAATCAAATAACTGGCCTAATAATCGTACTTGTTGGTAGACTTAAAAAAAATTTACTTATCCTATAACGCCCCGATGCGAAATATCGGAGCGGAATTATAGTTAATTAAATAATATCGAGCAACAAATAGATAAACCATTGCACAATTGGAATAATGCCAAATAAAATCCAACTTCATTAATAATTCATCAACAACTATTACAATCACTAATTAGAGCCAAAACTAGGGCCCAGAGTACTTTATTCAAATCTAACTATTACCTATTGACTAACTAATGACTAACTAACTACTAAAAGTAAATGGTTGTCGTAATTGGGATCACTCCTGAGCATCCTCCTCATTTCCTTCCTCGTGAGTGTGGTAGTCTCCATCAGACTCACCTAAAACACATGAAATAAATAGCGTAGGATGAGCGAATAACGCCCAATAGGTCTTAATATCTCATATAAATAGACATGTTTTAAATGATTAATGTCTTATAAGGCAAGATAGCTAGAGAGTACAGTCATGTAGAGTAAAGTAACGATGACAAGAGAATGATAGCACTTGTACATGGAAATTAGCACAACATGTATGATAATGGAATTGTCATGTAACGATATAGCACATAAAATTGCACAACAGTGTACTAGTAATGATAGCACTTGTAACGATTGCACTTGGATTGAGCATTTTACCGTGCATGGCATTTAACTCCCACACTTCCAACTTAGTAAAACTTTGATATTATTTACAACAATCCAATCAAATAATTGGCCTAATAATCATACTTGTTGGTAGTCTTCAAAAAAAAAAAAAAATACTTATCCTATAACGCCCCGACGTGGAATATCGAAGTGGAATTACAGTTAATTAAATAGTATCGAGCAACAAATAGACAAACCATTGCACAATTGGAATAATGCCAAATAAAATCCAACTTCATTAATAATTCATCAACTAACTATTACAATCACTAATCAGAGCCAAAACTAGGGCCCATAGTACTTTATTCAAATCCAACTATTACATATTGACTAACTAATGACTAACTAACTACTAAAAGTAAATGGTTGTCATAATTGGGATCACTCCTGAGCATCCTCCTCATTCCCTTCCTCGTGAGTGTGGTAATCTCCATCAGACTCACCTGAAACATATGAAATAAATAGCATAGGATAAGCAAATAACGCCTAGTAGGTCTTAATATCTCATATAAACAGACATGCTTTAAGTGATTAATGTCTTATAAGGCAGGATAACTAGAGAGTATAGTCATATAGAGTAAAGTAACGATGGCAAGAGATTGATAGCACTTGTACATGGAAATTAGCACAACATGTATGATAATGGATTGGCCATGTAACGATATAGCACGCAAAATTGCACAACGGTGCACTAGTAATGATAGCACTTGTAACGATTGCACTTGGGTTGATTGTCATAGATTAAATCTTGATAGTATAATGGCACTGAGTGTATGCCGTACACACCCTGATCATTTTAACTCCCATGGGCAAATGACACTTTTCAGGTGCTCTCCCCAGGACCAGATCGGGCCCTATTGCCTGGCATTAGTTATGTTTCTTATCTTAGACAATCACATGGATGGCCAAATAGAATACCAAGAATAGATGAAAGTAGTAGACGACTAGATGAGAGTGTAGAGAGAAAGTTAACAGATGAGAGTATAAAGATAGTAGACGAGAGTAGGGACACGTTCGTAAAATAACGTTAAACATGCGATAATACAGTTGCACAACACATGGTCATGTGTCGGCAGTCTGGTAAAAGTCACAACCGCCCCATAGCCGTGCCACAACACAAGCCAGAGGTCTGGCGTGATCCCAAGGTAAGAAGGAAACACACTAAGGCCGTTGGATCGTGCTGATCCCTAAGGTATAAAGGGTTTTAAGGGTACAACCAGCTCGTTGGCAATGGACGTGCGCCAAAGCCAAGGAGACTTACGGAGGTCTTGACAAGGAGTCCCTGATCCTATTAGGAGTATTCCCAACGGAGAGGTGGTCCATGTCAAGAAAGAAGTGTGTAAAAACAAGTGTCCGTCTTGCCTCGAGTACTCAATGACAGAGGGACGCGATAACGGTGTACAAAGCACGCGAATAAAATGAAGACAAGTGTTATTAAATAATTGAGAGATTAAGTGAATAATTACACTTAATTGTCAGATATATTATTGAATAATTTAATAAGGTCTTATGGCAAACATGAATGTTTAGTGTGTGCAAGTGTTAAGAAATCATGAGAGCATGTATAATCGTGCATATGGCTTTCAATTAATGAATTTCGTAATTATTATCAATTATTAATAATCAGATTGTTACTGTTCATAACAGTGCATGATTAGGGTTAAACAAGGTTTATATAGCTTAATTGACAGGGGCATAAGAGCAATTACAGGTTCTCGCCGATATGTTGAAATCATGACGGGGGGTCCCTGTCGCATTTCATGTCCCGACAAACGGTCCGGTCGCGTTCTGCTGAATTGGCCGGGCTGGTTTGAACCGAGGGGAATCACGACAGGTCGGGCCGTCACGTTCAAGACGCGACGGTTCTCCCTGTCGCGACCCCTTCTGAGATCGCGACGGGTCGGGCCGTCGCGATTTCAGAAGGCGGCCCGAGCCCAGAAAGGGGAAATCAACCCTTTTTCCAGGTTGGGTCCCTCCTTTCATGCATGATACATGTCCCTTCTAAAATCAATATAGAATCGCAGGAACATTCAAAAATCATTAAACCAGTTTTAAACAAAAGTAGACATGTAGATCTATCATCAGGCATGAGTAATTAGAAAATAGACAAGTATTGGGCATGCTTTAATTAGGTTACATTTCGGTGACCTAAAACTTGCACAGTCATGGAAAATGAATTAACTTGCATAGGATGCATGATGGAAATTGGGAGAAATATGATCATTCGAAAGCTAACATCATGCCGTATTTATGATAAAAATTACAAGACATGTAATCGAGTATATACATGGATTGAAGTCAAACAAGATGGTTCGGGTACATGATGATGGCAGAGATTAGAATATTTAATACTCTTACATGGCTCAACGAAAATTGGGGAAATCATAGGACTTTGATAGAGGGGATCAAGGTCTACTTTGGATCGAGTTTAATTAGGTTAAGCTTGAGAGATTGCCTACCTTTTCACGCTGTAAAAGTTCCTAGGGTTTAAGACGAAGTAGAAAGATGAAATCCCTTGCTCCAAGCTCCTTCTTCTCCTGGCTCCTCGTCCTTAGCCTCATCTCCTCGTGCTCCAGAGCTCCAACAACGAAATGAGGTTTGGTAGACACGAATTAGAGGTCTATTAGGTTGTTTAAGAGTCCAAATGACTTAAAACTCTTCTCCTCCATCCAAACTCCGAATTTCACCATTTATCTCCCTATTTCTTAGCATTTATCCACCTAATGGGATGGGGAGAGGTCTAATTCCGTGGACATTGGGTTAGGATAGGCTTAGGACTCTTGTCGAGATAATTATAAGTTAATTTAGTCATTATCTTACCCCTTTTTAATTTATTTAATAATTAACTTCGAAGTCAAGCCTAAATATCTCCCATCAATTATGGGCTCTTCACATTTGAGCCAATTCATTCATGTTTGGACCATTTGTATAACCCATTTCCTTAATTTAGCTTAATGGGTTTTAGTTTAATTCTATTTATTTATTTTATCCACTATTTAAATATATTTATCATCTTTATTCAATACATTTTCATTTTTAATTCAATTAAAATTTTATTTGTCACAATTTAAAAATCAAAGTTGCTACATATCTTATAACTACTCTCAACTGAGCATGTTTCACTTCGGAGTTCTTTTCTTATTTAATCTTCAAAAATAGCTAGTTTTAGTTGTTGATATAGTCTGCTAATATAATTTATTTAACATATTCTTATATGAGAGGTTAGATATTTAACACATGAAACAATAACAATCTAAATTATTTTTTTATTCATTCAAAGTAAGAATTCATATGAATTTGTAAATGAAATAGAAATGAATATCACGATTTTTTTACAATAATGTCTCTATTAAGAATAAAATTGCACACATATATTGGCACTCAATGTTTCACATAAAATAACGAAGCTTTTAATCTAAAAATTTACAAATTTTGTATCATTAGAAAAGACAAAAAATTACTATCATTCCATGTGATTTTACACGTAGAATCATAAAATATATGCATGAATTCAATCAATTTAATGTGTCAAAATTATAGAGTTATCGGATGCCACCTGCATTGGAAGTGGGGAGGGAGAGGGAAGGGGAGCGAGTTTGAGGGAGAGAGGCACAGAGAAGGGCTTACTTGCGGAGTGCCGAAAGAGAGGACAGATGGAGATGAGGCATGGTCGCATGAGGTCGAGTCCAATGTTCTAAAATTAAAAAATGTGGAGAATTGTTTTATTTAGAAGGAGTTTTGAGGTAGGATTCTTCCCCCAGAAAATAGAAAAACAATTGTCAAATGTGATAACGGAGTTACCTGTTCTTATTTGTAAGTTTGAGAAAAAAGAGAGGAAAAACACTTTATTATATCCCTTGAGTTTGTAAGAGAAGTATTTTATTATGAAAGTAACTAAAGAGTCAAATATAAGTAGACAAAGTACTCTGACCTCGCGGCTGTAAGATGGGAGAGACTTCCGAGTGCAACTAGTTATTTCATCTTCTAAAGTAAACTATGGTTGTGCCGAATTAATAAAAGTTAACAGTAAGGACATATCTATACTATAATACGATAGAACATGGACATACATATGATAAGTTGAAGATTATAAAGCTAGCAACAATATACATATATATATATATATATATTACATGTATATAATTTTCTACTTTTTACATTGCTATTTATCCATAGTTCACGGCGCCCATACGACCTACCTTATATGTTAAAAAAAGACAACAAAAAAGAAAGGAAAAACTAATTGCTCAGTGTCCGCATCGGATGAGTCCCGTGGCCGTAACACTCGTGTGGGTGGTTCTGCGAAGTGCATCATCCTATTTGGTCAATCCAATGCGACGGCTTGAGGACGGGACGTCGGACGTCTTGAGGCTCGACCACCGAAGAGCAGAGATTGGGCTCCCTTTAATCGGAAAAAAATATGACAAAAAATAGAAAAAAGGCCAGGTTGCCAGCAGAAGCTTCGGAGGTCCACACGACGCAAAAGCAAAAGGTGCGTCACCAAGGTGTGCATTAAGTATTTCTCCTCCCCTCCCACCCCTCCCTGTCCCTGCGCGCGCGGGTGGTGCACAGAGTGCGACAGCGAGCAGTGCTTCTGCTGCTGCTGGTCTCTGAGGGAGACATGGCTTCCTCTTCTCTCCTCCCAAACCCCGTCTTCTCTTCTTCCAGTTCTCACCTCCACACTCCGCCGCCTTTTCCTCCTCTCCTCCTCCCTTTCGGCACGCGCAACCTCCACCGGCTCCGTTCCAGTCCATCGAGATCAAGGCAGAGGTCCCGCCCTCCTCTGTTGGCTGTTGCCGGTGGTTCTGCTGCCTCTACTTCTGCTCCATCGACGGCCACTTCGTCTCCCCTCCACGCCCTCATTTTCGACTGCGACGGGGTCATCCTCGAGTCCGAGCACCTCCACCGCCAGGCGTACAACGACACCTTCGCCCACTTCGACGTCCGCTGCCCCTCCTTGCCTTCGGCGCCCGTGAATTGGGGGCTCGACTTCTATGACGAGCTCCAGAATCGCATTGGCGGAGGCAAGCCCAAGATGAGATGGTACGAGCAAGCAAGCCTCTGTTCTATTGTTTTTGTTGTTGTTTTTTTTCTTCCCTTTTTTCCCCCCTGTTTGTCTCGGATTTTGGATTGGCTTGTGGATTGCTAGGATCGACGAAAGCAAGTAGCAAGATGTTGCTTTATAAAATGGTTCGTACTGGTGGTAGATTTCAGTATTTGATTTTGATCCGAACAGAAGACGTTTGCAGGTTTCCGTTTTACGATAGTCCGATCTTAATGGAAGGAATCCGAGAGGTCTTTAGTGTTCTGCGCCATTTTGACGTCGATTCAGATACCCTCTTAGCTTGGAGATCGTCGGACTGTTTGCAGGTATTTCGGTGAGAAGGGATGGCCTTCTTCGACAATCTTCGAGACGCCACCCTCTAGTAATTCAGAGAGGGAGAAGTTGATTGATGAACTTCAGGTGGGTGAGCTTGCTGGGAGCACTTCTTGCTTCTTTTATTAAAGAGTGTGCTTCTTGTTGCAGTTTTCGTTAGTGAGGAATTTGTTCAGCAATTGTGAAAGTCTTAACCACTGAAGAATGGCGTATCAGGAAAAACTTAGGTGGAGAAAACATAGAGTGGAGATATGCCTTTAAGGATCAGATTATGCATGCTCTTGTTCTTGTATAATATAGATTTTTGTGTTTAAGGATTAATCGGGAGTCTTGCATTTGTCACCTAGCAGTTTTAACTCTGGCTTTCACTCATGGTCCTAAAACTGAGAATCTCGATTAAATCTTGTCTACTGAACATATGTCATGCTATCGCAGTCAAGTCATCTAGTTTTCCTGTCACATGTAGCTGACTTTTAAATCTGTACTTCTGACCAACTTTCACATTTTGCACGTATTACCTGCTGAGTAGTTGAGGTTCTTGATGTTTTTTATCCACATTTAGGTTTTAATTTTATTGGAGATGGTTATACATTAGTACGGGAAGGTGATATCATATTTTGCTTTGGAGAAAAAGTCTAATATTTTGTATAATTTTGTTGCTTATATAGACCAGCCTCTCAGCTTCTTGATGGCCTCTGGGTGTTGTTTGTCATCCTTGTTCAACTCTCACGACAACTACTGCTCCTGTGTGCATTGCATATTGATGTCTATAATAGCCAAAAAAAAATGAAAGAGAACTTGCCACTCATTTTCCTACCAATTTGCTTCTGCCTTTTGTTTCTTCCTTGGATGTTAAGGAGCAGCTTGATGGTATTTTCATGAGATCATGAACCATTTTCTTTTTATTTCCTTTGTTGTATGCTTAAATGTGATGCTACTTGTTTATACAAATTGTTTATTGTACGTCATAGGATGTCCATACATATGGTTTTTTGAATTTTTCTAAGTGATAGTGCAAAATTGCTTGCGAAGTGTACAAATCTGGGGTTTCCTTACTGTAGATGGTTGAAGCTTGCTATTAGCATTCATTTGTTGGGATCTCTTTGCCATTTGAATTCCTTTTGTTGGTTAGTGGAAACTGACTTTCCAACTAAACAGATGGCTACTCAAAAGATTGACTAGTTACTTGGATAATGGAAAAATGACTTGCTTTCATCAGGTACCTGAAAATGATTTTCTCACTTAGCAAGATGGATCTTTACTCAAAGATTGGGAAACCTTATTACAAAGAAAAAGCAGAGTTTTCTGCAACTTCTCTGGCTTTATAACTTATCAAAAGCTATCTTGAGAATGTATTTCTCACTCATTTTGTAGAGGGTTAACATCAGATACTGGGCAGCTGGTTGTGACTTGTACTCAGGCTGGTGCATTTTAGACAGCTGTGGTATACGTTTGCCTTACCACAAACGGTCGTTGCGCTTACCCTTGTTTATATATATGTGTCTCAGGCCTATCTCTAATTTCCAGTAAATGAGTTGCATTTTACTTTTCCTTTGTCTTGCGTACTCCTGAAGCTATTAGTGTTTTGCATGAACTTATTTTTCTCCTGGAGCCATTCCTGTAGTTGACAAATGTATACCCTAGCTAAATGCACCATCAGAAAAGTAAATTCTTTTGGCATTCATGTAGTTTATACACACCCATTCCCATTTCATGTGCTCTTATTTCTTTTTGGTATTGTTTTGTTTGCCTTCACATTATTACTAATATATTTGATAACTTTAATTTTTATCAAACCTGTATATCTCCTCTGCTTTCTATTAGAAATTGTTGGATGCTAAGTATGATTTAGTGTTTCCTGCACTGCATTGAGAGGTGGAGTCACTTGAAGTTGATTTATTATCAATCGCCAAACTTAAATAGGAATTGGATAAACCTTCAGGCCTTCCATTCCTCCGTCTACATCAATGTTTTATCCTTAATCTATGGTAAGTTTGTTGTCTCCTTTTATCATGCTAGGTTTGGTGGGTTACAACTTCTCTTTTGCAGCTTCCTTTGTCAGGGAAAACACTGATATCTTAAAATCTGTTGTTTCTTATCCATGATGCAACGAGCTCAACTATCATAAAAAGTAGGATCATTACCAACTATGTCATAATCTAATTTCTCCCACTATCATAACTTGGGACACCTAAACTCTACCTGCCCAAGCTGATGGTGACCTTCTTTTGGTCTTCTTCCTTGTGAAGTTTCAGTTTACTTATGTTAAAGGTTAATTACTATCATCATTTCTTGGTAATTCATTTGGCTTCGTCTAATGAAGGCTTGGAAAACCGAAAGATACAAACAGATCATCAGATCTGGAACGGTACGTAAAATAGTGCTTTTAGCTATATTTCTCATACTTATCAGATTTTGGATATGACACCACAAAAGACTAACTGCCTTTCTGTTTCTTCATGTCAAGGTGGCACCGAGGCCTGGCGTTCTTCGGTTGATGGATGATGTGAAGGCTGCGGTAATATAATAAGACAATAAGTAATTCAGCTTTGATCTTTTTTTAGGGAAAATGTTACTCGTAAATGATCCTTGTCTATTTGAATTTGCACAAAGCACATGCGTATGCTATCCTTCTCTTCCGTATGCCCTTGAACTTATAACACAGTCAGATGAAGGATTCTCTTTCTGTAAGATAACTTCTTAATCTTGTTTTCTTTTCCTGGTGCAGGGAATTAAACTTGCTGTTTGCTCTGCAGCTACTAAAAGTTCAGTTATACTTTGTCTTGAGAATCTCATAGGGCTTGTAAGATATTTCTCTCTCAACATATTCTGTAGTATATGTCATTTGATATTTATTGCACTTTTTTTTTTGCAAAAGGAGCGTTTCCATGGTCTTGATTGCTTTCTAGCAGGTACTTTTGTTTTGCCACTCCACTCCATAAACTGTTGTATTTATTATTTCAGTTTATCTTTTCATTTTTCTTTTGAGAAATCAATGCATCTTTTATTGAAAATGACTTATTGGATGTCGCCTCGTGAAACTTTGTTGTCACTTTTGATGGTGAACTCATCTGTATGCAGTCTCTATATCTAGTTATCAAGTGCCTTTTTGTTTTGTCATGGCTCCAAGACACTTATAAAAAGTTAAAAACTACTCTCTGCTGTAGAAGAGGTGTCTTTTATGACTGAGATTAATGAGCATTGATAGAAACGAATTATCCAGAACTGGATCTTTTTAAGTATAATCTAACTATTTAAAGTGCCTGTGGACTGTGATATCCAGAAACACAGCCATAAACATGTGAAGAAAATCATAGAAATGATAGTATGGGTTATGGGGAATGAGAAGCTGAAGAAACAGTTTGACCCATTTGGAGTCCTTTTTTTCCTGTAATTTTGGTGCAATTTTTGCACTATTTTTTAAGTCTAAGGGTAAAGTCGTCCAAAAGGGTCAACTTAGAGTCCATTTAGTTTTTATTATGTTTTTTTACATTTCTTTATTTGAGTCAAGTCTTATATATGTAGGATTTTGTATTTTCCTCCTTGTAAGTCTCTAATTTGTTAAATCTTATTAGGGATAGGAATATGTCTTTATTTTGGAGTCCATAATTTGAAGTCTACTAGGATTGGGAGTAGCCCAATTCCTTTAAATATAGTTGTACCTGACGAAGGCATTGATGGAATGAATGAAAAAAAAGAATTTGCAGTCAAGAAATTGTGTTCTCTGCGATGGAGAAGAGAGAGCTTTGAGAAGAAGCTCCCAAGGTGGTCCTTGCGAGTTGCGAAGGGGAGGGCGCGAAGCCTACACTCCTGCCTTTTATCCCCCTCTCCGGTGACTGTGAGACTCCAGCAACCAATCCCTCCCTTCTTCTTCCCCTCTTCCTCCTCTTTCCCGCATCAATGGGTCTCCTGTATACAACAGGAAAATGGTCATTAAACTAGCTCCTCTTTTACCTATACTTTCATTCTTGGTTTAATGGGTCAATTAGACTGTGTTATAAAACCCTTCTCGTACAAGAAAATGGTTGACTAGACACAATATTTGGAGTTGTTAGTGATATTTGCTGTCCATAAATTCCCTATTCTCATTTGGCATATCTACTATGTTTCTTGGTCGTGTATTTGCTTTTCTATCTATTGTGTTCGCCATCTAACTTCAATTAGACATGACAAATGGAAGAGGATTATGAAATGCAGTTTTGTTGCATCTTCCTCTCTGGGGCTCTTATATAAAAGGGTTTGGGAAATGGAGAATTGGCCAATAGAAAATGGAGGATTGGAAGGGCTGGAGTATAGAGGGATAACACCATGCACAGCATGGGTGGGGGAATGTGGTTGATATGCATGGTGTCAGGAAACCGATAGTCATTAGCAAGGAAGGCAGGATCGGGATCGGATCGGGATCGGGATCGGGATCGACCATGGTCGATCCGATCCTGGATCGGATCGGATCGCAAGATCCCATGGATCCCAGGGAAGTCTGGCCGATCCTGGATCGGCCAGATTATAAAATGTTTATTTTTTTGGAAAAAATGCAGGAAAAATCAGGAAAAATCAGGAAAATTCAGAAAAATTCTGGAAAAAACAGAAAAAATCTGAACTCCTGAAAGAACTAAGATTTGCATCAAAAATCAATTATACATGCATTCATAGTACATAAAACATGAAATTTAAGACATTGTACATGTAACTTACATTTGATAGAAGACTAATAATCTTTCCATCCACTTCCAGACATAGATGAGCCACCATCATTTGGGTTTTGGTAGCTATGACCAAAGAGGGAATTTGCTAAATCATGCATACCCATTTGAATCCCTCTTGGTGTAAATTGTTGACTTGAGCTTTCTCCAGATTGTGATGGAGCTGGACACCATATACCAAGCGGTTTGTATGTACTTGTTGCTTCACTAGGGCCACTAGGCTCTTGTTCTTGTGAAGGCCAAGGTCCCCATCCTCCTTGTACTCCATAAGGTGAGCTACTAATATCTGAGTACGGTAAAATGGGAGGCTGAAATGCAGGTATATGAGTAGACCCTGAACTATAGTTTGGCTCCCAAGGTGGCCACTCATAGGCTGCATGATGTTGTTGTCCTTCATATCCCCCTTGTCCATGCCCTTGTCCTTCTCCTCCGCCTCCCTGATGTTCTGTTTCTGGTACATAACTTTCAGTAAGCCCTACACCTGTGGCCCCAGTATATCCTGCTCCTGCATATCCCTGGCCAGCTCCTGTGGCCCCAGTGGCAGCCCCATCATCATCATCATCATCATCATCATTTGGATCTTGTGTGGTGTCATCACTACGAATTGGTTGCTGCACTTTCCTCTTTTTTTGCCTGGCATATGTTATTTTTTCTAACTCTAAGGCTTTTGAACTCTTCTCTTTTTGTGTTGCAGCTCTTCTTAATGCAGGCTGAGTGGGAGGCACTCTAGATGTCTCTGGTAAGATAGCTGAGTGTCGTGGCAAAGAGAAGAGAGGACCGAGGGTGAGAGGTTGGTCCTCACTTACCCTAAGCTCTGGATCTCCAGCCTCTACTCCATCCAATTCTCCTTCCGCCCATGAGCAATCACGAGGGTCAAATTCTGGAACATCCCTTTCCTGTCTTGTTTCCACCCATGCATTTAGTGGGTGTTCCTCATCAAATAACTCATCAACATCAATTTGAGATGATAATGCTTCCCTCTCTGCAAAACGTTGCTCCCAATGACTACCTGCAAAAGTCATTAGCCTTGCCTCGCTCTTCTTTTGTCTATCTTTAATGCATTTCAGCTTCAACCTCATATTGTAGTGGCAATAGACCAACTTCTCTAGCCTAGTTGCACTCAACCTGTTCCTCACTTTTGTGTGAATAAGTGAGAAAGTGCTCCAATTTCTCTCACACTGGCTAGATGAAGTGGTCTGACTGAGTACTCTAATAGCAATCCTTGCAAGTGGACTTCTTTGACCAGTCTTGTAGTCTAACATAACCCACCACTCACCTACAAAAAAAAAACATACAATGAATTAGCACATAATACAAGTGATTTGTCATTTTGTTATGAAGTAAGCATGAGCTTAAGTCTGAAGGTTCTTACCCGGACCCATTCTGGTCACTGCTTCTTTAACATCATAATCTCTGTAGATGTCCAACTTCAGTTTAAATCTGTCCATCTACAGTATAATACAGTTGCTAAGTGTAACTCCAAAAGTATATTGAATACATGAAAATGGAATGAAGTTTTTAACTTGGTCGTACCTCTATCATAGCATCTATTCTTTCGTCCATGCTCCTAGATAATCTCCCGATGACATTGATTGTCCCCTGGAGCACCTCACCATCATTGTGAGGGGAATCACTATATTGATGCCTAGGGTTAAAGAAATACCCTATATGTACAAAACATGTGTAGTAAGTTAGAAATTCAACTCATGCTAATAAGAAATATGCACAATAAGATATAATACATTTACCTGCTGCATGTAAATCATGGTGGAGTGTTGACTCCCATCTTGCATCAATAATCTTCCACCATTTTTTATATGCTTGCGGATGCTTCTCTCTCAACCTTTCCTTGGCTTTATCCATAGCCTCATATAAGTAACCCATGTCATTCTTGTCCTCTCCATCAACCATCCTCAGCACCTGTACTAGAGGCTCTATTAGCTTCAAATAATAGTGGATTTTCTCCCAAAAACGATGGTCACTGACCAAGCAAGAAATCTCATGTGCCACATCTCTGGATTCCTCTCTCAATGTAGCCACATGTGCCAAGTACTCGGAACTGTGTATGAGAGTGCCCAACTCATGTCTAAACTGATGCAGACTCTCCAATGCAATAAATTGTGAGGCAAATCTTGTTGGGCCAGGACGAATTATGTCATGTCCATCTGTGCACTCTCTCATCATATGTAAGATTCTATTGTGTCCATAAATAAAAGTAGTAATCATTTGCGACTTGGACACCAAGTCATGCACATGTTTGTCTTTGCCAATATCCTCCATCATCAAGTCTAAGGAGTGGGCTGCACAAGGGACCCAATAAAGATGATGTCGTTTTGCCATCAATTTTCTTCCAGCTGCCTTGTAACTTGCTTCATTATCAGTGACAACTTGGACTACATGTTCCTCGCCAATTTCATCAATCATCTCATCCATGAGCCTAAACAAGTAATCTGCATTTTTTATTTGCCCACTTGCATCTATAGATTTCATGAACACTGTACCCTCACTGCAATATACAAGAAAGTTAATCATGGACCTTCTTGTTGTTCCCGTCCATCCATCACACATAAGAGTACAACCTCTTGCCATCCATATATCTTTGAATGACGCCACCCAATCCTTTATCTCAGTCAATTCCTCTTCAAGATATTTGCCATAAATCTCCTTTGGTGTAGGAGCTTTCAAACCTGGACCTGCCTCACCAACTGAATCTATCATCGTTTGGAAATAAGGACTAGATGCTGTATGGGCTGGGACCCCTGCATGCAAAAACCATTTTACAATGTTTTTAACTGCATGTTTAGCGGAAGCAGCTGTGGCCTTTACCCCTTTCATTGCATGCTTTATGCCAGGCTGTTTTGATGAAGATTTCCTTCCCAAAATTGTGTCAACCCCACTAGTTGGTCCCGTTCCCCTCATTGAACCACCTCTCCTGATAGGTGGTGCCGGTGGCCGTGTGACACTAGCCCCTGATGATGATCCTTCTCTTGTACTATGGAACCTCCGCATGTCACTTTCCAACATGGCAGCACGCCGACTCTGCCGTAGTCCTTCTCGCCATTCTCTCTCATTAGGTGAGAGATCCTCATAATCTGTATCATCTGAGTCCTCAACATCAACAGTTCTTGTAGCTGCCTTACTTTTTCCCTTCCCAGAAATCTCTTCATGCAGTTCTTGTTGATGTTGAATACGTATGCCTCTTTGTTGTTGTCTTCCAGCCATGTAGTCTTTCATCTCATTCACTAACTCCCGTGGACAATGCTTGCATTTTACTACATTTGTTCCAATGCCTGCAATGTGTTGTTTTAGGCGGTATACACCTCCATTCATTTCCTTACCACAGTGGTTACACCGCACTCTCTTAGAGGCAGCATCAATAAGGACACCGTGTTTCCATCCAATGTCTACTTGTGGTTGCTCTTCCTCGTGTCCCTCATCAGCCATACTTGCTAATCCTATAACAAATTAAGAATACAAACACATTCATGTGTAAGTATACAATTATAAACATAATTACATCTAATATTAACCCTAATTAGGGTGAAATTTAGAGATTTTCTCTAATTTCCCGAAATGAAATTGTTCCATTATCATAGAAAGGCATGATTAAGTCAATTAAGTGATTGGAACACTTAATTGATCTCTAATTGTGCTAATACAACATAAGCCCCAAATATCAAACCCTAATTAGCCAATTAGGGTGAAATTTGGAGATTTTCTAATTGACAAAATGTAAGGGAATAATAAGAAGATATAAGAAGATTAAACATGTGTACATGTGTTTTCATTTTTTTCAGAATTTATAACTGAATTTCGAAATTAAAAAATGAAATATACCTTAAAAGAACAACTTCTTCCTTGCTTGAGTAAGATCTCTTGAGATCTACTCAAGAAGATCTCCCTTGGATGTGCTCCTTCTAACCTCTTTCAAACTTGAAAGAGAAGATAGGGTTTAGAAGAAAAAGTAGAAGAGGAAGGAGAAGAGGAAGAAGAAGAACAAGAACAAGAACAAGAAGAAGAAGAGGAGGAGGAGGAGGCCGGCTGGGGAGGAGGCCGGCGGCGGTGGAGGAGGCCGGCGGCGGCGGTGGAGGAGGCAGCCCGAGCTGGGGGGGGAGGGGGAGCACCTTCCTTCCTTCCTAGGACACCAAAACCTGCATCTTTTGGTGTCCTCGGGTGGGAAGGGGCGAAATAAGGGGGGATCGCGCCGGATCGATCGGGATCGACCCTTATCGGGTCGGATCGACGCCGGATCGATCGATTCGACCCGATAAGGGTCGATCCGGCGCCGTAAGTTCAAATTTGAACTGAACAGGGCCGGATCGACTGAATCGAGCCGGGATCGATCGATCCCGGTTCGACTCGAGCGATCCAACTCAGATCCTACTGAGTTGGGTCGATCCAGCCGGAAATGTGGGGTTTTGGGGTTCTTCAAGGGGGAATCGACCCTTGGGGGGTCGATCCAATCCGGGATCGAGCGATTCTGGCTCGATCCCGGCGATTCTTCCTTCCATGGTCATTAGTGGACATGATAGTGGAAAATGATTGTTGGCAGCCATCAGCTGTGTTCATCTCTTCTTCTCACGAATATTCTATTGCAATTCATATAATGAAGGGCAGACATGAAAGTTGATAAATCATAAAACCTTAAAACTTGTGAGAACCTCTTAAAAGTAGAACTTATTTAGAAATCCAACTCCCCAAAAATGTAGAATATCTCTAGGACAATTGTTCAGTTAATTCTGTGAATTCCTGATCTCTTCAAGGTCTTTTTGGGATCTCTTGAAGTTATTAGGATGGTTTTGAATCTAACGTAGTATTCGATGAATTAATGAGTTGTTATATTCATTTTGTATAGGATAGATGACACTTAGATCATTCTCAGAATGATAAATGATTCATCCCGTGATATTGAAGAGCAGTCAAAGGGACTGCGTAGGCGATCTTTCGATTTGCCTAGGCTGCCAAAGGCGTTCACCTCACCTTGCCCATGGGAGGTGGAATAGGTTGATCTGGATTGGGTTGGCTGATTCCCGGATGGATCGCCCTTGGGTGATATGATTCCGGGGGTGGGTTCTTGAATCAACCTGTCTTCTGGTCAGATCGGATGGAATCAAGGTGACTTGGTCCGGATTGGCCCGGGATCTGGACGATGCAAAAAATTTCCCCCTTTGGCCTGAATTGGAGTTTATCAGGCCAGACTGGCCCATATCGTGCCTGATCATCCGATGCCGGGGTGGATAGGGCCCAATACAGTCCGATCCGACCTAATACTTGGCTGTCCAGACTTCTGATGGATTAGCCAATCTGGTCCCGCCTGCCTTTATCACTCGGTTCTGCCTCCTCTATCCCAGCCCATTAAGGCATCGTAGGTCAACCAATCTCAGGCAGGCTTAGCAACCATCAGTGCTAGTAGTGTTAGCAATAACTAGGGCCTCTCTCTCTCTCTTTGTATTATGCACAAAAGATCATATACGCATACCTAATTGGTAAATTCTTCACTAATTTGATGTACTCAACTGCATGTTCAGGAAGTTTATATCTTGTGCATATGTGTTTTTCTGATGCTAAATCATATATCCATGTATCTTAATTTGTATATTTTTTAAAATGAAATCTCGCATGCCTAAGAGTTTCAGGCTAAGGCAACCTTTGGTTGCCTCAGTTGCCTCTTGTATCTGATGACATAGGGAACATTGATCCTCCGAGCATTGATTGGTCACAAGGTTGGGTGGGCAGGTGATGATATTTCTGAAAAATTTTTGTCAACTTTGGACATCTTTACTTTGTTTAATGTTTATTTGGAGCAAATACACACTAGAATTCCAGCAGTGAGATCAAGGATTTCATAAATCTGTAATTACCCTTTCTCCTCTGGAATCTTCTTTCTTTTACATGGCTACAATAATATGAAAAATGAGTTGGCTCTTTCCATTAAGTTAAGTTTATCTGAAGATACTAAAATAAGGGGAAAAACTTCCCTTGCATCTTCCCTGGAGACACCGGGCTATCTCCTTCTAATGGAGCTATGCCAACGAAGCTTTGCTGTGTGTGGTTATATGGGTTATATTCTGCCAGACATGGATCTTCTCAGGTGATGCAGAGTTGCCTCTGCTGGCAGATTCATGAGACCTTTGGGCATAAACTAGAGTTCTTGCATTGGCTTAGTCGCATTCTTGTCCATCCATTGACAATGATTTTCAGGAATGAATTATTTAATGGCACAAGAAAAAGGTCTAGTTGCAGATGATATACATGTGCAGGTCAGCACTCTGGGAAGATTCTCGCGGATGATGCCAGATACACCTGCTCCATTGTTGTCATCATTGCCTTCACCCGGTTTCTTGAAGGGATTAAGGTGGATAGCTGATGCATCAGGCAGAGCCTGCCAGACTGGTGGCAACTATCTCATCTAGCTTTGCTTCTGATTTTGCATTTTCCTTTTTGGGGGTTAGGGGCGAAGAACGGAAGAGAAAGATTGTATGTCATAGAAGTCAACAGCACTGCCAACAATGATCAACCGTGGTGCCATGCCCTCCATAAATAGTTCAAACTCTGAGGGAAGTTTGCATTAAAGCATGGGTCTCATGGGGAAACATTACTAGGTCTATCACTGACACTAACTTGAAAAGCTTGGGATCATAGTTTGCTTATAGGAGATTTATCATACTCCAGAGATCATACAGTCTTTTAAAAATAATGCTTGCGTCCTGGCTGGCCTGTGATTATTTGAGGCTTGATGTGTGTTTTTCTTTGTGATTGTGTTACCTGCCTATTTCAACATCCAAGCTGATGACTTGGGGCTTGTTCTCGAACGAGTTAAAAATGTTTCCCTCAATCAATCAATTTTACTGTTTCTATTTGAGAAATGCTTACTGCAAGTCTCATCTTGCAATAAGGTCGAGGTGGATTGCAAGAAATCAATCCTATTGGTTGAGAGGGCCTGAGAAGGCTTCTCTCTCTCTCGCTTGCTTGCTCGTTCTTTCTCTTTTGGGTATTAGGATTTCTTACGTCGGCCTTATTGCAAGATGGATCTTGTAGTAAGCATGCTCTTTCCATTTTGGGGTGGGGTTGTGGTTCTGTAAAAGTGTATGAGTTCACCTGAAAAATATTCAAGGGTATTGAGACCACTTCTCCTAATTTATGATAAGATTAAAATTCCTTTTGTCAAGCATCACTAAAATAAAATGTTTTATGAATGAAAATCAGATAGCTTAGGCAAGTTCTGAGAAAAAAACTGATGTTTCAGGAACCATCTAAGAAAGTGGCTATGAAAAATTTATACGAAACTTAAGCTTCACACATGCTAGAACAAGTGAAGAGTATGGGACAAAGTGCCACCATTTTTTCTTCTTCACTAACAATATTATTTGTTTATCCTGTTTGGGGAATTGACTGAAGTTTCTAGAATGTCATCTGTGGCATAACATTGACATGCTACAACGAATTATGTGAAAAGTTCATGTCTGCAGGTGATGATGTTAAAGAAAAGAAGCCTGATCCATCAATCTACCTGGCAGCTGCAAAGGTTGTCACGCATTCTTTGCTGCTTTTATTGGATGAATTTTGTCTGGGTGGTTAAACTTTGTGTTTTGTCACTCAGAAATTAAATGTACTGGAGAAGAACTGTTTGGTAGTGGAGGATAGTGTCATTGGGCTACAGGTATAACTCTTTGCTAATTTGTATTAATTATTAACCAACCTGAAAATTGTCATTAAGACTTTTCTAAAATAACATCTGCTTGTTATAACAGGCAGCAACAAGGGCAGGAATGTCATGCATAGTGACATATACGTCTTCTACTGCTAATCAGGTAAATTCTTCTGTAATTATTTAATTTCCTTTTGTAACTTCTATGATGCTGAACGTTTTGGAATTTGCTGCTGCAGGACTTTACAGATGCAATCGCAAAATATCCAGACTTGAGTAATGTGAGGTAGTTTCCCAATCCCATACATCCAACGGATTTAACTTCGGTTAATTCAGGGATCAAGAGCAATGCATATTTGATAATTTTTGCAGATTGGAAGACCTGGAATTATTGCTTCAAAAAGTTGCAGTATCAAAGTAAAGATTGCACAACATCCAAACCGGAGACGAGGCTTTAGCAATTAGCAATCTAGCATATCCAATTTATAAAATTGTTGGAGGCAATTGGTATTCCATTTTTCTGTCACTTCAAATATTTAAACCATTCCCTGATAGATTGTTCTTGTCTAGGCAACACAGGCATATATGCTATATTTATTTGACATTTTGCTGAAGTAGTTATTGTAATATAGATGTTTATTTTTTCTCAGTTCAATCCATGCATCAGATACTTTGGAATTCAACACTGATATAGATCCTATTGCGCTTTATGCTCATTCTGTATATCTGTTTATCACTTCAGGAGATGATGGCAGTGATGCTAATAGCTATGGGGATGGGCAAACCTGCTGAGAGATGAGTGTCCCAGATCAACTTAGTATCATAGTTAGCATTAATTTCATTATTGGTCATGTATAAGACCATTGTGGATTTGCTTGGACCTATCTAACAGATGTATTAAATTGTTATTTGCAATAATAAGAATAGCTAGTTATTGACGTTCAATTCGATTCATTGTTTCGTACTTGATAATAGTTGTGTACGTTGGGACTGCGTGCTTGCTAGTACTCTTGTTACCCTGCTTACGTCCCAATATTCCATAGCGGGGGTGTGACACTTACCATCTAGAATCTGTTTACGTGGGCCATATTTTAGTAACTAGACTTTCACTTATCGGATAAGATTCAATAGTCGGGACTTACAATTTAGGGCAAAGGGGTCAAGATGTCCCCTCTCTAGACGTCAATCGAGTAAGGGAATAAAAAATCCATAAGAAAAACACTTATTGAACTTTTTTTAGGCCTCCTACTGAACAATATGTTGGCGACAAATTGTGCCCATCTAATAAGAGTTTTTAATGTCACGTTCGGGGAGTAACGATTGGGATTATAAGCCAGAATTTAGAACCTTAATGATATTGGGGAATTAGATTAACATAAACTTCATCCTCAATGACCACTATAGCAGACGCTAAACTAGGAACAATGTACAAAAATAACACAAGTCTAGAATCATAATTATAATACATCGTTGTGGGAACTATGGTGCAGCAGGAACAAAGCACGGTTTCAAGATCAAGAAATGTCGGCCAAACATATAATCAACAGAACCAAGCTATCTGTTCGTTCAATCTGCATATCTTCCAAGTTTCAGAAAATACCTCAGTCTTGGATAACCATCCTTCGTCAAAATACCAATGGGGAGGAAAATCTAAAAACAAGAACTCCGAGATTTGTTCGGTGGCTCACGCCCCCGCCGGGAAGATTAAAGTTAAATGTTGATGGTGCGTTCAAAACAACATCCGGGGCAGCTGGCGGTGGAGGTTTACTTCTTGATCAGGAAGGGAAGCTTTGCTGGGCTTTTGCTCGGGCATACTACGATCTCAAATCTAGCCTCGCTGCTGAGATGATGGCACTTAGAGACGGCATTCAGCTCTGCTGCAGCAGAGGAGTTACGGAGGTGATGGTGGAGACTGATTCTTATAATCTCCTGCAGATCGTCGCAAAGCAAACTTCATGCCCATGGGACTTGGCCAGCATCACACAGGATATCACAGCCAAAACACAGAACCTGAAAGCAGAAATCACACACATTCCCCGGGAAGCTAACAAAGTTGCGGTCTGTTTTGCAAATTTCGCTTTATCTTGTAATCATCTTGTCACTTGGGACTCCTGGGCCGAACTTCCTATTATTGTAAAAGAACTCTACCAGCTTGATAAGGTGGAGTGTCCTTCCATTAGGCCCTGACCCTCTTTTGTAACTACAACATCTTCCTAAATATATAAAATTCCTACCAGCCGCTTGGGGCAGGTAGCGGCCCTCTCACTATGTGAGGCCGCCCCTACCTACCTTTTTGGTTCGGCCATATTGAAAAAAATAATAATACATCGTTAAGTTCCAATTTCTATAAGTTCTACAGTCGGCTACTTTGGTCGGGCACACCAACAACAATGTTGCAAAAGTTAATTTATATTCTCGCAGGAAAGTGGCAGACTACAAGGCTGGTGCCCTCATCACTTTTCACCCCCATCAGATGCATCGTTGTTAGTTTGTTCGCCTGAAATGGGAGATGGAGAGGGGTGAGCATAACGAGCTCAGTAGAAGGTACATTTCAGCAAGTAGGTTTACATCATTAATACTTTAGACAAGCAACATGCAGTTTGTGGTGGCCAAATCTGGTCACCTAGGCCCATGATGGCTCGTTACGGCCCATTCACGTCCTGTCACCCAACGTGGCACCGTCATCGAAGGGCACGCCCTCTCCAGGATAGCACAAAGACCTCCATTGTGTGACTCCTGTGATCGGAAGCTGTCAGGTTCCGCTGCGGCGTACCTCCGAGCAGGTCACCCGCCTTTCCTTACCGAACAACTATGAACAGCTTCCGAACAAGAACAGTGACTCCGCTCCATGAAACTACCCTCGATGTTACCGAACAGCATGTTCGAGCCCCCACGTGGGTCACCTGCTCGGAAAGCATTTCCAAAGGGTTCCGAGCAGACTCTCTGGCTTCCAGAACGGTTGTAACCGTCTCAGGCCACGTTCTCCACCATCAAGGGGCGTGAACTGCCTGGCAGCCTAACGGGCATCGGAGTCATAACTCCTCCCGTTACGCGCGTGCGTCAAGGCGCCTCTTCAGGCACGATCTGCCCAACGTTACGCACGTTGGCCTTTGCACCAACGCCTATAAAGGCATAGGTACAGTACCATGCAACGGTACATTCTCTCCCCCACGCGAACACATTCTTGCATTCCGAAACCCCCTGCCTCACAAGCTCTCCACTGACTTAGGCATCGGAGGGTTTCCCCGGTCTGCACCGGGCCCCCTGATCCCATTCCGGTTTTGCAGGTCTTCGCCCTCACCAGCAATCGTCCTTCCTCTCTTATTCCAGTGGAGGCCCGTTTGGCTCAGGCTCAAACAGGATCACGCCACCACATTTGGCGCCGTCTGTGGGAAGCGACGCTGCCATGGCTCGAGGGCGATCCTCGTACCAGAATATGGGAAGCAGGGCGACGAGGTCTCGCCAATCACGAGGGGCCTCTCGTCGCCAATCTCCTCCTGGGGACGTCGCCGGCACTACCACCGGCGCAAATCACGACGTCCCAGTACCAACGGCTGCCGCACCGGCAACGGCCCTCGAAGTGGCAGAGCTTCGGGGCAAATGCATCAGCTGACGGGCGTCTGCCTCGCCCTACAGGCCCAGTTGGTGGGGGTTGCGGCTCCGGCGGCTTCCCTGCCGCGCGAGCGGCAGGCGGAATCGTCGCATCGCCACTCCCGCGTCCCCCCGGCGCCTCAGGAGCAGCAGGCGGAGTCACCGCGCCGGTCTCACCGGCCCCCGTCGGAGGAACGGGCACCAGAGCGCCGCGGGCGTTCGCCCCGACGCTCTATCATCTCCCCTCGTCCGCCGCGATCAGTCGTGGGAGGCAACTCCCACGCCTCTGGACGAGGGGGCCCCGCCAACTCCGAGCAGGAGCTCGCCAGGCGCCTAAGGCGTGTGGTCGACCTCGAGCGCCGCATGGACGCGATGGTTCAGCGTGCGGAGGGGAAAGCTCCAGCGGAGGATGACTTGGACTTCCGCTCCCCATTCAGCAGGGAGATACTGGAGGCCCAGGTCTCCTCCAAGCTCCCTCTACCCACCATCGCGCCCTACGACGGCACAACTGACCCGGCCGACCACATCCACGGCTTTGAATCGCACATGGTGTTCCACGGAGCATCAGATGCGGCCAAGTGCAGGGCTTTCCCTGCAACCCTTAAGGAGACCGCCAGGGCTTGGTTTGAAACCCTCCCTGCGGGCTCTATTGTTGAACCACTCTATGGCTGTCCTTGTATTTTGGTGATAACAAAACTTATGATGATAACATAATGAATATTTTTGTTTCATCTGTGTCGCATCAATCTCATAGCAAAAGCTAAGTCTTTCATTGATGCAATATTTGGCGCACTAAAATGATAAAATCGATGTTTAATCAATATACATCGATTTCTGTTTAAAGTGCCAAAGTATCAAGCGCCGCAACGATTTGTTAAGAAGTCGATGCCATAACGATTTCTTCTTTGAGCGCAGTGATTTGGTAAGAAATCGTTCCCATAACGATTTGTTAAGAAGTCGATGCCATAACGATTTCATAAGTGTTCGCAACGATTTCATAAGTGTTCGCAACGATTTCTTCTGTAAAGCGCAAGAAGTCGATGCCACAACGATTTCATAAGTGTTCGCAACGATTTGTTAAGAAGTCGATGCCATAACGATTTCCTCTTTAAGCACATTGATTTTCTAAGAAGTCGATCTCATAACGATTCTATAAGTGAGCGCAACGACTTGCTCTCACAACGATTTGTTCACATCGACTTGTTTTTAAATGAGCAACGACTCTTCACAATAACGATTTCTTCATGGATTCTGATCAAACACAGATTGCTTTTATATTTCAAATATGCTTGGCGCTTAAATGAAAAGTCAAATATCTTCTGACAAAAAGCTGCATGCATATTTCAGAGTCTTGTCAAAAAGATATGACCTCTATTTTCAGTATGATAGCAGAAGCACAGTACCATGCATCGTTTATCATAAACACTCTTTTATGCTAACACTCTCTTCTATGCTCACAGACATCGAAGACCACCAGAGTCTGATTAAGACAAATGAAGAGAAGATAAGCAACGGTCAGAACTCCAACGGATCCAAAACTCAAACGGCTATCTCTTCAACGGATTTGTTCAAAGCTGCTCAATATAAAAGATGGAGCATTGCTGAAGAACAGTATGAGCCCTTTTCTTGAATATCTTTGAAGGAGTGTACATCTGTGAGAAGCACCTTCACGCCACATACACTCAAGAAAGAGAGAAAGAGCCTGAGCCAAGAAGAAGCATTCAAAGCATTTCAAGCTCTCAAGCTTCCAAGCTTTCAAGCATTCGAGCCTTCTTTTCTCTCTTCTGTTTTCTCTCCGAGCTCATTGTATATCTGGGGAGAGTTTGGGACTGTGAGCTTTACATGAGTGTTCATCTTGTAAGGTCTCTCAGTCTGATCTTTCTAAGAAAGATCTGTGTCCAGCTGTAGGACTGTATACAGTAGTTAACCCAGCTAGGGGTTGGTGTCTAGCAGAACCGCACTGGGGTTTGTTCCAGGAGGTTGGCTTCTTGACCTGTAAGAGAAGTGGGCTGCCTTCTTGCCCGGGAAAGAGAAGAAGACCTGGTGGGGGATCCAGGGTGTTGTAAGGTCCATAAGGGGGACTGTACCCTTGGTTAGTGAAATCCCAAGAGTTTGCTTGGGGACTGGACGTAGGACTTCCATGTGGGAAGGGCCGAACCAGGATAAATCTCCTGTGTCCTTGTGTGATTGTTTATTTGCTTCCGCACTGCTACTCTTTATCACACTAAACTAACCAAACTTTCAAGTGTTATTTTCTGTGTTTAAGATTCTATTTCAGATTTCAGAAAAACCTATTCACCCCCCCTCTAGGTTTGCTTGCTGCCGTACCAAAAGGGCCAACAAGTGGTATCAGAGCGGGTCTCTGAACCTCTCAAGAAGATCCAACGATCTTAGAGTAAAGATCCATGGCAGCTCAAGGATATGCTGAAGGCCAATCAGTCACCAGACCTCCATTCTTTGATGGAGAAGACTATCAATATTGGAAGATGAGAATGGAATGCTTCATTCGAGGGACAGATTTCGATCTGTGGCAGGTAATCGAGGTAGGTGATTATGTTATTACTCCTATTCCAGGTACTTCAGCTAGTACAGCAACAGACAAGGTTAAGCTATCCTTAAACTTTAAAGCTAAAAACTATCTTTGTTGCGCTTTATCTAAAAGAGAATTCAGTAGAGTATCTGCATGTAAATCTGCAAAAGAAATATGGGATAAACTGCAAGTAACTTATGAAGGAACGGATAAAGTGAAACAAACTAGAATAGATATTCTTGTTTCACAATATGAACAATTTAAAATGCTTCCAAATGAAAACATTACTACTATGTATAACAGATTTTCAAGTATAGTAGTAGGTTTAAATTCTCTTGGAAAAATTCTTCCTAATGAAGAAATCGTTAGAAAAATACTTAGGTCCTTAACTATTTCATGGACACCTAAGGTAACGGCCATAGAAGAAGCCCATGACTTGACCAAATTATCGATCGATAATCTGATAGGTTCTCTCATGGCACATGAAATAAATATGGAGCGATTATCTGAAAGTTCATCTAAAATGAAATGCACTAACGCTCTTAAAGTTGTAGCCGCTCCTTCCATCTCTTCTTCTAGTTCCCAGGATGTAGATTCTGAAGACTGTAATATGGATGAAGTATTGTCCAAGCTTCAGAAAATTTTGAAGAAGAAGAAAAACGGATCAAGAAGGATCCAAAGAAAAGAGAAAAAGGAAAAAGGACCAGTCTGCTATGAATGCAGAAAACCTGGACATCTGAGACCAGATTGTCCAAGACTCAAGAAGACTGGTCAACCAGAAAAGCCCAAGAAGCAGCACAAGAAATTCAAAAGAAAAGCAATGGCAGCTGCTTGGGAAAATGATGAGGTCACAAGCTCAGAATCATCAAGCTCAGATTCGGAAAAAGAGCAGGTAAATCTAGCCCTCATGGTAGGACTAGATGAGGTACATCTTAACTCATCTTTTGATTCTTGCACAGATTCAGGATCAGAATCTGAAGATTTAGATCATGTTTTTAATGAACTGTATGATAAGCATAAGGTTGTTGTAAAAGAACTAAAAAATCTCAAGAGCAACCTTACTTGTTTGGAAAACACTAATTCTGATCTTAAATCAGAATTGGAGCAACTAGAAAAACAATTAAAGGATAGTAAAGATAATAATTCTCTTTTGAATGAAAATTTAAGGAGCACGAATAATGAAAAAGTAGAGTTGGAAGAAAAAGTGAAAACTCTAACTGAAGAAAATATTTATTTAAAAGAATCAGTCAGTAAATTAACTAGAGGGAAAACATCTTTAGCCCTATGCTTAAAAGGATCAAAATCTGGAAATGACAAACAAGGGCTTGGTTATACACCTCCAGAAAAAGGAAAACAAGTAATAAACTCAGGAAAATATCCTTTACCAAAATTTGTCAAAGAAACCAAAATGCCTCAGAAAAAGGAACCTGAAACAACCAAGCGTTATCAAAAGAAAAAGGTTTCTAAAAATTATGTTCAAATCATGCATCACAAAGGCAATAAGAACTGCAAAACAAATTATATTCATTGCTGCTCTCATTGCAATAAACTAGGACACACTGTGAACACCTGCGCAACTAAGCACCTAGTTTGGATACCTAAAGGCTATTTTTATGCATCTAACGATCAAGGACCCAAAATTATTTGGGTACCTACTTCTGAGTAGCTCATTTGCAGGATAGCCTTGGGGCATCAGGAACAAAGGATGCTCAAGGCACTGAAGACTGCCAACTCTTCATCCATCTCATATCTGAAGAGGGAATAGTCATTAATTTATTCGTAAATTTTACTAATAATTATTTTCAAGTTTCATTCAGGTGGAGTCTCTCATGCTCAGGGGGAGCACAGACTAAGGGGGAGTCTCATACTCAGGGGGAGCCTTCACTAAGGGGAAGTTATTCATTGAATATCTATTCTTGTTGAACTCCTCAATGGTAAGAAATTTTCTCAAAGGGGAGAGAATGCATGGTAAGATCCTTCCTTTTTGGTTAGTGACAAAAAGGGGGAGAGTTTGTATGAATTTTCTGAAACCTCTATGCTAACCTCTATGCTATATACATTTTTATCAGAAAATTCACATAAATTTTGTCATCACCAAAAAGGGGGAGATTGTTGAACCACTCTATGGCTGTCCTTGTATTTTGGTGATAACAAAACTTATGATGATAACATAATGAATATTTTTGTTTCATCTGTGTCGCATCAATCTCATAGCAAAAGCTAAGTCTTTCATTGATGCAATATTTGGCGCACTAAAATGATAAAATCGATGTTTAATCAATATACATCGATTTCTGTTTAAAGTGCCAAAGTATCAAGCGCCGCAACGATTTGTTAAGAAGTCGATGCCATAACGATTTCTTCTTTGAGCGCAGTGATTTGGTAAGAAATCGTTCCCATAACGATTTGTTAAGAAGTCGATGCCATAACGATTTCATAAGTGTTCGCAACGATTTCATAAGTGTTCGCAACGATTTCTTCTGTAAAGCGCAAGAAGTCGATGCCACAACGATTTCATAAGTGTTCGCAACGATTTGTTAAGAAGTCGATGCCATAACGATTTCCTCTTTAAGCACATTGATTTTCTAAGAAGTCGATCTCATAACGATTCTATAAGTGAGCGCAACGACTTGCTCTCACAACGATTTGTTCACATCGACTTGTTTTTAAATGAGCAACGACTCTTCACAATAACGATTTCTTCATGGATTCTGATCAAACACAGATTGCTTTTATATTTCAAATATGCTTGGCGCTTAAATGAAAAGTCAAATATCTTCTGACAAAAAGCTGCATGCATATTTCAGAGTCTTGTCAAAAAGATATGACCTCTATTTTCAGTATGATAGCAGAAGCACAGTACCATGCATCGTTTATCATAAACACTCTTTTATGCTAACACTCTCTTCTATGCTCACAGACATCGAAGACCACCAGAGTCTGATTAAGACAAATGAAGAGAAGATAAGCAACGGTCAGAACTCCAACGGATCCAAAACTCAAACGGCTATCTCTTCAACGGATTTGTTCAAAGCTGCTCAATATAAAAGATGGAGCATTGCTGAAGAACAGTATGAGCCCTTTTCTTGAATATCTTTGAAGGAGTGTACATCTGTGAGAAGCACCTTCACGCCACATACACTCAAGAAAGAGAGAAAGAGCCTGAGCCAAGAAGAAGCATTCAAAGCATTTCAAGCTCTCAAGCTTCCAAGCTTTCAAGCATTCGAGCCTTCTTTTCTCTCTTCTGTTTTCTCTCCGAGCTCATTGTATATCTGGGGAGAGTTTGGGACTGTGAGCTTTACATGAGTGTTCATCTTGTAAGGTCTCTCAGTCTGATCTTTCTAAGAAAGATCTGTGTCCAGCTGTAGGACTGTATACAGTAGTTAACCCAGCTAGGGGTTGGTGTCTAGCAGAACCGCACTGGGGTTTGTTCCAGGAGGTTGGCTTCTTGACCTGTAAGAGAAGTGGGCTGCCTTCTTGCCCGGGAAAGAGAAGAAGACCTGGTGGGGGATCCAGGGTGTTGTAAGGTCCATAAGGGGGACTGTACCCTTGGTTAGTGAAATCCCAAGAGTTTGCTTGGGGACTGGACGTAGGACTTCCATGTGGGAAGGGCCGAACCAGGATAAATCTCCTGTGTCCTTGTGTGATTGTTTATTTGCTTCCGCACTGCTACTCTTTATCACACTAAACTAACCAAACTTTCAAGTGTTATTTTCTGTGTTTAAGATTCTATTTCAGATTTCAGAAAAACCTATTCACCCCCCCTCTAGGTTTGCTTGCTGCCGTACCAAAAGGGCCAACATCTATCACCTCCTTCCGCCAATTGAAGAAGTCCTTTCGGGACAACTTCCTTGGTGGAAGGTCCCAGCCGCGGACGGCGGCTTCTCTCCTGACCGTGCGCCAGAAGAAAGGCGAGGCACTCTGGGACTTCGTCAAGAGGTTCCGAACAGAGGCGCTTCGCATCTCGCGCCTGGACGTCCCCCTAGCCACCAGTGCTCTCATCCAAGGCACTCGTGATGGCTTTCTACAAAGAACTCTCGGCGTCCAGCAGCCCGCCACCCTCGCCGAACTACTCTCCATCGCGCAGCGCCACGCGGCCTGCGAGGAGAGCCTGGCGGCGAGCAGAGCCGAACAGGGGGAGCAGTCGGAAAAAAAGCGGCCTTCCGACAACGGTTCCGACCGTGATCGGAAGAAGGGACGACGCAATGGCGATTCTCCGCGTCGTCCGCGCCCCTTCACCAACTACACCCCCCTCACTGTGGCTCCCGAACAAATCCTGGCAGAGATCAGGGATGAAGCTTTTGTTCGGTGGCCCCAGAGAATGCGCTCCGACCCCCGGAAGCGCGATCAAAATAGGTACTGTCGCTTTCATCGCGACCACGGCCACGACACCTCCGAGTGCCGCCAGCTTAAGGACGAAATCGAAGACCTTATCAAGCGCGGCTACCTTGGACGGTTCGTGCGCCGGAACGAAGGGCGCCGGAACGAAGAGCGCCCCCGTCGCCAAAATCGCACTCCCGAACAGCCGATCAACAACGAGCCCAATGGGCAGGAGATCAACGTGATCGCGGGAGGCTTCGGCGCAGGGGGAGAAAGCACTCGAAGCCGACGCGATTACGCAAGGCGGGTGCATGTCGTAGACAGGCCTCCGACTGTTCGGCCGGCCCCATATCCTGCCAGTCCCGCACGCGCACAGCCCGAGGAGGCTATAACCTTCTCGGACGAAGATCTTGTAGGGGTTACGACTCCGCACACTGATGCGCTGGTCGTTTCGGCCACCATCAACCATTGTAATGTGCGCCGGATTCTGGTAGATAATGGAAGTGCCCCCGACGTCTTGGCTTACGACTGTTTCGTTCTCATGGGCCTGCGCGCCAATCAACTTACTCCTGTAAATTCGCCATTGTTCGGCTTTTCGGGAGTTTCGGTCCAGCCCATGGGAAGGATTCGCCTTCCGATCACCTTGGGAACAGCTCCAAAGGCTGTGACCAAGATTGTTGACTTTCTGGTCATCAACAATATGCCTGGATACAATGCTATTCTTGGCAGAAGTCTGATCGGGCGAATCAAAGCAGTGCCTTCGTCACTCCACCAGAAAATGAAGTTTCCAACTCCGATCGGAGTTGGTGAAGTGCTCGGGTGTCAGCGTGAGTCTCGCCGTTGCTATGTCCTCTCTCTAAGAGACAAGCAACCACTCGCTGATCCAGCTCTTCCAACCTCCGATCAGCCTTCCACTAGTCGGGGGACGCCTGCCGAAGACTTGATCCCCATTCAAGTGGATGACGACTCCGAACACGTCTTGTACATTGGCGCCCTGTTGACAGAGGCCGAACAGCAGCGCTACACAGCTTTCCTGCTCGCCAATTTGGACGTGTTCGCTTGGTCTGATGACGAGCTTCCAGGCATTCCCCCAGAAGTCATGGTGCATCGCCTTCGGTTGGATCCACGAATCCCGCCAGTACAGCAAAGAAGGCGACCCGTGAACCGAGAACGGCAGACCGTGATCCAGGATCACGTGACCAAAAGCCGAACTGTCGGGCTCCTCCGAGAAGCCCAATATCCAAGATGGATCTCCAATGTGGTCCTCGTACGCAAGGCCAATGGCAAATGGCGTGTGTGCGTAGATTACAAAGATCTTAATAAGGCAACGCCCAAAGATAACTTTCCATTGCCACGCATCGATCAGCTGGTGGACGCTACTTCCGGGCACGAGCTCCTCAGCTTTTTGGATGCCTACTCTGGTTACCACCAGATCAGCATGCATCCCCCGGATCAAAACGCCACTACGTTCGTCACAGACCTAGGTTTATACTGCTTCACCAGGATGCCTTTTGGTCTGAAGAATGCAGGCGCAACTTACCAGCGGCTGGTCAACAAGATGTTTGAGCAGCAGATCGGGCGAAACATGGAGGTTTACGTCGACGACATGTTGGTCAAGACTCTTCCGAGCACCGATCACATTTCTGACCTCCAGGAGACCTTCGCAACTCTGCGAAGGTATAATATGAAGCTCAATCCGGCCAAATGCGCGTTTGGTGTTAGGTCGGGTAAGTTCCTCGGGTTCCTCGTATCAAACAGGGGAATAGAGGCGAACCCGGAAAAAATCCAAGCCGTACTTGAGATGTCCAGTCCGAAGACAGCGCGCGACGTCCAGCGTCTAACAGGACGTCTTGCCGCACTGAACAGGTTCATGTCCCGAGCAGCAGAAAGAAGTTTTAACTTCTTCAAGTTGCTCCGAGGCCCTAAAAACGCCTCGAAGCAAGGGGGGCAAGTACTATGGACTGACGAATGCGAAGCTGCCTTCACTGAGCTGAAGGCATATTTGGCAGCCCCTCCTGTTCTCTCAAAGCCTGTGCTCGGAGAACCCTTGTTCGTGTACCTCTCGGTCACCGAACACTCCATCAGTGCGGTTTTGATCAGAGAAGTAGGAGCGGCACAGTATCCAGTGTACTATATCAGCAGGGTCCTCTAAGAAGCTGAAAGGAGGTACCCCAGAGCAGAAAAGCTTGCCCTTGCTCTTGTCACAGCTGCACGGAAGCTCAGGCCCTACTTTCAGGCCCATTCCGTTACAGTGCTTACCGATCAACCGCTGAAATCCATCTTGCAGCGGCCGGAGGCTTCCGGTAGGTTGGTTAAATGGGCAATCGAGCTGGGTGAGTTTGACATCAGCTTCCGACCAAGGACGGCAATCAAAGCGCAGGCGTTAGCAGATTTCGTGGCGGAATGCACCCTTCCGGCCGAGCAGGATCCACCGTTGGCAGACGAGCCCCCATGGGAGCTTTATGTGGACGGATCCTCTTGTGTCTCCGGAAGCGGGGCAGGTTTGGTCCTCACCTCCCCGGAGGGGTTAGAGTTCCAATACGCCCTCCGTTTTCGCTTTCCAGCCTCCAACAACGTCGCCGAGTACGAAGCCTTGCTTTCCGGTATCCGCATGGCTAGGCACCTCGGAGCCATTCGGCTTAGAGTCTTTAGTGACTCCCAGTTGGTCGCCAGCCAGGTGAGCGGACAGTTTGGAGCAAGGGAACCTCGCATGGCTAAATACCTCCAACAGGTCAAGAGCCAGACAGAGGGCCTCGTATACTTCGAGGTCATACATGTTCCACGGGAGCAGAACGCGCGAGCTGATGCGCTGGCCAAATTGGCATCTTCAGGTGACATCACCCCTTCTCGCTCTGTCTTCATTGAAGAGCTCGCCTTGCCGAGCACAGAGATTGATGTAGCCGCCATAGAAACGGGCCCACCAACCCCAAGTTGGGTGGACCCTCTCTTGGCGTACCTTCTCCGAGGCGAGCTTCCTTCCGAACAGGATGAAGCTCGGAAAGTCAGGATGCGCTCGCAGCATTTCACCCTCGTAGAAGGCAAGCTGTACCGACGGTCCCTTGCAAGACCTCTTCTACGTTGCCTCAACCCTGAAGAGGCCCTTGCGGCCACAGAGGAAGTCCACGAGGGGTTGTGCGGAAGCCATCTGGGGGGCAGAACGCTAGCACGCAGCCTCATCCGAGCAGGGTTCTGGTGGCCTTCTCTTCAGAAGGATTGCATGTCCTTCGTCAGGAAATGCCCAGAATGCCAGAAGTTCGGAGTACTCATCAAGCAGCCAGCCGAACAGCTTCACAGTCTGTTCGAGCCGCGCCCCTTTGCCAGATGGGGCATCGACATCTTGGGCCCCTTTCCAGAGGCCCAAGGGCGCAAGAAGTTCCTTTTTGTGGCCATCGACTACTTCACCAAGTGGATCGAGGCCGAACCCGTTGCCACAATCACCGAACAGGCCGCGTGGAAGTTCGTGTGGAAGAACCTTCTCTGCAGATTTGGCATCCCAAGGGTGATTACATCTGACAACGGGAGACAGTTCGACAGCACCTTCTTCAAGCAGAAGTGCGCCGAGCTCGGGATCTACAACCACTTCACCTCCGTGGCTCATCCCCAGGCTAACGGTTTGGTCGAAAACGCCAACCGAACATTGCTGCACGGGATCCGAACCAGAGTAGAGGCTGCAGGTGGATCATGGATCGATGAGCTCCCAAATGTCCTTTGGTGTCACCGAACAACTGCTCGGGTAGCTACAGGGGAAACACCTTTCCACCTAGCCTACGGCTCGGAAGCAGTTGTACCTTTGGAAGTAGCCCTTCCAACCATCCGAACAACCCACTTCGACGAAGCCGCCAATAACCGTGCTCTCCGAGAGAACTTGGACATGCTGGGCGAACGACAAAGCGACGCCAGCATTCGCCTCGTTTCTTATCAACAACGGCTTGCGCAATATTATAATACGCGAGTCAAGGAGAGGCGGTTCAACGTGGGAGATTTGGTCTTGCGCCGCTGTTCGGCTTCGGACCCCCGAAGAGCAGTCGGCAAACTTGCCATCAAATGGGAAGGACCTTATCAGGTCACCCATGTCCTTGGGAAAGGCTCATATAAGTTAACTACTCCTAGTGGCGAGGCCATTCCCAGGACTTGGCATGTTTCCAATCTTAAGGCTTATCATCTATAAAAGCCTTCTTTCAGCATCCAACCTCCCTTCTCCTTACTCCTGTTGCTTCATGAGCATTTGGCATAGATACCTGATCGGAACCTCCTTTACGGTACCCAATGATCTGTGTCTTACATGCAGTACTCACGAAGCTAACGGATTCCGATCCGAGCAGGAACAACCACAACAGGGAGAAGATAGAGAAAGTGACGCTACAGGAAAAACTCGAAAAGCAGAGGATTTCATTTATAAGAAGTTCTTGTGCTTACAAAACAGCCTTCCTTGGCCGATGTTACAAAAAGCAAAGTACAAGAAGACGTGAGGCAAGGAGATTAAGGAGCTTGTTCGGAAGGACCAGCATCCTCACCCGAAGAAGGCATCCGCCCAGACTGAAATTGTGCGAACCGCACACCATCTAAGCGGACGTCTTGGGTACGGCGTCGACATTCCCGAACAGCAGCCTCGAAGGCTTCTTGGGCGCGTTCGGCCCAGGAAAGCCTCTCCCCCACCTCCTTCCCAGCATTAAGGCCCACTTTGTAGCAGCGAGCCCCATACTGCTCCAAGTCTTCCTTGTACCCTGGCCCAGCCTTATAGTTAGCAACGGCACGGGCCTCCGCATCTACTACTACCTTGGCTAGGGCGTCCTTTTCGGCCCGCGCCAAGGTAGCATCCAGCTTCGCGGCATGAAGAGCAGCTCTGAGGTCCTTCACCTCCTCCTCCAGCGCCGCCTCGCGAGCTTTATGCCTTGCCGAAAGGTCATCACAGAAGGCTACCTGCGCCTCGTAGAGATACTTCTGTCTCTGGCCCCGAACAGCTAAAGCCTTCAGAGTGGCCAGCGACTTGGACATTTCGTCCGCAAGCATCTCTACGTCGACGTCGCTCAAACCATCTTCTGTTTGCCACTCCGGCTGGTAACCTTCCACTGACTTCTCCGGAGTCTGTTCGGAAGGAAGGTCCAAGCACCTTGCCAACCGTTCAAGACGAGAAGCAGTGGGGCTCGCAGGCAGCTCCCTTGGCATATCCTCCATCCGACGAAGGGTCGCCTCCAGCGCTGCCACCGAAGGAACCCCAACAGGTTCTCTCAGAAGCACCTCATTAAGAGGCCTTCGGTCGTCTTCGGACCCTTCGTCCCGGGCAGCACCCGCAGCCTCCCCCCCAATGTCTTCTACTCCTTTGGAGGTTGCTTCTGCGTTAGCAACCACCTCGGAGGGGGGCAGGGGGGGCAGGATTCTCCCGGTTGAAGTGGCAACCTCTTCGGACGCCCTCGCCGTTGCGGCCGCCTCCGCAATGGTCCCTGCTACAGAAACCATTCCTTGCTCTGAAGGCGCTGCTGTCACCGCGCCGCTCGGAACCACCCCAGCAGGGGCGGAAACTCCCGTTGCGCATGTGTCCTCCTCCTGCCGAGCAGGTGACGCCGTAGCTTCTCTGCTCCTCCTAGAGGATACTTCCGCGATGTTGCTGGAAACACCACGCTCGGCACCTCCAGCATTGGAAGCACCGGAGGGCGCCCTATCTCTCGCGCAGGGGGAGCCCCCGGCTTCTCCACCGACAGGACTCTCAGATCCTTCGCTCACAAAAATGAGCCCCAGCTCGGTCGCCATCTTCTGTGCGACCTCGGGGCGAGTTGCGGGAGCCACCCATGGCACCCCCTCATCGGCCGATTGTACGGCCCTACTCTTTTTGCGCAGCAGCAACTGCGCCCCTTCCTCTTCCTCTTCGGTCCCCTCCTCATCGTGTGGAGGAGTAGCCTGGACCGCCTTCTGCTTCTTCCGAGCACGGGGTTGTTCCGCTTCCTCCGCGCTCTCGTCGACCAGAACGGGCCTCTTCTTCGCAGAAGGCCGGCTCGCTTGGTCGTCCTTCTCTCGAGGAGCCCGAGCTCCGGCCGGTACCACCTCTCTAGTGGCCTTCTTCTTCAAGCGAATCTTTCCAGGCCCCTTCTCAGGAGCCTGCGCCCTGTTCGGGCGCCCTTCGGCAGTTGATGGAGCAACAAGTGCCGTTGTCACCGCGGCACCGACCCTCACCGCGGAAGGAACCCGAACAACAGCGTCGACGTCGTCACCTTCATACACCCTGTGCGCTAGCACAGGGATCTGTTCGGCGAACTCGTCATTCGCCTCTTCATCTCTTCCTGCCTCCAGCTCTGCAGCCGCTGCGCACAAAGAAGATGGGAAGAAGAAAGGTTAGTATGAGGTCACCAAAACTAAGAGTAAACCACCGAGAGACAGTATACTTACTCCATGGTTTGCTGAGCCCATACTTAACGAGCATGAACTCGGTCACATACCCTTCTCCATTCCGAACACCTGCTCGGAGAAGAGCATCTGATGCCCTCGCCTCATCCTGGATAAGCTTCGGAAAGCTATCCTTCTGTGCTGGGCGAATGACTGTGGGGAACCCCCACTCGGCACCACTCCGGTGGCGCACGAAGAACAGCCTGTCCATCCAACCCTTGTTGTTGGAATACTTGCTGGACAGGCCGATGTGCATCCGGTCTGTTCGGTGCTTGGCGTAGTAGACATCTGCTCCCGACGCCCGCGAAGCAGACAGCTTGAAGTGCGCTCGGAAGATGTCCGCCGAGCCCCGGATCTCCTTCAACTTGCAGACAACACCGAAGATACAGATGTATCTCCAGGTGTTGGGCGTCAACTGTATTGGCGAAACGCCCCAAGTATTAAGGAGCGCCTTCGCCACCTCCGGCAACGGCAGCCGGAAGCCTGCCTCCAGATGGTCCACGGATAGGAGCAGGCAACCTGGTTTATTCACCAGAATCGTGTCGCTTTCCCTGGCGTCAACGATCTCGTACTCATCCCCAATCCGGAAGCGCTCGCGAAGACCACTGAAGTGGCGGTATCGTGGTCCGCTCGGCACTGCGACTGTCACCCCGCTAGCTCCGGCAGCGGCTTTCCCCTTGCTCGCCATCGCCGGAAGGACTGCAGAAAGCGGCAACGGCGCGAGAGGACGAAGCAGAAGACAGGGAGAGGAGAAGGCAAGGAAGCACGAAGATCTCGAAGATGGAGGGTTTCTGGGAGTTGTAGCTCCCGCCCTCGTCTCGTCCCCTCCTTATAAGGAAAGAGGAGGGAACGAAATTCGAGGCGGGCCCTAAAACGCCGCTCCTTCCGATTTTTGAAAACGCCCCTTCGGGTACAGCGTTGGTGACCGTCCGAACGCAGCGGCGGCACCTCAAGTATGGCGCAGCTTTGCATCCATCATGATGGGTTAGCCGCTTGACAGGACCCTAAGCGGCGGCATCCCGTAACGGGCCCTCGCATTAAATGCGGAAGCGACGCCCTCGAAGCCCTCGTTCCACCAAGTCATTCAAGGGCGTGGGGGGCAAGTGTGGTGGCCAAATCTGGTCACCTAGGCCCATGATGGCTCGTTACGGCCCATTCACGTCCTGTCACCCAACGTGGCACCGTCATCGAAGGGCACGCCCTCTCCAGGATAGCACAAAGACCTCCATTGTGTGACTCCTGTGATCGGAAGCTGTCAGGTTCCGCTGCGGCGTACCTCCGAGCAGATCACCCGCCTTTCCTTACCGAACAACTATGAACAGCTTCCGAACAAGAACAGTGACTCCGCTCCATGAAACTACCCTCGATGTTACCGAACAGCATGTTCGAGCCCCCACGTGGGTCACCTGCTCGGAAAGCATTTCCAAAGGGTTCCGAGCAGACTCTCTGGCTTCCAGAACGGTTGTAACCGTCTCAGGCCACGTTCTCCACCATCAAGGGGCGTGAACTGCCTGGCAGCCTAACGGGCATCGGAGTCATAACTCCTCCCGTTACGCGCGTGCGTCAAGGCGCCTCTTCAGGCACGATCTGCCCAACGTTACGCACGTTGGCCTTTGCACCAACGCCTATAAAGGCACAGGTACAGTACCATGCAACGGTACGTTCTCTCCCCCACGCGAACACATTCTTGCATTTCGAAACCCCCTGCCTCACAAGCTCTCCACTGACTTAGGCATCGGAGGGTTTCCCCGGTCTGCACCGGGCCCCCTGATCCCATTCCGGTTTTGCAGGTCTTCGCCCTCACCAACAATCGTCCTTCCTCTCTTATTCCAGTGGAGGCCCGTTTGGCTCAGGCTCAAACAGGATCACGCCACCACACAGTTAAAACTCACTTTACTTAGGTGTAATCAGTCAACTCAAATGGAAATTCAAAGAGCATAACTCTAGCAGAACTTACATTTAGGAGAAAGTTACTAGATGGCATGAATTTAGTAGGGATCTGGGCGTAGTGGAGAAAATCATGAATGGACAATGACTAATAAAAATTCAATGGATGTCAACATGTGAGGGGTCAACCATTTGCACAATCACATTCATGTACGTAACATATCAGTAACATGTTTCAAACAATATTGAGAATTTATTAGGATATAAATCTAGCATATCATACTAGTGTAATGCCACCCCTCACGTCCATATGCCCATGGTTTATGAATATTTTGGGCACTCCTCCCTATTGCACAACACTTAACATTGGGGTCAATGGATTTTAGCCTCAAGGCCATGTGTTCCAATTTCCATGATAGTTCCCATTTACATATATGACCAATAGAGTTCCAAGGAGAATGAACAGTGACAAGGGGTTTACAATATGAGAGATGGTAAAAGGAGTTCAACGAGGTGAGAATTGTAGTCAAGGACAAGAAGATTTCAACTTTTGAAGAATCCTTATCTTTCAATGCTTATTTATCCATTTCCATTCCTATTAGATTTATGTTTTGTAGGTCGTAAATTATGCAAGATCCTCTCACAACAAGAAAAACTGAGATTTTTGACGGCAACATTTCGTCGAAAATCCATTGAAAAAGCACCTTTCCAATCACTTTCCTACAATAGTCTGTCGGAAATAATCTGTCGGAAAAAAAAAGCATCGGAAATTACCGACGGACACAAAATTTGTCAGTATTTCTGACAGAAATAATCGCCGGAAAATAAATCTTCGAACCAATTTACCGACGAAAAAAAGTCGTCGGCAAATTCCGACGAAATATTCAATCAGCATATCTGTCGGAACTTCCGACACCTTGACCGACAGACAAGAGCGTCGGAAGTGGAAAACTTCTGACGGAAAATATCCGTTGGTAATCCGTCAGAAAGTTCGATGATTTTGTCGACAGATACTTTCTGTCAGAAATCACCTCTGCTGACATTTTTTCCGACAGAAACTTTTCATCGAAAAATTCGTCAGAAATAATATTTTTTTATTATTTTTTAAATAATTAGATAACAAAGATAAATTGAAAAATCTACTAAAAATAATATTCATAAGAACATCCACAATAAATAACAATTAACATAAAATCAGCAATCACAACAAATATGGAACATCCACAATATTAACAAATAAAAAATCAAGAAAGATATGCTGGATCGTCCTCTCTTCCCGCCTCATGATTGTCAGGTGCTGGAGGATTCTATATTATAAAAATAAACATTAGAAACATAAATAAAAATAATATACACACATTATTTTTCAAAATTTAAATTCAGAGTATATGAATGTTCACTAAGTGTAATTAGAAAATATTTATGATCATTTAGACTTGGATTTTTTTTTAGATTAGTGGTTTGAGCGCCCAACCCAAACCGGGAATTCGATTAGGATTCCGTCAGTTCTCACACGTCACTCTCACCCATCCGGTCGTGTCAGAGCAAACGACACTCTAGTCAGATCTCTATTTTAGATTTTGGACCATCGACTTGTGTATTCTAACTCTTTACATTTGGATTTTTTTTAGATTAGTGGTTTGAGGGCCAAACCCAAACCGGAATTCCAATCAGGATTTCGTTAGTTTCCACACGTCGCTCTTACCCACCCGGTCGTGTCAAAGCAAAAGACATGCCGATCGGATCCCTATTTCATATTTTGGACCTCCGACTTGCGTGTTCTAACCATTTTCATTTGGGTTTTTTTAAGATTAGTGGTTTGAGCGCCGAACCCAAACCGGAAATCTGATTAGGATTTCGTCAGTTCCCACACGTCACTTTCACCCACTCGGTCATGTCGGAGCAAACGGCACACAAATCGGATCCCTATTTCACATTTTGAACCCCCGACTTGCGTGTTCTAACCCTTTTCATTTGGATTTTTTTAAGATTGGTGGTTTGAGTGCCTAGCCCAAATTGGGAATCCGATTAAGATTTTGTTAGTTCCCATATGTCACTCTCATCCACCCGGTCATGTCAAAGCAAGCGACACATCGATCGGATCCATATTTCAGATTTTGGACCCTCGACTTGTGTGTTGTAACCCTTTACATTTTAGGTTTTTTTAGATTAGTGGTTTCGTGTTATAACACTTTAGATTAGTGGTTTGATTTCATTCAAACTATATGAAATTAAAAGTAATACTGACTTGAGGGGCTTGCTGTGAGGTGCCTGCTCCTCGGATGGCAGTTACCAGCTGCTCGACCATGGCGCCAAGGTGCAACGACAGCTCTTCCCAGATGAGGGTTTTGATGTCGTCTCCACCGTTGCGGGGCGTCGCAGCAGTCAAACTCGCGTAGGCCAAAGGACCGACTGAACTTGCATATGAGGACAACACTGGAGTAGTATCCAGGCTGCCCCCAAAACTGTACACTCGGACCTTCCTCGGCCCTCCCGCTGCGTCGACCTAGGCCTTCAGATCCAAGTTTGGCTAGGGAGTGCCCTTCGCATAGCGATTTGCCATCGTCCTGTCATAGGTCTCCTGCAGAATAAATTAAAAATGTATTATTTATTGTATATTTATTTAATATCTAAATTGAATAAAAAATTATATTTTGACTTACGACAATCGTGTGAGTACTCTCATTGACATAGTCATCCGTCCCCTTCCACTTATGAGTCCGATCAAATAACTCGCAAAATGTAAGGGCACACTCGAGCTCGTGACACTTACAATTATACAAAAGTAGTTAGTTTCACAATAATAATTAATGTATTAAGCAATTGAGGCTTAATATACTTACCAATTTTTGGCTGTGGGTCGCATAAGACACCGACCCACTAGTATGCACATTATTTTCCGGATGACCTTCCTGATTGCGTTTAGCCGCCTGAGACCTCTCCTGCTGTGGTCCTGTAGCCCAACGATGACAAAGGGACTCCCAATAGTCTCTCCTCATCCACACCAGGCCATAATCCATCCAAGCCGTGGGATCCTGGCTATCTGCGATCTTCGCCGCCTTGTCTCGGGCCTCCCATAGCGACTTTCTGAAATTAGTCTGGGTAGTAGACTCTCAAATAGCTCGTGCTTGAGGGAGATCCTCCTCTCTTGTGAAAATGTACCTCCGTTGTTTAGAAATTAAATTACTCAAGTTAGTGCACTAACATAGAGAGATAGTAATTAAAGAAATGACTTCAAGTGAGTAAAAAATAATAATACTGTGAACATATCAAATAACAGATCCCGGACAGACAGGGGGAACTCTTTCGACGAGTCCACTGGTTCTGGAACGTGTGCGTGCAACAATGATGTAATATAGCGGGAAGCAGATCCTAGATCTATCTTCCCTTTGCATTTGCACATTAATTTTCTACATGAACCATATAGCACAAAACGAATATAATAAATTTGAAGTGATTAAGTTTACCCAGAAATCCAGCATGGCTGGTGTCCAGCTGGCTGAGCCACCTCCTCCGCCGCTAGATGATGACTCTCTACCTCTGTTGTAAAAATTAAGTACATTATTATTAAAAAAAAAATAGAAGACAAGAATTATACTAAAGTATGGAAACATGCATGTACCTGCTGCTGAATGGGATGGGACAGGTGACACTACTGGGCGTGATGTGGATCCTGCAAAATTATATGCACGTTAGAAAATATAAAGTTATTATGAATAGTAATATAGAGAGTTTTGTGTTTGGATATATATATACATATATATATATGTATATATATATATACATATATATATATATGTATATATATATATACCTGTCGTCGGGACAACCGACGTAGTCGGAGAGGCGAACCATATAAAATTATATTCACATTAGAAAATATAAAGTTAATATACACAGTAAACTAAAAGAATTGAGTTGAGTACATATATACCTATCGACATAGATCCTCGGCCTACAGAAGTAGAGGGTGCACTAGACGAGGTGGACCCCCTCCCACTACGTCTTCCACGCACCATATCTTTATTGAGAACAATAAAGATATAACATGTCATTAGCACTCAAATTTGAAGTAGCTATTTAATAACATATAACTAGCAACAACACTCAGTTCTTAAAATTTTTGTAATATTATCTATATATTTATCATCAGATGTTGAAGATATGTCTAATTCAACGTCATCTTCGTCACCCTCTTCGTCCTCATCATCGGTCCACTCTTCCTCCTCATCAGACTCCACCTCCCGCTTAACAACATGATCGTCAAGGGCATTTAGATCAACTTATTCCTCTTCGTTATCCTTATATAAGCAAATTGGTTCATTTATATCATCTACACTGAACTGCATAGAAGGAGCCAACTCTCGTGCATCACTCCGGTCTGATTGGAAAAAATTGCCATTAACATCTTCGAGTTCTATATCAGCCGGGAGAAGTTCATACTTAGGGAATAGCCTTATTTTCACTCTATAAGCAGCCCACCAATCTCTCAATTTGAGAGACGAATAGTTTGAACAATAAACTTGTTGGGCTTGTGCCACCATAATGAATGGCTCATACGTACTCAACTTGGACTTATGTTTGACATCGACGATCTCATATGTTGTGTCATTACAAATAAAGGTCGGATCGAACCAATGACACTTGAAGAGAAATACATGGATGTCTTGTCCCAAAAATTGCAGTTCAATGACTTCTTCGAGAATGTCATAATAGCCTACTTCATTTTCATTGTAGGCACTTCCCTTCACACATATGCCATTGTTCTTCGTAGACTTATTCTGTCCATAATCTCTCGTGTGAAATCGGTATCCATTTACAATGTAGCCTGGATAGACACACACAATCTTCGAGAGCCCATAACTGATCTCTTATACTCTTGAATCAGTAAAAAAGCCTTGTTCAACCTATGTAAAAAAAAAAATGGACAGACAATGACAACTTATGCATAAGAACATAACAACACTTATGCATCAAAATATTTAGACACTTACTCGATATTTTAACCAAGTAGCAAAATACTTCTTCCATTCCTTTTCAACTTGCACATCAGTCAGACGTGGATTTTGTTGCAGTATGACTGACTCAAACTCTCTACAATGAAAATGCAACACAACCTCTAAACTCCAGATTTGCAAACAAATGAGGTACATACATAAAGATATCAGAGTTGAGAGCTTACTAAATGTAAGGGTCTAGTTTTGCGCAATTCATGAAGATGTAGATCTCCGCAGCTACCAACTCTCTATCTTTGAGTGTGCGAGTAGAAGAATATCCGAACGCTCGTCCAGGACACTTGAATATAGAGAGTCGGTCAGACACATTAAAATCTCCACCATCATCATTATGTGGAGGTTGAGTGCGTCGAGTTCGTATTTCTGAGTCAAAGTACATCGAACAAATGTTTAATATCTCTTCAATAAGGTATGCTTGGGTAATGGAGCCCTCAACTTGTGCTTTGTTGCAGACCTTCATCTTAAGATCGTGCATGCACTTATGACAACAATTCAAATGATTACGTAGGAAATATAAAAGATAGTCGTAATGTGAATAAATTGTGACATTGTTATCGTTGCGCCCACCGTGGACGTCCCGTCCTTGACACGCCATCTGAAGGCATCACTTTTTGGTCGCGCTGTTTGGTGGCGACGCGACTTCGTTCTGACCGTCTGTCCTTTTTTCTAGAATGGCATTATCGGGTGTCAGGTGCACACAGTGTTAATGCGACCTGGAAGGCTGCCGCGTTATGGTTTTCCCGGTCTTCGAGGTTTGACCGCTTTTGGTGTCGCTCTGGAGTAGGCGGTTGCGACATGGTTGCGACCTGCAGGGCAGTCACGATATGGTTGTTATCGTGCCGGCCCGACCAGTCGCGTCTTGGGGGCCATCGGTTCAAAACCAAGGCAGGTGCCCCATTTCCCCCTCTCTCCTTACTTTCTTCTTCTTCTTCTTTCTTCTTCCTCCCTCGAACCCCTTTGCTTCTCCGGCGATTCTTGGGCATTCTTGGCGAGGAGGTGACGCCTCGTTTGTGTAGGCGGCATTAGTGTGGAGCTTGGAGCGTGGAGGTGGCGGCCATTCCCACGAGAAGGCCCCAACGGGTTGGCTCTACTCTTCGAGGTAGGGACCCCTCTTCTCCCTCTCGTTCTAGCATGCTCCCCCTCCCCTTGAGGTTCTTGTTTCCTCATCGTGTTGGGGTTGTGGGGTGTGAGATCCGTGCTCCGATGTTGAGAGGTTCCTTGAGCATAGGATCTTCTTGTTTAATGCATGAATCATGAGGTTTGAGGGTGGTTTTCCTATTTACATGCTTTCCTAGTGTTTCCTCATGTTCCCCTCCCCCTGTACGTGTGGTTTGTACCGTTTTGGGGTGACCCTCGGGAGGACTATCCCGGGATCCCCCTCGACTGAGATCGCGACTGGCCTAAGGGTTGAGATGACGACGACCATCGGCGTCGCGACATTGTGGCGACCGGCCTTGGCATTACGACAGCCAGGGGTGTCACGACAGTATCAGATACATGTAAGTTTATGCGAAGTCTGTTTCTCGTGGAGTCTTCGCTGTTCTCGGTTCTTTCTGTACCCGTGGCACCAGTGCTAGTTCTTAGTACAGTCCTACACTAGTCATTTGCCTGGTGCTCGGCACTTGAGGGCTTGTCCCATGAGAGGTTGTTATCATTCCCCATCTTCGTGCGCCTGTTGAGGGAGTACTCCGGGCGACAGGCGTGCTCGAGTCACGGACTCTAGAGTGGAGGGGAAAATGATGGTTAGGATAGCGGCATCGAGTCATTTGCAGATCTCTCATAGTTGGTCTGGGACACCGAGGTCGTTCGGAGTTCTTCCTGGTGCAGGCCAGCTAGTCCTTCTTCTCACTGCCTTGCTCTTTGTGGCCCCGGAACCACCTAGAGAGGACAGGCGTGGGACCGTAGTCCGGCCAGACTACGGTGGTTACTGTTGTGGTTACTTGTGTTCCTGCCCCCACTCTGACGAGACGTGGAGGTCTGGACCTGGGTCGAGGGTAAGACGTTAGTGGACACTCCTGACCGGTTGACTAGTAGTAGCAGTTTCTGTAGCTAGTGTCACTTGTCCAGGCAGGGTTCTTCTATCTATGTTGCCAGTCGTGTGGTGGTCATGATGTGTAGGTTTTACGGAGTTTCCGACCGTGTTGTCCTTTTCGTACCATTGCTAGTTTGTAACTTCGCTTCTGCACTTCCCTGTGTAGATTAGAATATATATAACTGCTGTCATTTACTTTAATTATGTATATTCTTCCTGCTTGTTAGAGCCAGTAGGAGACTGGTAGTCCTTACTGAGCTTCTGTTGTGAAGCTCATCCCTCCTTGCAGATAAGACTTCCCAGCAGCGGCAGGGTGCGCGTCGGGCGGAGTAGACGGGGTAGTCTTTATCGTCCCCATTGCTAGCAGTGGGATTCCCCTTTTTCTTCAGTTGTACTTCACCCTCGGGGTATGCCCCTAAGGTCCCTATTCTTCCCTTTTGCTTACTTGTACTCGCTGTGTGTTGGGACTATACCTAGAGCGTTACGTAGCAGTCTCGCTCTTCTTCCTGCTTCTGCGTGTGTGCTCCTAGTTCAGTAGTTGACGTTTATTTCTCTTACATATTTTGTTAGACTTGTGTTATATCGCTTTCGGGTCCCTAGATTCATGGGCGGTGATCGCGAAAATTGGGTCCTTGACTTGGCCGAGGGTCGGGTTCTCGGGGTCGTTACAGTTGGTATCAGAGCGAGAGTCTAGCAGGACTTGTAGTGTATTTAAACTGCAATTAGAAAGTCCCAATAGAAGTACAAGTACACTGCTATCCGCCCAAGTTAGTGTCATTAACCTTGTTGGTTGTGTGCCATGCAAGATTTGGCTCCACATAGGCGCAGACAGACCAGAGAGCTAATGGAGCAGCAGGCTGAGTCAGATATGCCAGCGCCAGGCCAGGTTCAGGAGGATGTGTCACGGGAGGAGTCTGTGGCACAACCTCAGGATGTAGCGGCGCAGGGTGAGCAGCAGCAGTCGTGGCAGCAACACCCACCATAGCAGTACGGGGATTGGTTCCCCAAGGTCGAGCAGTTTTTCAGGGCCATGTTCTAGAGGACATGGCAGCTTGGGTAGGCAATAGTGGGAGGGCAGCCGCCAGTACCTCCCCCAGTAGTTCCAGAGCAGCAGGCAGATCCACCGGTAGTGCAGCTAGTTGTGCAGTAGGCATCGGGTACTGGAAGTACTCGAGTCGATAGGGTGAGGATGGCAGTGACTAAGGATAGGACCACTCTCTTGGAGAATTTTTTGTGTCTCCAACCACCGACATTCTTCAGCGACTATGATCCGGATAGGGCAGAGAGTTGGAGTCACGAGTTGGAGCAAATGTTCGAGACCATGGAGTGCGCCGAGGAGGATCATGTGAGATTGGCGGTGTATCAGCTCAAGGGACCAGCCCATGAGTGGTGGAGAGTTCATAGGTAGACACACTTCCCAGGGCAGCATTTGGATCAGGTTTCTTGGCAACGGTTCTTGGAGGTCTTTTACGGCGAGTACTTTCTTGATTATGCTTGACGTAAGAGGCGAGATCAGTTCCATGAGTTGGCACAGGGGGACATGACAATTGCACAGTATCATCAGAGGTTTGTCCGGTTGTTGAGGCATGATCCCCATGTGGCTAGCAGTGAGCAGGCTTGTGCAGAGTGGTTCATTGCAGGACTGAGGCCAGATTTGCGGTGGGATGTGACCGCTCATATGTGTGCCACTTTAGGAGTGGCAGTGGCTAAGGCCATCGCCTTGGAGAGAGAGGCATGACAGCCCCAACAGCAGTAGGGAGGAGCTTCCTCTAGAACCACCCCGTACCAGCATCCCAATGGTAGTCGTGGTAGTGCGACTTCTTCCTCTTCTTTGGGTTCAGGCAGCTCCGGCCTACGCTCGAGGTTCAGGCAGATGACCACTCGCGGGGGTGGGCGGAGCCGGCAGCAGAAGCGTCAGTCGAGGTTTGCTGAGCAGTCGGTTCAGCATGGAGCCGAGCAGGGCAGGCAGGAGGTAGTCTGTTACACTTGCGGTTTACCAGGACACTACAGAAGGGAGTGCCCGATGGGGCAAGTCCAGCAGCAGCCAGTATAGTTGTAGTTTACTCAGTAGTTGACGTAGTATCAATACCCTCCACAATAGCAGGCACCCCAACAGCAACAGTAGGGGCAGTACCAGCAGCAGCCTCACCAGTTCCAGCAATACCAGCCGCCTCAGTAGTTTCAGTCGTACCACCAGCAGCATCAGTTTCCACAGCACCAACAACCGCCATAGTAGCAGTAGCCCTAGCAGGTGCCACAGCGTGGGCATGGTCGTGGTCGTGTGATGGCTCTTACAAGGGAGGAGGCCGAGGCGTCGAACCTAGTCGTAGGTACTTTGCCTATCCTTGGTAGAGCTGCTCATGATCTGGTTGATCACGGTGCTTCTCTTTGCTTTGCTTCCGTGGAGTTTTACGAGTCGCTAGTTCATCACTCCCCCGAGAGGCAGTGTGATGTGATGATTGACCTTCCGTTCGGTGATTACATGTGTTCTTTTGGTTACCTTGAGGGTGTCACAGTTGAGGTTCAAGGACACCATTTGCCGGCCAGGTTGTACGCGTTGCAGCTTCGTGACTTCGATGTCATCCTTGGCATGGACTAGTTGGAGGCTCACTCAGCTGTAGTGGATTGTCAGCGGAAGACCGTGTGGTTTGAGATACCTGGAGTGCCTGTTCTCTGCTTCCGAGGTATCTGGTCTACCCGTCGACCTTTTATTTCTTTTTGTAGAGCTCGACGTTTGATCTGCAATGGTTGTGTAGCATACCTTGCTTCTGTTTGTACGTCTGAGCCTAGCGGGTTGTTAGTTTTTGATGTACCTATTGTGTGTGAGTTTTTTGACGTTTTTTCTGAGGACCTACTCGGGTTACCTCCTGAGTAGGAGGTAGACTTATCCATTGAGCTGTTGCCAGGGATGATGCCTTTGTCTAGGGCACCGTACCAGATGGCTCCAGCTGAGTTGCGCGAGTTGAAGCGCCAGTTGCTTGAGTTGCTTGAGCAGGATTTCATTCATCCGAGCCGTTCGCCGTGGGGAGCACCAGTGTTGTTCGTAAGGAAGAAGGATGGCAGTTTGCGGTTGTGCATCGATTACATATAGTTGAACCAGGTTACAGTGAAGAACAAGTATCCTTTGTCTAGGATCGATGATTTGTTTGATCAGTTGCAGTCAGCCACAATATTTTCAAAAATTGACTTGAGATCAAGATACTACCAGTTGAGGATCAGAGAGTCAGATATTGGAATGACAGCTTTTCGCACGAGGTACGGTCACTTTGAGTTCGTCGTGATGCCATTTGGGCTCACGAACGCGCCAGTAGCTTTTATGGATATGATGCACAGGGTGTTTAGTGAGTACTTGAACAAGTTTGAGGTCATTTTTGTACATGACATTTTGGTCTACTCGGCTTCTGTAGAGGAGCATGAGGAGCATTTGAGGATCATGTTGGAGACATTGCGGAAGTCACCAACTTTATGCCAAGTTCGACAAGTGCGAATTTTGACTGAGGGAGGTGCACTTTCTCGGACACGTGATCATAGGTTTTGGTGTGGCAGTGGACCCTGCCAAGGTTGAGGCAGTGTTGTCTTAAGAGCAGCCCACTACAGTGTCAGAGGTTTGCAACTTTTTGGGCTTGGTAGACTACTATAGGAGGTTTATCCATGACTTTTCCACGATTGCTGAGCCGTTGACCAGATTGAACAGACTTGAGGCCAAGTTTGTTTGGACTAAGGACTGCGAGTGGAGTTTCCAGGAGCTGAAGAGAGGTTGACTTCAGCGCCAGTGTTGATCTTACCGTCAGGCAGTAGAGGTTTTGTAGTGTACATTGTCGCTTCGAGGTCAGGCTTGGGTGCCGTGCTGATGCAGCATGGTGGGGTCGTCACCTATGCTTCTAGGTAGTTGAAGAAGAATGAGGAGAACTACCCTACCCATGACTTAGAGCTGGCAGCCGTGGTGTTCGCTCTGAAATTGTGGAGGCACTATCTATATGGTGAGGTATTTGAGATCTTCACAGATCATCAGAGTTTGCAGTACATCTTCACTCAGAAGGACTTGAACCTGAGGCAACGAAGATGGATGGAGTACTTGAAGGACTACGACCTTACCCTCTCCTATCACCCAAAAAGGGCTAACGTCGTAGCAGACACCTTGAGCCGACGAGTTCGTCTGAGCTCGTTGATGGTCAGGGAGTGGAGGTTGTTTGAGGACCTTGCTCAGGGAGTTTTCTGTCCTTAGAGGCATAGAGAGCATGTTGTGGTGACAAGTTTGTCAGTTCGTTTGTCTGTGTACCATCGGGTGTTGGAGGCACATCAGGCAGATACAGAGTTAGTCAACGTTTTTCAGATGCTAGAGGTTGAGTTAGATGAGGATAGCGAGGTTAGGTTCCGAGGAAGATTGTATGTTCCTTGTGTTGTGCGCCAGGTGCTGTTGGCAGAGGCTCAGAGGTCGAGGTATGCTATTCATCCTAGTTCCACCAAGATGTATCATAACCTGAAGAGGTTCTTCTGGTGGCCTGGGATGAAGAGGAGTGTGGCGGAGTTTGTCGCTCGTTGCCTTACCTGTCAGCAGGTGAAGGCTGAGCATCAACATCCTAGTGGTGAGCTACAGTCGTTGCCCATTCCTAAGTGGAAGTGGGACGACATCACCATGGACTTTGTGGTTGGTCTACCTTGTTCTCCGCAGAGGCATGATGGTATTTGGGTGATTGTGGATAGGTTGACCAAGTCAGCACACTTCCTTCCAGTCAGGATGTCTTGGTCAGTGGACCGGTTTGCCAGACTATACGTGGACCGAGTTGTTCTGTTGAACGGAATCCTAGTTTCTATTGTTTCCGATAGAGATCCGAGGTTCACTTTAGGGTTTTGGCACAGTTTGTAGAGGGCTCTTGGCACAGAGTTGAGGTTGGGTTCGGCGTACCACCCGCAGATAGATGGCCAGTCTAAGAGGACTATTCAGACTTTGGAGGACATGCTGAGAGCGTGTTGTTTGGATTGGGGTGGCACGTGGGAGTTGCACCTTCTGATGGTAGAGTTTGCGTATAACAACAACTATCACTCTAGTATTGGAATGGCACCATAAGAGGCTTTGTATGGTCGACCGTGTAGGACACCACTTCATTGGTTCGAGGTGGGTGAGAGGCAGCTCTTAGGGCCAGGGATGGTATAGCAGTGTGCAGATGTTCGTAGGAGGCCGTTGCAGTTTGAGGCAGGTGACTTTGTATTCTTATAGGTCTCGTCAACCAAGGGTGTTATGAGATTTGGAAAGAGGGGAAAGCTTAGTCCAAGGTATATTGGGCCCTTCCCCATCTTGGAGAGGATTGGTGAGGTCACGTACAGGTAGAGTCTTCCAGCAGAGTTAGCAGCCTGCACAATATTTTCCACATTTCGTAGCTGAGGAGGTACATTGCAGATCTGTCACATGTGTTGGAGTACTCACTGATTGAGGTTGCACTAGACCTGTCAGTGCTAGAGTACCCGGTCAGAGTTGTGGACCGCAGGGTGCAGCAGTTACGCAGGAGGTGGATTCTGCTCATCAAGGTGGTCTTGGAGAACCGCGTTGGTGGCGGGGGCACTTGGGAGCACGAGGACGAGATGAGAGAGCAGTTTCTATACTAGTTTGAATGATTGGTATGTTGTTTTCCCTTACTGATTTTGTTTTTGGAGACCTAGTTTTCTTCGATTTCGAGGACAAAATCTCTTAAGGTGGGGGGGGGGGGGGGAGGAGAGGATATAAGATCTGTCACCCTTGGGCCTTGACCCCATCCTCAGGGTCACGATGGACCTGCTAGTCGCGACGGTGTCGTGACAGTAGGGCCGATCGTAACATTGTTATTGTCGCGCCCACCGTGGACGTCACGTCCTTAACGTGTTGTCTGAAGGCATCACATTTTGGTCACACCGTCTGGTGGTGACGTGACTTCATTCTGACCGTCTGTCCTTTCTGTCAGAACGGCCTTATCGGGTGTCAAGTGCGTACAGCGTTGACGCGACCTGGCAGGCCGTCGCGTTATGATTTTCCTGGTCTTCGAGGTTTGACCACTTTTGGTGTCGTGCCACGGTAGGCAGTCGCGACATGGTTGTTGTCGCGCCGGCCCGACCCGTCGTGTCTTGGGGGCCATCGGTTCAAAATTGAGGTAGGCGCCCCATTTCCCCCTCTCTCCTTCCATTTTTCTTCTTCCTCCCCCAAACCCCTTTGCTTCTTCAGTGATTCTTGGGCGTTCTTGGCAAGGAGGTGACGCCCCATTCATGTAGGCGGCGTTCGTGTGGAGCTTGGAGCGGGGAGGTGGCGGCCATTCCTACAAGAAAGCCCCAACGGGTTGGCTCTACTCTTCGAGGTAAAGACCCCTCTTCTCCCTCTTGTTCTAGCATGCTCCCCTCCCCTTGAGGTTCTTGTTTCCTCATCGTGTTTGGGTTGTGGGGTGTGAGATCCGTGCTTCGATGTTGAGAGGTTCCTTGAGCGTAGGATCTTCTTGTTTAATGTATGAATCATGAGGTTTGAGGGTGGTTTGCCTATTTACATTCTTTCCTAGTGTTTCCCCATGTTCCCCTCCCCCTGTACGTGTGGTTTGTACCGTTTTGGGGTGACCCTCGGGAGGACTGTCCTGGGATCCCCCTCGGCTGAGATCGCGACCGGTCTGAGGGTCGCGATGGTGACATCATCGCGTCGACCAGGAGCATCGCGACATTGTCGCGGCCGGCCTTGGCGTCGCGACAATATATGATACATGTAAGTTTATGCAAAGTCCGTTTCTCGTGGAGTCATCACTGTTCTTGGTTCCTTCTGTACCCGTGGTACCAGTGCTAGTTCCTAGTATGGTCCTACACTAGTCGTTCGCCTGGTGCTCGGCACCTGAGGGCTTGTCCTGTGAGAGGTTGTTACCGTTTACCTGGGACCACCGTCCCCGTGCACCTGTTGAGGGAGTACTTTGGGTGACAAGTGTGCACGAGTCACGGACTCTGGAGCGGAGGGGAAAATAGTGGTTAGGACAGCGGCGTCGAGTCATTTGCAGAGCTCTCGTAGTTGGTCTGAGACACCGAGGACGTTCGAAGTTCTCCCGGTGGAGGCCAGCTAGTCCTTCTTCTTACTGTAAGGTTTCGTATAGAGCGCAGCGGAAACGCGAATCCCTCAGGTAGATATCGTTGCTGGTGGTCGGATCGAACAAAAATGGAGAAACCACGCACATGCAGATCTCATCTTTACCTTTGCGGGGTTGCGTAACTCCCGAATCCGGGGAGGAGGTGGCGCAGGAGGCACCGGTGCTTCAAGCCGTTCAAGTGTCCGACCTCTAGACGTATCCACCCGAGCTCCGGACGTAGACGGGATCTCCTCGTTCTCCACGCGTCTCCCAGATCTTAGCTCCACCATGTGCAGGAGAGAGGAGAGAGAGGATGGGGGGGGCGCCCTGGGAGAGAGAGAGGAGGGGGCGGCCAGGGTTAAGCCTGGAGCTTGGCCCAGGGTTTAACTCTCAGCGTATATTTATAGACACCGCGGTTTTTCACAAAAACCTAGTCATTGTCTATAAAGAACACCTTGCCCAGTCTGCTCGGAACTCTTATGCGTGTGACCCTCTAGGCCCAACTGCTAGTCCAGTTTTTAGCCCATTAAGCTCAATAACTCTTTATTGACTTATGGTAATTAATTAACATCTCATATTAATCAATTACACAATCAATTATCGTCTCACGATAATTGACCGGGCTTCCAATCAAGTTGGGTGCCAAGCAACACCACTTGATCCTGGAAAGCATTGGGGTTCAGCAACCCATTCAAGGAACCTATTGTATCATCAGTTACCACGCGACTTTAATCCTTCGCTCGTACAATGCTCCCGAGTGCACTTAGGGTATGGTCAACTGTCAAACCCTAATGTGTGTACTCACTTGGTTTAGATGCCGCATAACAATATCAGAAAACTCCTTTTCTGATAAGTAGTCTTGCCCTGGCCAGGGACTATCAGGCATCCTTCCGTAGAGCATTCACTCTCCTATTACCGAGAGCGAGCGATCCCATATTGACCACACAATCACCTTCGAAGGTATTCCGCTAGATCCGATCACTTAACTGATTAAGACCTCATGGCTAGAGATCTATAAGTCAAGGTCAAAACCCAGAAGTCCACCAACAAGGTGTCCTTGGTGTCTCAGGTCTAAGGACCAATCACGCCACTGTGACAATGAATCTAGCTGGTTGACAGTTAGGTAACATTACCATCTAGCGATTCATAACGGATCAGTTTAGTGAACTCATTCTCCAATGAGCACCTACAGATTCACCTTAGTGTCTCCACACAAGTGACTATGAGACCAGTCACCCTCATTATATGAGCAGGTGCAACCTATACTAGTATAACGGATATTCAATGTCCTTCTTGAATATCCTCCGACTAGGAACAATTAAGAATATACGTTTAAAGGATATTAATCTCATTGTTATGATCTCATCATAATTAATATCCATTGCGTATATTCATGGACTTCATAATGAAACGATAAACGAATTACACATAATGAATATAAAAGCCTTATTATTATTATCAAAGAACAAGATTGTACAAGTTATGATTGGCTTGAGGACACCCATAACTAACACTTACTGCCTCGCTCTTTGTGGCTCTGGAACTAGCTAGAGAGGCTAGGCGTGGGACCGCAGTCCGGCCAGACTACGACGGTTACTATTGTGGTTACCTGTGTTCCTGTCCCCACTCTGACGAGACGTGGAGGTCGGGACCTGGGTCGAGGGTAAGACGTCAGTGGACGCTTCTGACCTGTAACGGCTCTGGATATTTATGCCCAATAAGGCTCCATATGCAAGTCCGCCTCCCGCGATTGGACTGAAGTCTCACAAGGGATAGGTCGTACATGTATCCACTAAGAATATAAAGACAACCACAACAGTATAAGACACAAGAAAGTACATGTGCTCATATCTGCATAGAACAATTTACAACTGTCTCAATACATTATTACATGTCTAATTACAAAGTACAACTACCTGGGGCATACCCCGAGGGAGCACAAGCTCATACAACAATGGGCAATATTCGAGACATATCCATATGGAAATCTCAATTGCTTCAACCATTGACACACTTCCTTTATCTGTCTAGCCCCAAGCACGTATGAAGCTTTAAGTTGAACAACTTTTTCTCTAACATGCTGCAATTTTAGTTCTAGACGTCTGCAAAGTACTTTCAAATCCATTTGTGCCTTGACGTTATCCTTCGTTTTGCCTTTGATGTCTATAATTGTGTTGAACACATTATCAAAAATATTCTTCTCTATATGCATGACGTCGAGGTTATGCTATATCAAAAGTGTTGACCAATAAGACAATTCCTAGAAGATACTTTGCTTCACCCAATTGTGATCCTTCCCAAACCCTGGGATTTGTCGGGTACTACTAGCTAGTTGTGATACAGTCGGTAAGTTTTAGACCCACCTCGCCATGTTTCCACCAGACACCCATTTCATATCTATCTCATCCAATTCAATTGTAATTTTCATAAATGAATCTTTCTACTTTCAGAAAAGATGGTCACTTGGTAGAAACCGATGATGACAATCAAACCAACATGCTTTTCCCCCATATTTCAACATGAATGATTTTGAATCCTCCATACAATAAGGACATGCCAACCTCCCATGTGTGCTCCAGCCAGATAGCATGTCGTACTCTGGAAGTCACTTATTGTCTACATTAATACAACCTTCAAATTGAAATTCTATTTTCTGGATGCATCATAAGTGAGAACCCCATCTGACCATAACAATTTCAGCTCATCAATCAACAATATGAGATATATGTCTAATTTTTTTCCTGGACTTTTTGGACCAGGAATCAGCAATGATAGGAAGAGATTCTCACGCTTCATGCACATACCTGGCAGAAGGTTGTACGGTGTTAAAAATATTGGCCAACATGAGTAAGATGCCACTGTGCCTCCGAATGGATTGAAGCCATCCATGCATAAACCCAGCCGCACGTTGCGTGGATCCCTTGAGAAGGAAGGATGAGTACAACTAAAATGAGCCCAAGCTTCACCATCGGTAGGATGACTGATTTCACCATCATCAGGATGGACTTTTTCGCATGCCAAGTCATATATCCAGCTATCTTTGGGGACATGAACAATTGCTGCAATCTGAGTTTGATCGAAAACTACTGCAGTGACTTATATGGAACATCCTTCTGCTTTGACTTGTCTCCTCCCTTAGGCTTGAATCTATCATGCTTACAGATACAACGTGATGTCTTATATGAATCATCTTTGTAGTACAACATACAATGATTAGGACATGTATCAATTTTCATAAATCCAACCCCCAAATCATTCACCATCTTCTTCGCACGGTAAAAATCATCGGGCAACCTCTCTGATTGAGAAAGCATACTCGTGATGAGTAAGAGAAGCCGATTAAAACAACTGTCTCTCATATGAAATTCAGTCTCCAAATTCAGTAGCTGTGACATTGTAGACAACCCTGTATGCCTCTCACAACCATCCCATAATGGCTCATCAGCTTCTCGAAGTACTGATAAAATCTCTGAGCTGTATTATTCGACACTTCTTCATTGCATTGGTCATCGTGAATATTGAAATCCGGACCAGCAACATCGATAACCATGTCTATGTATGTACTTATGGAGGCAAAGTTGACTGGTTCATACGACTGGATATTAAACTCACCATGAGACGACCATAACACATAATGGGCAATAAATCCTCTCGTATACAAATGATGCTGCACATCCCATGTCGATATCCAGTTTTTATTCTTACAAGCCGAACAGGGATATCAGATGTTACCCATCGGATCAACTACTGTCGATGAATTCCTCAATGCAAACCGAATGAAACTTTCAACTCCGTCTTTAAACTCCTCTGTCACAGCTCCATTATCTATTCTGCAGTACATCCATGATCGATTCTCATGCGACATTTTTCCTACACAGATTAAATGTCATCTTACGAGCATCACTATAAATTGTATAACAACTTAAGAGATTCACCATAAAATCCTTTGTTGGCCATTTGTTGAGTTAAAACCCAACCCACCCTCACATCGTTTGAGTAAGTCAAAATGAGTAGGTAAGATATATTAATTAGATAATCACTTTTTACCCATCCATGAACATTTGATCGCACTCAGATGTCCATTTACTATATGTTTGTACATTTTGCTGAAAATTTTGGCAGCATCTCCCCACTCTCTGAAATACTAAAAATATTTATTGATTAAGAAATTTTCTTAAACACTTATTTCTAAGTGACTAAGAAAATATTCAAAATTAATAAATGTATACCAGAGAAGAGTGAGAAAACGCAACTAAAGATTTCAACAACTGTACAAACACATATAGTAAATAACCACCTAACTGCGATCAAACATTCACAGACTGTTCAAAATGGGACAACTCAAGACTTTGAGTTAGATATACACATTTTCATCATTGAAAATGAGACTCGTACACATCAATACCAAAGTCTTGAACGAGAAGGTTCATTGACACGGACTTAACACGCTCTCGTGAGGTGTGTGCAGTGATAAATTGCTATACATGCATAGATAAAATTTAAAAATCACATAAATATGAAAACAAATGAAAATAAAATATTACATGTGAACAAGTGCAATATTAAATCAAATTCACACATACATGTAAATGAATTACATTAAAATAAGAAGTGCAATACTAATCACTAATCTGAAAATAAATAATTAAAAACAATCCATATAATAGTGTCATATTGAATTAAGTTCGAATCAAGGATCTAATGTCTAGAAGAAAGAGTTTGTACTAATTTAATTTTCCTGAATTGAGATATATACCTCATTTGTGTTTCCATTTGACTTCTTTACATCCCATTTTCAATATGTAAGCATATGTGATTTTTGTTTATAGGAGTTGTTTGGGGTTAAAGCCCCATTTGCATTGCTATGTCATGGAGCGCACATATCCCATTTGAATTGGGATGTACATTTCATTAGGGTTTGCATTGACTTATTTATACCCCATCTTACATTGTATAGGTACATGGGGTTTCTTATCATCATGCTTGGAGTCAAAGCCCCATTTGCTTTGCTTTCCTCATATGAGAAAAGGGATTTTAACAGCCTTGTTTGGGACCCTTTTAAAGAACGAACAAACTCAAGAATATTTAAACGAACCAAGCTTGAACAACTATTTTCAATACTTGATAAAGCTCGAGCTCGACCCAAGCTTGATTAAAAATTAACGAACGGACAGAGCTTGAGCAGCATAATACTCGGCTCGGTTCGACTCGTTTACATCCCTAATTTTAAGAGCTTCCAGTTTGACCTGACAAACCAAATTGAATCAAATTGGATCTTTCAGTTGATTCAAAAATCTAATAGTGATGGGTTGGATTTGGTCTTGTTATTATAAGAAAAAATTGATTATATAAATTTTAATTTGACTAGACTTGACTTAAGATCAGATCACTATCTTGTTTTCTTTCTGTATGTTAGAGTGGCTCAGCCACTTGGACTTAACATGCTTGAAAGCAAGAGGTCTCGGGCTCAAGGCCCCAAGGTCCCTCCCACCCAACCCTATCCCAGAGCATAGTACCTCCTTAAACAAATCTCTTGCACACCTTAATGACGGTAGCCCCTCTTAAGTCAAAAATCTCACCTGGCATTCTGTCCAACCAAGATTCAATCACAGACCTTCCTATCATAGGCAGGGTGAATATCCATCCTGCCTACGACAAGGGATTGGATCAGATTACTATATGACCCACACGAAGATGGATTATAGTCAAAATGCATATATTAATCCTGTGGGTTCAAGTCTTCATTTTTTCCCCTATGTCCCTGATTCAACCTAATTGAAGATTTGAGTTAAAATGATCTAACTTAAAGTTGTCTACTTCTGATTCCAACTCTATTTTTCCAAATATTAATTAGTTAGGTTTAATATAGGGCTTAACTTGATTTGTGTTGTGTCTAATTGTACGGGTTCAAACTCCGAACCCTAATTATAGACTTCATAAAGAATGAATAATTTACTAATATTTTACATATTCATAGCACATCTAGATAACCAAAGAATGTGACAGATATGTTGTATAATTGATGAAATAAAATGACAAGACATAAGATAAATTTTATATTTCACTTACATTTAATAATAAAATTAAATATATCTTCTCACTATTATGTGAGGCATTTACACAAAAATAAGTACTTAATGATTAGCTGCAAGTATTTCTCATAATCAAAATGGAAAATATATAGTTTGGTAATATGCTTTCTTAACACAATTACTTTTAACATATTAATTAAAATACCCATAATTGCGTATTAATTTTATGAAATGTTTCTGAACTACTCCTAACAAAATGATGATAGGACACATTTTTATTTATTGCAGTCAAGTTTGCTGTCAAAAAATATTGTTTCTAAATCAATTTCATTAAAAATAATTCATCCCTCGATAGTAAAAGTAATAAATATAAAAAAATTAATTCATCTGCGGGAGGGGGAGGGTCTGGGAGGGGAAGCAATGGGGGTGGGTCCAAGAGGGGGAGCAGTGGGGGTGGGGGTCGTAGGGGCGTCGTGGAGAGGGAGGGGGCTTCAGAAGGGAGTGGGGCCTTGGAGGGGGAGCAGTAGGGGTGGGGGGCCGAGAGTGGGAGGGGAGGGGGTGGGGGAAGTGGTCGCTAGGAGGGGGAGGAGGCTGGCATGGGTGGGGGGCTAGGGATGGGAGGGTGAGGGGTGGGGGTCGTTGGAAGGGGGAGGGGGCCGAGAGTGGGAGTGTGGAGAGGTGTGGGTGGGGGTGGAGGTGGGGTTTGTCGGGAGGGGGAGGGGAGGGGCCGGGAGGGGGAGGGTGTTGGCAGGGGTGGGGGGCTGGAGTGGTGGTGGGGGCGGGAGTGGGGGTGGGGGTCGCCAGGGAGGGGAAGGGGGATGGCAGGGGTGGGGGCCGGGAGTGGGAGTGGGTTGGGTTCGCCAGGGGGAGGGGGGCGGGTCCCCAGTAGTGGGAGGTAGACAGGGAGGAGAGCTCACCTGCAATGGCGGAGGCGGTGGTGCAAGGTCGCGGCGGAGGCGGCAACACGGGGTTGCAGTGACGCTCCTGCCAGAAAGACAGAGAGAGAGAGAGAGAAGGAGATAGAGAAGAGAGAGAGAGAGAGAGAGAGAGACGAGAGAGAGGAGAGAGAGAGAGAGAGAGAGAGAGAGAGAGAGAGGCGGCGTGTGGATTTGGGAACGGGGGGTTGGCTAAAAATTGAAAAATTTTGACGGAATTATTTTCGTTGGAAATTCCATCGACATTACCGACGGATTTCCGATGGATATATTCTGTTGACGACTGAATTTTCGACAGAAATGTTCCGTCGAAAATTCGGACGGATATTTTCGACAGAACACATCGACGGAAGTCCGACGATTTTATCGAAGGAAACTTTCCGTTGAAAATTTTCGTCGGTAAATCCACTTTTCCTTGTAGTGTCTATCTTCTTTAGATATCTACTACAGGAGGAAAGAGACATAGGGATCATGCAGTCCCCATGAAACTATCTATCCCTTGTAAAACAGTGATGTAATGAATATAACTGACCTTCTGAAGAAGGATCTTTTAAAAACTTAATTAGTTTAAAACAAGATTACATTATGCTAAAAATCCTTTGACACGAGGCTCAATCACACACTCACCATGCAGTTCTATTTAAAACCATCTATGAATTTAGAGATTTGACTCGCAGAAATCACTACCTTCGATGGAAGTCGAACTGTCCTACCTTCCAAATTCCAATCCTATAGCCCTTCTTGTTTAGGGCCGACTCCAGAGAAGAAATACCTTGAGGAAAGGTGATGAAAATAAAGGTTAAGTCCAAGGACATGAAGAAGGGCCCTAGAGATGAAGGACCTTGAGGAAAGGTGATGGAAATAAAGGTTAAGTCCAAGGACATGAAGAAGTCCTTGGCAAACCCGTAAAGGAATTCTTCTTACCTTCTGAGACAATCCCTAAGGAAGACAGTTTGACTGCAACTGTTCGAGATTTTGGGACTTAGATCGAAACCTGAAGTGAAATGGGGGGTCAGGATTTGTCACGTCCTAATAAATTAAACTATTTATCGGAAGTGACAGAATATAACATACATACACGGAAAAGACACGATATCCATTCATAAAAGATAACCTCATAAGTGTCTTATTACAAAAGTTTCCTCATTTAGATCTCATGAGGAACAAGTCAACAGAAACTTATTACATCACATTTACTATGCTAAACACTATAGAAAACCATCGTAATTAGCTCCTTGTAGGTTGGTAGTTCACTCAGCACACTATTCCCCTTAAACATTCGTTCCATCTGGATTACCTGAAAATAGAATTCTGTGAGCTAACTAGCTCAGTAGGATTCAAGTCTATAATCAAGGAGATCAAGATACAAGGTAAGTGACAAGAAGTTATACGTGTAATCATGCTTTGCAAACTAAACTGAGATTGCTATCTGACACTAGATAGCAAAGTTATGGAACAATGAACTCAAGATTCAAGGATTCATAGTAACATTCACGAATTGTATTAAACTCAGATGAACACACAATAACATGAAATGATGACCAATCAAACACTTAATGATGCTATGCCAAACATCCACTAATCCTTTATCGTTCCGCGCGGCCACTTAAACGAATTTGGGTGCTCCTCCCAGGACTAGACTAGCCTTATTTGCCAAGCATAAACTCTTAGATTGAGTCCAAGACTCACAATTTGTCATCACCATACTCTTACCTTTGTAATGAATCAAGGAAGTACAAAGTTTTACTCAAAGTCACTCAAGGTTTGCACAAGAGAATCAAAGGACTTGATTCCGTCACTGATTTCAGAAATTAACAATTTCACGAGGACAATTTTGTTCGGAACTTGTAGAAATAACTCAAAGTGACAAGAAGGTTAACTTGACTGGTTTAAATGGTTGTTTTGGTAGTAAAATACATAATCTAAAGGTATACTAACAAGTAGAACAAAAGAGTATGATTTTCATGAAAGAACGGGGTCAAAACAAGGCTAGAAACAAGGTTTGGTCATGATCTGTCGACAGGCCTTGGTCTGCTGTCGACAGGGGCTGCACTGCCAGAGCTGGGTTTTCAGCTCTGTGTGTATCTGTCGACAGCCAGCATGGATCTGTCGACAGATGCACTCAGGCTGAAAGTTCTGGGTTCTGGCCAGGGGTTCCTGTCGACAGGCAGACCTTCGTCTGTCGACAGAGGCTATGTAAATGGTCTGAAAGCTATTCCGTTTGACCTCCAAAGGTTCTATAAAGTTACTCTAATGATCCTAACATGAATAAGACTCTAAACAAGTGTGATTTCAGATATAGAACTCATGGAAACATGATCTGAAAACTGAAGATCATGGGACTTAATTTACAAGGGTGTTCTAGCTAAAAGTGAACTCAATGAGGATAATTGGAAGTACTACTTCTTAGAACTCTTTTCTCCTCATCTTTCTATGTGAGTCTTATATGAATTGAACCAACTAATGAGTCTTTTCATACCTCAACACATTAAGTTAACTAAAAGTAGAAAATCATTGAGGTTCTATCTAATCTACACAATAGAAGCAACACTCTAATTTGTGTGAATGGTTTGAAGACAACAAGATGTAGATACTTATGACTTGTGGATCAGCTAAAACATGATGACATATTGATTTCCTATCATGAACATGATTTCTAAACCTTTGTAACAATAGGATCAATATCAAGTTTCCAGATTTCACAATGTCTGGATTTTAACATTGGTCTTAGATTTCTTCATGCCACCACCCAGAGAATCCAAGTGAGGTGGTAGAAGAAATTGGAAAGATCAAGAGGAGAATCCTACCTTGTTGAAGTGAGAATGAGATCCTTGGCTTCAGAAATCCACAGAAATATAAGGAAGCAAAGCACACTTGCACGAAGAAGAAGTTCCACAGCAATTCACCCCAAGGAGATGAACCAGAACAACCGTTGAAGCTTCCTCAAAGAGAATTGATAGCTCAATTTACTAGAATGGCAGTGGAAGTGGAGAAACTTCTGAAGTAGCACACACACACCAGTTAGAAGAGAGAAAAGAGGTGTGTACGATGGTGATGGAGGGCTTTTATAGAACCAAAAGGTTACATGCACATGAACACGTAGGGGGGGTAGGTGTTAAGGTAAGAATCCTTTTTACCTCACTTGGACACCTAGCCCATGCAAGATGAGAGAGTTACACATGGTAACTGAGGTGTTACCATGTTTCCTCAAGTTTTGTCTTCATCTAAAGCCTCCACGTACCCCCTATACAATTAACCCAGAAAAGCCATTCCGTAAATCCTAAGTAATTCAGCTGGTCCACTAAGGTTGATGTAAACATACTCAAATGATATCCATTAATCATGAAATTTTAACCATACATTAATATGATGGTTTTACTAATTGTGATGATTTTTAATAAATTTTTAGATTTTATTTTGCAATAGGTGAAAAATCACCCGAAAAATGGTCGTGTCGACTATACCTTGAAATCCGTACATCGAAAAATTCATATGATTACATATTAAATTTCTCCACATTTTTCTAGAAATTATGATGTTCTCAGATTTTTATTTCGACGTCGTTTTCTGGTTTCACCCTGTGGAGGCACGCATTTTGAGGTGCGACACTGGGATAATATTCATTACCCCTAACTATGTCTATCATCTAATTATCACATTTTAATAATAACCCTAAGGTATTTTAACTCAATTACTTCTATTTTCTCATTAATTAAATTTTCTGGGGCGTTACAGATTTGGTTCAAAAGTTTTCCCTTTCCTTAGCTCATGGGTGGTTGGCAGCACCATATCTGGTGTAGGGAGTTGTGGTTAATGCCTTGGTTGATAGTGCATTAAATGCACAATAAGGGTTGTCCTCACCTTAATTATGTAAGTAAGGGGTTGATTGCCCCCTTCCAATGTAATGAATAGGCCGCCAGTTTCCCATTATGCCTCTCAGGGAGTTGACTTAGCCTATATGCTTTTTCTATTCCAGATAGCATTGACACGCGTCCTACACCCTTTTCAACTTGGTGTAATCGTATAGGGAGCTATTATTAATTATTAACACTCATTAAAGTCAAGGTCTGTCTGAGAAAACACGAAGTCTTGATAATCAGAGTAGTAATCGATACAAAATTCGAAGGTAATCGAAAAGCCATTTGAACCGCTAGTTGACCCATCAACTGAATTGCTAATCGAAGAACTTAATTGGTATAGACATAAATCAAATGACTAATCAAAGCAGAGTTAACCCAATAATCAGATCATTAGTCGATGTATCATCGATAAGAAAATCATCTGGTAATCGATGTGATAATCGTTAGAAAAATAAATTGATAATCGATTAGACTTAAACTACTAATCGAAGTAATAATCGATTGAAAAATGAATTGATAATTGATTAGATTTAACCTACTAATCGAAATAATAATCAATTGAAAAATGAACTAGTAATCAATAGAAATGAACTGATGATCGATTGGAAAATAAATTGGTAATTGATAGGCAGTGTTCTACTAATCGTTAGAGAACTTGTTTTTCTAATCAATATGAATCTTTTTCTTTAATCAATATGGACTTAACTGATAATCGATAGGGAACTTGTTCTTTTAATTGATAGAAAATTTGTTCTTCTAATCGATATGGACTTAATAGATAATCGATAGAGTGTTATTTTTCTAATTGATATAGACTTAACTGATAATCGATAGAGAACTTGTTCTTTTAATTGATAGGAAATTTGCTCTTCTAATTGATATGAACTTAATAGATAATCGATAGAGTATTTATTTTTCTAATTGATATGGACTTAACTGATAATCAACAAAGAACTTGTTCTTCTAATCTATATAAAACTTGTTCTTCTAAACAATATGAGCTTAACTGATATTTGGCAGGAGACTCATTCTTGTAATCAATATGGACTTCATTGATAATCAATAGAAAACTTATTCTTTTAATCGATTTGAAACTTCTTCTAATCGATATGGATTTAATTTGATGATTGATAAAGAACCTGTTCTTCAAATTGACATGAGATTCTTCTATTAAACGGTAGGGACTTCATTGATAATCGGAAGGGCATTGAGAATCAATTCTCATTGATATCGGGGAATCGATTATGATCCCGATAAACAATGACTATTCAGGTCAGGTTTCGGTTCCCTCATGAATTTTCTATTTTCAACGGTTCATTAAAAATTTGTAAGGTTGTTGCACTTAAGAAGAGCATTCTAATGGTAAGAGTTAAATTTTCTCACTCATAGGGTACACCTACAGGCGGTGATCCAATCAGCATTTGCAGTGATCAGATCCACGTCTGAATGACGAAGGGTTGTAAACTTTTAACGTTTTTGTTTTACCTCGGAATCTTCACTTGGTCTTAAAATAAAGTTTATCTGCACACGAAACCAACCTAATGCGGCGAGAATCTACTACGACAAATACAAATAATATTTTACAAATCCTAGTACAACAGTTTCCCTTATTCCTTGCGTGCAGAACAACTACCAGATGTATGTGGAATGCATGTGAAACCCTATTTAAACCAATTATAAAGTTAAAAGTATTCTCTCCATTGCAGTAATAATAAGAGAGACGAGACAGAATGAACTCTGTACGTCAGGGACGCAGCGTTGATGCTGCTGGGACGAGGGATTTGAAGTTTGACATTGCATGAATGGTCTCTTCATACGTCCCTCCACGAAAAAGATGGCAAAAAGACGAGATTGCAAAAGTCGGCGATCTTGAGAAAGTCATGAGGTCGAGATTTTGTGATTTGGCAGCATCATTATATATTTTGAAAATATTTTTTCACATAAAATTAACGGATCTTGAGTTGACTTTTTTTTTAAAGAAAAATATTTAGAAACCACATGAGATGTCTGATATCCATCTTCAAAGACACCCACTTCATGGCATGACGATAGGCCCTACGATCGCTAGCTCCCTTCTTTTGCAGTCGTCTTCACACAAACAGCTCCCCGAGGATGAAACCAGCAAAAACCCTACCTGTGTGTATGCGGACATATACGAGAGAGAGAGAGAAGTGGGAGAGCATGACCTGATTAGTGAGGGGAGGAGGTGGTGGGGCCCAGAGACCAAGCATCCAACGTGTAAAAGGCAGATCGAATCCAGCTCATACTCTCCATCTGTGGCAGTGTACCACGTGGAGTTCTGCCATCCAGTTCACGGGGCCTGTTTTTGTTTTATAATTTCTCTCTCTCTCTGTCTCTCTCTCTAGCTCTCTCTCACATCCCATCTCTCTCTCTCTCTAGCTCTCTCTCACATCCCATCTCTCTCTCTCTCTCTCTCTCTCCAACGCATACAACATGACTACATGTGCGCGTCCCCTAATATGGCTTATCATTTCAATTGCTCGGGTAACAGAATTAAAGCGATCGTTGCATATATACTCCCTTCCCTTTGCCAAAATCTCCATGTCTTCATAACCTCAACTCTGTTTTCTTAAGCCTTAACTTGATGACACCTTCGTATCCTATACAAAATGGGGAAAATACTCCCTTCCTAACATGGGTAACTTTTCCCGTACTCATAGTAACAATAGAAGTTTATTTTAAAGCGGATGACACGATATCATGCATATGGTATATTCAGCATCCACGTCCATGTCATTAATACTCGACTTGTTAATATTGGTAACTTAATTTGACAAGAAGGGCATATATGCAATACCAACTTCTGAATGTTAATTTTGAAAGTTGTCCTAATTTAAGGAGAATAAGCTGTTTTTGTCCACCTTTTTGTTTGTATATTGCTTATAAACGCTGGTCGACAGAACACAGGATCCAAACCGCCGAGTAGCTGTCCACCTCGTTGTCAATGCTGGCACTTCCTACCTATAATCGAGGGGTGGGGAGGCCGGTGAGATCAAACATTTGTTTATGTACCTACCTAAATATTATTTATGTATGAGTAAATTAATTAAAAATCTCTATTAGATATTTAATTTATTTTTTAATCTTTGATAGAACTGTAATTCATTATAATAAATATTATCTCTTATTACATAATACTTTTAAATCTGTTATAGTAAAGACTTCCTTTATTACAGCTAGAAGTTGTTAATTAATTTATCCTTTATATATACAAGAAATTTTGTTATATACAAATTAATTATATCATTTTTAAAAAAGAGAAAAAAACTACTTTATTAGTGAGGTCACAGAACTCCATTAAATTTTTAAAATTTTATTAATAAATATAAAACTTTTTATTAAATTAATTTAGTTAGAATTTTTTCTAAAAAAAAATAAATCCACTAGATAAAATTCTTAGATCCGCCCATATTGGTAGGCAATAAGAGGAGCAAAACACCGTGCGGGAGTATGTCTGTCAGCGTGTGGTGAAGTGACAACACACACCCTTCAATCCCTGCGCCAGTGGTAGGGCATCGTGTTTTATACATCCCTTAGCCGTTGGCTTTGGGGATGTGGGGTATTCTTCACACACAACATCAGAAAACTTGCAACAGTAAGCAAAAGGGCCGTCTGTCGCTGATAGGAGAGCAACACAGTGTAGTGTGTGTGCGGCCTTCACATCATGGCTTGGGCGTCAACCGGGGTTTTAGGGAAGCTGGCATCAATCACATCTCAATGATCATATTTAGGGGGACCAAGAAACCGATGAGCAAGAAACTAGACACTTGATCATGTCCTGTTGGCTGGCATATAATCTATAATTTAATGCGTGTTAACTCTATTAAGTGATGGGAAAATGCGATTGGGTTTTATTAGAGAGAGAGAGAGAGAGAGAGAGAGAGAGAGATGCCAATGAGTGGGACTCTACATTGTATGTATGTGCTCTCATTATTTGCAAACGATATGAACATTAATCTTAGAATAGAAGCCGTGATTTAGTTGTTCCTCCATAAAAAAGAAGGTCGTCATGATCCCGTGGCTTGATGAGTACATCGCCAAAAGAATCTTGTACTTCTGTAAAATTTGCATGCGGTTGACAATTTACACCTTCTAGTCAACTGTCCAATGGTATCACACGGGATCGAACACTGAAAGACGTTGGAGCCCCCTCCGCACAACGTTATGATGAACTCAAAAAGCCAAAAAAAAAGAGAGCAACAACAACAGAAGATTACGGATAATAAATACCAAGAAATATCCTATTATATAAATTTATGTATATCGTTATGTTATTTGTAGAAGTGCCGTAGTGAACCAACTTTGGGATATCTGAAATTGGAATCTAATATTGTGTCTCTTGTTTTGATGATGTCTAAAATATTATCTAATTATAATACATAAGTTAAATGAATGGCTCAAACAATGGCTAACACTTTAAATCGTTATTTAATGTAGATACTTAAAATAAACCAAGAAATAAAGTTAAGACTCTACTTAAATTGTATAAGGTGAGTTGACATATTTTTGGTGTGTGTGTCAACGCATGAACACAAGTATGTGTTGGCCCTTTTGATACGGCAACAAGTTAACCTAGAGGGGGGGTGAATATGTTTTCTGAAATCTGAAACAGAAACTTAAACACAGAAAATTATCACTTAAAAGTTTAGTTAGTTGAGTGTGATAGAGAGTAGCAGTGCGGAAGCAAATAAACAATCACACAAACAACACAAGGAATTTATCCTGGTTCAGCCCTTCCCACATGGAAGTTCTACGTCCAGTCTCCAAGCAATCTCTTGGGATTTTACTAACCAAGAGTATAGTCCCCCTCAAGAACAATACAACACCTAGCATCCCAGCTGGTCTTCTTCTCTTTCCCGGGCAAGAAGGCAGCCCACTTCTCTTATGATGATCAATCCATCTCCATATAACATTATTTGTTATATACAACTTTTTTGTGATTAACAAAACCTCAATAAATGTTTCCTAACAATCTTTCTGAAGTTTATCCACAGGAAATAAGTCAAGCTAAACCTGTAAGTTATTCTCACATCATTTAAAGTTCGGAGCATGCATTTCTTCTAAGTACATATCGACTCCCTTAATAAAACAATGATTTCTATCACTACAATGATTTCATAAGTAAAACAACGATTTCTATCGCTACAACGATTTCATAAGTAAAACAACGATTTCTATAGCTGCAACAATTTCATAAGTAAAATAATGATTTCTATTGCTACAACGATTTCATAAGTAAAATAACGATTTCTATCGCTACAACAATTTCGGTCTCACATCGATTTCGGTTTACTTAAACAACGATTTGATCGCAACAACGATTTGCCTTTACTTAAACAATGATTTGATCGAAACAACGATTACAATTCAATTAAAGAATGATTTGATTGCAAACAATGATTTCAGTTCACTTAAAGAATGATTTGATCACAAACAACGATTTGCTTTGACTTAAAGAACGATTTGGTCACAACAACGATTTACTCTCTGAAACAACAATTTCAAGATCGATTTCACTTAAACAACGACTTCTTGTTTGAATATCGATTTCCCGTCATTAATACATAGAATATGTTCACATCAACCTGATACAACATAGATTGTGTCTCTATATATTCTATTTCATCGATTGACGTGAGCATCATCTCTCTCTTTACTGAATGTCTTTTGAGCATCATCTTTATACTTATAAAGGTTAGGCCACCTTTGAATAAGTCTTCTGAGCAAAATGTCACTCCACATAATCTTTAAATATTCATATAATTTCAAATATCTGTGGATTTCTAAAGGCTTCCCGCGCATCATAGTGTATCCTGTGTGACTTCTATTATTCATCCAGTATAATATATCTTTGCTTACAACACAATATCACATAAAGTCTCGTCGTATATGTTGATAGAACAACATTTCCTTTCTTGTATATCTCCATACTGCACACTACTAATGTTGACTGATAATCTAGACAAAAAGAAGTTGTCAGCATTTATTGTATACATGACTTTTGTAGTAAAGCACGTCAAAGATGAACCTGTTAACCTGTCAAGAAGATGGAAGATTCAGACAATCGATCTTTCCTTGAAGATGTAAGGGTCAATTCTAGCATTAATGGCTACAGGCTCACCTACTCTACGCTTCGGACCAGTCTATCTAACGTGCATGAAGACTATGAGGCAACAGATACTTCAACGGACATTGCAACGGTCAAAATACTTTATGAAGATAAATACAAGACTGGGACTCCATGAAGAATTGTTCGATCACTCATTTTTCAAAAAGACGAAAATCCTGAGTCATTTGAAGAACAAGAGCCTGCTCATCCATTCTAGATTTTCATAGCTCTTAGCTCTCAGTGTAAACATTGCATTGCTTTTGAGAGCTAGCGTAGATTTGAGAGAGAGTTCATTTAGATTATTCTTTGCCTCAGATCAAGCATTGTCTTTAAGCTTGGTCTTGGGGCCCTCCCCAAAACTCTTTTTCTGTGTGCTTTCCTCTTCGTGTTTGAAGAGATTACCTGGTGTATCAGGTGGTGTGTTCCTTTCTGTAGAGAAGAGAAGGCCAGCTGCTGCTGGATGTGGAAGTGTCCTTAAGGGGGACGGTACCCTTGGTTAGTGGAATCCCAAGTTATTACTTGGGGACTGGACGTAGCACTCATTGGGATAGGAGATCTGAACCAAGATAAAAATCCTCTGTTGTCTGTGTGTTTGCTTGTGTGTTCTATTTTACACTAACACTAACTATCGAATTGAGTGTCTTCTGTCTAGTGTTTTATTTACAGGTTTTATTCCAAAAGGTTTTTTAGCAATCCATTCAACCCCCCCCCCCCCCCTCTGGGCTTGCTACCTGGGCAACAAATGGTATCAGAGCTAAGTCTCTTCAAGAAAGAAGTGTTGGCCCTTTTGGTACGGCAGCAAGCTAACCTAGAGGGGGGGGTGAATAGGTTTTTCTGAAATCTGAAATAGAAACTTAAACACAGAAATCAACACTTGAAGGTTTGGTTAGTTTAGTGTGATAAAGAGAGTAGTGCGGAAGCAAATAAACAATCACACAAAGGACACAAGGAATTTATCCTGGTTCGGCCCTTCCCCCATGGAAGTCCTACGTCTAGTCCCCAAGCAACCTCTTGGGATTTCACTAACCAAGGGTACAGTCCCCCTTAAGGACACTACAACACCCAGCACCCCAGCTGGTCTTCTTCTCTTTCCCGGGCAAGAAGGCAGCCCACTTCTCTTACAAGTAAAGAAGCCAACCTCCTGATACAAACCCCAGTGCGGTTCTGCTAGACACAAACCTCTAGCTAGGTTCTACACTGTATACAGTCCTACAGCTGGACAGAAATCTTTCTTAGAAAAGAAAGAACAAAGCTGAGAGTTGGAACAAATAAAAACCAACTAAAAGAACTCTCAGCAAAAGACTCTCTCCCCAGATTAAAAGATGCACACAAAGAGAGAGAGAAGAGAGGAGAAGGAGCTTGAATGCTTCAGTGCTTCAGATGCTTGAACACTTCTTCTTGGGCTCAGACTCTTTCTCTCTTTTTCTTTGAGTGTATTTGGAGTTCAGGTTCCTCACTGGTTGTACACTCATTCAAAAGATCTTCAGGAAAAGCTATCTTCTTCTTCAGCCTTGCTTCATCTTTTATATGAGCAATTTGAATAAATCCGTTGGAGTTCTAGCCGTTGCTCATCTTCTCTTTCTTCTGATAATTTGTGGTCTACGAGGTCTGCAAGCATAGAAAAAAATGTTTAGATAAAAGAGTGTTTCTGTCAAAAAGGCTCATACCTATATGTTTCCTGTTGCCACCCAGAAGTAGTAAGTAATCCCCTTTTTGTTGGTAGGAAAGAAAAGATCTAGAGAGATAAGCAAAAAGATCTCCTGTCAGAAAGATAGAGGATTACACAAATCAAGAATATTTGACTTTTTCACTAGATGCCAAAAATATTTTGGAATATAAAGGAAATCTATGTTTAAGTGAAATCCATGTTTTACAAAGGAATCGATGTTTCACTTATCAAATCCTTATGAGAGTTACAAAGGAATCCATGTGAAAGTCTGTGTGAGTTACAAAGGAATCCTTATGAGAAGTCTGTGTAAGTTACAAAGGAATCGTTATGAGAAGCGAATCGTTATGAGAGCGAATCTTTATGAGAGTTACAAAGGAATCGTTATGAGAGCGAATCCTTATGAGAGTTACAAAGGAATCGTTATGAGAGTGAATCCTTATGAGAGTTTACAAAGGAATTGTTATGAGAGCGAATCCTTATGAGAGTTACAAAGGAGTATGTGTGAGTACAAATGAATCCTTATGAGTTACAAAGGAGTCTGTGTGAGTAGAATCCTTATGAGTTACAAAGGAGTCTGTGTGAGTACAAAGGAATCCTTATGAGTTACAAAGGAGTCTGTGTGAGTACAAAGGAATCCTTATGAGTTACAAAGGAGTCTGTGTGAGTTACAAAGGAATCCTTATGAGTTACAAAGTAGTCTGTGTGAGTACAAAGGAATCCTTATGAGTTACAAAGGAGTCTGTGTGAGTACAAAGGAATCCTTATGAGTTACAAAGGAGTCTGTGTGAGTTACAAAGGAATCCTTATGAGTTACAAAGGAGTCTGTGTGAGTTACAAAGGAATCCTTATGAGAGAAAATCGATGTGGCACTTTGAACTGAAATCGATATATATTGAATGGACATCGATTTATGTGTTTAGTGCAAATCATTACGGTAATAATGTCATAAATTTATATTTATTAGAAAATCATGATATTTAATTTATAATTAGAAAAATCATGGTATTAAATATATTTAATATTCAATTAATCATATAAATTTATATTTATTAAGAAAAACATGATATTAAATATTTTTAATAATAATTAATTAAACATAAATTTTGTTATCACCAAAATAAAAGGGTAAAATATATGAGTGGTTCAACAATCTCCCCCTTTTTGGTGATGGCAAAATTTATGAGAATTTTCTAACAAAAATACGTAAAGCATAGAAAATACAGAAAATTCACAGATAATGCATACCATGCATACTCTCCCCCTTTTTGTCACAAACCAACAAGGAAGGTTCTTACCATTGCATTCTCTCCCCTTTGTGAGAGAAATTCTTACCATTGAGGGGTTCAACAATGATTGACATAAATGAATAACTCCCCCTTAGTCTGTGCTCCCCTGAGTGAGAGATTCCGCCTGAATGAGACTTGAAAATAATTGTTAGTAATATTAAAATTTACAAATAAGTTAATGACTACTCCCTCTTCAGATATGAGATGGATGAAGAGCTGGCAGTCACCAGTACCTTGAGCATCCTTTGTTCCTGATGCTCCAAGGCCATCCTGCAAATAAACTATTCAGAAGTAGGTACCTAAATCTTTTTGGGTCCTTGATGGTTAGATGCATAAAGATATCCTTTCGGAATCCATACTAGGTGCTTTGTTGTGCAGGTGTTTACTGTGTGTCCTAATTTATTACAATGAGAACAACAATGAATATAATTTATTTTGTTGTTCTTATTATCTTTGTACTGTCTGTTTAGAACACAATTTTTGGAAATATTTTCCTTTACAGGGGCCTTTTTTTGAGGCATCTTGGTTTCTTTTACAAATTTTGGTAATGGATATTTTTCAGGAATTATGACATGTTTTCCTTTTTCAGGAGGTATGTAACCAAGCCCTTGTTTGTTATTTCTAGATTTTGATCCGTTTAAGCATAGGGCTAAAGATGTTTTTCCTTTAGTTAATTTTCTAACTGATTCTTTTAAATATAGATTTTCTTCAGTTAGAGTTTTTAATTTTTCTTCTAACTCTAATTTTTCATTCTCCTTATTTTTTAAATATTCATCCAAAAGATAAATGTTATCTTTACTATCCTCAATTGTTTTTCTAGTTGCTCCAATTCGGATTTAAGATCAGAATTGATGTTTTCTAAGCAAATAGTGTTGTTTTTCAGATTCTTTAATTCTTTTACAACATTTTTATGTTTTTCATATAGTTCATTAAATACTTCTTCTAAGTCTTCAGATTCTGATCCTGAATCTGTGCAAGAATTGAAAGAAGGTTCAGAGTGTACCTCATCTAGTCCTGCCATGAGGGCAAGATTTACCTGCTCTTTCTCCGATTCTGAGCTTGATGTTTCGGAGCTTGTGGCCTCATCATTTTCCCAAGCAGCCGCCATGGCTTTTCTTTTGAATTTCTTGTGCTTCTTTTTGGACTTTTCTGGTTGACCAGTCTTCTTTAGTTTAGGACAATCTGGTCTTAGATGTCCAGGTTTTCTGCATTCATAACAGACTAGTTCTTTTTCTTTTCTCTCTTTCTTTTGAATCCTTCTTGATCCATTTTTCTTCTTCTTGAGAATTTTCTGAAGCTTGGACAGTACTTCATCTACGTCACTGTCTTCAGAATCTGTATTTTTGGAACTAGAAGAAGAAGAAGTGGAAGGAGCAGCTGCAACTTTAAGAGCATTAGTACATTTTTTCTTAGATGAGCTTTCAGATAGTCGCTCCATATTTATTTCATGTGCCATGAGAGAACCTATTAAATTTCAATCGACAATTTGTTTAAATCATGGGCCTCTTCAATAGCAGTTACTTTAGGTGTCCATGAAATGGTTAAGGACCTAAGTATCTTCCTAAAGGTTTCCTCATTAGAAAGAGTTTTACCAAGAGAGCTTAAACCAACTACTATGCTTGAAAATCTATTATACATTTGAGTAATATTTTCGTTTGGAAGCATTTTAAATTGTTCATATTGTGAAACAAGAATATCTATTCTAGTTTGTTTTACTTTATCTGTTCCTTCATAAGTTATCTGCAGTTTATCCCATATTTCTTTAGTAGTTTTACATGCAGATACTCTACTAAATTCTTTTTTTGATAAAGCACAACATAAATAGTTCTTAGCTTTAAAGTTTAAAGATAGTTTATTTTTATCAGCTATTATAATAGCAGTAGAGCCTGGAACAGGAACAACAACAAAATCACCTACCTCTATTACCTGCCACAGATCAAAGTCTGTGCCTCGAATGAAGCATTCCATTCTCATCTTCCAGTATTGGTAGTCCTCTCCATCAAAGAATGGAGGTCTGGTGACTGATTGACCTTCAGTATATCCTTGAGCTGCCATGGATCTTCTCTAAGATCGTTAGATCTTCTTGATTGATCAGAGAATCTCGCTCTGATACCACTTGTTGGCCCTTTTGGTACAGCAGCAAGCTAACCTAGAGGGGGGGTGAATAGGTTTTTCTGAAATCTGAAATAGAAACTTAAACACAGAAATCAACACTTGAAGGTTTGGTTAGTTTAGTGTGATAACGAGAGTAGTGCGGAAGCAAATAAACAATCACATAAAGGACACAAGGAATTTATCCTGGTTCGGCCCTTCCCACATGGAAGTCCTATATCTAGTCCCTAAGCAACCTCTTGAGATTTCACTAACCAAGGGTACAGTCCCCCTTAAGGACACTACAACACCCAGCACCCCAGCTGGTCTTCTTCTCTTTCCCGGGCAAGAAGGCAGCCCACTTCTCTTACAAGTAAAGAAGCCAACCTCTTGGTACAAACCCCAGTGCGGTTCTGCTAGACACAAACCTCTAGCTAGGTTCTACACTGTATACAGTCCTACAGCTGGACAGAAATCTTTCTTAGAAAAGAAAGAACAAAGTTGAGAGTTGGAACAAATAAAAACCAACTAAAAGAACTCTCAGCAAAAGACTCTCTCCCCAGATTACAAGATGCACACAAAGAGAGAGAGAAGAGAGGAGAAGGAGCTTGAATGCTTCAGTGCTTCAGATGCTTGAACACTTCTTCTTGGGCTCAGACTCTTTCTCTCTTTTTCTTTGAGTGTATTTGGAGTTTAGGTTCCTCACTGGTTGTACACTCATTCAAAAGATCTTCAGGAAAAGCTATCTTCTTCTTCAGCCTTGCTTCATCTTTTATATGAGCAATTTGAATAAATCCGTTGGAGTTCTAGCCGTTGCTCATCTTCTCTTTCTTCTGATAATTGTGATCTACGAGGTCTGCAAGCATAGAAAAAAAATGTTTAGATAAAAGAGTGTTTCTGTCAAAAAGGCTCATACCTATATGTTTCATGTTGCCACCCAGAAGTAGTAAGTAATCCCCTTTTTGTTGGTAGGAAAGAAAAGATCTAGAGAGATAAGAAAAAAGATCTCCTGTCAGAAAGATAGAGGATTACACAAATCAAGAATATTTGACTTTTTCACTAGATGCCAAAAATATTTTGGAATATAAAGGAAATCTATGTTTAAGTGAAATCCATGTTTTACAAAGGAATCGATGTTTCACTTATCAAATCCTTATGAGAGTTACAAAGGAATCCATGTGAAAAGTCTGTGTGAGTTACAAAGGAATCCTTATGAGAAGTCTGTGTAAGTTACAAAGGAATCGTTATGAGAAGCGAATCGTTATGAGAGCGAATCCTTATAAGAGTTACAAAGGAATCGTTATGAGAGCGAATCCTTATGAGAGTTACAAAGGAATCGTTATGAGAGTGAATCCTTATGAGAGTTTACAAAGGAATCGTTATGAGAGCGAATCCTTATGAGAGTTACAAAGGAGTCTGTGTGAGTACAAAGGAATCCTTATGAGTTACAAAGGAGTCTGTGTGAGTAGAATCCTTATGAGTTACAAAGGAGTCTGTATGAGTACAAAGGAATCCTTATGAGTTACAAAGGAGTCTGTGTGAGTACAAAGGAATCCTTATGAGTTACAAAGAAGTCTGTGTGAGTTACAAAGGAATCCTTATGAGTTACAAAGTAGTCTGTGTGAGTACAAAGGAACTCTTATGAGTTACAAAGGAGTCTGTGTGAGTACAAAGGAATCTTTATGAGTTACAAAGGAGTCTGTGTGAGTTACAAAGGAATCCTTATGAGTTACAAATGAGTCTGTGTGAGTTACAAAAGAATCCTTATGAGAGCAAATCGATGTGGCACTTTGAACTGAAATCGATATATATTGAATGGACATCGATTTATGTGTTTAGTGCAAATCATTACGGTAATAATGTCATAAATTTATATTTATTAGAAAATCATGATATTTAATTTATAATTAGAAAAATCATGGTATTAAATATATTTAATATTCAATTAATAACATAAATTTATATTTATTAAGAAAAACATGATATTAAATATTTTTAATAATAATTAATTAAACATAAATTTTGTTATCACCAAAATAAAAGGGTAAAATATAGGAGTGGTTCAACAAGAAGATCTCACGATCTTAAGAGCAAAGATAAATGGCAGCTCAAGGATATGCTGAAGGTTAGTCTGTCAACATACCTCCTCTATTTGACGGTGAAGACTACAACTATTGGAAGACTCGAATGGAGTTCTTCCTTCAAGGTCTCAATTTCCAGTTATGGTCAATCATTGAAGGAGACCTCGTGGTACTCAACAACAGAGAGAACTGGATAGGTGAAGACAAGAAGAAAATATCCCTGAACAACAAAGCTAAGAGCATGCTGTGTTGTGTGCTCAGTAAGAAAGAATTCAATAGGATTTCCACCTGCAAGTTAGCTATAGAGATGTGGGAAAAGCTAAGGCTCACATACGAATGAACTGATAAGGTAAAGGAAACTAGAATAGATATTTTAGTAGCTCAATATGAGAGATTTCAAATGCAATCTGGAGAGTCCATTTCTCAAATGTATAGCAGATTCACTGACATCACAAACTGTCACACCCCGAAGCGGAATATCGGAACGCGAGGCAGTTGCAAGTAAACGGGTATAGAGCAAGTACTAGACATCAAACCATTGGACAAGAATAAATACTAAAGAAAATTCATTTCATTAATAATCTTTCAAATGTCTAGTTACAACCACTAATATCAGAGCCATTCTATAGGGCCCAATTACATTGAAATAAAGCAAAAGACTAACTATGACTCTAACATATTGCTAGAACGCTAGGGTACTCGTGACGTCACTCCTGGTCGTTCCCGTCCTCTTGAGTATATGTGTCATCCTCGGTCTCACCTGAGAACACAACGATAAATAACGCAGGGTGAGCGATAACGCCCAGTAGGACTTAAATCTCAATAGTCAAGCAGGCTTTAAATAGTTAATGCATTAAGGCATAGTAACTAATGATAGAGCGAGAGAGTCAGGTAAAAGATAGTAGGATAGCACGTGAACGAAATAGCACAACTTTCCAAATATAGCACGAACATCAATTATAGCACGAATAGTAAGATGGACATAGTACAATAGCACTAAGTATAGCAATAGCACAACGAGTATAGCATAGCACTTTGTTGTCAACAGACAACGAGAGAATATAGCACTTTTGATTATCATTAGATTAATCTAGATAGTATGGCACTTGGATGTAATGCCGACATCCTGATCATTTAACTCCCATGGGCAAATGGCACTTTCGGGCACTCTCCCTAGGACCAGATCGGGCCCTATTACGCTGGCATTGGTTATGTTGTTTATCTTTAGACAATCACTTAATGGCCAATATAAAGTACCAAGGAAATAAATGAGAGAACTAGATGAATAGACGAGATAGTAGAGTGAATGTGAATAGATGAGCGAGTAGAGCATAGATGAGAGCTAGTGGACATTGTACGTAACACGTCGAGTAATCAGGCGATAGTAATAGTTGCACAACACACGCACTTGGTGTTGGCAGTCAGGTGGAACTCACGACTCTACCACTGGTCATGTTAAGCACAGGTTCAGAGGTCCGGCGTGATTCAAGATAAGAGAGAACTTCTAATAGCCGTTTGGATCATATCGATCCCTAAAGGGGGTAATAGGTGTTAGGGTACAACCGGCTCGTCGACCATGTGGGAATCCATGGATGGAGGAGACTTACGGAGGCCTTGAACAAAGACTCACTAGTCCGGCAGAAGGAGTATCCAACGGAGAGTTCGTCCAAGTCAAGTGAGTATGTATATCTAGAAACAAGTGCTCGACGTTCTAGAGGAATTCTAGAACAATGGAGCGTCGGTATCGGTGTTCCAAAACAACGCGAGGATCGACAACAAGTGCATTTATAAATAAGGTAATCTAATTGCATAAATTACTAGATATATTATGTAACATGTTCACGCCAATTAAGCCATATTTGGATGGTTCAAAGTGTGTGCACATGTGACAAGAAATCATAGACATGAAAAGGTCATGTGATTAACTTTTATTAATTTAGAATACCTTCAATATGCACAGCTTCATTTTTTTCTTTCTGAAATTAAGATAGTTATCAAGACCTGGGATTACTGCAGAACAACAAGACTTGCAAAAATGTGAGTTTACATGCAAAAATCCTGAGATCGCAACGGACCCTTGTACGGGTCGTGACAGGGACAGAATAGATCGCGACAGGGTGCAGTACAGATCGCGACAGGTCCGGCAGAATAGGTGCTCGGATCGTGACAGGGGCATGAAGGGAACGCGACGGGTTCTGGCAGACCGGGCAGCAGATCGCGACGTCAGGTCTATCACGATCTGATCGCGACAGAGGTACTGTCGCGACGGCCTTGCGAACGCGGCCTATCGGGCCAGCACATTCACAGGGTCCATGCCAGAGTTCGACAGGGAAAGGACAAAGCATTGGATTGCAGACCAGACCTTCCCTGTTTTGACACAGGGTTGTTCTAATACTTAGAACAAATTGTATAGTGCATGAAAAATTGCGAAACCAGTTTTAAGCAGATCCAGACATGGATGGGTACTTCCAGTAAATCAGAATCGGAAGGCAACGAAGGTTTCAACATGGTTTAATAAAGAGTATTCATGATGAACATAGAGCTGTGTACAGTCGGGATCAACGAATTAATTCACATAATAGGGTGGATGGATATTATGGTTTTCAGAGGCAAAGAAACCTAACATCCATCAAAATCTTCCATAAAAATCTCATGGCATGAGGACAAGCATACATGAAGATATGAATTTAATAAGAGGGTTCAGGGTCATGAAGTTCACAGAACTTGGAAAATTGAGAACTAAAAATTTACTCGATGGAAAAATATGAAATCAAAGAGCTTTTGTTCCTGATAGATGAGACATCCTACATAAAACTTTTCATGGTTTATGCTCGTGAGAATGTCTACCTTTGATCGTTTTCCTCTTCTAGAATTAAGACTTGAAGAACTCAGGTTGAGGGCTTGAGAACTCCTTTCTCCCATGAGATCTCCTCCTCTTGGCCTCTCCTCCTGGTCCAGCAACCTCTTGGCACGAGCTAAGGCCGGCCATGAGAGTTTAAGAGAAGTATTTAAGCTTCTCCTCATTCCCTTTCCTAGTTGAAGTCTAATTCCTATTAATTCCGAGTTTTCCTATTTCCTACCTTCCTTCTAAGCATTCCACTTCCTATTTGGGTTGGGAAGAGAGCCAAATTCGCGGCCAATCAAATAGGGTAGGTTTAGGATTCCAAATCTAACTCTATTTACTTATTTAATGTATTAAATTCTCCTTTTCTAATTAGTTCGTAATTAAGTTGCAAATTTAGGATATTTTCCTATTATTCTCTTTTCTATAAATCTAATTTTGGCCCACTAATTTCCAATGGGTCTATTTAACAAAGCCCATTAATTCTTTTCTTTTAATGTGTTTTATTTAATTCCCTTTTATTTGATTATATAATTTTATTATTTTTTTATAAATTATTAAATTTTATTTTCCAAAAATCCAGGTTGCTACATCCTACCCCTCTTAAAAAGAATTTGGTCCCCAAATTCATATGATTATAAGGGAGGAAATGTCTTACCGAAAAGATCGGGGTAGTTTCGTCTGATGACTCCTTCCGGTTCCCATGTGGCTTCTTCCACTCTGCGGTTATTCCATAAGACTTTAACCACGTGGATGGGACGGTTCCTGAGCTGTTGAACCTTCCGTTCCAGTATCTTGACTGGCTTCTCTTCGTATGTCACATCCTTGTTCAGCACCAACTTCTCATGGCGAATGATGTGGGTAGGGTCATAGACATACTTCCTGAGCATGGAAACATGGAACACATTGTGTACACATGCCAGATCCGGTGGTAATGCCAGTCGGTATGCAACCTCACCAATCCGTTCGAGTACCTCAAAAGGACCGATGAATCTAGGACTGAGCTTTCCTTTCACTCCAAATCTTTGGATGCCACGTGTAGGTGACACATTTAAGAATACATGATTACCGACTTGAAATTCCAAGTCTCGCCTTCTTTTGTCGGCATAGCTCTTTTGTCTGGACTGAGCAGTCTTAAGCCAGTCTTTAATCACTTGTATGTCCTTTGTGGTACGTTGCACCATGTCTGGGCCTAGCCACTACTGTTCTCCAACCTCATTCCAGCATGCAGGAGATCTGCAATTCCTTCCGTAAAGTGCTTCGAACGGTGCCATCTTGATGCTCGCTTGGTAACTGTTGTTATAGGCGAACTCAATAAGGGATAGGTGCTCGTTCCAATATTCTTGGAAGTCTATAGTGCAAGCTCTCAACATGTCTTCCACTATTTGGTTGGTTCTTTCAGTTTGCCCATCAGTTTGTGGATGGAATGCGGTACTAACGTTGAGTTTAGTACCCAGTGCACCTTGCAATCCTTTCCAAAAATGAGATGTAAATCTCGGATCTCGATTCGAGACAATAAATGATGGAACTCCATGCAGTCTTACTATCTCCTTAACATATAAGGCAGCTAGTACTTCTACCGACCACTTACTCTTTATTGGCAGAAAATGGGCGGATTTGGTTAGTCGGTCAACTATGACCCATATGGCGTCGAGTCCACCACGAGTCTTGGGTAAACCTATGATGAAGTCCATGCCAATGCTTTCCCATTTCCATTCCAAAATATCTAGCAGTCTGAGTACACCAGCAAGGCGCAGGTGTTCCGCTTTTACTTATTGGCAAGTAAGACAGTGTGCGGCATGTTCAGCTACCTCTCTCTTCATGTTCGACCACCAAAACGTTCTTTTCATGTCTTGATACATTTTGGTACCTCCAGGATGAATAGTGTACTTTGTGTTGTGCGCTTCATCCATTAATCTTCTCTTCAGTTCTTCATTGTCGGGAACACATGTCCTTCCTTGAAAGACAAGCCTTCCATCTTCGGTCATAGCAAAGTCCGGTCTTTACTAGAGTTTCCTTGATGCGAACTAAGAATGGATCATCATCTTGTTGAGCTTTAATCTCCTCTAGAAGATCAGATTGAATCTTGATATTGGCAACCAAGACTCAATCATCCCTATGTTCAATATTTAAGTCTAACCTTGCGAATTGTTCTAGTAGCTGCATCTCGCCAAGGACTAGACTTGAAACAGACGCCATTGGCTTCCTACTAAGAGAATCAGCCACGACATTACCCTTGCCTAGATGGTATTGGATGTTGAAGTTGAAATCCTTCAGATATTCTAGCCATCTTCTCTGTCTCATGTTGAGTTCTTTCTGGGAGAATAAATACTTCAGACTTTTATGGTCTGAGTAGACAATGAACTTTTCTCTGTAGAGGTAATGTCTCTATATTTTCAAGGTGAAGACCACGGCAGCCAACTCAAGATCATGCACGGGATAGTTGACTTCATGAGTCTTCAGTTGTCTTGAAGAATAGGAGATGACCTTCTCCTTTTGCATTAGTACACAACCTAGCCCAATTCTCGAGGCATCGATGTAGATAGAGAAACCTTCTCTCTCTATTGGCAGAGCGAGAACGGGTGCTGAGGTAAGATAGTCTTTGAGAGTTTGGAAACTCTTCTCACACTCTTTATTCCAGGAGTAGGAATTCTCCTTTCGTGTCAAACGCGTGAGAGGAACGGCAATCTTGGAGAAGTCCTTGATGAACTGCCTGTAGTAGCCAGCTAGTCCCAAGAAACTTCTGATTTCAGTGACGTTGGTTGGTCTCTCCCAATTGAGTAAAACTTTGACTTGGAGGGATCAACGAAGATGTCGTCCTTAGAGATGACATGGCCCAAGAAGGACACTTCTTCGAGCTAGAATTCGCACTTGCTAAGCTTTGCGTACAGCTTATTGTCTCGCAAAACTTGTAGTGCTATCTTCTGTTGGGTTCACATTCTAAATCATAATTACAACATGTTTTTGTTGATGATCAATGATGAACAAATTAAACAAGTGAACAATGTGAATTGAGTTTTAAAATTGCATAACATCTATACATATGACTTGTCACAATATGTTGGTACAATGTTTAGTTAAATGACCATAATGTCTCACTAACTATGTTCATTATTTTAGGTGAGATGTTGAGCAAGACATGTACGAAGAACAAGTTTAAATGATGAAGATATACATGAAAAGCAAGTACCTGTCGACAGCAGGAAAGTTCCCTGTCAATAGCCAATACTCAAGCCAGAAGGCCCATCTTCAGTACAGATGTGCCTATCGACAGCACCCCAGCTCCCTGTCGACAGGAAAAGGTTCCCAGAACCCCCAAATCTTTTGTATGCTTGTGCCTGTCGACAGCACCCAGTCGCCTGTCAACAGCAACTGCCTTGCAGGGGCTTAGAGTCTTCTGCTTACTTGCGCCTGTCGACAGGAGCACCCAGTGCTGTCGACAGACGGAGAGAGTCTTCAAATACGGGAAGTCTTCAAGTTGCCATAGATGGTGTTTCCACATACCACAACTCTCCATATGTAAACACCTCTATTTAAGCATCTTTTTGAAGACAATCACGAATACACGTAGCCTCCAAACAAGAACCCTAAAAGCTTCTCAAGAAAAGTCTTGCCCTGCTGCTCTGCTTCTACCTGCTGCCCAGATTCAACAAGAGAAGTCTTCCGTGCAGCGGTGAAGTCTGAACGTCGTGAATTCAAGCCTCTCCATCAACTTCTGATTATCAAGACGAAGCTTGAAGTCTACCCAGACATTCATCAGAAGTGTTTTCAATTGGATTTGATTCTCAACTCTCAAACTCTTCTCTGTTTTACTTTTATCCATACGTGTGTGTGTGTGGTGTGTTTCAAGCAGTCCTTGTGCTTGATACACGTGTGTGTGTTGTTCTGATCGTGGTTACACATCAGAGAACACGTGTGTGTGAGTTGTAGTTCCTGAACTAGCTCATAAGTAGATTGCTCTGCGTGTGTGTGTGGCCCATGGATGTAGGATACACGAGTTGTGTATTCCGAACCACGTAAATCGTTGTGTCTCGTGGTTTGAACGTTTCTACGTTAGATGTTTGGTAGGCACGGTGCATTTACACACGTCTAATCATCTGCTTGATATCTATCATCGAATCACACACATCCACACTAAGTTTAGTCCTTGCCATAACTCCTAGTATTTTGTATCTTATCGAAAAGAAGGCAACAAGTGTTCTTAATAGATAGTAATCTATTCAACCCCCCCCTTCTAGATTACCATATAGGGAATTCCGCAACACTTCAATTGGTATCAGAGCAAGGTTTCTCCATTTACTATCATATCTATTTGATCTTACGATCAGGAGATCCTTGATCTTATGGACTCTAGTAAGGGATATATGGCCGAGGGACATTCAGTCACTAGGCCACCCTTCTTTGATGGCACTGACTATCCCTATTGGAAAAACCGCATGTAGGTGTTTCTACGGGCACAAAACTTTGAATTGTGGAAGATAGTCAAAACAGGACCATATGAGTTGCCTCAAGACGAAGATACATGGACTAAAGACCAGATTGCCAAAGGGACTCTCAATTGGAGCGCCCTCAACATGATGTAGTGCGCGGTCCATCCAAAAGAATACTCGAGGGTCTCCACATGCACCTCAACTAAGGAGATGTGGGACAAGCTCGAGTTAATATATGAAGGTACGTCTGAGATGAGAGAATCTAAGGTAAGCATGCTAGTCTCAGAATATGAAATGTTTAAGATGAATCATGATGAGACAACATCTGACATGTTCGCTAGATTCATGGTGTTGATAAATGGACTAAAAGGTCTTAAAAAAGAATACTCAGAGAGTGATTTGGTGAGGAAGATACTTCGGTCTCTTCCATCCTCATGGAACACCAAAGTCACTGTCATTGAGGATTCCAAGAATCTTTCAACCATGAAGGTGGATGAATTGATTGGTTCTCTCATGACCTATGAGTTGAATGTGAAAAGGAAGAAAACTGAAGAGAACCCAAGGAAGTCCATTGCCTTGAAAGCTTCCAAGAAAGTCTCTTCAGATTCCAAAAGGAGTACTCAACAGGAAAGTATTGAGTCTGAATCCTCTAGTGATAGTGAGAATGACGAGATGGCCATGCTCACTAGACAATTTAAGAAGTTCCTCAAATTCAAGAAAAGAGGTTCAGGAAACTCAAAACCGTTCCGAAAGGGTATCAACAGAATTGATTCACCTAACAAAAAACCTGATGTGGTTTGTTATGAGTGCAAGAAGCAGGGGCACATGAGAGGAGAATGCCCCGAGCTTAAGAAGAAATTGAAGAAAGACAAATTCATGTTCAAGAAAGCCAAAGCAATGTTGGCTTCATGGAGCGATGAAGATGAGGACAGTCAAGCTACCTCGGAAGATGAAGAGATTCAGTGTCTCATGGCGAAGAGTGACGATTCAACCGAGGTAAACTCTTCCTTCGAGCATTTTTCTATTGATGAATGGGAAGAGGCTTATACTGTACTATTTAAAAAATTTTGTGAATTTAAGTCTGAAAACAAAGCACTTAAGAAGAAAATGAATTTCCTTGTTCATGAGTCAAACAACAATGAAGAAATTGAGTCTCTGAACAAGGTAATTGAGTTGATGAAAATTGATGAACAAACCCATAGTGATGAATTAGATAGCATGAAACTTAAGTATCAAGAAGTTTAAAAGGAAAGAGATGAACTAACAAACTCTCTTGAAATTCTTAAAGGTGAGCATGCTAATCTGAAAGAGAAATTTGAAAAAGCTGAAACAGAACTGAAAGGCAAATCAAAAGATCTGTCAAGTTTTGTAAAAAGCAAACAGAACTTGGATGCAATCTTAGGTTCAAATGTTTTTGTTGCAAGACATGGGATTGGATTTCAAAATCCAAAGCCAAAGGTAATTGGCAAAAATCTGATGACTGATTTCATTGATCCAACCCCAAGCTCTAGTAAACCAAACCCTTCAAAGAAAAGCAAAAATCAACCAAAGGGTAAAAAACAGGAACCTAAAGTCACCAAATTTGTTCCTAGTCAAAAGAAGGAATTTGCTTCAGGCTCTAAACAGGGCCGTCCACAAGACAAACAACAAGTTCCCAAAGCTAAACTCACAAGGGAACAAAAGGGTAAGATGCGTATGGATGCTTCTAAAAATGTCAAACCCAATGTTGTTCCTAAATCGTCATCATGCAACATCTGTAAAAAGATTGGACATAATGAAAGACAATGCTGGAATAAACCAATTCAAAAGAAAATCAAGCAAGTTTGGATTCCTAAGCATTTCTTATTTGGCATGAATGATTTAATGGGACCCAAAGTAATTTGGGTACCAAAACCTCTCGTTTGATCCACATGTGCAGGAATGCCTAGCAGCCCACAATCATAACAAATGGTACCTGGACAGTGGCTGCTCGAGGCATATGACGGGCGACAAAGCTAAATTCAGTTTGCTCGTGGAAAAAGATGGAGGTCAAGTGATATTTGGAGGTAACAACAAAGGCCAGATCATTGGCTCAGGGAAAGTTGGAACCAAGGTATAGACCACCTGTTTTCCTCCCCGAGAACTCCCGAGCAAAATGGAGTTGTGGAGAGAAAAATAGAACCTTGGTGGAGATGGCTCGTACGCTTCTGGTCGAGAATCAATTAGCACGAACCTTTTGGGTAGAAGCGGTAAACACATCTTGTTATATCCTTAATCGAGCCATGGTAAGACCCGTATTCAAGAAAACTCTTTACAAACTTCTGAAAGGTAAGAAACCTACCATTGGGTACTTTAGAGTTTTTGGTTCAAAGGTGTTTATTCATAACAATGATAAAAATGACTTGGACAAGTTTGAAGCCAAAAGCGATCAAGGTATTTTTCTTGGATACTCTGAATATTCTAGAGCTTATAGAGTGTTTAATCTGAAAACCAGAAAGGTGGAAGAAACTCCACACGTTGTTTTTGATGAATCTCAAATCAAGTCTAACAATTCTACTCCTTACAGGTTTGACGATGAATCTGATGAAACAACTCTTGGAGATCTACAAAGCAAATCAAATGCAATCTCTAAGTCAGTTCATAAAGCTAAACATGGATATCTTCGCAGGTACGATGATGAAGATGACGATCATCTACTCAAAAATGAAGAAGAAATACCTGCACAAGATCCACAACAAGAGGATGAACCTCAACATGAAACTCCTCCAGCCACCCCTCCTCCGGAACCACATCCTCAACTGCAAGATCAACCCGGTCCTTCAACAATCACCAATGTGAGGTACTCTAAAGCTCATCCACTTGAGAATGTCATAGGTGACATAAATGATTCAGTTCAAACTAGATCTCAAGTTAATCAAATAGTTGAACATGATCATTTAGCCTTTGTCTCTCAAGTGGAGGCTAAAAATGTTGAAGAAGCATTAAAAGAAAATTCATGGATTGATGCTATGCATGAGGAGTTAGGCCAATTTCAAAGAAATATGTCTGGAGTTTGGTTCCTAAAACCCCTAAAATTTCTGTTATAGGCACAAGGTGGGTCTTTAGGAATAAACTTAATGAAGAGGGTAAAGTGGTGAGAAACAAGGCTAGACTGGTTGCAAAGGGTTACAATCAGGAATTTGGTGTGGATTTTGAAGAATCCTTTGCACCTGTAGCTAGGCTAGAAGTAGTGAGGATCTTGTTAGCATATGCATGTTCTAACAAGTTCAAACTATATCAAATGGATGTTAAGACTGCTTTCTTAAATGGCTACATAAAAGAGGAAGTCTACGTTTCTCAACCACCCGGCTTTGAGGATCATGATAAACCAAACCATGTATTTAAACTGCACAAAGCTCTCTATGGTTTGAAACAGGCACCCCGAGCTTGGTATGATCGGCTCAGCTCATTTCTGGTAAGCAAAAACTACTCAAGAGGTAAAGTGAACCAAACACTCTTTACAAAGAAAGTCCGCAATCATATCATAGTTGTTCAAGTTTATGTGGATGACATAATATTTGGTTCCACTAATAGTTCACTGTGTGAAGAATTTTCAAAACACATACATAGTGAATTTGAGATGAGCTTAATGGGAGAGTTACAAATTTTTCTTGGTTTGCAGGTCAAACAGTTAGAAGATGGATTCTTCATCAACCAAGAAAAATATGTCAAAGAACTTCTGAAGAAGTTTCAGTTTGAACAAGCTAAACATGGTTCAACACCAATGAGCGCAAGCATAAAGCTGAAAAATGATGAGAAAGGTAAAATGGTAGATGCCAAGCACTTCCGAGGTATGATTGGCTCACTCCTTTATCTTACTGCAAGTAGACCGGACATACAATTCAACGTTTGTCTTTGTGCTAGATATCAATCTAGTCCAAAGGAAAGTCATCTAATTGCAGTTAAGAGAATTTTCAGATATCTCTCAGGTACACATGATTTGGGTCTTTGGTATCCAGCTGGTAGTAGCTTTGAATTGATTTCTTATTCTGATGCAGACTACGCTGGGTGTAAAATTGACAGGAAAAGTACTAGTGGCTATTGCCAAATGCTTGGTGGTTGTATGGTTTCGTGGGCATCCAAGAAGCAACACTCGGTTGCACTCTCTACTGCAGAAGTAGAATATGTTGCTGCAGGGAGTTGTGCAACACAAGTGTTGTGGATAAAAAGTCAGTTGTGTGACTACAACATTGACCTTGGATGCACACCTATCCTATGTGACAACACTAGTGCCATTAATCTCTCAAAGAACCCCATTCAACACTCTAGGACAAAACACATTGAAATTCGTCACCACTTTCTGCGAGATGAAGTAGCCAACAAAGCATTGGAAATTAGCTTCATACCCACTGAAAAACAATTGGTTGATATTTTTACCAAACCATTGGCAGAAGAAAGGTTCACCACATTGAGAAGAGAGTTGGGTTTGTGCAAATTGCAATGAAATTTCAAATATTCTAGCACATGTTCCTTGTGTCCACTAACTGTGAGGTATCTCAAATGGTGATGTGTGGAAGAACAAGTCATGCTTGTTTGGAAACTCTCATTATGCGTGAGAAAACATTCTCCGCCACGTACCCATGGTCATGTCTCATGCAAGGGACATATACTCTAATATGAGATTAGTTTCTTTACAATTTTGCTCATTCCAAATTCTCATTGAAAAATTTGTCAACTTTTGGTAAAATGTCTTTCTACATGCTTGATGTGCTCCATTGATTGATTAATGTGTGCAATTCTATCTTCATGAACTTGAGTCTTCTTGTTTCACATGGCACATATTATGGGGGAGCAAGTTAGGGTTAGATGAATGCAACTGTGAAGGAAATTGTTCACCCTTTGTCCATCTCAACTCCCTCACAACCATTAGTCATTTCAGCCCTTCATTCTACCCTTAAAACTGCTCTGAACATGTCCCTGTCGACAGGCTACAAGGCCCCTGTCAACAGCTCAACCCAGACAGAACTCTGATTCTTCTGTCTGTGTCCCTCTGTCGACAGGCCCTCAATCTGCTGTCGACAGACACACACAGTTCATGTCTCCTAGAAATCTCCAACTTCTGTCTGTGTCTTCCTGTCGACAGGCCTTCCTTCCCTGTCGACAGACAATCTGAATCTTGATTGTTCATGCTTATTTCTTCACCCATTCAGTGAGCATCTTCATGATTAGCAAATAAGGTGTCTATAAGGTATTAATGCATGTTTGACCATACTACCTACAAATGATATTTAAGCTATTCTTTATTCCACTATGATTTTCACATACTATTCATGTTGAATTTAGGTTCTATCATTCAGGAAACATTTCATAACTGTAAAGGATATCAACCTCACTTCTCTACACTAATTCTTTGTGAGCCGACGTAGTCTCAATTTACTTGATAAGCCTTTTGGTCATGAAAGTGAATGTCTACTATTGATAGGTAATCATATCACCTACTTGATATTGGTTTTTACAACAATACTTGGAGAAAAGCTACCTATTTCAAAAAAAAAAAACAAATCTTTCACAAGGCAAATAATAATAAAAAAATTCTATGATGAAAATCAACTTTACATGGGAAGAATATAGAGCAATGTTGGGCTATGCTGAGTAACCGGGGAGATGGGCATCACAAATGTCTGCCCTCGCGTCAAAAGGCTAATTCATCATCTCTGTACAACGGTATGATGGACACTTCCACTAATTAACTGGGGGTATGGGCACGTGTAATGTCTATCCTCACGTTAAAAGGTGTGACGTCTTCTTAGGTACCATTTCATCCCATTGTTCCTATAAATTCCAAACAAAAGGGAAATAGTGTGTAGCCTCCACTGAGTCATAATTTCCAAGGTCATTGGTCTTGTGATTGTCTTGACAAATAGATATCATTTCATGAATCATTTGCCTATCCACAAAATGGGGATTGTGTTGTCTTACATTGTATTTATACAACAACGGGTAAGTGTGCAATGTTCTTTATTTAAGTGGGTGTTTTCTTAATGCTTTAACCTTAAATTCCTTGGGTATTATGTTAAAACCATTGGGAAATTGGTATGGTTTATTATATCCTTGTAGATGGTAGGTTAACATACATGATTCACCTCTTATACACCTTCATTTATCACATGGAAGACTTTGCTCAGAGCTTCAGTTTCAAAATCTCAAAAAATCTCAAAACTGGCCCTTTTCTGAAAAACGCCTGTCGACAGGCACCAGGGGCCCTGTCGACAGCCGGTGGCCGAACTCTTTTTTGAAGTCCAACGGGCTAAATCCAAAAACAGATTTGGTGGGATCTGACTCTTCAAATACCCTTAACCTTTCTATAATAGGACCCCACACCCCTTTCCATCTTCTTCCACTTCCAAAAACCCTTCTTTCCCTCCCTCTCTTCAAATCCCCTCTCCAGGGCACCAGAAGAGCACCTCTACCTCCCTGGTGTTTTTCTCTTCTCTTCTCCGTCTCCCTTTCTTCTACCACCAGTCTCATGGCCCCTCTTGCCAAGAAGTTGGCTTCTCGTCGCCGTCCGCGGTCTCCTCACGCCGGACAGGGCTCCAGGGCCTCCCCCGAACGTCGCTCAAAGCACCGGGAGGACCGTCTGCCAGAGCTGCTCATCCCTCCTAACTTGCAGTTCAAAGTCACTCATGCAACCTTCACAAAGGTCACACAGCCTCGCTACATTGACTTCATCTCCCTGCAGGATTTCTTTTCAGGTCTTTTGCCTCTCTTTGACACTCAAGGTTGGTCACCTTTCTGCTACAACCACAAAAAATACTCCTCCTCTGCTGTCACAGAGTTTTACCACAATCTCCGAGAGTCTACCACAGGTGATCTTTATACCCGAGTAAAGGGGAATTCCTTTCGCATTTCCCCCAATCTACTTTCAGTATCCCTGCAAATCCCAAACACAGGGGTTGACATCTTCGCACATCACCCTACCCCAGAGGAGTACTATGCCCTCATTACTTCCAAGCCTTACGACCACGGATCGTAAGCAACTGAATGCAAATTCTTTCCCTCCACTTCATCGTCTCATCCACCACATTTTCACCACCCTTATTGTCCCAAAAGATGGAAGTAGGGAACTCGTCACCTCCGTTCACAAGTCCCTTCTCCATAAGTTTCTGCGCTGTGAACTCATTAATCTACCACAACTCATGTGTTCCGTTCTACGAACATGCCTTGGTAACGCAAAGCGGTCCATGCCTTACGCGTGTCAACTCACCTCCCTCTTCCTGTTCCTTGGCATCATAATTCCAGAAAGGGAGATGACCGTCTTGCCGGCCCGTAGCTCCTATGATCTGACTGCTGCACAGCGGATAGGCTACAAGTTTGTGGATGGCGTAGTAACAAGGGATCTCAAGGGAAAGGGCCAAGCTGTCCCTGTGGATGAAGAAGAAGCTGATGAGGCAGCTGATGAAGAGGTCGATGAAAATGAAGACGATGAAGAAGCCTCCCACTCTGAGCCTCTAGATGCTCTGGGAGAAGATGCAAGTCCACCTATGGATGATATTGCCACTGAGCCCTCTATCCGTGATCTCCTAGCTCAGCTGCAATTGCATATGACCACTGGATTTGCAACTATCAATGCACGCTTGGACAAGGTTGATACCAGCTTGGAAGCATTGGCTGATAATCATGTCCGGATCAATCACCGGCTCAACAGACTCTCCACTCATGCTCTACAGACTCCCCAGGCCCCAACACCACCGGGTCCTGATGATGATTCTAGAGTCTAGGTGTCCCGTGTGTCTTAAGTCTACTGTTGTTCTCTTACTTTCATGGTCATGTAATGTCTTTCATCTTCTGTTCTTTCCCTTTCAAGTTATGTTTTACCTAGCACGTTATGTATGGCTCAATGCAAAATCAATGAAAATTCTTGTCTTCTTGCCAACTACATGTGTCTATGGTGTATGCTTTTGGATATTGACAAAAGGGGGAGAAAACTCAATTGTGCACTTGCTTACACTCGCTTAATTGATTAATTTTGTCATCATCAAAATGGGGGAGAATGTTGGGTTCACATTCTAAATCATAATTACAACATGTTTTTGTTGATGATCAATGATGAACAAAGTAAACAAGTGAACAATGTGAATTGAGTTTTAAAATTGCATAACATCTATACATATGACTTGTCACAATATGTTGGTACAATGTTTAGTTAAATGACCATAATGTCTCACTAACTATGTTCATTATTTTAGGTGAGATGTTGAGCAAGACATGTACGAAGAACAAGTTCAAATGATGAAGATATACATGAAAAGCAAGTACCTGTCGACAGCAGGAAAGTTCCCTGTCGATAGCCAATATTCAAGCCAGAAGGCCCATCTTCAGTACAGATGTGCCTGTCGACAGCACCCCAGCTCCCTGTCGACAGGAAAAGGTTCCCAGAACCCCCAAATCTTCTGTCTGCCTGTGCCTGTCGACAGCACCCAGTTGTCTGTCGACAGCAACTACCTTCCAGGGGCTTAGAGTCTTCTGCTTACTTGCGCATGTCGACAGGAGCACCCAGTGCTGTCGACAGACGGAGAGAGTCTTCAAATACGGGAAGTCTTCAAGTTGCCATAGATGGTGTTTCCACATACCACGACTCTCCATATGTAAACACCTCTATTTAAGCATCTTTTTGAAGACAATCACAAATACAAGCAGCCTCCAAGCAAGAACCCTAAAAGCTTCTCAAGAAAAGTCTTGCCCTGCTACTCTGCTTCTACCTGCTGCCCAGATTCAACAACAGAAGTCTTCCGTGCAGCGGTGAAGTCTGAACGTCGTGAATTCAAGCCTCTCCATCAACTTCTGATTATCAAGACGAAGCTTGAAGTCTACCCAGACGTTCATCAGAAGAGTTTTCAATTGGATTTGATTCTCAACTCTCAAACTCTTCTCTGTTTTACTTTTATCAATACGTGTGTGTGTGTGGTGTGTTTCAAGCAGTCCTTGTGCTTGATACACGTGTGTGTGTTGTTCTGATCGTGGTTACACATCATAGAACACGTGTGTGTGAGTTGTAGTTCCTGAACTAGCTCATAAGCAGATTGCTCTGCGTGTGTGTGTGGCCCGTGGATGTAGGATACACGAGTTGTGTATTCCGAACCACGTAAATCGTTGTGTCTCGTGGTTTGAACATTTCTACGTTAGATGTTTGGTAGGCACGGTGCATTTACACACGTCTAATCATCTGCTTGATATCTATCATCGAATCACACACATCCACACTAAGTTTAGTCCTTGCCATAACTTCTAGTATTTTGTATCTTATCGAAAAGAAGGCAACAAGTGTTCTTAATAGACAGTAATCTATTCAACCCCCCCTTCTAGATTACCATATAGGGAATTCCGCAACACTTCATCTTCAAGTGTTCTTCATGCTCTTCCTTGGTCTTGGAGTATATGAGGATGTCGTCGATAAAGACGACCATGAACTTGTCGAGGTAGGGCCGATATATGTTGTTCATGAGTTGCATAAAGGCTGCAGGAGCATTGGTTAGCCCAAAAGGCATAACAACGAATTCATAGTGCCCGTACCTACTCCTGAAAGCCGTCTTGAAGATATTATCCTCCTTGATCCTCATTTGGTGATAGCCAGATCGAAGATCGATCTTGGAGAAATATTGAGCTCCAGATATTTGGTCGAACAGTTCAACTACCCTGGGCAGTGGGTACTTGTTCTTGATGGTGAGTTGATTGAGTTGTCGATAATCGATGCAAAGCCTCATCGATCCATCCTTCTTCTTAACGAACAGCACAGGTGCTCCCCATGGGGAAGTACTTGGTCTGATGAACCCTTTCTCCAGCAGGTCCATCAGTTGCGCCTTCAATTCTTTTAGCTCGGCAGGTGACATTGGTACGGTTGGTGTGATACCGGTGCGGCTCCAGGGATCAGCTCAATGGAGAAGTTGACATCACGTTCAGGGGGGATCCCGGGCAAGTCTTCGGGAATACCTCAGGGTAATCCTGAAGTATGTGAATGTCTTCTATCTTAGAACCCTTCTTTTCCACAACTACGACTGCTAGGAAAGCAATACAACCTTTTCTTATCATGTTATGAGCTTTTATGGCGGAGATTAGAGACATCCGTCTCTTATGTCTAACCCCCGAGAATGCCAATTTAGGAAAGTCACTAAACGTCACTCTCCCTTTCTTACAATCGACGCTTGCCCCATAAGCGGACAACCAGTCGGCTCCCAAAATTACATCATAGCCTTCCATGGGTATACACACCAGGTCGGCTTTTAAGTTATGGTCTCCGATCATTACGTCGGTAGATGGAAAGTATTTGTTTAGTTTCTCCTTTTCTCCTAGTGGTGTTGTGATAGAGAACTCACATCCCATGGATGTAGGTTTGGTATTCAAGGTATTCGCAAAATTTTGAGATATAAATGAATGAGTAGCTCCAGTATCGAATAGAACAAATGCTGATAAGGAGAAAACTTGTAAGGTACCTTCTACCATGCCTCCTTCCTATGTGGTTTCCTCATTATGCAGGACTTGAAGCTTTCCTTGTTTCTTAGGTGCATTAGGGCGCCTCTCATGCTCTTTTAGTAGCGGGCACTCAGGAATGCGGTGCTCGCGGCTTCCTCAACGCAGACATGCGCCGACTTTCCTCCAGCATTCTTCAGCCGAGTGACCCGGCTTGTCATAGTGCTTGCAGTTGCCTTTAGTTGGAGTGTTGGGTACAAAAACCTTCGGTTTCCTTTCTTGGCTGGATCCCTCCATGATGTTGAAGGGACGCTTCTTGCCGTTGTTCGGTTTAGCAGATGACTGACCAGAGGTCATTTCCTTTTTCACGAACTTCCCTTTGACACGGTTGGTGAAGTCCGTAGCATCTTCCAACAGCTGAGCCTTCTTTACCATCTCGGCATAAGTATGAATGTCGACAGGTGTGAGTTGGGTAATGTATTGAGGCTTAAGGTCGTTGAGGAAGTGCTTAGCCTTCATTCTCTCAGTGTTCACCAGGTGTTCAACATACCTTGCTAGTCTAGAGAACTGGGCTTCATATTCGGCCACAGTCAAGCTTCGCTGTTTCAGAGCAGTGAATTCCACAGCCTTCCTTTCTTGGACACGCTCGGAGAAGTACTTGGAGTTGAAAGTTTCTTTAAATTCGGTCCAGGTGAATTGACCATTCTCCCGAGTTGCTTCCACTGACTCCCACCAAGCGCGGGCGTCCTTTTCCAGTTGAAATGTGGCCAGTAGCAGCTTATCCCCTGCTGCACATTGCATAACACGGAAAATTCTTTCCGTCTCTTTGAGCTAGTGCTCAGCTTCATCCGGATCCGTGGATCCACTGAACCTAGGTGGGTTCAGACTCTTGAAGTTACTATGCAGCTCGCCTGCACTGGCACGATTACCCCCGCCTTGGGTAGCTTGCATGATGGCACGAGTCAATTCTTGGATGGTTTGTTGCATGCCCCTCATTTAAGCACGTTCATATGTTATCTTGATTGCTTAGTTCCTACAAAAATAACTTATTGTCATGATATTGATGTGAGATTTAATTCGTGCGTATGTGAGTTTATTTTAGCTAGTTACCCTTGGCTCTAACCACCTCTCACATAGGTAGGATAATTGACTCTAATCGAGGCAGGTTAACCTAGATCATCCAATACTTAAGAATAACCTAAGCTCTGATACCACAAAACTGTCACGCCCCGACGCGAAATATCGGAACGCGAGGCAGTTGCAAGTAAACGAGTATAGAGCAAGTACTAGACATCAAACCATTGGATAAGAATAAATACTAAAGCAAATTCATTTCATTAATAATCTTTCAAATGTCTAGTTACAACCACTAATATCAGAGCCATTCTATAGGGCCCAATTACATTGAAATAAAGCAAAAGACTAACTATGACTCTAACATATTGCTAGAACGCTAGGGTACTCGTGACGTCACTCCTGGTCGTTCCCGTCCTCTTGAGTGTATGTGTTATCCTCGGTCTCACCTGAGAACACAACGATAAATAATGCAGGGTGAGTAATAACGCCCAGTAGGACTTAAATCTCAATAGTCAAGCAGGCTTTAAATAGTTAATGCATTAAGGCAGAATAACTAATGATAGAGCGAGAGCGTCAGGTAAAAGATAGCAGAATAGCACATGAACGAAATAGCACGAACGTCAATTATAGCACGAACGTCAATTATAGCACGAATAGTAAGATGGCCATAGCACAATAGCACTAAGTATAGCAATAGCACAACGAGTATAGCATAACACTTTGTTGTCAACAGACAACGAAAGAATATGGCACTTTTGATTGTCATTAGATTAATCTAGAGAGTATGGAACTTGGATGTAATGCTGACATCCTGATCATTTAACTCCCATGGGCAAATGGCACTTTCGGGCACTCTCCCCAGGACCAGATCGGGCCCTATTGCGTTGGCATTGGTTATGTTGTTTATCTTTAGACAATCAGTCAATAGCCAATATAGAGTACCAAGGAAATAGATGAGATCACTAGATGAATAGACGAGATAGTAGAGTGAATGTGAATAGATGAGCGAGTAGAGCATAGATGAGAGCTAGTGGACATTGTACGTAACACGTCGAGTAATCAGGCAATAGTAACAGTTGCACAACACGCGCACTTGGTGTTGGCAGTCAGGTGGAACTCACGACTCTACCACTGGCCATGTTAAGCACAAGTCCAGAGGTCCGACGTGATTCAAGATAAGAGCGAACTTCTAATAGCCGTTTGGATCATATCGATCCCTAAAGGGGGTAATAGGTGTTAGGGTACAACCGGCTCGTCGACCATGTGGGAATCCATGGATAGTGGATACTTACGGAGGCCTTGAACAAATACTCACTAGTCCGGTAGAAGGAGTATCCGACGGAGAGTTCGTCCAAGTCAAGCGAGTGTGTATATCTAGAAACAAGTGCTCGACGTTCTAGAGGAATTCTAGAACAGTGGAGCGTCGGTATCGGTGTTCCAAAACAACGCAAGGATCGACAACAAGTGCATTTATAAATAAGGCAATCTAATTGCATAAATTACCAGATATATTATGTAACATGTTCACGCCAATTAAGCCATATTTGGATGGTTCAAAGTGTGTGCACATGTGACAAGAAATCATAGACATGAAAAGGTCATGTGATTAACTTTTATTAATTTAGAATACCTTCAATATGCACAGCTTCATTTTTTTCTGAAATTAAGATAGTTAAGAAGACCTGGGATTACTGCAGAACAACAAGACATGCAAAAATGTGAGTTTACATGCAAAAATCTTGAGATCGCGACAGACCCTTGTACGGGTCGTGACAGGGACAGAACAGATCGCGACAGGGTGCAGTACAGATCGCGACAGGTCCGGCAGAATAGGTGCTCGGATCGCGACAGGGGCATGAAGGGAACGTGACGGGTTCTGGCAGACCGGGTAGCAGATCGCGACGTCAGGTCTGTCGCGATCTGATCATGACAGAGGTACTATCGCGACGGCCTTATGAACGCGGCCTATCGGGCCGTCGCGTTCACAGGGTCCATGCCAGAGTCCGACAGGGAAAGGACAGAGCATTAGATTGCGGACCAGACCTTCCCTATTTTGACGCAGGGTTGTTCTAAAACTAAGAACAAATTGTATAGTGCATGAAAAATCATGAAACTAGTTTTAAACAGATCTACACATGCATAGTTACTTCTAGTAAATCAGAATCGGAAAGCAACAAAGGTTTCAACATGGTTTAATAAAGAGTATTCATAATGAACATTGAGTTGTGTACAGTTGGGATCAACAAATTAATTCGCATAATAGGGTGGATGGAAATTAGGGCTTTTAGGGGAAAAGAAACCTAACATCCATCAGAATCTTCCATAAAAATCTCATGGCATGAGGACGAGTATACATGAAGATATGAATTTAATAAGAGGGTTCGGGGTCATGAAGTTCCCAAAACTTGAAAAATTGAGAACTAAAGATTTAGTTAATGGAAAAATATGAAATCAAAGGACTTTTGTTCCTGATAGATGAGATATCCTACATAAAAAGTTTCATGGTTTATGCTCGTGAGAATGCCTACCTTTGATCGTTTTCCTCTTCTAGGATTAAGACTTGAAGAACTCGGGTTGAGGGCTTAAGAACTCCTTTCTCCCACGAGATCTCCTCCTCTTGGCCTCTCCTCCTGGTCTAGCAACCTCTTGGCATGAGCTAGGGCTGGCCATGAGAGTTTAAGAGAAATATTTAAGCTTCTCCTCATTCCCTTTCCTAGTTTAAGTCTAATTCCTATTAATTCCGAGTTTTCCTATTTCCTACCTTCCTTCTAAGCATTCCACTTCGTGTTTGGGTTGGGAAGAGAGCTAAATTCATGGCCAATCAAATAGGGTAGGTTTAGGATTCCAAATCTAACTCTGTTTGCTTATTTAATGTATTAAATTCTCCTTTTCTAATTAGTTTGTAATTAAGTTGCGAATTTAGGATATTTTTCCTTTATTCTCTTTTCTATAAATCCAATTTTGACCCACTAATTTCCAATGGGTCCATTTAGCAAAGCCCATTAATTCTTTTCTTTTAATGGGTTTTATTTAATTCCCTTTTATTTGATTTTCTAATTTTATTATTATTTTTATAAATTATTAAATTTTGTTTTCCAAAAATCCAGGTTGATACATAAACGGTCTGGCTGGACTTGGAAAAACATATGATATCGGGGATATGGTGAGAAAAATATTAGGATTCCTGCCGCCTCATAGACTCCAAAGGTGACAGCCATTGAAGAAGCTAACGACTTTAGGAGAATGTCACTTGAGAAACTCATTGGGTCATTAATGGCTCATGAGATAAATATGGAAAGGCTTGGAGAATCCTCCAGCAGGTAGAAACATAGCAATGCTTTAAAGGCCACTGAAGGTAGTTCTGAGGACGAGTTAGAAAGTGAAAGAAGTGATGAAGGCAGTGAAGATGAAGAAGCCTTTCTCTTTAGAAGACTGCAGCGCATTCTAGCCAAGAAGAAATACCAGTTAGGAAGAAGATACTTCAAGAAAGGGAAAGACTTCAAAAGATCAGAAGGAAGAGAAGTTAAGAAGTCTGAGCCTATATGCTACGAATGCAAGAAGCCTGGACACATCAAAGCTAAGTGTCCAAAATTGAAGAAACCTGAGTTCAAGAAGAAGGACAGATCAAAGAAGTTTAAAAGATATAAGAAGAAAGCCATGGCCGCTGCATGGAACAATGAGAGCGACTCAGACAGTGAGTCAAGCTCCAGCGAAGAAGAAGAAGAGAAGGCAAATCTAGCCTTCATGGCAAACACTGATGAAAAGGTAACTTCTGACTCATCCTTTACTTCCTGTAATGAATCAGATTCTGATAGCCTATAAGATGCTTTTAACGAACTGTACAGTAAATATAAAGATGTTTGTAAAGTAATAAAAACAACCAAGAAAAATTATGCATGTTTGGAAATTACAAACTCAGATTTAAAATCTAAAACTGAACAGCTAGAGAAGCAAATTTCTGAACTTAAGAGATGAAATGAACTGTTATGTGAAGATATAAAAAGTAAAAATGAAAAGATATCAAACTTGGAAAATCAAGAAACCACTAGTAAACTCAAAAATGAAATTAATACACTAACAAAAGATAATGAATATCTTACTGCCACAATTGAAAAATTCACTAATGGAAAATCATCCCTAATGCTAAAAGGAGCAAGAAGATCAGGAAAGAAAAAGTTCGGCCTAGGATACACCCCACCAGAAAATGAAGAAACTATAATTCACCCTCAAATTTATCCAACACCGAAGTTTGTAGCTGAACAACATCCTAGCCATAAAGCTAAGACCAATAAAAACTATAAACCAAGTAAAACAATAAACAATATTCCTTGCTGCACACACTGTAACAAATTGGGTCACACTAAAATAACATGTACAATCAAACACCTAAAATGGATTCCCGAAAGAAATTGTGAAGAAACTAACCAATCAGGACCCAAAAGAACTTGGGTACCTAAATCGCACTGATTGATTGCAGGGAAGCCTTAGAGCATCTAAGTGGTACTTGGATAGCAGGTGCTCAAGGCATATGACAGGTAACAAGAAGATATTTTCTCATATCAAGAGTGAAGAAGGCACAATAACCTATGGCGACAATGGAAAAGGGTCAGTCATTGGATGTGGATCCATTGGAAGTCAAGACAGAACCCTCATAGAAGATGTTCTGTGCGTCAAGGGACTCAAGCACAATCTCATCAGCATCAGCCAGCTGTGCGACAAGGGTCATCAAATCAAGTTTTAGTAATCCAAGTGTCTGATTATCAAGGATGGTGCAGTTGTATTTGAAGCCAGTAGAGAAAATAATCTTTATGTACTGTATCTAGAAGAATTAAAGGATCAAGATATCTGCCTAGCAGCGAACAAAGAACAGAATGTAGAACTGTGGCACAGGAGATTAGGTCACTGCAGCTTGGATGGAATAAGAAAGCTCATCAAACATGATCTAGTGGAAGGTCTGCTAAAGATAAACTCAAGATTTGAAGGCATCTGTAAACTATACGCAAAAGGGAAGCATGCAAAATCTTCTTTCAAATCAAAGATTGTAGTAACTACTTCCAAACCACTAGATTCTACACATGGATTTGTTTAGACCTATGAGAACTACAAGCCTAGGAGGAAAGAACTTTGGATTTGTCATAGTTGATGACTATTCAAGATTTACATGGGTATCATTTTTGGAACATAAAGATGACACATTTGAAAGTTTTGTGAAGTTCAGTAAAGTAGTTCAAAAGGACATGAAGTTCAGTATCATAAGTATTCGTTCAGATCATGGAGGTGAATTCCAAAAATAATAAATTTGCAGAATTTTTTGATGACCAAGGTATAGAACACAACTTTTCAGCACCAAGAACACCTCAGTAGAATGGAGTAGCTGAGAAGAAGAATAGGACTTCATTGGATATGGCCAGGATCATGCTATCTGAATACAACCTTCCAAGATATTTCTGGGCAGAAGCTATTAACACAGCATGTTATATCATAAATAGAGTAATGATCATGCCAATTCTGAAGAAGGCAGCATATAAGATTTACAAGCAAAGAAAGCCAAAGATCAGCCACTTCAGAATATTTGGATGTCCATGCTTCATTCACATCAATGGTAAGAAAGACTTTGGTAAGCTGGATTCCAAATCTGATGAAGAAATCTTCATGGGGTACACTTCTAAACCCAAAGGCTATAGAGTTTTTAATAAAAGTACTTTATTAATTGAACAAACTGTTCATGTTATCTTTGATGAGTCTAACCCTTCCTTGAGAAAGGAAGTAGATAGTGATGATGAAAATGCAGAAAAACTATCTGAGAAATTGAAGGACACATCTATCAAGGATAATGAAGATCCACCTTTGGAAGAACTGCAATAAAAAGAAATTACACATGATGATCTTCCAAAGGAATAGAGATACAGAAAGGATCACCCAAAGGACAACATCATTGGAGATCCATCGGTTGGGGTAAGAACTAGAGGTAATGTTATTCCTTATGACTATTTGGCATTTGTATCTCAAATTGAACCTAAAACAGTCAATGAAGCACTGTCTGATGAATCTGGGATATTAGCCATGCAAGATGAACTCAATCAGTTCAAGAGAAATCAAGTTTGGTCCCTTGTTCCGAGACCATCAGATCATCCAGTGATTGGCACCAAATGGGTGTTCAGGAACAAAATGGATGAAGATGGTGTTATCATTAGAAACAAGGCTAGACTGGTTGCTCAAGGCTATTCCCTAGAGGAAGGCATAGATTTCGATGAAACCTATACACCAGTGGCTAGACTAGAGGCTATTCGGATTCTACTTGCATATGCATGTGCACTAGATCTGAAACTCTATCAAATGGATGTAAAATCCACATTTTTAAATGGTTATATAAAGGAGGAAGTTTATGTTGAACAACCTTCTGGTTTTGATGATTTAGAGTGTGAGGCCCCCTAATTTTGTGCATTTCATATTGTTTATTGGTGCATATTATAAGTAATTACTCACCTATGTGCATGTGTATAAATATATGTTATTCCCGTGTGTATATTATATTTATTTATTTCTATGCATAGTGTATTTAAATAATGTAGTGCATATAATATGTATTTATATTGTGTATGTGTGTTTATTTAATCATTTTTGTGTTCTGGATGAAATCCTTTTTAACGTCAATATATCTTGACGTTAAGAGTGAGTAGACAGCCACATTTGTGCCGTTTACTATTTCTTGGCGTCAACATCGATGGACGTTGACTATTGGTCAACGGCAGCATGTTGGCCGTTTACTTCTCTGGATGCGTTATGGATTTTAGATCTGGAAATGTTGGCATTTCTTCCGGGTTCCTGATTAGGAAACTGTCCCAACGAGAGGATGGCTTAACCCTAATGCATACCCGACCCTTAGCTCTATAAAAATAATATGTTCTTGGCCGAGAGAAGTCTTTTTCGCCCAAAGGAGAACCTAGGGTTTTCTGTTGTGAAAACCGATCTTGGCAAGCTTGGATCCGGCGATTGGGAGTTCCTTAGGGTTTTTTGTGGTGAAAACCGATCTTGGTGAGCTTGGATCCGGCGATTGGGAGTTCCTATCGGCAATATTCTTCAACTGGGAGCTACAACTTGGATAGAGGAATCATCCCCGACTCCGATGTGCGGCCTTTATCGACACAAAGACCAGATCTTAGTGGATTTTGAGCACCTTCTTGGCATTGGCCGAGGAGGGATTCTTCGACCAAATCATCCCTCAATCAATTTATTTCCAGGCAAGTAGCTTATTGATTCACTCCATAGACTTATCCTTTAAGGTTTTCATATTTTTATGGATTTTTATTCCATGCTTGGACCCCCAAACTTATGTGTTTTCTGTGTTTTGGTCTGCACTGTGTGCAGACAGGAGATAGACGGCCATATTGTTGCCGCCAAGCTTCTGGGTAAATGGCAGTTGATCATGCCGTTAACCACTATGGGCGTCCAACCCATGGACGTCAAGTTCCTGTGGCTTTTCTGAATATTGGTTTAATCCCTGTGATGTGATTGTTCGGGAAAAGTGACTGTATGTATGTGTTTAGAAAATCATGTCTTGTTTATTACGTTTATTTCAGCAACCCATGAAATCATGATAATTTTTTGATAATATCTGCTATTTACAGAATTTCGGTTATGGAGATAATAAGCATGTTATGATAGATTTAAATACAGAATATTTGTATATGTGGAATGTTATTATCTCAAAAATTTTCCACGAAGTCGTGACTACTGTGTACATGTTTTAGATCTATTAGAATAGATGATTCACTATCTACCATGTTTAAATTGAAATACCTTGTAATTTGCCTGAAATCTCTGTTTAATATTAAAAATAGCTATATTGCTCCAAAAAATATGAGAAATTACTGATGTGTGCTCTGATACCTATGTACCCTGTGGTTAAATTTTCAGCATGTTCTAATCTCTGTAGGAAGAGTTATAAATTTTGGAATGTTTTTGTACCATGATTTAAATGTTAAGTCTCAACCATGTTTAAAAGTGTGATTAGCATCAGGTTTAGTTTCTGTTAATTTCTGTTTATGATTGATCTGAGAATTTGAATGTGAGAAGTTTGTGTTCCATGATATATGTGTGAGCATGTGCATGGGAAGTGAGAGAACAAGTGGCATGTGTGTGTATAATGATTAATGTGACAAGATAAATGAATTGTGCCCATAAGACACTGTCACCCTAGATTGCTTGGAGCTGTACTGTAGTAGTGTCTCTACGGGAAAGCTCAAACATGTTACGTATACCTGATGCAAGGGTCTTGTAAAATCTTAGAGGTGGACAAGTTCCACTGGTAATGGTGGGGAGGGCTTCCCCCGATTTCCGCAGGAACTGAGACTTGATCGCTTTGCTTGGTGATTAAGTACGTGAAAGTGTACGTGTAAGTGTTCCATGACCTTCTAGTGGTGGTTTGGGCTGTGTCTTGGCAACGTGTAAAAATGAACATGTGTAAAATGTGTAAAATAACATGTGAACGAGGCACAAGGTGTGTGCATGTGATATGTGAACGTGGCACATGTTATGTGCAAAGTGACATGATAATGTGAAAGTAAGCTCATGTGAAAACTAAAGTAAAAGTGGATATATTCGTGTCCTATATGTGCTAATGTGATTTATATTAATTGTGACTTCATGTTTAGTAACACGTGCAAGTGTATGTTATCATATTCATGAATTAGAATTACTTGATGTGCATGTGCTTAGTATCTTATTGTGATTTAATTAATAGCCATGTGTTAGTATTATGTGAGAGAAAAATATGAAAGCATGTGATTGTATGATTGTGCTTATGTTAATGATAGCATGTTATTAGTATCCATGTTTAGATTTATTGTTTCACGTATTAGTATAGTTTTACTAAATAAATTCCATATTTATTATCCATGTTTTAGAATGAGCATGTGATAATAGTGTTAAATTGTTAGAAAGCATGTGTGATAAGTATATGGTTTGAAGTTTAAGTTACTTGCTGTGTCTATTGTGTAGACTCACCCTTGCTAAACATTTCAGAAGATTTAGTAGCTGAGGACTTGGCAGATCCGAAGAGGAGCGCGAAGGATAGATTGGAGATTGTATTTCCTTTACTAGTATGTGATGAAATCTGTAATTTGAACTTTGGTGATGTAATTGGACCTGGCTACATGTTAATGTTTATTATGTTATGTCATTTCTTTCTTGGACTATATAGACTGTGGAATGTGGTTGATAAAGTTGATGGAATAAGAGTTTATTTAAATTCCGCTGTTATATTCCCTTCTATTTGTGTATATCTCAGCCCATTTGTCTATCGTTGGGGTTTTCTCCCCTGTAACGGCTTGCTCTCATCCGATGTGGGTTGGTATAACCGTACCGGGTGGTAGTGGGTCGTTACATAGATGGTATCAGAGACTCAGGGTTGAGATTATACATGAATAGCCATCAACTAAATCATATCTCTAAGTCTTTGTAGTGAATAGCCAGATCTAACGGATAAGGAAGATAGGACTAGAAAAGTGATAAGATGAATGTATGAGAATATGCTAGGTGTAGTAATAATGGAGCTTGACTTGGTATTTATTTTGCAGGCAATGGCTAGAAGACCCCTTCGTCCGAGCGTGCCAATTCAAGATGAGGAGCCAAGGAGGACTGCAAGTGAGTAGCAAGGAGTCCGAATAGCTCAAGGACCACTTGCGCCACCCCCGCCACCGTTGGTTGACTACGGCACATTTATGCAAGGGCTTGTACAAGTGATGTAGACACAAGCGCAGACGTAGGCAGCTCTTCAGACGCAACTTCAGACTCAGGTTCCGACACCAGCTCAGCAGGACCGTGGTGTAGGAGGTGTATCGATCATGGAGAGGTTCAAGCGGATGGCTCCACCTCCTTTTAAGGGGGAGAGTCAGCCATTGGTTGCAGAAAGTTGGCTTAGGGAGATCGAGAAGATATTTAGAGCCATCAGGTGCACAGAGGATGACAAGGTCAGCTTGGCGACATATATGCTTTAGGAGCGAGCAGATGTGTGGTGGTCTTCTATTCTTCGCACGTAATTCGAGGGAGTGGAGCTAGAGGTGACCTGGGAAGAGTTCGTGAGGTTGTTTGAGACCAAGTATGTTCCCGAGCATATACAATATAAGATAGAGCTGGAATTCTTGGCGTTGACTCAAGGTTCGATGATAGTTTTGGAGTATGAGGCTAGATTCGCGGAGTTGTTGAGGTATGCACCACACATAGTTGCTGATGAGAGGTGCAAGGCAAAGAAGTTTGTGATGGGGCATAGACCATCATTGAGAGCCAGACTGGTAGCATTCGACCATAGAACTATGGATACGGCTCTTAGCACGGCATGCAGGCAGGAGAGTGGGATGGAGTTGTACTTGGAGGAGAAGAAGGCTCGGATGAAGAGGTTACCAGAACCATTTCAGAGGCAAAAGAGGAAGATGAAGAAGATCATGGAAGGTCAGCAATCATCTATGGTACCAGCAGAATTAGCACCTCAGTCAGTAGCTTCTGTAGGCAGCGAGAAGCCCGAGTGTGTACACTGCGGCAAGCGTCACAGCGGAGACGTGTGTTGGACAAGGATAGGAAGATGTCTCAAGTGTGGCAGCAAGGATCATCGGATTAGAGAGTGTCCGAATATAAAGAAGTTCGTTCCCCAAGATGTACCAGCAACAAGAGCTCAAACACCGGCCAGAGTATATGCGTTGACTGGAGACGACATCACCACAGGTACATGATCCGATCTTCGAGGATGAAGATCACTTTAAGGGGGAGAGGGTGTGAGCCCCCAGATTTTATGCATTTCATATTGTTTATTGGTACATATTATAAGTAATTACTCACTTATGTGCATGTGTATAAATATATGTTATTCCTGTGTGTATATTATATTTATTTATTTCTGTGCATAGTGTATTTAAATAATGTAGTGCATATAGTATGCATTTATATTGTGTATGTGTGTTTATTTAATCATTTCTGTGTTCTGGCCGAAATCCTTTTTAACGTCAATATATCTTGACGTTAAGAGTGAGTAGACTGCCACAGTTGTGTCATTTACTATTTCCTGGCGTCAACATCGATAGACGTTGACTATTGGTCAACGCTAGCATGTTGGCCGTTTACTTCTCTGGATGCATTATGGATTTCAGATCTAGAAACGTTGGCATTTCTTCTGGGTTCCTGATTAAGAAACTGTCCCAACAGGAGGATGGCTTAACCCTAATGGGTACCCGACCCTTAGCTCTATAAAAATCATATGTTCTTGGTCGAGAGAAATCTTTTTTTCCCAAAGGAGAACCTAGGGTTTTCTGTGGTGAAAACCGATCTTGGCGAGCTTGGATTTGGCGATTGGGAGTTCCTACTGGCAATATTCTTCGACTGGGCGCTGCAACTTGGATAGAGGAATCATCCCCGACTTCGGTGTGCGGCCTTTATCGACACAAAGACCAGATCTCAGTAGATTTTGAGCACCTTCTTGGCATTAGCCGAGGAGGGCTTCTTCGACCAAATCATCCTCAATCGATTTGTTTCCAGGCAAGTAGCTTATTGATTCACTCCCTAGACTTATCCTTTAAGGTTTTCATATTTTTATGGATTTTTATTCCATGCCTGGACCCCCAAATTTTTGTGTTTTCTGTGGTTTGATCTGCACTGTGTGCAGACAGGAGATAGACGACCATATTGTTGTCGCCAAGCTCCAGGATAAACGGCAGTCGATCATACCGTTAACCACTGTGGGTGTCTAACCCCTGACGTCAAGTTCCTGTGGCTTTACTGAATATTGGTTTAATCCCTGTGATGTGATTGTTCAGGAAAAGTGACTGTATGTATGTGTTTAGAAGATCATGTCTTATTTAATATGTTCATTTGAGCAACCCATGAAATCATGATAATTTTCTGATAATATCTGCTATTTACATAATTTCGGTTATGGAGATAATAAGCATGTTATGATAGATTTAAATATAGAATATTTGTATATGTGGAATGTTATTGTCTCAAAAATTTTCCACGAAGTCGTGACTACTGTGTACATGATTTAGATCTGTTAGAATAGATGATTCACTGTCTACCATGTTTAAATTGAAATACCTTGTAATTTGCTTGAAATCTCTATTTAATATTAAAAATAGCTATACTGCTCCGAAAAATATGAGAAACTACTGATGTGTGCTCTGATACCTATGTACCTTGTGGTTAAATTTTCAGCATGTTCTAATCTCTGTAGGAAGAGTTATAAATTTAGGAATATTTCTGTACCATGATTTAAATGTTAAGTCTCAACTATGTTTAAAAGTGTGATTAGCATCAGGTTTAGTTTCTGTTAATTTCTGTTTATGATTGATCTGAGAATCTGAATGTGAGAAGTTTGTGTTCCATGATATATGTGTGAGCATGTGCATGGGAAGTGAGAGAACAAGTGGCATGTGTGTGTATAATGATTAATGTGACAAGATAAATGAATTGTGCCCATAAGACACTGCCACCCTAGATTGCTTGGAGCTATACTATAGTAGTGCCCCTATGGGAAAGCTCAAACATGTTACATGATACCCGATGCAAGGGTCTTGTAAAATCCTGGAGGTGGACAAGTTCCACTAGTAATGGTGGGGAGGGCTTCCCCCGGTTTCTGCAGGAATAGAGACTTGATCACTTTGCTTGGTGATTAAGAATGTGAAATTGTACGTGTAAGTGTTCCATGACCTTCTAGTGGTGGTTTGGGTTGTGTATTGGCAACGTGTAAAAATGAACATGTGTAAAATGTGTAAAATAACATGTGAACGTGGCACAAGGTGTGTGCAAGTGATATGTGAATGTGGCACATGTTATGTGCAAAGTGACGTGATAATGTGAAAGTAAGCTCATGTGAAAACCAAAGTAAAAATGCATATATTCGTGTCCTCCGCGTGCTAATGTGATTTATATTAATTGTGACTTCATGTTTAGTAACACATGCAATTGTATGTTATCATATTCATGAATTAGAATTACTTGATGTGCATGTGCTTATTATCATGTTGTGATTTAATTAATAGCCATGTGTTAGTGTTATGTGAAAGAAAAATATGAAATCATGTGATTGTATGATTGTGCTTATGTTAATGATAGTATGTTATTAGTATCCATGTTTAGATTTATTATTTCACATGTGTTAGTATAGTTTTACTAAATAAATTCCATGTTTATTATCCATGTTTTAGAATGAGCATGTGATAATAGTGTTAAATTGTTAGAAAGCATGTGCGATAAGTATATGGTTTGAAGTTTAAGTTACTTGCTGAGTCTATTGTGTAGATTCACCCTTGCTAAACATTTCAGGAGATTTAGTAGCTGAGAACTTGGCAAGATCCGAAGAGGAGCGCGAAGGATAGATTGGAGATTGTAATTCCTTTACTAGTATGTGATGAAATTTGTAATTTGAACTTTGGTGATGTAATTAGACCTGGCTACATGTTAATGTTTATTATGTTATGTCATTTCTTTCTTGGACTATATAGACTGTGGAATGTGGTTGATAAAGTTGATGGAATAAGAGTTTATTTAAATTCCGCTGTTATATTCCCTTCTATTTGTGTATATCTCAACCCATTTGTCTATCGTTGGGGTTATCTTCCCTGTAACGGCTTGCTCTCATCCGATGTGGGTTGGTATAATCGTACCGGGTGGTAGTGGGTCGTTACATAGAGTATCCAAATTATGTTTTCAAACTGCATAAAGCTCTATATGGTTTAAAACAAGCACCTAGAGCATGGTATGAAAGACTTAGTGCATTCTTATTGAATCATGATTTTACTAGAGAACAGGTAGATAGCACACTATTTATCAAGTCAAAAGTCATAAATGTATTACTTGTGTAAATTTATGTATATGATATTATATTTGGATCTACTGATGAATCCTTGTGCAAGTATTTTGAAAAGCTTATGCAGGGAGAATTTGAGATGAGCATGATGGGAGAGCTCAACTACTTTCTTGGATTTCAAATCAAGCTAGGAAAAGAAGGTACACGTATTTGTCAAGCAAAATACATCAAAGAATTTCTGAAGAAATTTGGATTCGACAATGCTAAACCACTGTCCACTCCAATGAGCACATCCACCAGGTTAGACAGTGATAAAGAAGGTAAGAAAGTTGATCAAAAACTTTATAGAGGTATGATAGGATCATTGCTCTACTTGACAACTAGTAGATCGGATATCTTATTTAGTGTATGTATGTGTGCTGGATATCAGTCTGATCCTAAAGAATCCTATCTGATATCTGTTAAAAGGATTTTTAGATATTTAGCTAAAATGCATGACCTAGGTTTATGGTATCCAAAATCATGTGAAATTAACTTAGTAGGATATTCTGATGCTGACTATGCTGGATGCAAGGTAGATAGAAAAAGCACCAGTGGTGGTTGTCAATTTCTTGCAGGACGTTTGATTTCATGGTCTTCAAAGAAGTAAAATTCAGTAGCACTATCAACAGCTGAAGCTGAATATGTAGCTGCTGGGAGCTGTTGCACTCAACTCCTATGGATAAAACAACAGCTTGAAGACTATGGACTGCACATCAAGACCATCCCATTGCTGTGTGACAACACTAGTGCAATCAATCTCACAAAAAATCCAGTTCAGCACTCCAGAACAAAACACATAGAGGTCAGATATCATTTTATTAGAGATCATGTAGCTAATGGTAACATTAATATCTCCTTTGTAGACACTTCAAATCAGTTAGTAGATATCTTTACAAAAGCCTTACCTGAAGAGAGATTTACATCTCTTAGAAGAGAATTAAGCATGTGTAATTTGTAATAGATATGTCTATATGTAAGTGAAATATTAAAATTTCAGAATAATGCTTATCCTTCCCACTGGAATTAAGTAAATCTCTTATTTCTTGCGTCATAAAGTCGCCATGTGATTTTAGAATAAATTCTTTATTATTTGCATTATCTTCTCCTCTTTTGTCGTTACCCGCATTTACTGCTCTGTCATTTCAAAAAGTGACTTTATTACCTGTCGTTAAATCCGTAATCCATGCCGCATCGATTTCCTCTCTCTCTATTATCTCTTTTGACTTGCCTGGAGCGATAAACCCTATCGATTCCAGAATCCTTTCTGTGCGATTTCGAAGGATCTTTCTGTTCCCACTCAAATTTCTTGAGGGGTTCTGTTCCTTCCTTCCCGACGATCCTCCAGAAACTCTCCTTGTTCAATCCATGGCTGCTTCTGGGAGTTCCGGCAGCGTAGGAGGCTACAACGTCGCCTTCCTCTCGACGGAGCAACATGAACGATTCACAGCTGTCAAGATCAAGTTGTGTGGTAACAAGGCAGTGGATATTGCAGATTTAGAGAAGAATGGGATGCACAGTATTATAGAAGCTGTCGAAAGGATGAAGTGGACGAAGATGGTGACTGTTTCTGAAGCTAGCTATCCAGACCTAGCCAAGGCATTCTTCACATGCCTGAAGACAGAAAAAGATGGGTCCCTCTCCTCCTCAGTTAAAGGTACCCCCATTCATATCACCTATGATCTATTGGAGAGGCTATTTGGTGTGTCTACAGTCGGTCGCAGTGGGGTAGACACTGTTGTGAAGGGTTGCGGAATTCCCAATATGGTAATCTAGAAGGGGGGTTGAATAGATTACTGCCTCTTAAAAACTATTATCACGTTCTTTTTCTTAAAGCACAGATTATCAAGACAGTATCAAGATCTAAACTATGTGTAGATGATGTAGAAACCTATCTAGTGTGTGAATATGCAACGTGTCTATCAAACATCTATCGTAGAAATGATCAAACCACGAGACACGCAGATTTACGTGGTTCGGAGTACACAACAGTGTATCCTACGTCCACGGCACACACACACACACAGAGTAAACTGCTTATGAGCGAGTTCAGTGACTACAACTCACACACACACGTGTTTTCTGATGTGCACCCACGATCAGAACAACACACACACGTGATCTCAAGCACAAGAGACGCTTGAATCACACAAACACACACACAGTTGATGAGAATTATGAAACAGGAAGAGTTCAGAGTGTAGGAGTAAATCCTAATGTGGAACTCTTCTGAGAACGCCTGGATGGAGTTCAAACTTCGACTTGAGTGCTCTGGACTGATGGAGAAGGTTGAATCCACGACGATCTATCTTCAGTACTGCAGGATCAACTGATCTTTCGGTCTCTGCACTGCAGACTTGAAGCAGAGCAGCAACAACTTCTTTTCTCTTGGACTTGGCTTTAGGGTTTTTGGTTGTGGCTGCTTCTGTACGAGATTCTCTTCAAAAGGATGCTTATATAGTTGTGTTTTCATGTGGAGAGTCGTGGGACTTGAAAACACAATCTTGGATATGAAGGAAGGTTTCCGTATTTGAAGATCCTCTGCGTCTGTCGACAGGTTCTGAGTATCTGTCGACAGATTGCAACAGATTTGCAACAGACAGACTTCAGGTTGCTCTGGTCTGTGGCATCTGTCGACAGGCGATATCCATCTGTCGACAGGCAGAGACAGTTTTGCCAAAACACAGAACTCTGGCATTTCTGTCTGCGACATCTGTCGACAGGTCTCTGAGAATCTGTCGACAGGTGCTCTCAGTACTCTTTAGTCTGATCACAACTGCGGCATCTGTCGACATATGCCTTTGGGTCTGTCGACAGGTACATGTATACTCTGTGATTGTGATCATTTTCTCATGATTTGAGAAGGCTTGGTTATATGCATTTGTACCTGCATGATAAAACATGTATAGTTAGGTATAATGTAGACATAGATAACCAAATAGTGTATCATCTTAATTGACATGTATGAAACCTCAATTCAACTCATTCATCATTAAAAACATTGTTTGACTTTCATTTATCACTTAGAGTGTGAATTCACTTAGTTTCCAGAATATGAACCCAACATGTTGATATTCATGCTAAGGGGTTAGGAATTATCGGAACAGAGTACAGATTGAAAGATGGAAAAATAGATATCAACCAGCTGCATGCGTTCAATAGAATTCTTCATTTCATAGTCTGCCAGATATTAGTGCCTAGTAGTGCCACTTTCTCAACATGTCCAAAAGGTGACTCCGATATGATGTTTTGGGCCATCTAGAAGTAGGATATCAATATGGCTCATATTATAATTGAGAGAATGAAATTTGCTGCAGAGAATCATATGGGACAAAAAGAATAAATTGAATGTATCACTTCCTTATGCCCATTTGCTGACCAAGATTTTGAAGCATTATGGCATTGATCTGAAGGGGGAAGTGATGAAGAAGATGGGCCAGCCTATTAGGTCCAAAAATTTAAAGAAAAGTGGTTTCTCTCTAGTGGAAAATGTTTGGTCCAAGATCTCTATGGCAGAAGGAGAGGCAATCATTGGTGGAGCTCCTGAAATTCCAATTGTCCAAGAAGAAGAAGTAGAAGTCAGGGTTGAAGAAACTATTACTGCTGCAAGAAGGATAGAGGAAATAGCTCCTGAGCATATTGAGCCCGTTGGGCAGTCATCTGGAGTTGAGACCCCCTCAACAGTCATTGCATATGCTATTGAAGAATCTTTGGCGACTGTTGGTCATATTGAGGGGGAGCAGGAAGAGACTCATGAAGAAATCATCCAAAATATTCCTGCTGAAGATGTTAATATGGAAGAAAGTCAGGACACAGTTTTTCCAGAAGTTGTAGCTCCAGGCCACAGTGAAGACTTGCAAATGGAAGATGCTCCATTTTAAGGGGAGCCTGAAAATGTTCTAATGGAGGAAGCTCCAGCTCAGGGGGAGCATGATCTTCAGGGGGAACCCACAGTCAGTGCCCCTACTGATAAATATCAAGAAGGTCTAGTGGAGAGCACTTCTGATGGTGATGATAGTTATCATGTGGAGCCTGTTGCAGGCTCAGCAGTTAAAGGTAAGGGTATTGCCACAGAAATTCCATTGCTAACCAGGAAGGCACACCGAAGAACCAAGAAGAAGAAGATTCTTGTGCACCTGAAGCCTATAATTGAAAGATTAAATGCACAAGGGGAGATCTTATGCTCTGTACAGTCTGACATTTCTTCTATTTTTATTAGTCAGAGCACTGGAGTAAAGGAAATTGGAGTAGTGAAAAACGAGCTCCAGGAAATGAGAGGTGAGCTGGGAAGCTTGAAGCAATTAGTAACAAATCTATCTGACTTTGTGAGGGTGCATTTATCCTCTCTTGCCCCTCTTGCTCCCACTCAACCAGTATCAGAAGAGCCTACTGTTGGGCCATAAAGGCCAATTTTTGAGGAGTCAGGGCCAATTTTTGAGGAGTCAGGGCCATCAGGGCCAGTTGTTGAAGAAGTTATCCGGTCAACAGGGCCAGTTGAAGAGAAATCAGGGCCACCAAGGCCATCAGTTGGAGAGTCAGAGTCATCAGAACCAGTGGAGTCAGAGGCACAACAATCCAGATCTTAAGAACCTGTAGAAGCTGTTGTTGTGCCCCTAGAGCCTCTTGCTTCTTCTCCTCTTCAAACTCCAGCCCCTCCTTCTCCTCCTTCCTCTTCCACTACCCCTCCAGCACCTAAAACCTTCAAGCAACCCCTTCCTAGACACACTTCTTCCACTACCTTCTCTACTACTATTGCTCCTCCTTCCATATTATAGGATCCTCCAGCATCATCTTTTTCTGTTGGTCCATCATCTTTTGGACCATCAGCACCACCTCCTCCTACTTCTTTCTCTTCTCTTCATCCACCTACTCCTCCCTCCTTCATCACTCTCATTCCTGAGAGTGCTTGTGTACAAGACCATATTATTCAGAACATCAAAGATGAGTTTGAAGAAGCAATTCTTCGCTCAGTCCTAACCGTTGGCACTCATGTTCATAGGACTGACTCTTCTTATGACACCCCGAATTTATATTCTTTTATATGATGAGAGGATATTCACTTGTTGTGTGCATAGCATGTGTAATTCGTTGTGCCTACTATAAGTATCATACTTCTCTTGAGCATATGCATGTTATATATATATATATATATATATATATATATATATATATATATATATATATATGATAATTGATGCGGAAATGAGCAATTAGCTAAATAGAGGTGTATTATGAATACCAAGAATCTCCGACTTAGGATACTTGGATAATACTATGCATGTGCTATCTAAATGTTGAAGAATATCCTATACTACTTATTTCATGGAACTTTGTGTGAGAGCGTATGAAGTGCATATGTGTAGGTACGTATGTATATTATCTTATGTGTGTGATGATTGTATACCTAAGTCTACATACATAACACCTTGGTATACTTATGTATGCATGTGTATGTTTGGTTGTAAACGTTGTTCATTTGCATGGTGTAGTTAATGTGTACATTGTACTTCGTACATTGCATGTACATATAGAGTTCAAGCATGGTAGGTGTATTTAGTAGTGTATATTGAGATTCTATACTCCTCATGAATAACATGCATGTATTTTTATGATATTTATGTGAGAATAGGCAATTGGCTAAATTATGCATATTGTGCATATTAAGGAATCCCATGCATATAGTACTTAAGCAATGTTAGGTAAAGTTGTGCAAGTTAATCTAATTACCGGTGCGCATGTTGTATCTATCTATTTCAAGCATAATGTACATAAGTATGCTACACCCGTGTGTGTATACTATATATATATTATACGTCGAATCAAGTGTACGCATGCAAGGACTATTTTGTTGAATATATTATTCCTGGCTAACTTAAGTCATATTGCCTCCTAATGATTGTGAAGCCTCGCAATTCTTGTCATTTTATTTTGCCGCGTGATTGAGTCACGCTTATGTAAAACCTCATGTACGCATAGGTAGATATCTACGTACATCTTATCTTAGTGTACTTATGTATGCCCAGGTATAAATGTTATGGATTGCACGGTGTAGTAATATACATGTTATACCTTATACATTGTATGTATATACGTAGTGTAAACACAGTTCTTTGTGTGTTGAGTCATGTTGTGTGTATATATATGTATATATAAATATACATTGTATGCGTATGAAGATATTCATGTACGTGTTATTATCTTGATGTGCCTATGTATGTATGCGTAGGGTTAGTAGTAAATATTGGATGTTTACATGGTGTAGTGGTGTATACACTATACTACATAGGTCTCATGTGCATATATGTGTGGATTAAGTATGGTTCTGCATGATTTTAAGTTCTGGCGGGAGGGCCAACTGGCGTCAACATGGGTGGATGCCCATGCGATGTCGGCGTCCATATCGATGGACGCCAAGCCTTAAGTAGCCGTCCAGAGATGTGGACGTTTACTTCTCTGGTTTTCTGTGCGCAGCAGGCCTAGGAATTCCGGGATGGTCTTCCTCCCTAGTTGGGGGAGACGTTTCTTCAACGTCCCATCCATCAGCCCTGCGTAATACCTCCACCCTCACCCTTTAAACAGCCCACTCTTGCAACCTGAAGGGCCCCCTTGACCCTTTGAAAAGGAAAACCCTAGCTATGGGAGAACAAGAGAAGACCTAGAGTTGGTGACCCTTGATCCGTCGACTGGAGGTGCAAACCAAGGAGCTACAACATCTAGAGGATAGCCAATATATCCAAGAAGAGATCCCAGCTCCGAGGTGCCATCTACATCGACAGGAGAAGAGGATCGAAGGAGTTTCTGAACACCTTTTTGGCAAGGCCGAGAAGAGCTTCATCAACATATTCCGATCTTTGTAGAATTTTTAGAAAGGCAAGTAAACCTAGATCTTAATCCTATACATGTTCCCTTGAGTCTTAGTATTTTTATGGATTTTTCCTCGAGTCCTGGAACCCCACATTCACCAAATCCCTGGAGCTCGGTCTGTGTCTTGCACAGACAGGAACTTGGCGTTAATGCCTTGACGCCAAGATCTCCAGTGGGCGTCCAGCGATCGTGCCGTCAAACTCCGTGAACGGCCAGACACTGCCGCCAAGTTCTTCAGTGCAGAACAGTAAACTGTTCTGCCTTAAGTAATTAATTTCCGGACTGTTGACGCATAAGGATATAGTGTAATTTTTATATGTTGTATAAAATAGCTAATGTGATGTGTGTGGAAATTTCTGTGACTTTCTGTAGATGGCATAAATTATTAGTTATTGAAATACATGTTGGGAAAAATGGATTATGCATGTTCACCTACTGTCTACATGATTCCTGAAGAATTAAATGCCCTAGATTTTTCTATACCATGTGTATATGTATCAGTCCATGCCTTGAAATTTTGAGAATTTTTTCATGACTGTGGGATTTACTGTAATTTCTGTTTTGGAAATAGAAGACATGCATAGGATTGGTAAAAATTCACAGTAAATTGTGTGTTGTGCAATAATTCCCGGAAAAATTCCTGTGATGATGAGCATGTTAGGTTCAGAGCCATGAACTGTCAAACTAGATATCCATGTTATATTCCATGTTAAATCAAATTATGAACGACGTGAGATTTCATGTTTTAATTCTTGTAAATGTGATAGGATTCAGAAAAATATGTAAATTTGCATGTGCGATTATAAATGTGAAATCTGTCTGTGGTTAAAATCTCAAGTTATTTGGATAACTGTAAAGCATATTACGGAATTTTCATGTGAAAACATGTGATAATTACATGCTATCATGAATATGATTTGATGACGTGTTTGCCAATCTGATTATGTGAAATACTGAATGTTTGATTTCTGATAACAGTAGTATCATGTTGGGGTGAATTGAGACATGTGGAAATTATGGATGTAACATATAAATGATTCAACAGAATAAGTAAAACATGTGAATAATGTGTGAAAATGCGATAAAGTGAATATAATGTGTAATAATTGGGCCAAAATGACACTGCTACCCTAGGGGCCTCGAGAGCGGTACATAGAAAAGTCCCTATGGAAAGCTCTATGTGTGAAAAGTTCGTCCTAAAGGCATTAGGGAAATCCTGGAGGTGGACAAGTACCACTGGATAGGGTGGAGAGGGCTTCTCCCGGTCTGCGCAGTTACCAAGATTCACCACTGTATTGCCTAGGTGGTGGGTATGTGATTATGAGTTGTGTTATGTGTTTTGCGTTGTGAAAAGAGTTATGAGAATGAGATATTTGTTAGTGTCCTCTACTGGTAGTTAGGACTATGTGTCATGACAATTTGTTTAAGCAATGAAATATGAGTAAAGTGTAAAGTGATATGTGTTCATGGCACAAGGTATGTGCAAGATGCGTGTAAATGTGGCACAAGGTATGTGCAAGATATGTGTAAATGCGGCACATGTATGTGCAAAAGTGAAATGATAAGAAGTATGAGATGTGAGGGAGAGTTAATGCAAATGAGAAGTTGTGCAAACATGTGAAACCAATGTGTTAGATTGTGGAAATTGTGATCTATGAAATGTTAATGTGAAATAATGTTATGACAGCAACCTTAAAATGTATGAAGTGGTAGTGTGCTTGCATGTGAAAACTAGTTTACTAGCATGCCATGGTTATGTTTTTCCATATGTTAGTATCTCAATCGAAATGCCATGCTTAGTATCATATCATGTAATCTAACATTCATCATGTAATGGTGTATGTGAGTAAACTTAGACAACCATGATTATTTATGCAACACAAACTATGAACATGTAGGCTTATCTAAGGGATAAGATAATATGTGAATAATTATAGATCCATGTAATTGAATGAAATGCATACAAGGACCAAATAAAGTGTGATTATGAACATGGTAAATGCATGAATAATATTTGGATTCCATGCTAGTTGAAAGGCTAAATTAGTATAAAAGCTTCATACTTAAGTGCTTATTGATTGCTAAATGGTTTCTCCATGTTTTAATTTCCAAGTCATGCTATAGAATGTGAAGCTATGTACATGTGATTTTATTACGTCAAAACAGCAAGTAAATTGTATAAATAAATACGAAAGGGGCATGTGAAAAGAAAGTAGTCACCGTGCTAACTTGTCCTTCTTCCTTATGCTAATTTTTATGCTTTAGTGGTAGATATATCTATGGTATGAAACAATGTGTGGACGAACCATACTACATGTTAGGTGTATGAAATATGTACATGTGTATGATGTGATGCTCATGATTTAGAATATAACTATGATAGACTAAAGCATGCTCATGTGAATATAATACGTATTGCTAGTTAGGAGTAAGGACTATGAGTACTTTCGTGATTTGATGATAGTGTGTATCTCTTTAATGTTAATGCCTTATTGTGAGTGTGATATGTTTAAGTTAAGTCTTTGGTTTGCTTGCTGAGTCTTTGGACTCACCCTTGCTTCGGCGTACAGGTTGACAGGTATTATGCACTAGAAGGAAGCTTGGTGAGGATCGCCAATCAGAAGACTGTTTTGTGGTGCTGCGACTAGTTGTACTTTTCTTTTTCTTATAGTATGAAAAGAATTATTATATGGACAACATTTGGACAATGTAGTTCTTTTATCTTGTATTAATGTGGACATTGTCTTTTTATTTCGCTATTTAGATTGTGGAATGTGTGTTGGTGATGGGTTAAAAGTTGAGATATTTATTTTATTCCGCTGTACTCTATTGCTATCCAAGTACATATCAACCTATCGACTAGTGTTGGGTACATGTCCCACTGTGACGACGCCCTTTATACCGATGGGGATTGGTATAATCGTACCGGTATGAAGAGGGTCGTTACACTTCTAGTCCTGCTCCTAAGAAGAGGAAAGTCTCCAAGGACCTTGCTCTCTCTTCTGCACCTAAATTTCCTCCTCTTTAGTTCTCTCTTTCTATTGAAAATAGAAGGAGATCCCTATATTGTGAATTCCTACAGAAATGTACACTTCATGTTCTTTTTGGCCTTCCTCACCTCAACCTCACAGAACACCTCACCATTGTTCTTCCTCTTTCTCCTCTATATAAAGCTGATCAGTCCAAAATCTTTTCCATGGCTGAGTCCAAGACTGAAGACCAGTGGTCTCAGGGCCATCAATCTCTCTACAAGAAGTATCTGCTTGCCAAATCTGACAGATTTCCTCCCAGGGATCACCCACTGACTCTATCTAAGTGGTTTGTCATCCACCACAAGAATACCTGGGGTCCATTCATTCAGAAGAAAATCAAGTAGATCAGGCATTACCAGATGTTCAATGATTATCGCTTTCTTTATAAAATGCCAGAAGTTCAGCTTGGGCAATTTAGGGCAGCTATTGCAGAATTCAGGACTGAAAATCCTGTCAACACTGCCATTCAAGTAGATTTTGCTACCTTGCAAATCCCGAACATTGTTTTCCTCTCTAAGCTTCACTCCTTGGTCATGGATTCATTAGTTGGCCCAATTATTTTTGAGAAATTTGCTAGGGTGATGGGCAGAATCACTGTTCAGCATGGTGCTCCTGTTGCCTTCCGTAGGTTCTTATTTAGAGAGTATCATAGGGTCTTCATTAAGTCTGATGTGTTTACTCCACTGCTATCTGAATATGAAAGGCATTTTCCTTCTGATTGGATGAAGCACTATCACCATTCTGCTCAGCAGTTGGACCAGACCAACCTTTCCTTGGCCAGCTCAGGAAAACCCACTTTATCTGCTGAACAGTTCTTGGATCTGAACTCCATTCACCTCGTTCAGGATCCTCTTGCTGCTTGGGTTGAGAGGTACAAGGTTTATGTACCTTTGAAAAATGAACTATGTCAGCTCAAGATCTTCTATCTTATATCCCTTGATCAGTTTTTGCAGCATGCCAGCTTTGGTTCTATCAGTCATTTCCGGACCTCCCTTGGCAAGGAAGAGTATGCCAACTTCATTGAAGCTCACAAGCAGCTCCACCTCCAGAGAATGGTTCCTGATATGGGGCCCTCTTACAACATCAGTTGGGGAGCTTTTAAGTATCACTTTGAAGAGCAGGAACTCCAGGCTTGGCCCATAATCACTCGCCATGCCTCTCTCTTGTCACCTGCCTTCTACATTTCTCAACCCCATTGATTAATAGAATATCTTCTCTTGGCTCCCATTTCTGTTTGTTCTCTATCTTCTTTCTTCGAAGACTTTGTTTCTTTTTGCTTAATGACAAAAAGTGGGAGAACATACATATTCTGAAATACATACTTAAATTTTTGTCAAAATTTATTTCATTTTTTTACATCTATATATCTTTATATTTTGTCATCACCAAAAAGGGGGAGATTCATGATCAGTCCATCTCCATATAACATTATTTATTATATGCAATTTTTTGGTGATTAACAAAACCTTAATAAATATTTACTAACAATCTTTTCTGAAACTTATCCACAAGAAATAAGTCAAGCTAAATCTGTAAGTTATTCTCACACTTTATCATTTAAAGTTCGGAGCATGTATTTCTTCTAAGTACACATCGACTCCCTTAATAAACAATGATTTCTATCGCTACAACGATTTCATAAGTAAAACAACGATTTTTATCGCTACAACGATTTCATAAGTAAAACAACAATTTCTATCGCTACAACAATTTCATAAGTAAAACAACAATTTCTATCGCTACAAAGATTTCATAAGTAAAACAACGATTTCCATCGCTACAATGATTTCATAAGTAAAACAACGATTTCCATCGCTACAACGATTTCGGTCTCATATCGATTTCGGTTTACTTAAACAACGACTCGATCGCAACAATGATTTGCCTTTACTTAAACAACGATTCGATCGCAACAACAATTTGCCTTTACTTAAACAACAATTTGATCGAAACAATGATTACAGTTCACTTAAAGAACGATTTGGTTGCAAACAACAATTTCAATTCACTTAAAGAACGATTTGATCACAAACAACGATTTGCTTTGACTTAAAGAACGATTTAGTCACAACAACAATTTGCTCTCAGTGAAACAACGATTTCAAGATTGATTTCACTTAAACAACAACTTCTTGTTTGAATATCGATTTCACGTCATTAATACATAGAATATGTTCACATCAACTTGATACAACATAGATTACGTCTCTATATATTCTATTTCATCGATTTGACGTGAGCATCATCTCTCTCTTTACTGAATGTCTTTTGAGCATCATATTTATACTTATAAAGGTTAGGCCACCTTTGAATAAGTCTTCTGAGCAAAATGTCACTCCACATAATCTTTAAATATTCTTATAATTTCAAATCTCTGTGGATTTCTGAAGGCTTCCTGCGCATCATACTGTATCCTGTGTGACTTCTATTATTCATCCAATATAATATATCTTTGCTTACATCACAGTATCACATAAAGTCTTACCGTATATGTTGATAGAACAACATTTCCTTTCTTGTATATCTCCATACTGCACGCTACTAATGTTGACTAACAGTCTAGATAAAAAGAAGTTGTCAGCATTTATTGTATGCAGGACTTTTGTAGTAAAGCATGTCAAAGATGAACCTGTTAACCTGTCAAGAGGATGGAATATTTAGTCAATCTTTCCTTGAAGATGTAAGGGTCAATTCTAGCATTAATGGCTGTAGGCTCACCTACTCTATGCTTCAACCATTCTATCTAACGTGCATGAAGACTGTGAGGCAACAGATACTTCAACGGACATTGCAACGGTCAAAATACTTCATGAAGATAAATACAAGACTGAGACTCCATGAAGAATTGTTCGATCACTCATTTTTCAAAAAGACGAAAAGCCTGAGTTGTTTGAAGAACAAGAGCCTGCTCATCCATTCTAGATTTTCAGAGCTCTTAGCTCTCAGTGTAAACATTGCATTGCTTTCGAGAGCTAGCATAGATCTGAGAGAGAGTTCATTTAGATTATTCTTTCTGTCTCTCGATGTTCGCCTCAGATCAAGCATTGTCTTTAAGCTTGGTCTTGGGGCCCTCCTCAAAACTCTTTTTTTGTGTGCTTTCCTCTTCGTGTTTGAAGAGAAGACCTGGTGTATCAGGTGGTGTGTTCCTCTTCTGGTAGAGAAGAGAAGGCCAGCTACTGCTGGATGTGTAAGTGTCCTTAAGGGGGACGGTACCCTTGGTTAGTGGAATCCCAAGTTGTTGCTTGGGGACTGGACGTAGGACTCCTTAGGATATGAGATCTGAATTAGGATAAAAATCCTCTGTTGTCTGTGTGTTTGCTTATGTGTTCTATTTTACACTAACACTAACTATCGAATTGAGTGTCTTCTATCTACTGTTTTATTTACAAGTTTTATTCCAAAAGGTTTTTTAGCAATCCATTCACCCCCCGTCTGGGCTTGCTACCTGAGCAACATCTTACAGGTCAAGAAGCCAACCTCCTGGTACAAACCCTAGTGAGGTTCTGCTAGACTTAAACCCTTAGCTAGGTTCTACACTGTATACAGTCCTACAGCTGGACATAAATCTTTCTTAGGAAAGGAAGAACAAAGCTGAGATTTTTACAAGAATGGACTCTAACCTAGAAACTCTCAGCAACGGACTCTCCCCTAGAATTACAATGACCACAGAGAGAGAGAGAGAGAGAGTGAAGAGAGGAGAAGGAGCTTGAAGCTTGAAGGCTTCAGACGCTTGAGCACTTCTTCTTGGGCTCGGGCTCTTTTTCTCTTTTCCTTTGATTGTATCTGGAGTTCAGGTTCTTCACTAGATGTACACTCTTTTAATGTTCTTCGGGAAAGCTCATTTTTTTTTCTTTTGCCTTGCTTCATCCTTTTATTCGAGCAGACTTGAACAAATTTGTTGGAGTTCTAGCCGTTGCTCATCTTCTCTTTTTCTGACATTTTGTGGTCTACGAGGTCTGCAAGTATAGAAGAAAGTGTTTAGATCAAAGAGTGTTTCTATCAAAAAGGCTCATACCTCTATGTTTCCTGCTTTTACCCAGAAGTGGTAGGTAAGCCCCTTTTTGTCTGACAGGAAAGAAGAGATCTAGAGAGATAAAAAAGATCTTATGTTAGAAAGATAGAAGATTACGCAAATGAAATATATTTAACTTTTCACTAGATGCCAATAACATTTTGAAATATAAAGGAAATCGATGTTTAAGTTGAAATCTATGTTTGAACATAATCCATGTTCTAATGAAATCCATGTTTAAGTGAAATCTATGTTTGAACAGAATCTATGTTTAAGTGAAATCCATGTTTTCAAGGGAATCAATGTTTAAGGGAAATCCATGTTTTCAAGGGAATCGATGTTTAAGTGAAATCCATGTTTTTTCAAGGGAATCGATGTTTAAGTGAAAACCATGTTTTTTCAAGGGAATCAATGTTTAAGTGAAATCCATATTTTCAAGGGAATCGATGTTTAAGTGAAATCCATGTTTTCAAGGGAATCGATGTTTTCAACAGAATCGATGTGGCACTTTGTGAACTGAAATCGATGTATGTTGAATAGACATCGATTTAGCTTTTCAATGCAAATCATACAACGATAGTACCATAATATTATATTTATTAGGAAAACATAATATTAAATATATTTAATAATATTTAATTAATCATAAGTTTTGTTATCATCAAAATATAAGGGTAAAATATAAGAGTGGTTCAACAATCTCCCCCTTTTTGGTGATGACAAAACTTATTTGAATTTTCTGACAAAAATACTTAAAGTATAGAAAATACAGAAAATTCACAGATAATGCATACTATGCATACTCTCCCTCTTTTTGTCACTAATCAAAAAGGAAGGATCTCACCATGCATTCTCTCCCCCTTTTTGTGAAAATTTTTACCATTGAGGGGTTCAACAATGATTGACATTAATGAATAACTCCCCCTTAGTCTGTGCTCCCCCTGAATGAGAGGCTCCACCTGAATGAGACATGCAAACAGTTGTTAGTAGTACTATAAATTAAAAACAATTTGTAACTACTCCCTCTTCAGATATGAGTTAGATGAAGAGCTGACAGTCACCAATGCCTTGAGCATCCTTGATCCTGATGCTCCAAGGCTATCCTGCAAATAAACTACTCAGAAGTAGGTACCCAAATCTTTTTGGGTCCTTGATGGTTAGATGCATGAAAATATCATTTCGAAATCCATACTAGGTGCCTTGTTGTGCAGGTGTTTACTGTGTGTCCTAATTTATTGCAATGAGAGCAGAAATGAATATAATTTGTTTTGCAATTCTTATTGTCTTTGTATTGTCTATTTAGAACATAATTTTTAGAAACCTTTTTCTTTTGATAAAACTTGTTTATTACAGGCGCCGTTTTCTAAGGCATCTTGATTTCTTTTACAAATTTTGGTAATGGATATTTTTCAGGAATTATGACTCGTTTTCCTTTTTCAAGAGGTTTGTACCCAAGACCTTGTTCATTATTTTCAGATTTTGACCCTTTTAAGCATAGGGCTAAAGATATTTTTCCTTTACTTAATTTTCTAACTGATTCTTTTAAATAAAGATTTTTTTCAGTTAGAGTTTTTAATTTTTCTTCTAACTCTGATTTTTCATTGTTTTTTCTTTTTAATTCTTCATTCAAGAGATAATTATTATCTTTACTTTCCTTTAATTATTTTTCTAATTATTCCATTTTGGATTTAAGATCAGAATTGGTGTTATCTAAGCAAGTGATGTTATTTTTCAGATTTTTTAATTCTTTTACAACACCTTTATGTTTTTCATATAGTTTATTAAAGACTTCTTCTAAGTCTTCAGACTCTGACCCTGAATCAGTACAAGAACCAAAAGATGTGTCAGGATATACCTCATCTAGTCCTACCATGAGGGTTAGACTTACCTGCTCTTTTTCAGAATCTGAGCTTGATGATTCTGAAGTTGTGGCTTCTTCATTGTCCCATGCAGCCGCCATGGCTTTTCTTTTGAATTTCTTGTGTTGCTTCTTTGATTTTTCTAGTTGATCAGTCTTCTTGAGTTTAGGACAGTCTGGTCTTAGATGTCCAGGTTTTCTGCATTCATAGCAGACTGGTTCTTTTTCCTTTTTCTCTTTCTTTTGAATTCTTCTTGATCCATTTTTCTTCTTCTTGAGAATTTTCTAAAGTTTGGATAGGACATCATCCACATCGCTGTCTTCAGAACCTGCATTTTTTGAACGAGAAGAAGAAGAAGAAGAGGTGGAAGGAGCAGCTGCAACTTTAAGAGCATTAGTGAGTTTTTTCTTGGAAGAGCTTTCAGATAGTCGTTCCATATTGATTTCATGTGCCATGTGAGAGCCAATTAATTTATCAATGGAAAACTTGGTTAGATCATGGGCTTCTTCAATAGCTGTAACCTTAGGGGTCCATGAAATAGTTAAAGACCTAAGTATCTTTCTGACAGTTTCCTCATCAGAAAGATTTTTACCAAGAGAACTTAGACCAACTACTATGCTTGAAAATCTATTATACATCTGAGTGATATTTTCGTTTGGAAGCATTTTAAATTGCTCATATTGTGAGACAAGAATATCTATCCTAGTTTGTTTTACTTTATCTGTTCCCTCATAAATTACCTGTAGTTTATCCCACATTTCTTTTACAGATTTATATGTAGATACTCTACAAAATTCTCTTTTGGATAAAGCACAACATAAATAGTTCTTTGCTTTAAAGTTTAGAGATAATTTACTCTTATCAGCTGTTGTATTGGCAGTAGTACCTTCAATAGGAATAATAACAAAATCAACTACCTCTATTACCTGCCACAGATCAAAGTCTGTGCCTTGAATGAAGCATTCTATTTTCATTTTCCAGTATTGGTAATCCTCTCCATCAAAGAATGGAGGTCTGATGACTGATTGACCTTCAGCAAATCCTTGAGCTGCCATGGATCTTCTCTAAGATCATTGGATCTTCTTGACTAATCAGAGAACCTCGCCCTGATGCCACTTGTTGGCCCTTTTGGTACGGCAACAAGCTAACCTAGAGGGGGGTGAATAGGTTTTATGAAATCTGAAATAGAAACTTAAACATATAAAATTATCACTTGAAAGTTTGGTTAGTTGAGTGTGATAGAGAGTAGAAGTACGGAAGCAAATAAATAATCACACAAAGAACACGAGGAATTTATCTTGGTTCGGCCCTTCCCACATGGAAGTCCTACGTCCAATCCCCAAGCAATCTCTTGGGATTTTACTAACCAAGGGTACAGTCCTCCGCAAGGACAATACAACACCCAGTACCCCAGCTGGTCTTCTTCTCTTTCCCGGGCAAGAAGGCAGCCCATTTCTCTTACATGTCAAGAAGCCAACCTCCTGGTACAAAGCCCAGTGTGGTTCTGCTAGACTTAAACCCCTAGCTAGGTTCTACACTGTATACAGTCCTACAGCTGGACATAAATCTTTCTTAGAAAAGAAAGAACAAAGCTGAGAGTTTTACAAGAATGGACTCTAACCCAGAAACTCTCAGCAACAGACTCTCCCCTAGAATTACAATGACCACAGAAAGAGAGTGAAGAGAGGAGAAGGTGCTTGAAGCTTGAAGGCTTCAGACGCTTGAGCACTTCTTCTTGGGCTCGGGCTCTTTCTCTCTTTTCCTTTGAGTGTATCTGGAGTTCAGGTTCTTCACTGGATGTACACTCTTTTAATGTTCTTTGTAAAAGCTCTTTTTTTTTTCTTTTGCCTTGCTTCATCCTTTTATTCGATCAGACTTGAACAAATCCATTGGAGTTCTAGCCATTGCTCGTCTTCTCTTTTTCTGACATTTTGTAGTCTACGAGGTCTGCAAACATAGAAGAAAGTGTTTAGATCAAAGAGTATTTCTGTCAAAAAGGCTCATACCTCTATGTTTCTTGCTGTCACTCAGAAGTAGTAGGTAAGCCCCTTTTTGTCTGACAGGAAAGAAGAGATCTAGAGAGATAAAAAAGATCTTCTGTCAGAAAGATAGAAGATTACACAAATGAAATATATTTGACTTTTCACTAGATGCCAAAAATATTTTAAAATATAAAGGAAATCGATGTTTAATTTGAAATCTATATTTGAACAGAATCCATGTTCTAATGAAATCCATGTTTAAGTGAAATCTATGTTTGAACAGAATCCATGTTTAAGTGAATTCCATGTTTTCAAGGGAATCAATGTTTAAGTGAAATCTATGTTTTCAAGGGAATCGATGTTTAAGTGAAATCCATGTTTTCAAGGGAATCGATGTTTAAGTGAAATCCATATTTTTTCAAGGGAATCGATGTTTAAGTGAAATCCATATTTTCAAGGGAATCGATGTTTAAGTGAAATCCATGTTTTTCAAGGGAATCGATGTTTAAGTGAAATCCATGTTTTCAAGGGAATCGATGTTTTCAACAAAATCCATGTTTTCAACAGAATCGATGTGGCACTTTGTGAACTGAAATCGATGTATATTGAATAGACATCGATTTAGCTTTTCAGTACAAATCACACAGTGATAGTACCATAAATTTATATTTATTAGGAAAACATAATATTAAATATATTTAATAATATTTAATTAATCATAAGTTTTGTTATCACCAAAATACAAGGGTAAAATATAAGAGTGGTTCAACAGTATGTTGTCTAAAATACAAGATGGCCATAAATGTGCCGACGTACTTTTAGCAGGAGGTCGACGCACTAGCCATCCAATAAGCGAGTACTTCATCAATACACAGTCGCGTCGACGTAGGTTCTTGATGGTGTTGATGCGCCAGGTTCATCCTGTAAGCAAGTAATGGCTAAACACTCAGTCGTGCCGACACAACTCCAGTAGGAGGTCGATGCACTTGACCCATCCAGTAAGTTAGTTCGAAGGAAACAATAGCTGGGTCGACGTAGTGGATAAGATGCATCGACACACTTTAAGCAACCTTTACATAGAATCCATGGAGGACCTAGTACGTGTTGATGCACCTCTACTATGTGTCGACACACTCCTCATTCAGCGATAAACTCAAAGATCCAGTGGACCAAGGTCTGGGCACATGATCCAAAGATCAATCATTGAAGATTCTTTGGTACTACGATGAAGGCTCTAGAAGGATCCTTTGGTGGCAAAGATTCCCTCCTTTTCCAACCAATTAAGAATCTTGTGGGACCCACCTGAAGATTATGATATGTCACGATTGTGAGAGAAAAATATAGAGGGTATTCCTAGAGATTGGTGAGAGTGTGAAGCAGTAGAGCGAACAAGTGAGAGGGTGAGCATTCTAGAGAGAGTTCTTCCTAGAGAAGCGACGAGATGCAACTCTCTTGAGCCACTTCGATCTGGGGGAGAAACTGAAATTATCATTATTGTTGATGCTGACGCCATAGAACTTGCAAGGAAGTCAGGCTTGGGATGGTGTTCCCAAGGTTGACCTCCAACGCTCAAGTCAGAAATCTATCTGTAGAGGAGACTAAAAGGAATGAGTGTAGAGAGAGAAAGTAGGTGCACAAGTTGGATCAAGATCTCTACTGGGGATCTAGATCCTAGACCTTTGTTACCCATGGTCATGGGATTGCTTTTATAGGTAGAGACTTAGAGTTCAGTTGCGATTCCCATTAGTAGACGAACTAGGCAAGTCAATCTCTTGATTAGATCTCCTGTTCGAGTTAAGGAAAGTTTCCTTTCTAGAGTCCCAAGCACAATAGGAGTCATTCTGAACCTCAAAGCATAGCGTTGAAGCTCCTGGATTAGTTGTACACGAATTTGAGGTAGATCTTGGTTCGAGTATGACATGATTTTGGCTTGCCTCTTCTAGGCCAAGGCGACGCTGAATGCCTAGTGGGCCTAGGTAGGCGGAGCTGGGTTGATGTTGTTGCTAGGCCTCCCTTGCCGCTAGACTGACTGATCTATTGGGCCATTGAAACCGGTCAGGATTCCTGAACCCATCACAAGCCCCCACTCCAAGATCGGATGCTAGTTATGAGAGACAGGTCTAGAGTAAATTCTTTGCCTTGCATGGATGTGCCGACAATGCCCCTTAGGTGGGGACCACTATACTGTGATGGGAGCATTAGACCACCATTGGGGTCAATTTGCTCTGATGTGCCAAGTAGTCATATCGAGGATGGTGATGCCAATTTTGCCTACAACAGTCAGAGCAAGCACCTTGATCACCCATTGTGAAGCTGAGGACGCAAAGGATGAGGTTAGGGCAACGGGCGCACTAAGATGCTTATTGGATAAGAGGCTGAGTAGGCCTAAAATCAGATGAATTGTAGTCTTTTCTTCATGGGAGGTGGCAACAAGAAGCATGCCCAACCGTATAACTTGAGAGGCAATAGCGCAAAGCTTGCCTGACCTCTAAACTCGAAAGGTGGTAGCATGGAATGTACCGACCTCTAAACTCAGGAGGTGATAGTATGTAGTGTGCCCAACCTCTAAACTCTAGAGGTGGTAGCACAAAGCATTCTGACCTCGGTGCTCATAGGTGGTAGTGTGAATCCTGGCTGACCTCAAGGCTTAATGCATTGTGCGGCAGACTAGAGTATACTTGCTTAAGGAGGTGGCAGAGAGGATTTGGACCAACCTCAGTGCTTGTAGGTGGCAGTGCGAAGCCTCACCAACCTCGAGGCTTAGAGCATTGTGCAGCAGAGTTGAGCATACCGACTTAGGGAGGTGGCTGAGTGGACCTAGACCAACGTCTAAACTCGAAAGATGGTAGCAAGAAACATACCAACCTCTAAACTAGGGAGGTAGTAATATGCAGCATGCTCGACCTAGGAACATAGGAGGTGGCAGCATAGAGAATACCAACCTCAGTGCATGTAGTTAGCAGCGCAGAGCCTAGCTGGCCTCGAGGATTAAATCATTGCGTAGTAGAGCAGAGCATATCCGCTTAGGGAGGTGATAGAGTGGATTTGGACCAACCTTGGTGCTCGCAAGTGATGGCATGGAGCATGACTGATATTGAGGCTTAGAGCATTGTGTGGTAGGGCAAAGCATAAAAGCTTAGGGAGGCGGCAGAGCAGATCTAGACCTACCTTGGTGCTCACAGGTGGAAGTGTAGATCCTGATCGACAGTAAGGCTTAATTAGAGCTTTGTGCGGCAAAGTAGAGCATACTATCTTAGGGAGGTGGTCGAGTGGATGTGGAACCACTTCTAAACTTAGAAGGTGGCAGCACAGAGCAGACCAACCTCTAAACTCGAGAGGAGGTACTGCATAGCATACCCAGCTCTAATCTCGGGTGGTGGTAGCATGGAGCATACCAGCCTCAACACTCGTAGGTGGCAACATAGAGCCTGACCGACCTCCAGGATTACAACATTGTATGATAGTGTAACACCCCGGAAATTCAGTAATTGAAAAAATAGAAATAAATTGAAAATGATAATATTGAAATAGCAAAAACATACGTGCCATTAACGTACATACAAAAACTCATTATAAAATTTTGCGACTGAGTATCGTAATCAGGGAATAAGTCGGGAAATCATTATCACACATACTTAGGTGAGTCATAAAATTAAATAAAAATCATAGATAGACTTCAAATAATATCCTTTAATGATCCATCAAGAAATTTGGGTCAATAAAAATCATTTGGGCTAGGTTTAAGAGTTATTGCGACTTATTATCGTAATTAAGAAATAAGTTGGAAAATCCATTATCATGTGTATAAAATATGATCATGAACCAAATTAAAAATGATGGGTGGACTTTAAACAACATGGATTGATAGCCCATTATCGAAACGGTGTAGCACTCTGGAAAAAGTCAGTGATTTAAAAATTGTAAATAAATGGAAAGAAATAATTTCCGTATTATCGGAATGGTAGAACGTACGTACCACTATCGTACGTACAAGAACACATCGTAAAATTCCGTAAAAATTATAAATCAATCCCAAACATTATTCCTAAGTGTTCCATAAAGAAATGAAACAAAAAAAAAACGATTGGCCAAGTGTACGTCACAATGTGACTAATTATCCAAATTAGGAAACTAAGTCGAAAAACCGTTAACACAGAAATATAACATGATCCCAAATTAAATAAACATGTTGGAGAGACTTCCAACATCATGTATTGATGACCCATTATTGGAATTGGGCCAATGGAACACCTTTGGCCCAAGAATAAAATGAAGCAAGAAAAATACATGGAAATTCGGAACTCTAATTGAGCTGCAATTAGAAAGAGGTAATTAGGGCAAATTCTAAGGCAATTAGGCTCTCTTGGAAACCCAAATTTCTGCTTAACCATGGTGGGAGACTTCCTAAAACCTCACACACTCTATTGGGGTGTGAAATCATCAAATTATGGAAGGTGGGAGGCCAAAACCGCACCCTTCCTTTCCTACACCCAATGGGACTTCTAAAACACCCTAGATGTATATATACATGCCATGGAACCCTAGGGGACAAATTTACACATTATTGGGGTCGTGGGAGGCTGTTCTTGAGCACCCAAGGTGGAGGAAATTGCCCCAACTCGGAGCTTTCTTCCCTGCTGCGTCTACATCAACCTGTGCAGATAGCTCTTCTTGGAGTCGACCATATAGGTAAGCCAAACCTTAACCAAACTGTGCAAGACATATACCCCTGGAAAGAGGGTCGATTCTAGCTCCTAATGGCACTGGTTTGCCTATTTTTTGATTTAGTAGATCAGGTGTATTAAGCGTTCTCCTCCAAGCGGTCTGAACGAGGGCATTTCTGGAGGACGAGACTTCTTCAACCCAAAAGGTAGGTGATCTCGGGCCAAATCTAAATAAATCCTATATCAATGTGTAGAGAACCGAGTCTACTTTCATATTCAAGTGATTTCTTTGAATTTGATTGAGTACATCAGGAGTATTAAGCATTTTCCCTAAGTCGTGCATGTCTAGGGCTTTGTTCGTTCTTCATGCATTTCATGCAAACCGAGGTCGATTTGGGTAACATGAAACATCTTCTATTAGATGTCCTCATCATTTTTTGTGTTAAGAGTTTTGTCTAAATGTCATTAGATTTCAAGTTATAGGTGAACCATGAAGGGTGTAATAGTGTTTCTACGCTTTCAGGTATGATGAAGAACCGCGACGTATCCAGACGTCGCGATTCTACATACATGAATGTGACATACTGGTGCGTTGCGATTAAGTAAAAGGAGACTGACCATTCCGTCATGTTTTGAGGTCTGACTGGTCAACCGCAGTGCATGAAACTGTGCGCTGCATGGTTTTCAGCGCCGGTCATAAACGCGATGGCATAGGCTGTCGCGATTTGTTTCGTTTCCTAGCCAAAGAGTTTTCTGCATTTTTTTATTCAATTTTTAAAACTATCTCCTGAATGTGACGGGTCGACCCATCGCGATTCAGAGAGTAGTATTAACGTGTCAGTGTTGACCGTCGCTATTCCCTTTGAACGGCGACCACATGACCCATCGCGATTTGAACACGATGGGTATGTACGTCGCGATTTACATGCTGATTACCGAACTGCGTTTTGTCTGTGTATGGCTCCATTAAGTGTGTCGACTGATTCCAACACGAATTAAAGGCCGACCCGAGACTGTTCTTTCCGGCTAGTCAGTCAGCATGTTTAGTCTCTTAGTTTGTAAGCATGTTACATAGTGTTACATAGTGTGCATTGGCCTAAATGCAATCAACCCATTTGAAAGCTATAATGACATGAATATGATTCTAATGTGTATGATATTATGTTCATTTGATTATCATCTTTTGATCTAGCTTGATGTGGAATTGTCATAATAAGAATGTGATATGAATTTATGGAGATTACATGTTAGAGTGGAGTTGCTTAGTTTAAGAGCTTTCCCATTATGTTACTTGTTTATTGTGTATGAACTTTCCTTATTTATATGCTTTCCGATGTTTCCATAATTTGATCATCCATTGCATACATGATTAGGAAAGTTCCGTGACACGTCACTTACACGTTTGCACGATTAGGCACACCCCTCTTGGGGAATTGGGAGCTCTCTGCCGGTCATTCCGTATTAGCAAACTAGCGATCTTTTCCCTAAAACCTCCGTAAGTCTCCGTACTATATGGTTTCCCTCATAGAGACCGAGTTGGTTGTACCATGAAGTACCCTGGAGATAGATAGCACTTGTACCGTGTACGATCCATCATTAGTCATCCTCTTTTCAGAACATTAAAGAATTATGAAACATAAGATACGCCGTTATACTGTCCCAATAATCTCTTGAGCTATTGTCATACCTTGACTCTGTGAATGATCATGTCCTTATTACAATGAGCTTGTTATTGGAAATATGTGGCCATAATATGCATATGTTTGATCGGCACAACGTGGGACTTCGGTCCATTTGACTAATGCCTGTGCAATAGGGGCCCTGTCTGGTCCTGGGGAGGAGCGCCTCAATGTACTTATTAACTGTGGGAGTATGGACTTGTGGTGCGTGGCATGACATTGGAATGTATGCAAGATTTGTGTGAATGTGCCTTCATTTGATATGATATGATAAGCTTGATATGATACGTCTGATCACGTGAATATGTGATCTCTGTGTGAATATGGCCAATTCTTGTTTATGTGGTACAAACTCATTCTTGAAATCCTTGTGATACGATTCTATGCTTGAATTACCTGTCCAATACATATGAAAGTCAGTATTTGTTTCGTTATGATATTCGATCTGTTCAGCCATTTGACTTGTTAGAAATGCATGCACAGTCATCATGTTCTTGTTAAGATCCTGCTTATTTAAAATGCTAACCATGTACATTATTGCCCGAACATTGAGATGTAAATCCTACTGGGCTAGTTTGCTCACCCCTATCTTCCTAAACATTTCAGGTTGTGTAGATGAGGTGCATGTTATTATGAGGGGGTTTGTGCGCCGAGTGTGGAGTATGCCTTAGAGAGTTTTTCTTTATTCTGGATTAGAGGGAGATTAGTAATCATTATAATTTTGTCTTTCTTTGAGAGTTAGATGAGACTAGTAGTGGTGAGTTGTTCTTATTTTGACCTTTAGAGATTGTAACATTCACTTACAATGAATAAAAAAGTTTCATTATTGAATTATGGGCCATGTTGATATGAGTCATTTGTCTTGGCTTCTGAATGCTTACTTGTTCGTCGCGTTCCCGATTTAATTCCGCTGCTAAAAATCGGGGCGTGATAAATAGAGCGGAGCATATCGATTTGTGGAGGTGGTAGAGAAGATTTAGAATGACCTTGATGTTGGTAGGTGGCAGGGTAGATCCTAACTAACCTCGATGCCTAGAGTGTTGTGTAATAGAGTAGAACATACTGGCCTAGGGAGATGCTAGAGAAGATCTGGATTGTTCTTGATGCTCACAAGTGGCCGCGTAGAGCCTGATTGACCGTAAGGCTTAGAGCATTTTGCAGAAGAGAGGAGCATACTGGCTTAGGGAGGTGGTAGAGCAGATCTCGACTGACCTTGATGTTCGCAGGTGGCACTATAGAGCCTGATCGACCTTGAGGATTACAACATTGTGTGGTAGAGTAGATCATACCAGAAATGTGGCAGAGCAGATTTGGACCAATATTGATGCTTGCAGGTGGCAATGCAGAGTCTAATCAACCTCGAGGCATAAAGCATTGTGCGGTAGAGGAGAGCATGCTAGCTTAAGGAGGTGGCAAAGTACATCTCGACTGACCTCAGTGCTCACAGTGTAGGGAAACGTGCAAGGTCGACTAATGCAAAGTGAACGTTAAGTTTAAAAATAAAAACACATTTCCCACAAGAACGTATCGGATCGGGATGATGTATGGGTGCATGACTCTCATACAAACCATTATGGGGTGAGACATTGTCACCTAGGGGAGCTTGTATATCCTCTGAAGTGCAGAATCGGTCCCACAGATGAAGAAGCTCAGGAGACCTCCCTCTAGTGGTGTTCACATGGCGGCGACCGACGACGATAGCTCCTCCTCACCTCGTGCACCTCCTCTCCACTTGCACATCCAAGGTGCAAGAGCAACAAAGCTGCAATAGGAGTAGCAGCAGCAGCAACAAAAGCAATCGCAACAAGTAGCAGGAGCTTTTATTCTTTCTCTTATGACCTTTGGAAGAGAGAAGAAGGGGGAGAGGAAGGAGGAGATGAGGATATGGGTGTGAAGATCTTATCTTGTAGCTCTTCACAACCCCTTCTCATACAAAAAGAGGGGATTTTTAGACACCTCGTGCGGCCATGCTGTGTATGAATCGAAGTATGACTAGTCATACTTGTCTTGACGAAAAAATAGAATGTTTCCAATCAGAGTTGGCAATAGGTCACTATCACCAAGACTTTCTTGGCAACAATCTTTCCTATTGCCAGGAATCCTGGCGACAGTCGGCCTTGTCACCATGACCATCTTGGCAACAATCAATCTTGTCGCCACGACCATCCTGGCGACCGACTATCTTGTCTCCATCCTTGGCCAACAAAAGAGCCGATTGGATAACTCTTATCCAATCCTCTACCATTGTCGTGTCAGCCACCTTTTGTCTGTCATCTTCTAGGCCCAATATAGAGCTAGTCATGAGTTGCATACGTCAAAAGGAGTTCTGAGTCAAAATGTAAGACCTGGTTTACCGACTTCCGTCTGGTGTCGTGGGATGACTGGCCACTGACGCGTCCAGGCTGGGCGACGCGTTGGTGTCGCATCGGGGGTGCCCGACGCGACAGTCATCCGTGTCGCGATGAGCTTGTGGGTCACGTTCTGGTCGTGCCCTGGCTCTTCTTTGTGTCTTCGTGTTGCGCCCGGTCAACGGGTCGCGACTGCTTTATGTCGCTTTGGTCTTCTGATGCCTGTCAGGGTGGTAGGCGTGTCAGTACGGCCTGTCGCGTTGTCGCGGCGCCCGTGGGGGGCGCGTTCTTATCGCGGTCCGTTGACCCGTCGCGTTAAGGTTGTTAATGCGACGGGGTGGTCTATCACGTTCTAGGTGCCGGGGGCTTAAGGCGCTGGCCGGCTACCCCTTTCCCCTCTCTCTCCTCTTCTTCCCTTTCCCCTGTTCGCCGACGCTGGGGAGGCTCCCCTCCGGCGATCCAAGCGTGGAGCAGCCGGCGAGCTCGTGTGGAGTGCCGGAGCGGAATCATGGAGCGAGGAGGAGGTGGCCGTGCGTCGTGAAGGCCCTTCATGGGTTCGGTTCTTTGTAACCAGTAGAGATTTCTTATGCCCTTCTTTATTCGGGTGGATTGGGAGCCCCTCGGGGTTTATAGATAGCTTTACTATTTTCCCCATGCTCCCCTCCCCCGTGTGTGTATGTTTGTAGCTCGTGGGTGACCCCGAGATTTAGGATCCCGGCAGTCTGCCGCTCTTCTGAATCGTGACCGCTCTGCGCATCGCGACACTAGAAGAGGCGTCGGCCTGGTCAGGTGCAACCTTATCGCATCGCAGTTGGCGGTTGCGATAAGGCTGCCACGGCGCACTCTCTGGTCATGACAGGGTCACTATCGCGCCGCGGTTCCCGGTCGTGATAAGCCTCCTGTCGCGATGCCTTTCCCGGTCACGACAAGGCTGTCGCGGCGCCCTTCCCTGTCGCGATGGTGTCGCGACGGCCTTGGGGGTCGCGACAGTACTTGTGTTGCCTCTGGTGCCTCCGTAGGCCCGGTTGTGTGTCGGCGGGTGCCCCAGGGCAGGGTTTGCCCTTAGGACCTTCTGGTAGGGAACGTGGCTAGTTACCTCCCTGCGTTCAGTGACCGAAGGTGACACCTTCGTGGCCATGTCCTGGCAGTGGTGCCAGAAGGGTCGCGTCTGTCTAATAATCGATGACTGGCGGTCAATCGATTATTAGCAGAGCGACGAGTTTCCGTTTGGCTGGTAGTGTTCCGAGGCTCCAGCTTTTTCCGTGCGTGCTTGGTTGGTCGGCGGCCCTCTTGAGGGTCCGTACGTGCCTCTCGCTTGCTGGGCTTGTCGTGTGTTACAAGCTAGCAGTTTGGCGTGGTTTTGTTATGTTGTCTCGCCTGTTCGTCTGGTGCTCGGCACTTGAGGGCTCTTCCCCGATCTGAGAGGTTGTTACCGTTGCCTGGGACCCCCATCCTCGGGAGCCTTTGAGGGAGCGTTCGGGGCTACGAGTGTGCTCGAGTCGTCAGCCTAGTGTGGCAGACTCTAGAGCTGAGGGGAAAACGGTGATTTGGGGCAACAGCGCTGAGTCATTTGTAGAGCTCTCTTGTCTGGGGTGGGACGCCGAGGTCGTTGAGGTGGTTCTCTTTCCGGCGCGGCCCAGACAGTCCCTTGTCTCACTGCCTCTCTCTACGTTGGTTTCGGAGCCACGTAGTGGTGCTAGGCATGAAGCCGCAGCTTGGCCAGGCTGCGGTGTTACGTGTGTTGTGTGTTCTTGGCGGCTCTGTCTCGCCCTTGCACGGAGGCGGAGGCAGGAGCTAGGCTAGCGAGCAAAGTGTGTGTGGACTACGGGTCCCCCTCTTGGCTGCTAGCGGCGGTGGCTTGGTTGCTGTTGTTGTGACGTCATTTCCTAATGACGTTTCCAAGTACGACTCGTTGCTCGAGCTTACACGGCGGTTATAGCCTGGTTGTGTTTAGTCTCTGTGGGTGTCGTTGGTCTGGCCTTGGGCAGACCCGTGCTTCTGGAGGTTTCCGCTCGGTGTCCTCTCGGTTCCGTGGTTCCGTTCTTGGGTGCCAGTCTGTAGTGGCACCGGCGTGTATGGCTTCCCGACCTGGTGGAGTGTCCAGGGTCCGAGGTGGTTCTTTTGGGCCCTCGACCCTGTGGAGGTCTGAGGTGGCCGTGCTTACGGTGATACGTCGTTCTCACCTGGTTGTTGCGTGATCTCGACAGGTGTGCCAAGGGTTGCTTCTACTATGTGCCCGACTCTGTTAGTTTCTGCGGGAGTCGTGTGTGTGTCCCGACCCTTGTCGGTGGTCGTGGCGTCATGCTGTTCTCTTCTGCTGCTTAGTAGTACCATCCTGTAGGTGTTCCCCGCTTTACAGCTTTCTAGGGTAGTTTCCTGTTTTCGGAGTTCCTACTGCTCTGGACGGAGAGGGACTGGTAATCCCTACTGGGCCTTGTTCGCGATGCTCACCCCCCTACTTCCTTCAGCTAGGGGCTCGTCGTCGCGGGAGCTCGGTGTCGGACGGGTTGCAGAGGCAGCTGTGGCGCCGTGTGTTGTCAGCGTCAGTGAGAGCTGAGTGTTGTGAGCTCTTGTAGCCGAGTGAGCTGAGAGTTGTGCTTTGCAAGTCCTCGAGGTATGCCCCTTAAGGATTGCTCCTTTCTTCTTGTACCTGTGCTTTTGATTGGGACACATTGTACAGACCTTTGTATATTGTACATATTGTTGTAGTTATTTAAATTCAGTACATATCTCACTAGACTATTTCTTCTAACCCTTCTGAATCTTCACATCCGTGGGTGGCGGCGCGACCCTCGGGACCCCTGGCGAGGGTTCGGGAGGTCGGATCGTTACAGTGGTATCAGAGCGAGGAGTCTACTGAGATTTGTAAAGAGTTAATAACTATAGCTGTCCCAACGAAAGGTACTAGTGCACTGCTGACACCGTCCGACTAGTGTTAGGCTTGTGCTTTCAATTGTTTTGCAGGTGTGCGGTTCCCTGCATGGCCCATGTGCGTGTTGCAGTGAGTTGCAGCTGTTGCTGTGCTACGTGCGTGGCGAGCGTGTCGCTCGGTGTGTTCATGCCATGGTGGCGCGGTTGGCAGTGGACTCGCTGGTAGTGGTCTTCCTTGTGTGGAGGATGCTTGCAGGGTAGTCCGGGTGAGGTGCTCCTGGTCATCTTCGGCACATTTGAGCATGTGTGCGTTGCGAAGGCTGAGAGAGCCTGCGTGTGGTGTGTCCTTCACTGGTGCATAGTTGTCATCTGCGGAACCAGTCGAAGTGTCTCTGCCTTGTTGGTTGCCCCTTATTGTTGGGGTGTGTGTTGTGTTGGTCTTGTGTGTGGCCTCCTATTTGTGTGTTGTTGTGCGCTGTGCTCTGCTTGGTCAGTGTTGTTGCTTGGGCTAAGCAGATGTTCTATGTGCCGTGTTGCATCACTGGTTGAGCGCTGCGACACTTGCCCGTGGTTGTTGTCGGCCTGGTGCTGACTGGTTGTGAGCTCTGGTGAGGTGCTCCCGGAGTCTTTTTCTGTTGGTTCTTGCGGAAGTGCGGTTTCCCCAGAACTATGTTGTGCTTGTTTCTGGTTGCTGTGGTGTTGCCCTCTAGGCTGTGGTGCACTCGACCAAGTGATTTGTCAGCGTTGTGAGGTGTCCAACTGTGGCTTAACCTCAGACGTCTTCCGTGTTTCCATTGGAGTGCGCCACGTTGTGGAGCGTGTAACTCCTGATTTTTTTTTGTGGCTCTGTGTGCGTTTGGTGTCCTTGTCGGACCACGAGGAAGGTCTGAGTGAGACCTAGTGGTGCCAGTGGATGTCGTTTCCACGTGTTGAGGTTTCTTGGCGTGCATTTACTGTCCCTGTTGGACAGCGTGGAAGGTCTGAGTGAGACCTAGTGGTGACAGTGGACGTTGTTCTACGTGTTGAGGATTCCCTGTGAGCGTGATGTTGCTCTGGTTCTTGTCGCTCGCGTGGCTCCTCGGTTGGGCTGGTGACCGGTGCTAGCTGCTGCTAGTAGCGTGAGGTCGTTCCCCTGAGACTTGTGGTTGGTTCTCAGGTGTTTCTCGTGTGGTTGTCAGCAACTGTGCACTCTGTCAGATTTTGCTGGTGACAGAGTGAGTTGCTGACCAGCGTTTCTCGTGTTGCTGTCGGCAACCGCGTCCTTTGTCGGGTTTTGCCGGCTATAGAGTGGGTTTCTGATTGGTTGGTCCCAATAGTGAGGTCTGTTGGTGGCTGCAGCCGTGTAGTTTTCGGCTGGTATTTTCCGTTGTTTAGGCTGGATCTGGCGTCGCTCGGCACCGGTGGGGTTGTCATTCCGTTGGGCACCCCACGTGTGGCTGGAGTGAGCCGTTGGTTTCTCGGCTTGGTGCTCCCAGAGTGTTGGAGCATGTTGTGAACCGTTGGGTTGTCGATTCTATGCTTCCCATGTGTTGGAGCCCGTTGTGTGAGCCGTTAGTTTTCCGGCTTCGTGTGTCGCGCGTGTTTGGCTGTGCGATTGTTGCCATGAGGAAGCCGTGTTGAGACTTAATGGCTTATTCACATTGGGCTTGCATCCGCTCCCTGTGTTTCGTTTCGTGCCTCAGGTTCATTTGGGCTTGCCCCAATTTCGAGGATGAAATTGTTTTAAGGGGGGTAGAATGTAAGACCCAATTTCCCAGCTTCCATTCGATGTCATGGCATGACTGGCCACTGACGCGTCCAGGCTGGGCGATGCATTGGTGTCGCGTCGGGGGTGCCCGACGTGACAGTCATTCGTGTCGCGGCGAGCTTGTGGGTCGCGTTCTGGTCGCACCCTGGCTCTCCGTCGCATCTTCGTGTCATGCCCAGTCAACGGGTCGTGACTGCTTTATGACGCTTCGGTCATCTAATGCCTGTCAGGGTGGCAGGCGAGTCAGTACGGCCTATCGCATTGTCGCGGCGCCCGTGGGGGGCACGTTCTTGTCGCGGTCCGTTGACCTGTCAAGTTAAGGTTGTTAACGTGATGGGGCGGTTTGTCGCGTTCTGGGTGCCGGGGGCTTAAGGCGTTGGCCGACTACCCCTTTCCCCTCTCACTCCTCTTCTTCCCTTTCCCCTCTTCTCTGGCGTTGGGGATGTTGGGTTCACATTCCAAATCATAAATACAACATGTTTTTGCTGATGATCAATGATGAACAATGTAAACAAGTGAACAATGTGAATTGAGTTTAAAATTGCATAAGATCTCACTAACTATGTTTATTATCTTAGGTGAGATGTTGAGCAAGACATGTACAAAGAACAAGGCTCAAATGATGAAGAAATACATGAAAAGCAAGTACCTGTCGACAGAAGGAAAGGTCCCTGTCGACAGCTATACTCAAGCCAAAAGGCCAGACTTCAGTACAGATGAGCCTGTCTGTTCTGCTTGCTTGCGCCTGTCGACAGGAGCACCCAGTGCTGTCGACAGACGGAGAGAGTCCTCAAATACGAAAAGTCTTCAAGTTGCCATAGATGGTGTTTCCACATACCACGACTCTCCATATGTAAACACCTCTATTTAAGCATCTTTTTGAAGACAATCACGAACACAAGCAGCCTCCAAGCAAGAACCCTAAAAGCTTCTCAAGAAAAGTCTTGCACTGCTACTCTGCTTCTACCTGCTGCCCAGATTCAACAAGAGAAGTCTTCCGTGCAGCGGTGAAGTCTGAACGTCGTGGACTCAAGCCTCTCCATCAACTTCTAATCATCAAGACGAAGCTTGAAGTCTACCCAGACGTTCATCAGAAGAGTTTTCAATTGGATTTGATTCTCAACTCTCAAACTCTTCTTTGTTTTACTTTTATCCATACGTGTGTGTGTGTGGTGTGTCTCAAGCAGTCCTTGTGCTTGATACACGTGTGTGTGTTGTTCTAATTGTGGTTACACATCAGAGAACACGTGTGTGTGAGTTGTAGTTCCTGAACTAGCTCATAAGCAGATTGCTCTGCGTGTGTGTGTGGCCCGTGGATGTAGGATACACGAGTTGTGTATTCCGAACCACGTAAATCGTTGTGTCTCGTGGTTTGAACGTTTCTACGTTAGATGTTTGGTAGGCACGGTGCATTTACACACGTCTAATCATCTGCTTGATATCTATCATCGAATCACACACATCCACACTAAGTCTAGTCCTTGCCATAATTTCTAGTGATTTGTATCTTATCGAAAAGAAGGCGTTAAGTGTTCTTAATAGACAGTAATCTATTCAACCCTCCCTTCTAGATTACCATATAGGGAATTCCGCAACACTTCAATTGGTATCAGAGCAAGGTTTCTCTCTGCAACTCTGGTGTTTTCTCTTCTATTCTTCTTCTCCTTTCCTTCTCGAGCACGAGCAGCAAGATCTCATGGCTCCTACTGCCAAGAAGCTGGCCTCTCGTCGCCGTCCTCGGTCTTCTCACGCCGGACAGGGCTCCAGGGACTCCCCTGAACGTCGCACAAAGCACAGGGAGGACCGTCTGCCAGAGCTGCTCATCCCCCCCAATCTCCAATTCAAAGTCACTCATGCAACCTTCACAAAGGTCACGCAGCCTCGCTATGTGGACTTCATCTCCCTGCAGGATTTCCTTCCAGGTCTTTTGCCTCTCTTTGACACTCAAGGTTGGTCACCTTTCTGCTACAGCCACAAAACATACTCCTCCTCTGCTGTCATGGAGTTTTACCATAATCTCCGAGAATCTACCACAGGTGATCTCTATACCCGAGTCAAGGGGAATTTCTTTCACATTTCCCCCAATCTACTTTCAGTATCCCTGCAAATCCCAAACACCGGGGTTGACATCTTTGCACATCACCCTACCCCAGAGGAGTACTATGCCCTCATTACTCCCAAGCCTTACGACCCCACGGATCGTAAGCCACTAAATGCTAATTCTTTCCCTCCACTTCATCGTCTCATCCACCACATATTTACCACTCTCATTGTCCCAAAAGACGGAAGTAGGGAACTCGTCACCTCTATTCACAAGTCCCTCCTCCATAAGTTTTTGCACTGTGAACAAATCAATCTCCCTAAACTCATGTGTTCCGTCCTTCGCATATGCCTTGGCAATACAAAGCGGTCCATGACTTATGCATGTCAGCTCACCTCCCTCTTTCTGTTCCTTAGCATCATAATTCCAGAAGGGGAGATGACCATCTTGCAGGCCCGTAGCTCCTATGATCTGACTGTTGCACAGAGGATGGGCTACAAGTTCATGGATGGCATAGTCACAAGGGATCTAAAGGGAAAGGGCCAAGTTGTCCCTGTGGATGAAGAAGAAGCTGATGAGGCAACTGATGAAGAGGTCGATGAAAATGAGGACGAAGAAGAAGCCTCCCACTCTGAGCCACTAGATGCTCTGGGAGAAGATGCAAGTCAACCTATGGATGATATTGCCACTGAGCCCTCTATCCGTGATCTCCTAGCTCAGCTGCAATTGCATATGACCACTGGATTTGCAACTATCAATGCACGCTTGGACAAGGATGATACCATCTTGGAAGCATTAGCTGATAATCAAGTCCGGATCACTCACCGGCTCAACAGACTCTCCACTCATGTTCCACAGACTCCAACACCACTGGGTCCTGATGATGATTCTAGAGTCTAGGTGTCCCGTGTCATGTATTAAGTCTTCTGCTGTTCTCTTACTTTGATGGTCATGCAATGTCTTTCCCTTTTCAAGTTTTGTTAAACCTAACACGTTATGTATGGCTCAATGAAAAATCAATGAAAATTCTAGTCTTTCTGCCTGTTACATGTGTCTATGGTGCATGCTTTTCGATATTGACAAAAGGGGGAGAAAACTCAATTGTGCACTTGCTTACACTTGCTTAATTGATTAATTTTGTCATCATAAAAAAGGGGGAGAATGTTGGGTTCACATTCCAAATCATAAATACAACATGTTTTTGATGATGATCAATGATGAACAATGTAAACAAGTGAACAATGTGAATTGAGTTTAAAATTGCATAAGATCTCACTAACTATGTTTATTATCTTAGGTGAGATGTTGAGCAAGACATGTACAAAAAACAAGGCTCAAATGATGAAGAAATACATGAAAAGCAAGTACCTGTCGACAGTAGGAAAGGTCCCTGTCGACAGCTATACTCAAGCCAGAAGGCCAAACTTCAGTACAGATGAGCCTGTCGACAGCACCCCAGCCACCTGTCGACAGGAAGAGGTTCCCAGAACCACCATTCTTCTGTCTGCCTGTGCCTGTCGACAGCACCCAGTCGCCTGTCGACAACAACTGCCTTCCAGAAGCTTTGACTGTTCTGCTTGCTTGCGCCTGTCGACAGGAGCACCCAGTGCTGTCGACAGACGGAGAGAGTCCTCAAATACGGAAAGTCTTCAAGTTGCCATAGATGGTGTTTCCACATACCACGACTCTCCATATGTAAACACCTCTATTTAAGCATCTTTTTGAAGACAATCACGAACACAAGCAGCCTCCAAGCAAGAACCCTAAAAGCTTCTCAAGAAAAGTCTTGCATTGCTGCTCTGCTTCTACCTGCTGCCTAGATTCAACAAGAGAAGTCTTCCGTGCAGCGGTGAAGTCTGAACGTCGTGGACTCAAGTCTTTCCATCAACTTCTAATCATCAAGACGAAGCTTGAAGTCTACCCAGACGTTCATCAGAAGAGTTTTCAATTGGATTTGATTCTCAACTCTCAAACTCTTCTTTGTTTTACTTTTATCCATACGTGTGTGTGTGTGGTGTGTCTCAAGCAGTCCTTGTGCTTGATACACGTGTGTGTGTTGTTCTGATCGTGGTTACACATCAGAGAACACGTGTGTGTGAGTTGTAGTTCCTGAACTAGCTCATAAGCAGATTGCTTTGCATGTGTGTGTGGCCCGTGGATGTAGGATACACGAGTTGTGTATTCCGAACCACGTAAATCGTTGTGTCTCGTGGTTTGAACTTTTCTACGTTAGATGTTTGGTAGGCACGGTGCATTTACACACGTCTAATCATCTGCTTGATATCTATCATCGAATCACACACATCCACACTAAGTCTAGTCCTTGCCATAATTTCTAGTGATTTGTATCTTATCGAAAAGAAGGCGTTAAGTGTTCTTAATAGACAGTAATCTATTCAACCCCCCTTCTAGATTACCATATAGGGAATTCCGCAACACTTCAGGGGAGGCTCCCCTCCGACGATCTGAGCATGGAGCGGCCGGCGAGCTCGTGCAGAGCGGCGTCGTGGAGCGAGGAGGAGGTGGTCGTGCATCGTGAAGGCCCTTCGTGGGTTCAGTTCTTTGTAACCGGTAGGGATTTTCTGTACCCTTCCCGATCTGGGTGGATTGGGAGCCCCTCGCAGTTTATAGATAGCTTTACTGTTTTCCCCATGCTCCCCTCCCCCGTGTGTGTATGTTTGTAGCTCGTGGGCGACCCCGGGATTTAGGATCCCGGAGGTCTGCCCCTCCTCTGATGTCGTGACCGCTCGGCGCGTTGCGACACTAGAAGATGTGTCGGCCTAGTCGGGCGCAACCTTATCGCGTCGTAGTTGGCGGTCACGGCGCGCTCTCCGGTTGCGACAGGGTCGCTGTCGCGCCGTAGTTCTCGGTCGTGACAGGGCTCCTATAGCGACGCCTTTCCCAGTCGCGACAAGGCTGTCGCGGCGCCCTTCCCCATTGCGATGGTGTCACAATGGCCTTGGGGGTCGCGGCAGAACCTGTGTTGCCCCAGGTGCCTCCGTGGGCCCGGTTGTGTGTCGGCGTATGCCCCACGGCAGGCTTTGCCCTTAGGACATTATGGTAGGAAATGCGGCTGGTTACCTCCCTACGTTCAATGACCGAAGGTGACACCTTCGTGGCCGTGTCTTGGTAGTGGTGCCAGGAGGGCTGCGTCTATCTAATAGTCGATTGACAGGCGGTCAATCGATTATTAGCAGAGCGACGAGTTTCCATTTGGCTAGTAGTGTTCCGAGGCTACGACTTTTTTTGTGGGTGCTTGGTTGGTCAGAGGCCCTCTTGAGGGTCCGTACGTGCCTCTCGCTTGCTAGGCTTGTCGTGTGCTACAAGCCAACAATTCGGCGTGGTTTTGTTGTGTTGCCCATCCTGTTCGCTCGGTGCTCGGCACTTGAGGGCTTGTCCTCGATCTGAGAGGTTGTTACCGTTGCCTGGGACCCCCATTCAGGGGAGCCTTTGAGGGAGCGTTCAGGGCTACGAGCATGATCGAGTCGTCAGCCTAGTGTGGCGGACTTTGGAGCTGAGGGGAAAACAATGGTTTGGGGCAGCGGCGCTAATTCGTTTGTAGAGCTCTATTGTCTGGGGTAGGACGCCGAGGTCGTCGAGGTGGTTCTCTTCCCGGCGCGGCCCAGATAGTCCCTTGTCTCACTGCCTCTCTCTACATTGGTTTCGGAGCCATGTAGTGGTGCTAGGCATGAGGCCGTAGCTTGGCCAGGCTGCGGTGTTGCATGTGTTGTGTGTTCTTGGCAGCTCTGTCTCGCCCTTGCGCGGGGGCGAAGGCAGGAGCTAGGCTAGCGAGCAGAGTGTGTGTGGACTGCGGGTCCCCCTCTTGGCTGCTAGTGGCAGTGGCTTGGTTGTTGTTGTTGTGACGACATTTCCTCACGACGTTTCCAAGTACGACTCGTTGCCCGAGCTTACACGGCGGTTACAGCCTGGCTGTGTTTAGTCTCTGTGGGTGTCGTTGGTCTGGCCTTGGGCAGACCCGTGCTTCTGGAGGTTTCCACTCGGTGTCCTCCCGGTTCCCTGGTTCCATTCTTGGGTGCCAGTCCGTAGTGGCACCGGCGTGTATGGCTTCCCAACCTGGTGGAGTGTCCAGGGTCCCGGGTCGTTTTGCTTGTGGACCCTCGACCCTGTGGAGGTCTGAGGTGGCCGTGCTTGTGGTGAGACGTTGTTCTTACCTGGTTGTTGCGTGATCTCGGCAAGTGTGCCGAGGGTTGCTACTGCTGCGTGCCCGACTCCGTTAGTTTCTGCGGGAGTTGTGTGTGTTCCGACCCTTGTCGGTGGTCGTGGCGTTGTGCTGTTCTCTTCCGCTGCTTAGTAGTACCATCCTGTAGGTATTCCTTGCTTTACAGCTTTCTAGGGTAGTTTCTTATTTCCGGAGTTCCTGCTGCTCTGGCCAGTGAGGGACTGGTAATCCCTACTGGGCCTTGTTCGCGAGGCTCACCCCCCTACTTCCTTCAGCTAGGGGCTCGTTGTCGCGGGAGCTCGGTGTCAGACGGGTTGTGGAGGCGGCTGTGGCATCGTGTGTTGTCAGCAGCAGTGAGAGCTGAGTGTTGTGAGCTCTTGTACCCGAGTGAGCTGAGAGTTGTGCTTTACAGGTCCTCGGGATATGCCCCTTAAGGACTGCTCCTTTCTTCTTGTACCTGTGCTTTTGCTTGGGACACGTTGTATAGGCCTTTGTATATTGTACATATTGTTGTAGTTATTTAAATTCAGTACATATCTCACTAGACTATTGCTTCTAACCCTTCTGGATCTTCGGATCTGTGGGTGGCGACGTGACCCTTGGGACCCCTGGCGAGGGTCCGGGAGGTCGGGTCGTTACATAGAAGGGTTCAAATCTTTATAATAGTTCACTCAACTCATCGACTGTGGACATACCAAGCTATTATGCCATGGTCCCCAAACGGTACAGGGGGATCAAATCTATTGGACCTTTCTGCCCACAGTTACCGTGTACCTTTAGTCCCTCATCTATCTAATATTCTTGAGGCTGTAGATAAGTCTTGGTATTGTCAGGTCTATACGGAATCCATTTGATTCTTACTCTTATTGGATTCTCTCGGAGAACTCCTTCTCTCTCAATCCGATTGACCCTAGCTAGATATTTGTCTGAGCAAGAACACACGGGATAATCCTCTCATGATATAGAGAGTGGATAATCCTTTATTGACACACAATTACTTTCATAAGGTTGACTACCATTCCCAATAACTAGCTGTGCTAGATCTGAAACTTCCAGAACTCTAAGTTCGACATCAAAGAATAGAGTACTCAAACAAGACATCCTTGGTGTCTCAAGTCCAAGAACTAATTACACAACTAGGACTACAGAATCACTGTCTGGCAATCAGGTATCATCACATACAACATTCTGAGAGAGGATCATTTAGTAAACTCATTCTCCAATGAGCACCTACACCATACCCATAGTGTCTCTACACAAGTAGTTATGAGAATAGCTACCTCCATCATATGGATGGCTATATAGCACAATGGTCTATCCGGTTATCTCAATGCCAGTAACCTATGATTAGGAACATTTAGGATCTGTGTTTAAAGAGGATAGGTCTCATTATCATGATCTCATTATGATCTTAATCCTCATTGCATAGACCACCCATGAAAATCATAATATATAAACATCATCCTATGCATGTAATATAGAGTGAGAAAATGCCATTAATATTATTATCAAAAGAGATAGTATAAGATTACAAGTGCCATCACTAATGTGACTTGCCTTGCAAGGCACTCATAACTAGCACACAAGTGGTAGTGAAGAGCTTGACTAACCTCAAGGCTTATAGCATTGTGTTGTAGAATGAGGAGCATACCGACTTAGGAAGGTGGTAGAGTGGATTTGGATTGACCATGATGCTCACAGGTGGCAGTACGAAGCCTGAATGACCTTGAGGCTTAGAGCATTGTATGGCAGAGTGGAGTATACCAACTTAAATACTTTATAAAATTAGGCATCATAGAGAAGCAAACTGGCCTAAGCACTTTGAACACTAGGCGGTAGGGTGGAGCATACTGACCTAGGGAGGTGGCAGAGTAGAGCATACTGACGTCAAGACTATAGGGGGAGAACTATTGTTCATAAGAATAACATTGAACCAAATTGACATATAAAGTACCTTTCGCGATGATTCATGTTCGAAGTCCTTAAGATTTGGTAAGGGCCTACTCAAGTCTAGTTGAGCTTTCTAATGGCATGTTTTTCGGACCACTATGGTTAGAAGCGTCTCTTTCATGGGCCTCAGTGAAGGAAGTGTCATGCTTGGTGGTGAGAAATGACAGGTGTTGCAGATGAACTTCTCTTGTAATGGTGATCCCATTGAACACCATGATCGTTTGTCTCATGTGTAGGTCTCACAGATGATCCAGGTGTTCTGGACATAGATGATCTTCTTGATGGAGCAGCCATGCATCATAGATGATCTCATCTTGACATTGAGTAGGAGATAGCATGATCGAATGTGCAGGAGGGGCACAAATAATTGCATAAGAGGCGAGGTAGACAGCATAATCAACATCAGAATATCCAATTGGTGCTTTTCCTATATACTTTGCATATGGCATAATTAACATCAGAATATCCAATTAAATTAACTTGACAAGATCCAGGATACCACAATCCTAATTGAAATGTATAAGCTAGATATCTAAATATTCTTTTGACATAAACTAGATGTGATTCCTTAGGATCTGCTTGGTATCTAACACACATACAAACACTAAACAATATATCTGGCCTACTAGTAGTTAAGTAAAGAAGTGAAATAATCATACCTCTATATGACGTTTGATCTACTTTCTTACCTTGAGAATCATTATCTAGTCTTGTTAATGTGCTCATTGAAGTAGGTAGAGGCTTTGCATGTTTGAATCCAAATTTCTTTAGTAGATCCTTCATGTACTTGCTCTAGTTGATGTGGGTTCCTTCCTTCCCTTGTTTGATTTAGAGCCCAAGGAAATAGGTCAATCCCCCTATCATGTTCATTTCAAATTCTCCGTGCACCAACTTTTCAAAATATTTGCAAAGAGATTCATCAATAGCTCCAAAAATAATATCATCAACATAAATTTGCACAATTAAAATGTTCTGAGAGCATGATTTAATGAACAATGTGCTATCTATTTTACCTCTAGTAAAACCATGGTTTGAAGGAAATGTACTTAGTCTTTCATACCAAGCTCTAGATGCTTGTTTTAGACTATAAAGTGCCTTAGGCAGCTTAAAAAATATGGTTTGGAAAATTTAAATCATCAAAATCTAGAGGTTGTTCTACATAAACTTCCTCCTTAACCATATAAAAATATAGACTTTACATCTGTTTGAAAAAAGTTTTAAATCTAATGCAGATGTGTATGCCAATAGAATTCTAATTACCTCAAGTCTGGCTACTAGTGCATAGGATTCATCATAATATATGCCCTCCTCTTAGGAATAGCCTTGAGCTACCAGTCTGGCTTTGTTCTTAATAATGACACCAACCTCATCCAATTTATTTTTAAACACCCATTTGGTGCCTATCACAGGATGGTCTAGGCACAAGGGTCCAAACTAAAAGATAGTGGAAAACAGCTATGAAGAAATCTAGAAGGTGGGGGGGGGGGGTTGAATACATACATTTCTACCAAATTAAACCAAACACTCCATAGATTTAAAAACTAGAGAAATTAAAAACTTATGGGAAGAGCTTTGATTCAAATTAACATAAATTGAGTGTGTGAAATGTAAATTTGAGAAAAACTAGATGATAGCAACCTGATTAATAAGTGTACCTATCAATCATATAACGTTCAAAGACCTCAAACCACAGTAACACAAAGATTTAGGGTGATTTGAATTACACAATTGTGTATCCTACATCTACCATCCACACTGTCACGCCCCCGATTTTAGCAGTGGAATTTAATCGGGAACGCGATGGACAAGCAAGCTTTCAGAAGCCACAAGCAAATGACTAATATCGATAGGGCCCATAATTCAATAATCAAACTCTTTTACTCATCATAAGCAATTATTACAATCTTCAATGTCAAAATAAGAACCACTCTCTACTACTAGTCTAATTTATCTCTCAAAGAAATACAAGATTACAATAATGACTAATCTCTCACTAACTAACTAAACAATGACTCTCTGTGGTGTATGTCCCGCTCAGCGCACAAGTCCCATCATCAAACATGCTCCTCATTTTCACTACCTGAAATGTTAAGAAGTAGGTATGAGCAAACTAGCCCAGTAGGATTTACATCTCGATGTGCAGGCAATGATATAAGTGATTAACACTTTAAGAAGTAGGCAAGCACGAGTAACAAGCTAAATCATATGCACGATAAAATCAATGACAAAGTGCCAAAAGGATTTTATGCAGACAAGAATGTGTCAAGACAATAGAATTTAGACTATCAAGGTTTAAGGTGCTCTTCACGAGATGGGCAAGTACTTTGTTTCATTCAAGTGATAACCGGTAACAATAATTGAATAGTAGCAGTGCAATAGGATAGGAGAGCATGGGCAGTAGCCATTCAATAACGGAACAATAGCAGTTCAGTAACAGTCAGTGGCAGTACAGTAATAGTGCAGTACGTCTGAACTAACAGACTAACAACAACAGTTTAACAGTCAGATGTCTAGCTAAATTAGAACAGTCAGAACCAATGCAAATGCCGACACCATCATTAGCCCCTGCAGATATTTTCGGGTGGCTCTCTGCCCCCAAGACTAGAATGGAGCCCCTCGGACATTCTCCGTGCCCTCAGCAATATGCATTCAAGTCGAGTACAGTCACAAGACCCGTTATAGCGTTAGACAATTAAGAACAGTACAAAATAGTAGGAGCCACAACAGCTCAAAGGGTCCCAAGAGAGTACTTTCAAGAGTTCAAGAATGTCATGTCAAGATGTCCGAGAACATTACTACGATCATGTCACGAGACAATGTTCACTAGTAGTCTGAGACTATCATATCGAGAGCGAGTTCAAGGGCATGTAACACGAACAAGATTGTTAAGAGATTAATGACTATCAAGTCAATAACGATGGTTCAGAGTGTCATAGCGTCATGTCCATAATGATTTCAAGCATAACAAGTCAGGTGAACAGGATTTCATGATAACAATGATCAAGAGAGAATTTCAACAGCATAATAGTGCTTTTGCATTATTTCTATTAATAACTTGTTTTCATGTGTCATTGTTCATAGCTTCGAGAAATTCAAGGCGTGGGAGAGAGATAGAGAGGTGCACACTAACATCGAGAAACTTCATGGTACAACCTACTCGTCGGCCATGTAGGAATCCATGGTCATAGGAGACTTAAGAAGGCCTTGGTTAAGGGGTCACTAGTCCGACAGTAGGAATATCCAACAGAGAGTTCACCACAAGCCAAGAATAGGGCTTTCCTATCGTGCTAGAGTGTATGCGCATGCCACACGTGAGAATCGCTCGAGAGCATCAGTGTGAATCTGATTATGAAAACTTCATTTATGGAAAGTATCATGAGTGCTAAATCAGGAAATACTAATCATTCATGACCAATTTTAGCGAGTAGCAATGTCTTTTTAGAAAGTTTGATAACAAGGCAAGAAAGAGAGGACAATCGGCAAGTAGCGAGCATGATCAATCACTTAAGTTCAATTAGAATTATGAGAAAATCTTTACTACTTATTCATGGGTTGATTAATACATGATAAGACCTTATAGAAACTTCCTAGAATAGATCAAACTCACACATGCGAAGAAACGACGCAAAACGATGAAACTAAGACGTATGACCCTTAGAAAGCAAATGCAGTCCCATCCCTTCACTTCCTAAGGTCATAACTCACTGATTTCTTATGCTAATATGACACATAAATATACCTTCTTGAAGCCCTCTGAATAAAGAATCCAAAAAAAAAATGGCTCGTCAATCCGAGGTCTATAGGATTAGTTATAGCCATTTAAGTGAATACTGCGCAGAGGCCAGGCCACGACAGCAAACCTGTCACGTTCTGAACGCGATAGGTCGGTACGTTACCTTCTAAACAGGGGTTTTGGGTTGCAAATACACCCAGTCCACTCCTACTTGGACTGGGTTTATTGGATTGCTATCTCACTAAGCTAACTACTGTAACGAGGAATTAGAAAACCAATCACATTTACTTAGTCAACTTGACTTTGTGGGACAAACTATAGAAAACTGACTCAGTAGATATGTTTCGATCACTACTCTCTACACACACCATGAAATAGAGTGATTTCAGTCTTGTTTGAAAGTAGACTCAAAGGGGAACATTATTCATGTTGAGTGCTTGATTTGAAAACGACTCAGACGAGAGGTAGAAGACTCTTAAGATAGTGCAAGGGTTTCATCAGGCAGAATGACGACTACGATGATAAAAGATTTATTTCGATGACACAACATGACATAAATTGGGGAAAATAGCATAAACATGATCTAAACATATGTATACAAGCATGCATGACTTTAATTAGAGTTTGGCCCAGAGAATACCTACCTTTTGGTTAGAAGAAAGGGCGTCCTTCAAAAAACCCTACTTTCGACTAGTCATAGGAGAATGCTTCATACTCACGAACTACTGGGTAGAAATTGGGCAAAATAGTGTCATAAGAAACTAGACCCGAAGAGCTTTCCAAGAGTATATGTTGGGTTGAGTGTGAATATAATACATTTCTCCTCACATTTTGATGATGACAAGCTGTGATTTTAATGCATAAAATAAATTGTAACATGTGAAATACATCACCTGAATTACCAATATTCAAAAAGCATGTTTCCAAGCACATTTATCATTTATATTCATGATAATACATTTAACTAATGATTTATGTGTTATTTTCTCAGGGACAAACATTTTCTTGCAAAGTAGTGTCGACACAACCATCAATGGTGTCGACACAATGGCTCAGAGCAAAGGCAGAAATGTGAAGAAAAGATCAACTAGTGTCGACACAAGACCAGGGCAGGTCGACACTAGTGACAGATCCCAGAAAAATATGTTAACATGCTTCTATCTCAGGTCGACACCAAATGGAATCAGGTCGACACTAGATGGCTCTCCAAGAAGGCCTGTTTTGCTATCTGGGACAGCAGGTCGACACGAGATCATCTCAGGTCGACACTAGAGACCTCTCCCAGGGAATTGATTTGCCAGTCTAGGACAGTGTGTCGACACACCTCATGGGCAGGTCGACACACTTCGGAATCTTTGTGACTTAAACTTTGTCCTGGACACGTGGCACCCTAGGGAATTGTTGGATTAGCCTTGGATCGTGTGCCCACGACCCCCAAGGGTACACTTGGACTTTTAGGGGTATAAATACCCTTCTATTGGCTATCCAACATCAGAGAACCCTTTCAGAGCCTCCCAGAAATCCCGTTGGCGGCTAGAAGGTTTCTCCTCCCTGTTCTTGCCTTCCTGGTGCTTCCTCAAGCCAAATTCTCATCTGCTCAAGTATGAGAAGTGGAAATTGATCGTTGAAGAAGCAATTAGATCACCTCAAGGAAGCAGATCAAGTAGAAGCTGACTTCTGTGGAGAATTCAAGGAAGATCCTGAAGATCAGATTGCAGAGCATCGTCCAGGAACTTCCAGAGATCAAAGCACTTCACAATTCGACCTTCTACAAGGGAGTACATCTGAAGAGAAAAGCTTATCAATACAATTCTCTTTTTCCTTTTCTCTTCTGAGTGATTCTGAGATTATGCATGGGTTGTTGCATGAATCTCATGAATTAACTCTGGTTGGACTAGATCTGTTGCTAGAGGATCTGAGTCTTGTGTTTTTCTAGCAAGTTGTTTGTGAGCCTGTGTGCTCAAGTTTGTGAGTCGTCGTAGTCACTGTGTGGTTTGAGTCGTCGTGCTCAATTTGGAGTCGTCGTACTCCAGCTGTTGTTTGAGTCGTCGTGCTCAATTTGGAGTCGTCGTACTCCGTTTGTTGTTTGAGTCGTCGTGCTCAGTTTGGAGTCGTCGTGCTCCAGGTGTTTCTTAAGTCGTCGTGCTCAAGGGTGTTTGGAGTCGTCGTGCTCCTGTGTGAGTTGTATTCAAGGTTTTGAGTAGTGTGGCCTCACTGTGTGAGGGGTGGACGTAGGAGTCACTGGAGGTGATTTCCGAACCACCTAAAAATCCTTTGTGCAATGGTTTGAATTGTGGTTTGACTTTGTATTTCGCTAGATGCATGCATAGGGATTTCGTTCACACCACTAATCGATTTGCTCACACACACTAATCACACTTCAGATCAGTAAATAGTTTGGGTGAATTGATCTCTGATTCGAAGTAATTTTAAATTGCTTACGCTTCCGCATTAATTGGTATTAGATCTATTCAACCCCCCCCCCCCTAGATCTTGTCCTCATCATTTCTCGATCCTCCAATTGGTATCAAAGCGGGTTAATGTCTGTTACTGATCTGATTTGATTGCTTCTGGTTGATCTCTGTGTCAATTGCTTGAACTGTGTGCTTAATCGCTCTGATTCCTTCATTTGATATTAGAGCAGGTTAACCACTCTAATTGTTAGATCTAATTCCTTGTTACATTGATTCACTGTGATTAGATTTAATAGTCTTTTGTGAGTCTTGGTATAATGGCAAATCTATTTAATCTGCATGAATCTCCTGTTATAATTTCAGAGAAATCACCAGTCTCACCTTCATCAAGTTTTTCAAAGGAAGCACAAAGAAAAGGAGCAAAGGAAATTCACAAGTACTTTATGGAAAAGAGGAGCCTCAATGAATCCAGAAAATCAACAATTCATAAGGTTTTGGCTGTAACAGCACATTCTTCATCCTCTTCAGAACACAAGAGTTCAAATGGGTCTAAAAGGTCAGGTAAATCAACTCCATATCCATTTGTGTATTCTAATTCAGATTCTGATGAAGATGAAAGTATGTCTTATGCTGAGTTGATTAAATTCTGTGAAAAGATACAAAGTCTTAATGTACAACTGAACACTAAAAATAAAGACTTGAAAAAGAACTTAAAACATTGCCATAAAGAAAGTGAAAACTTGAGAAATACACTTGAATTGCACCAGAACAATGATAAGGATCTTTCAGAAGAAAATGATAATTTGAAAAATGAAGTTAAAATTTAAATTCTGAAAAAGAGAAGTTGGAAGATGAACTCCAAATATGTGAAAATAAACTGAATGGATTGAAAGAAAACCATGAGCTATTGAAATCAAAAGTCATTGATCTGGAAAATGAAAAAGAAGAATTGATTGATCTCAATAACAATTTCAAATTTGATAATGATCAATTAAACAAACAAATCTCTAATATGGCTCATGATCATCAAATAAATGAAAGATGCAAACAACTTGTTGAAGAAAATCATCATTCAAAAAGGAAGATTGAATGCTTGTACCATGACAAACCATTGGACAATGAATGCAGCAATTTGAGTAATAAAATCGCCGATTTGGAAAAACAAATTGCTCAATTTGAAAATGAAAAGAACAAGATGAAAAATGATTTGGATGTCATGCTAAACAAGCTTCAAATTTTAGAAAAGGAAGTAATTATATTAAAATCTGAAAAATAGAAGCTTCAACATGAATTGAAGAATACTTCTGTGAGGGATAAGAAAAATAAGAACAAAACAAAATTAACATTTGTTAAATCTGCTGTAAGCAAGAACTCTTCTAAGTCTAATGAAAAGCTAGTGAAAGTTCTTGTTCAGAAACAGACAGGGAAAGAGAGGAATGCTACTGTCAAGAGGACCCATCTACTTCCTCCATAAATCCAAAAAGCTCCAAGGCAAATTCTAAATTCACATCATGCCAAGAGCTACAAAAAGGCACCTCCTTCTTCTCATGGTAAGCCTCCTCACATAAAAAGGAGATTTCAGCAAATGCATACATGCCAAGGTAAGTACCATGTAAGAAAACCTCTCATTTGCTTTAAGTGTAATAAACCTGGTCATCTTGCCAAATATTGTTGGAATAAAGAGCAACATTTCAATAAACATGCCAAATCAGTCCAATGCTTTTATTGTCATAAATTTGGGCATACTTCCAGGGAATGTTGGCATAGAATTGATAATCTTGTGCATACTCCCATGTTTCATGTTAATGTACATAAGAATAAAGATCATGTTCATGTTGAAAACACTCAGAAATTCTATGTTCATGAAAAAGGAACTATTGCACAAAAGATCTCTTCTAAATTCCATGCTAAAAATCTCCATGATAAAAATCTGAAAAATAGAAAACAAAATGTTCAGAATGTCAGTGGTGCATTCTATACCAATAACTCTAAGATTAGAAACCAAGATTCCAGTGTTTCTAGTTTTCAGCAAAATGCACCCAAAATAAAATCATTTTGGATTCAGAAATCTTTGTTGCAATGTAACATTGATTTCATTGTAGGACCCAAGCAAGTGTGGGTCCCAAAACCAGCTTGATCAGCAAGCTGAGAAGTCTTGCAGCCATACATTGTAAATGGATTCAAGATATTGGCTGTGCAAGACTAGAAATGACTGGAGAACACAGGTAAAATCTTTGAGAAAGAAATGAAGACTGTTCAAGTAAAATTTCTTTATCATTTCAAACTTGAATTGATTGAATTGGAATGAATGTTAATTTTTATCTGAACAATGAGAAATGTGTTTCAATGCTACTCCCATCAATGAACTTTATGTCATAACAATTGGAATCAAGTTTATGTTGTCATGCATGCTTAACTGTTCCCATGAGTCTGTGTGCATATTAACTGCTTTGACTTCTTGGTATATCAAATGATGACATGTGAAAAAATAAGTTATGCTTGTTTGGAAACTATCATTATGCGTGAGTAAAATATTTCGCCAAGTACCAAAAGTCATGTTATGCTTAAAGCTAATTGTGCTCATAATCATGTGTGAATTGCATGCTAACTTTTTCATTCCATACACAAATTAAGGGGGAGTAAATTTGAAAAAGTGCAAAATATTTTTTTTTAAATTGCCTGTTAATGCATGATTGATCATGTTCATATTCTTTCGGTGCAAACTACTTTGAATGAACATATCTGAATTGCTTGTATGATCATTTCAAATCATGTATATCTTATGGGAAGTGAGCCAAAAGAATCTTTGAGTGAAATGTTGGAGAATTATTCCTTCATGTCTTATTTATCATTTCTTGAGAAATGAGGTAGCAAAGAAATCCTTTGAAATCCACTTCATAGAAACTGAAAAACAAATTGCTGACATCTTCACCAAACCCCTTCCTGACAGTAGATTCTCATCTTTAAGGAGAGAACTTGGTCTTTGTAAATGTCCATTTTCTTGATTTCTCTCTTTGGGATTGGGTTGAGTGTTAGGCATCTTCTGAGGGGGAGTTCTTTGCATCATCATATATATTTGCTTCCTTGATTCACACTGATCATATCTCTCTTCATTTCACTTCTATTCCTTTTGACAATGAATTCTTCAACTTATATTGTGTTGAATTTCTTGGTATATCAAATGGTGACTTGGAGAAGGACAAGTTATGCTTGTCTGGACACTTTCACTATGCGAGAGTATATGTCTCCGCAAAGTACCAAGAAATGAAAATGCAATTATTGAGGGGGAGCTTTTACTGTTTAAAGAGAATCTTTCCTGATTTCAAAACCTTACATATCTTTATTCTGATGAAAAGTGGTTGAAATCCTCATCTCAGGGGAGCTAGAAAATTCAAATAATGTCCTTTGCAAAATTCAAAACCTTTCTTGCATTACATCAATTTTCTTGCATGATGTCCTCATTCAGGTGTCTAGAGTCTCAAAATGATCCTTTGAGTGATCTACTATATTCATTTGTCAACTCTCATCTATACTCTTTAAATCTATAGAAATTCATATTTCTTTCAAAGACTGAACGATAATGTGTGCCTTGATTCTAAACATGTTTTTGTTTGCAACTGATGTTGGATATAAGTGATTTCTTTTTTCAAAAACTCTCCAAAATTTGATAATTCAACAGAGCAATGGCACATGTGCTGAGAAACTGCACACCTTCACAATGAATGAAGTGCCATGTATGTCATGAGGCACTAATGCTATCTCTGTTCAAAGGGGTTCCAAATCAAAAATAAATGCAAAGCAAAATAAATGTCCTATTCCTTTTTTTTATGATTTTTTATGATGACTGAGTAACTGGAAATATTGGCATCTAAAAAACGTATATTTTCATGTCAAAAGGTCATCATTTACCCATTTGAGACTTGATAATGGATAAATCTTTAGTATCCAGGGACTATAGTGTGTGAAAAGCATTAGTTCTTGAGTGAACAAGATGTATCTCATTTGATAGTTTGTTTCAAAAAAAAAAATGTGTATATCATTGGAGAATTGTTTTAAAAGAATCATTCTTATCCATCATCAAGTTGTTCTTAAAAAGTTGTTTATTTTCAACACACTTGATTTCAGTCTAAAAGATTTTTTTATTTCTTTGAACTTGAAGAATATGGTAGTGTGTAGTTGATTGTTAAATGTATTATATCCCTCAAATTATCATTTTAATGACTCAAGTCATTGAATGTTCATATCCTGTTTGATATTGTGTAAAACTTGAATTGTGTTGAATTTTTTGCAAAATATAACAAATGAATTTTTTAGACTCTTAAAAATCCTTGAAATTATTATTCCACTCATTGCTTATCATTATAAATATATCCTAAAAGCTCACAAAATTTTTCCATACTCATATCTTAAATTTTCATCAGGCCAGGTCGACATTACTCCATCTAGTGTCGACATACTTTAGCTCAGGTCGACACTCACCTCCTCTAGTGTCGACACTGACCCCCTGCCAGAGTCATTTAAGCCGTGGGCGCCGGTTACGTTTTTGATGTTCCTGCGGGGTAACTTACCCTAAAACCCCCTTTTTCTTCTCCAGGTCGACCCGACGTCCGTCTTCTTCCTTGAATCCGGCAGGTTCTTGAATCCATCTCCACCTCTTCTCTCATTCCTCCCTATTCATCCTCTTCTATTCCACTCAATCTTGCTCCCATGGCGCACAAGCAAGCACCTCGGCGTGGAGCAAGGTCCCGGGCTACGGCAAGGCCCATTCCGACGGATGATGCTTCTCCCACTGAGAGGAGAACCAAGAGGCGCCATGACCCTGTAGAGCAGCCAGGGTCTTCCTCTGCATCCCCATCACCTGCTAAGAGAGGTAGGGCTTCATCTTCTGGGCGAGGTAGAGGGTCTGCATACCCTAGGAGGAAAATTCTGGATTCTTCTCCTGAAGTCTCTGAGCAGTCATCCTCATCATCCTCAGAGTCTTCCTAGCCTTCTAAGAGAACTCCTTCCAAACCACTCAGTGCAGTGAAGACCATTTTGAAACCTAGGACTGTGGATTTAGAAGACAGTGAACTGAATTCTGCTTTTCCTGAGGTCATAAACTTCTTCAAATTTCAGTCTTGGCAATCCTTTATCTCAGAGTTTCGCATCATATACCCTAGACTTGTCTAGGAATTCTATCAGCATTTGGAATGTACTGATGAGGGCTACAAGTCAAAAGTCAAAGGGATTGAAATTGATATGCCTACAGACATAGCAGCCGCCATATTTAAAATTCCAGATGAAGGAGAAGACTACCACAACTTTGAGTTCAACCTTCATGAAGCATATACCATCTTGACTGGATTGCAGGCAGATGAGTCTGATCTCAAGCAAACTCATGTCACTAAATTCAACACCAACACTTTTCCTCCAGTGTTGAGGCTTACCCATCACATCCTCACCACTATCATAACACCTCAAGGTGGTGGGAGAGACAGACTCACCGACATTCAAAGATTTGTGCTTTACTGCATGAGCAAGGACATAAAGGTCAATCTCCATGTCATAATGTACCAGATTATCTCTAAGACAACTAGGGTAGATTTAAATAGATCACTTCCTTATGCAGCCCATTTGACTCAAGTCTTCAAACACTTTGGTGTGCCTCTTGAGAATGAGAAGTCTCAGAAAATTCCTAAGTCCAACATTTATTGCTTTAAGCATGTTCAAAAGTTTATGGGCTTTAGGATTGTGGGTGATCAGGTTAGGAGAGGGCCAGCTACAGTTGAGGCCCCTGTGGTCCAAGAGGATCAACCTCCAGTGCAAGAGGATCAGCCTCCAGCTCCAGAGGATCAGCCTCATGTGCATGAGGACCAGCCTCCAATGAATGAGGATCAGCCTCATGTGGCAGTTGGAGTTGATGTACCCTTTAATGCCCCTCTTTCACCTCAACTTCAGCCCTCCTCCTCCCTAAACCCTGAAACTGAAATTCCATATTTTTCTCCACAACCTCCAGTTCATGCATCCTCATCCTTTGGTGGACCTTCTGTTCCACCAGAGTTATACACGTTTTTAAATGACAAATTTGATGCTTTGAACACCTCCATTCAAACAATGTCAGAATCTTTTGAGTTGAGGATTCAAAGGTTGGAGAACACTGTCTGCCAAGTTTATTGAACAAAAAGCAGCTTCTGACCATGCAGCACAAAGGTTCAACAGGCTGATAGGCACATTGGCAGATGCTTCAGTTGAACTAAAACAACATCAAAAGGAGTTGGAAATAGTTCTTAAGGGAATTTTGGCAAATTCCCAAGCTGATGTCTTCAACACCAAGGAGACACTCTCTCAGATTTCTAAGACAAGGCTTTCTTTTGCACATTTGGTAGATGACTTGGAGAGCATGAAAAACTTATCTGCTCATATTGATGAAGAGATGTCTGCACTTAAAAAGGAATTCAAAGTTTTGAATAGACCTGCTTGGTCAGCTGGTTCTTCTTCATCCTCTCAGCCAATGTCCACTGAGTTCAGTGCCCTTCAAGCTACAATGTCAGAGAATTCAGAAAGAATGGAACACCTCTTGCATACAAAACTCTCAACTATCCAAGCTCAAATGAAGTTCAGTTTGACTTCTATGGAGAAACGATTGACGGATATTGAGACCATCTTGATGCCCATTCCTCCTCCTCCTCCTCCCCATTAATGTAATTTCTTTTGATGATGTCAAAGGGGGAGAAGATAGCAAGAAATTTGTAATGCCTTTTAAATGTGTTTTTGAAAATTGCAGTGTTCATATCTTTTTGAATGAAATGAATGGAAACCTTTGTGTCTTCAATGTGATTGAAAACTCTTTTGAATGAATGTGAATGTGATGAATGCTTGTCAAGTAAAAGAATGAAATGAATGGAAACCTTTGTGTCTTCAATGTGATTGAAAACTCTTTTGAATGAATGTGAATGTGATGAATGTTTGTCAAGCTGCTTGACCTTTGTGTGAGAATAGCTTATCTTTAGTAACATTGTGTCTTTCATGTGTGCAACTTTCAAATGTCACTAAAAATGTTCAAAGGTCCTTGACAAGTATGAATAAAAGGAAATGAAAATGCTTAAAATCACATTTCATTGAAACTTTCTACTTCCATATGAATTTAATGTTGCCATCATCAAAAAGGGGGAGATTGTTGGGTTGAGTGTGAATATAATACATTTCTCCTCACATTTTGATGATGACAAGCTGTGATTTTAATGCATAAAATAAATTGGAACATGTGAAATACATCACCTGAATTACCAATATTCAAAAAGCATGTTTCCAAGCACATTTATCATTTATATTCATGATAATACATTTAACTAATGATTTATGTGTTATTCTCTCAGGGACAAACATTTTCTTGCAAAGTAGTGTCGACAAAACCATCAATGGTGTCGACACAATGGCTCAGAGCAAAGGTAGAAATGTGAAGAAAAAATCAACTAGTGTCGACACTAGACCAGGGCAGGTCGACACTAGTGACAGATCCCAGAGAAATATGTTAACAGGCTTCTATCTCAGGTCGACACCAAATGGAATCAAGTCGACACTAGATGGCTCTCCCAGAAGGCCTGTTTTGCTGTCTAGGACAGCAGGTCGACACGAGATCATCTCAGGTCGACACTAGAGACCTCTCCCAGGGAATTGATTTGCCAGTCTGGGACAGTGTGTCGACACACCTCATGGGCAGGTCGACACACTCCGGAATCTCTGTGACTTAAACTTTGTCCTGGACACGTGGCACCCTAGGGAATTGTTGGATTAGCCTTGGATCATGTGCCCACGACCCCCAAGGGTACACTTGGACTTTTAGGGGTATAAATACCCTTCTATTGGCTATCCAACATCAGAGAACCCTTTCAGAGCCTCCCAGAAATCCCGTTGGCGACTAGAAGGTTTCTCCTCCCTGTTCTTGCCTTCCTGGTGCTTCCTCAAGCCAAATTCTCATCTGCTCAAGTATGAGAAGTGGAAATTGATCGTTGAAGAAGCAATTAGATCACCTCAAGGAAGCAGATCAAGTAGAAGCTGACTTCTGTGGAGAATTCAAGGAAGATCCTGAAGATCAGATTGCAGAGCATCGTCCAGGAACTTCCAGAGATCAAAGCACTTCACAATTCGACCTTCTACAAGGGAGTACATCTGAAGAGAAAAGCTTATCAATACAATTCTCTTTTTCCTTTTCTCTTCTGAGTGATTCTGAGATTATGCATGGGTTGTTGCATGAATCTCATGAATTAACTCTGGTTGGACTAGATCTGTTGCTAGAGGATCTGAGTCTTGTGTTTTTCTAGCAAGTTGTTTGTGAGCCTGTGTGCTCAAAAGTTTGTGAGTCGTCGTAGTCACTGTGTGGTTTGAGTCGTCGTGCTCAATTTGGAGTCGTCGTACTCCAGCTGTTGTTTGAGTCGTCGTGCTCAATTTGGAGTCGTCGTACTCCGTTTGTTGTTTGAGTCGTCGTGCTCAGTTTGGAGTCGTCGTGCTCCAGGTGTTTCTTGAGTCGTCGTGCTCAAGGGTGTTTGGAGTCGTCGTGCTCCTGTGTGAGTTGTATTCAAGGTTTTGAGTAGTGTGGCCTCACTGTGTGAGGGGTGGACGTAGGAGTCACTGGAGGTGATTTCCGAACCACCTAAAAATCCTCTGTGCAATGGTTTGAATTGTGGTTTGACTTTGTATTTCTCTAGATGCATGCATAGGGATTTCGTTCACACCACTAATCGATTTGCTCACACACACTAATCACACTTCAGATCAGTAAATAGTTTGGGTGAATTGATCTCTGATTCGAAGTAATTTTAAATTGCTTAAGCTTCCGTGTTAATTGGTATTAGATCTATTCAACCCCCCCTCCCTTCTAGATCTTGTCCTCATCATTTCTCGATCCTTCAGTATATGGATTGCATGGTTTGGTCGAGGTTTCATTAACCTTTGATGATTATCAATCTAGCTTTTGTGTGTAGGTCGTTGCAAATCCGAGTTGAGAAGAGCACGAGATTCCTTCTTGCTCCAGCCTTCTCCTTGAGATCTCTAGCAACCACTGCCTCCAAGCACGCCTCCAATAACTCTAGGGGTCGTCCTATGGGAGAGAGAGGCTTTATTTATAGAGAGAGGGGCCTTTAGTTGCCTAATTAAATTAGGAAATCTTTAGGTACAAATTTGGGTATACCTTTCCTCAACTTGGAGATTTCTCTCCCCAATTCGTGATGAAGTTGGTATGGAAACGTACATTAGGTGGTAACCACGAATTTGGGCTTGGTTTGAAGTCTAATGGTGGTCTATTGGGTGAGAATTTACCCTATCATGGTCCATTAGTGAATATTTCTAAATTTCAGGTCATTTTCCTAGCATGAATTTATTTGTGGCCCAAAGGACATACTTTGGCCCATTTCTTTCATTGGACTGTCAATACCCATTGTTTGAAGTCCAACCATAATTTTTATTCTATTTTTGGACTCCATTAAGTTTATGTGATAATGATTTTTCGACTTATTTCTTAATTACGATAATAAGTCACAAAACACCTTAATCTTGGCCAATCGGATTTTTCTTCACATGAATTTCTCTGTGGGTCATTTAAGAGTATTATTTAAAGTTGAACTATGATTTTTATGAAATTTTTCAGTGTGTTTTTGTACACATGATAATGGCACGAAAAATTTTACTATTATTAAATTATTATTTCTAATTTTTCATAATAAAATTTTTGGGGTGCTATACCCTCCCCCAGTTAAAAGAATTTGGTCCACAAATTCATATGATATGATATGACTACCAATTTATTCTGACTATTTCTTCCCATCATCTCCTCCACTTAAGACTTTGCTTATCGAGAAAAAAATAATACAAAATTAGACTATGGGTTTAGTGAAGGTACCTTGTCCACCTTCATTGACAGGATCTATATCCACTAGGGCTTGTAATCGTACTTGGCGTGGAGGTTGGTTCTTCTTTGCTGGACAATCGACTACTCGATGTTGTTGACTTCCACATCGCAAGCATTTACCCAATTTCTTCCAACAATTTTCAACATGATGCCCTGCCTTTTCACAGAATTCATAGACTTCCTTCCGCTCCACTTCCCCTTTCACTATTTTGTTATATACAATATTTTTTCCTCCATTTCCACTGGGATGTATAGCCCATTTTTTCTTCAATGCTTCTTCTTCTGGATCTTTTCAAGATGATCCATGGTGTCCTCTACGATTTGAGCCCTTAACACCATGTTTGAATATACTACAATGTCAAATGGAGCTAGCTTTCCCTAGTAGATAGGCCTCAACCCTTCTAAGAATCTCCTTGCCTTCATCTTTTTTGTACTTATCAAATGCAGTGCATACAATGCTAGCCTTTCAAATTACGCTTCATATTTAGCTACAAACATCATCCGTTGTTTTAAGTCTGTAAATTCCTTTGCCTTCTTCTGACGAATCCTCTCGAAAAAATATTTGGTTTTGGTAAGTTCTAAAAATTCATCTCACTCTATGTCTATGTTGGGTAATTGTCGACTGACAGCTTCCCACCAAGCTCTAGCATCGCGATCCAACTGGAAGGTTGCCAGAAGGATTTTCTCTTGCTCTGAACATTGCATAACTCTAAAGATTCATTCCATAACCTTCACCTAATTTTCAGCTTCATTGGGATCCGGGGTTCCATTAAACCTAGAAGGATTCATTCGTTGAAAGTTCCCATATAAGTCTCCTGCTCCATTCCTTGCTCCCGCTTGAACCACATTATTAAGGGCTTGAGTTACCGTATGGTTTGTTGTAATTCGCACATTTATGCACGCTCGCAAGCCATCTCCTCTAGTCTCCTGCGAGCAATAACAATTTATTAATTTCTTCTTAAACTTAGGGTGCTTATATATATAGTTAAGCTCCTAGCATAATCCCAAGCGTTTACCCAATCTCACCAGGTGCCTAGCTTAATGGTGAACACAACCTTATGGATCCTAGATCCTTATGATCAAGATTCCTATAGCTTAGGTTCACAACTTATCCTCGAATATATCCTAGGACTTAGGGAAGCCTAGGCTCTGATACCACTACACACACACACAAATCTACTTATATAGCAAGTTTAAACAGAACAAACAAACACACACACACACAACTTGAGATGATCGAAATCTCAAATCATAACACACACATGAAATTGAGTAGAATGATTGCTCAAATTTCACACTGCACACTGAATGATATGAAGTTGAGATGTAGAATTAATTGAATAATGAAAAAATGATAGAACAGATGAAACTGGTTCGGTTTTCCCCCTTTGTGCTTCTAACTGAAACTTCTAGCTTCTAGCTTCAGATTGATGACGCAGACTCCTGAATCTGAGAATTCAACTTTATCTTTGATCACCCACAGCAACTGGATCTCCAATTCTTCAGATCTAGAGTAGTAGCAAATCTCATATGGGACTTTTCTCTAGTTGCTGCCTTCTGGTTCTGGGAAATGATGAATTGATGTGTGTTTCCCAAAAAGTGTGAGGATCATGGGCATTTATAGTCCCATGTGTCCATGTGGTACCTTGAGGTGTGGGGGCACAGAATTCTTGCTCAAATCTCCTGATTCACAAGCTAACACATGTTCAAGAGATTCAAGTTCTGAATCATCATTCTAAGTGTGTCGACACAGCCAAGTTATGTGTCGACACATGAGCCTGACTTACTGTGATTTCATCACTGGAAGTTAACCTATGTCGACACACAACTGACTTGTGTCGACACACCTGACTGAATCCTAAAAGAATGGCTCTCAGGGAAACATCATGTGTCGACACCCTGACAGAGGTGTGTCGACATCACTGTCTCCTTTCTTCATAATCTGCTTCTTGAGCATAAAAGATGTGTCAACACATAAGAGACCTGTGTTGACACCACTGGTTTTTCTTCTTGAACTTCTTCACTGTAAGTGCCTTTTGTGTTGACACACTAACAATCCTGTGTCGATACCACTGACTTCAAGACACCTTTTTGTCTGAGTTAAACATAAAATATTATGTTAGACATGTTTGGAGCAAGGTATTTAAAATTGTATGGATCATAGTTAAACATTATCAAAACAAGAGATCCAACACAATCATGGTTTCTCATGAACTAATTAAGTTCATATTGCATGGCCAAAATCCAGTATTCATCAGTTAGTGTCCCACTGACTGTCCTAAGCTCAATTTGAGAAACAAAAGCTAGATAATCACAAGGAATTACATTGCCTCTTGTCCTTACCCCTTGACTTATATCTCCTATGATGTTCTCCTTGGGATGACTTTTCTAATATCTCCACTCCCTTGGAAGATCCTCATGAGATGGTTCTTCTTGTTGTAAGTCTTCCAAAGGTCTATCTTCATCATGTTCTTTGACTTCTATTTTCTTCATTCCTTTTGTTATTTCACCTGTTTCATCATCACAAAACTCTTCTTTCTTGGAAGAGGGGTTAGTTTCATCAAATCATACATGCACTGTTTGTTCAATTAAAAGAGTTTTTTTTTATTGAAAACCCTATACCCTCTAAGTTTAGAAGTGTAGCCAAGAAATATACCTTCATCTGATTTTACATCTAACTTACCAATGTTTGACTTGCCATTGTTTTGAATGTAACATTTGCATCTAAATGGCTTGAGATGACTGACATTTGGCTTCTTGTTCTTGTACAATTCATAAACTATCTTTTTCAGAATTAGTCTGATCATTTCTCTGTGATGACGTAACATGCAGCGTTGATTGCCTTTGTCCAAAAGTACCTTGGCAAGTTATATTCAGATAGTATTGTTCTTTCCATATCCAATAGAATTTTGTTCTTTATTTCAACAATTCCATTCTATTGGGGTGTCCTTAGTGCTAAGAAATTATGCTCTATTTCTTGATCTTCACAAAAACTTATGAACTCCTTATTTTGAAATTCTCCTCCATGATCTGAGTGCAATGATATTGAATTTTTGCACCAATTTACTGAACTTCACAAATGTTTCGAAAGTGTCTTTTTATTTACCAAAAATGAAACCCATGTGGTACTATGACAAGTCCATAACTCTTACCACCCAAGCTAGTTATAGTCATTGGACCAAATAGATCTATGTGAAGTAGCTCCAGTGGCTTGGTGGTGGCGACATAGGTCTTTGATTTGAAGGAGGCTTTGACTTGCTTTCCTTTGACACATGGTCCACACACTTTATCATATTTTGTCCTGACATTTAGTAGACCCTCCACTAGATCAAGCTTGATTAATTTTCTGATTACATCTAGGCTAGCATGACCTAATCTTCTATGCCATAATTCTGCATTAATGCTCTTACTGGCTGCTAGGCAGACATCTTGCTCCTTTAGGTCCTTAAGAAGCAGAGCATATAGATTCTTGTCTCTCTATGCTTCAAAAATTATTTCTTCATCTTTGATGATTATACATTTTGATTCCTTGAATTGGACTTGATGTCCCTTATCACATAGCAGGCTAATGCTAATCAGATTGTGCTTCAAGCCTTTAATGCATAGAACTTTTTCAATTAGGTTCTTCTTGTTGTTGTCTATGGTTCCACATCCTATGACTGTTCCTTTGCCATTGTTTCCATAGGTTACTGAACCTTATTCTAATTTGATAGACTTGAACAAGCTCCTATCACCTGTCATGTGCCTTGAGCACCCACTATCCAAGTACCACTTGGATGTTCTAAGCCTTATCTTATCATTAGAATTTGTCATAAAGGCAATGTTGACCTTTTCTTCCTCTTGTTCATCTGAGCTTGAGTCTTCAGATGAAGTTTCTTCATTATTTCAGGTAGCTACCATGGCCTTCTTCTTGTAATTCTTAGGTTTCCTTGAAGGCTCCTTCTTTTTGTGTTCCTTTTTCTTTAATCTAGGACAGTTTGTCCTTAGATGCTTGGGCTGCTTGCATTCATAGAAGATCAGTTCTGATTTCTTGAAAGCTTTGTCCTTTTTGAAGATTTTTCTTCTTGGCTGATGCTTATTCTTGGCCAGAATTCTTTACAGCCATCTTGATAGGAGAGCTTATTCATCATTGTCCACATCACTACTTTCACTGACAGTGGCTTCATCTGAAATACTCTCTTATGCTTTAAGTATATTGCTTATTTTCTTCCTTGTTGAGCTTTCACTTAATCTCTCCATGTTGATCTCATGAGCCATAAGTGTCTCAATGAGCTTTTCCATTGACATAGCTAATAAATCATTAGCTTCCTCAATGGCTATGACCTTGGGAGTCTATTGACTAGGTAAGGATCAAAGGATTTTCCTTACCATATCTCCTATATCATACTTCTTCCCAAGACCAGCCAGTTCGTTTGTGATGTCAGTGAATCTTCTAAAAACATTTGAAAATTTTAATATTGAGTTACCAAAATATCTATCCTTGTTTCTTTGCCTTTGTCTATCCCTTCTTAGGTAAGCTTTAGCTTATCCCACATCTCTTTTGCTGTCTTGCATGTAGAGATTCGATTGAACTCCTTCTTAGACAAAGCACAACATAGAATGCTTTTAGCTTTGCTATTCTGAGAAAATATTTTCTTGTCATCGTCAGTCCATTCTGCCTTAGGCTTTGATATCACTGGACCACCATCTTCAATGATGCTTCATAGTTGGTAATCAAAACATTGAAGGAAGAAGTTCATCATTGTCTTCCAATAGTTGTAGTCTTCACCATCAAACAATGGTGGCCTATTGATAGATTGGCCTTCAGCATAAATTTGGGCTGCCGTTGATCTTTTACTTCTCAGATCGTGAGATCTTCTTGATGTCTTCGAGAAGCCTCGCTCTGGTACCACTCGTTGGCCCAGTTAGCAAGCCCAAAGGGGGGGGGGGAATCAATTGCTAGTATTAGATAATTGTGGAAATGAACATAAACAATCACACACAAGAGACACAATGATTTTATCCTGGTTCAACCCTCCCAAAGGAAGTCCTACATCCAGTCCCTAAGAACACTTGTGGTTTCACTAACTAAGGGTACTGTCCCCCTTATGGACACTTACACACCAACCCAGTTGGTCTTCTCTTAACACCCGAAGAGGAACAACCCCCCAACCACCTTGGGTCCTCATACAAAAGGGAAACAACAACACCTTGATACACTTTGGGTCTTCCCTTCTACAAAGGGAAAATCCACTTGCACATGCAAGTCCTCTCTTCAACTGAAGAGGCACAAACTAGAATCTCAAAAGATATTATAATGGTCTCTAGACCAATCCCAAGATGAACTAGAAGGAGGGCTCGATTTGAGACAAACAACTCTCTCTTTTGGAAGAATATTACAGTAGAAATGTAAAGAGAGAGAGAAGGAGAGAAAAGAAGCTTGAAGATGAATGCCACGATGCTCAGCTCCTTTCCATTCAAAAGGCTTGATGGATGGATCATTTTGGTGGTGTAGCCTTTCTGTGGATATCACTCTTGGTTGGGTCGTGGTTCACTTGCTGTTCATGTATATATCACCTTTTGAGAGTGAAGCTTTGACTCCCTTTTAAGGACTTCTTAGTTATATATCTGTTGAGTTGTCTATTAGAGACTTCAGCTTGGGCTTCATGCAAGTTTCCCATGTAGATGTTGTGTCTAATGTTTGCTTCAATAGAGTACCGGATACCTGCAACCAATAAGTGCTAGGAAGAGATGGTGAGAATAATGAGATGTTTCATGTCAGTCACACCATACCTCTTCTACCTGCCACCCTTATTTTTAGCTGATTGCCTTTTCTACTAGGTGAGAGCTTTCTTGTCTGGCAGTGACCTCCATAAGGTAAGAAGTTATAGCCTATATCTGCATGGGCTACTAAAGTTTTAGAGGCTTTGAGGAAGACTCAAGTTTGTAATGCGCGCCAAAATAGATTTTTAGATAACACAAATCTTTTGCAAAGCAATTAAATAAATAGTGAAATGATAATTCAATAGATAAAGTTATTATCTGTTGCCATGGATTCAATTTTAAGAGAGATAATGATTAAGTTGACATATATTCTATTTATAAAACACTTGATCATAAATCATTACAAAGATGTCAACTGTTCATATGCAATATTTATTTATTAGTGGAAATGAGAATTTGTTCTAAGTATAAGATCAACACTTCACAAGAGATTTGAAGTGTGACATTAGTTGAAGTTCACACAACAGTCGAATATTTTATGATAGAAATATTGACTAATGTTAATAGATATTATATTTATAAAATATTAATTGATATGTTTAAATTCATATAAACACCATTCGGAATGAATCTGTCCATTTGTTCATCAATCAGAATGAATATAACACCAATTGGTGTGAAACATGATATTTATTCACCAATCGATATGAAACAACAACAATCGATATGAGTTAAATCACTTGGTCACCAATCAGTATGAAAATAACACTAATTACTATGTTGTCCACCAATCCGAAGGATTTTAAACACCAATCGATATAATAAACTATTTATAACTTCAATCGGAATGAGTCATGCCACTTGGTCACCAATCGGAACATTTTTAAACAGTAATCAATAGAAATCTCTATTCTCCAATTGATAGGAACTTTGTTCTCCAATCAATAGCACTTAAAACATTTGTTCATGAATCGATGCATAGTTTAATACCAATAGGTATGAAACTTATTCTATAATCGATATGAACTTAGAAAACATTTTTGAAGAACTTGAGACTGAGTTTTTGAGATACTTACTTTGATGATATCCTTATAGCCGTTAATTTACCTTTATTTCCTACTTTCAGACTTAATAAAAAATGTATGTTAATCATATAAAATTAGATTAAAGTAAAATCTCACCAAAATTCATATAGAAGAAAGATAAAAAGAGATTAACAAATATGACTAAAAAAATACAGGTCAACACATGATGATCACATGCGACACATTTCAATCACAAGTCGACACATCATTCATGTCTGTCGACATATGGACATCATGTGTCGACACAACATTAGACTATCCAAAATATAATATTATGAGAATGGTTATGAGATGATGTTCAATTATTGTTAGTCAATAAAAATATTTGACATTTATTTAAAGTATTGTCATCACTGAAACTTAGGAATATATGAAGTTGATAGGTTCAACATGATGAAGTGTAGTACGTGAAATATAGAAAAATAAATGAAAAGTGCAGAAACAATCAAACACATAGGAGGCACAAAGTTTTTTTTTTTTTTTTTAAATCTTGGTTCATATCTGAGCGCATCAAACTCCTACGTCTAGTCCCTAGGGGAAATTTGTCTGTGAGCTTTCACTAATAGTCCCAACTGGGAAACCTACTTGGTGCACCACCTACACCTAAATCTTCCTCCTATAGAGGGAACAATCACCCGGTCATGCCAGTCCTCTTCTCAACAAAAAGAACAACTACATGGTCCTATGCATATATGTCTTTCTTTCAAAAAAGGGAACACACGCACACATGCCATCCAACTTTTGAAAAAGTGAACTACCAAGAAGATGTCTTCTAAAAAGATAGAAATGGCAACAATGAAAGCTCAAGTAGCCACAGCTTGATAGAGAGAAAGATGAGAAAATATTGAAATGTGTTGTCGTTGGATGTCTAAGATGGTTCAACAGTGAAGAGTAACAGAGGTTTTGAGTGGGGACTTTGAATGCAGGAGTGCTTGCTCAGTCTACTCTCTTTCTTTGAGGGAAGGCTCTAAGTAGATGTATGAAATCTATCTTTTCAAAGTCCCATTTGCTTTTGTACTCTTCTTCTCGGTCATATATAGACACTTGCAAAAACTTGGCCATTGGAAGATTTGTAAATCGTTCCTTCTTTTGTCCATTGAGCTAGCTTTTTGTAGCTTCTTTCGACTATTTATGATATGATAACACAAAAGTACTTGATATCTTGTATGCCTTGGTACTCGGACTAGCTTGACTGATCTTTTCTTCTTTATCTACAATGTACAGTCAAAGCAAATAGTAGATCGAACAATGGGATTTCTATTCCTATTATAGACCATTAGCATAAATATATTTGAACTGCTAGGTTTATATGAAAATATCTTACTTTACCCAGCACTATAGCCTAATGAAATGATCTTGCATGGCGATGATGTGCATAAGACCCTTCCTTCATGTACTACTAGAGATAATCACCTTTTCTAATGCGTAATGATTATATAATCAAGCAAATGACTAATTCCTCAAGATATTTCATGGAATATGTTAGTTCAGGTGTAGGCATGATGCATGAAAAGATGTGTTTCTTAAGATATACATCATTTTCATACAGATAGGCAACAAATATTTCGATTTAAGATCTTTTTGGGAAATAAAAGGATGAGCAATAATTTCTTTTTTTGAGAAGATGCTACAAAAATGAAGCAATATGATAGTGGATTGGGAATGGATTCAAGTGAAAGTAAAGTCCACTAATCTTGCACCAATAAAGGACTAAGTTAATTCTCACAGAAATATGAATATATGTTTTCCTAGATAGAACATTTGGTCGTCTCTTAGACAGGGAAACATATGATGAATAGAATCTAGTTAATAGGCAATAAACTCCCTAATTAATTCATGTTTTGGTAATAATAAAATTCATTAATAGTAATTTTGGTGATAAAAAAAATCGTAATGACAAAATTACATGGGAACAAATACTCTACATATTTCTTCATGCATGACATTGACAAAACATATTCCCAGTCACACATATCAAGTCCTAGAATAAAAGAAAAATATCAGATCTTGTTATTAAGTCTCTAGAGATATTTAAATCAAAATTAGAAAAATAATTGCTAATCGAGAAAATAAGTATTTTTCAATGAAAACCAACATAATGAACAGAACAAGCCCTATAACAAAAACACGTATTATGATAAGGGCAAGGTCTTCAAAAGAATCACAAAATCGATTCTAAAGAACAAGTTCAAAACAATTCTCAAGGGTAATGGAAAAGTCGAGTCATGAGAAACAAGGCCAAAATGAGCCTTTCAGTCTAACTCAAAATGAGTATTCTATAAAAGGCTAAAAACAAATATGGTTTAAAGAACTCAGAAATAGGTTTTTGGATTTGGAGCAAAATTGATTCTTATGAACAAGTCTAAAATGATCATCAAGTTAAATGAAAAATGAGTATTGTACAAAAAAAATCTCATCTTAAACTCAAAAATGAGCTTCATGAAGAAACTTAGAATGAGTATTCTATAAAGATTGAAAACAAGCATTCTAGTCTGATTCAAATGATCATTTCATCCCAACTCAAAATGAGTATTTTAGAAAGAATAAAATAGATCTTGAAATAGACTCTACAGAAAATGACAAAACCAAAATGAGTACATACTTACACCAAGTGAAAAACAAGCTTTCAAAAATAGATTCTACGCTAAATGACAAAGCCATCAAAATGAGCCTTTTGAAAAGGCCAAAATGAGTATCTCTCTTAGAAGTAGAAATCAGGTATTTATGTGTTGTACAAAATGATCATTTCTGAGACATAGAAAATTAAATATTCACCTATAATACTTTATAGATCAAATCTCTCATATTAAATGATCTTTCTTCTCTAAGATTTGAATGTTTAATAATAGAATTATTTAATGCATAAATTGCTTGATTACTTATCGATACATTTTCGTGAAATGATTCCCGAGGATCAAAATAAAAAAAATATACAACATAATCTCTCACATATTTTCCTAAATATCCTTTTCTAATTATCTACATAATATATTGTTGAATGCTTGCATCTTGATAACATTCCTAGGCTCATAATGTCTTTTCTGTTAGGAATAAAAATGAGAATCATGTGACTTTATGTATGGTTCACGACAAACATTTTATGAAGTTAATGATTGAACCATTTATTCTTGTTGAATAGAAAAATGAATATCCTTATAGGAATCTTGAGTATGTGAATATTAAGCTTACTTGTTATACATTTGTTTACTCCTCTTTGAATTTAAACAAACATCGTGTCTAGGAATACATATTATATTTTGATAAGGCATATGCTTTCACAAAAGAAGTTAAAAAATTCAAATTTACATTAAATGCTTTTCTTGGAACTTCAAATATGATATCTAGACCATATCTTGCTCAAAAAAAATGCAAATTATTGTCTATTACATAATGTTGACTCTGGTTGAAAAGGTGGAATGGTATATACCTTTTTGTAGGTACCTATGACTAACAAAGAAGGCATTTGAAGGTATGTATGCCTATAGGAGGTAGAAAGGACGACATTAGGTATGGAATGCATTTAATAGGACTAACAAAATGCATTCCTGCACCATTTATGGTCCCTAATGTGTGAAGATGGCAATACAAATTATTTACGTTACATTTTACGAAAAAAAAAGACTAGCTGCATGCTGAGCTGAATACCTATCTAAGGGTTGTCACAATGGGATGAAGATATATCTCACGAATAGAAGGTTTAGCACGAAGATAGTTGCATTTCAAGCTTATCTAAAGATTGCAAGGATATATATAATGGATTAGCAAGCATGACACAACGGAGAAATGATCTCAATAAAGCTTTGAGGAACATATGATGAAGACCTAACAGATCGTGAGGTTGTGTCTAACAACTGTCATATTTAGAGACAATGGATAGATCAATCCAAGCCATTCACTAGTGAAGAAGAAGACTACAAAGGCTGATTAAAGAACCTCTGAAGAATAATTGAAGTCTTTAAATACCAGTCGACCTTCAAAGAGAAATGAATTTTGCACCAAATGATATTCAACCACACTTGTGAGCTTAAGAGAGAAAGCTGAGCATACATATTCTTCGTGAAAAAGAAAGCTCCCCTTCTATTGTTCCCTCCTTTTTAAGGTAGTCAAGCAACTCAAGCATTAAAGGAGGACAACGATATCTACAGTAACAAAAGCTCTTCATCATTAATCTATTGAAGAAGCACACTCAATCTACAATCTTTCATTGCTTATTTATTATTGATCTATATGTCAAGCATTGTGGATTCATTGTAGCCTTCATTAGCCTTCATAGGGGAACTGTATAGTTGTCAAAAAATCTGATAAGGGTCCCCACAAGAAAAGGCGCAAATAGTGACTGACAATTTCAGTTGCTATTCAGTCATTGAAAGAAACAGTGATTGAATTTTGACCAAATAGCAACCGAAATTGTCGGTGAAAATAAATTGGTCACAATATTATGACTGAATTTTTTTGGTCGCTATTCAGTCACTATTTTGAGACCAAATAGCTTTGGTCTCTATTCAGTCTCTAAATCAAGGATCAAATAGAACAACGATTGAACATATTCGGTCACAAATTAGTGACTGAAATGTTGGATCAAGTTTTAAGTAGAAGACAGATTCAGGGGGGGGGGGTGAATGGATCAGATACTAATTGCAACGGAAACATTTTGCAATTTAATAATTCACTCTAGATTTAGAAGATCTGCTCAATTGAAATCTCACAGATTAGATGAATTCATGTGAGTGAGGTGTGTGAGTTTAGATCAAGTGTGTAGTTAAAAACTCCTATGCGATGAATATCACAATCACACAAGCAAACCATAGTGCACATGATATTTTAGATGGTTTAGAGATCACATCTAGTTACTCCTACATCCACCCCTCACAGAGTGAGGCACACACTACACAAAGATGTGTACAATACACTCACATAAGCACTAAGGCCTAGACACACACACACTAGAATAAGTTCACAAGAGATTAGATCGTCTAGCTTTGATCTGATTCATACAATCACACACATTGAGATCTATATAGAACACTTGTATAGATCACACCACACACGTTCAGATCAAATATAAATGAGCAATCCAATAAAACTAGGATATAGGAGAATGGATTGGATGTTCTTAGTCTGGAGCAATCTACTGGGAGCTTGAATTCGAAGCCCTTTAGGAGATTCAAAAGAGTTCTTCTCCAACTTCAGACACTCTGCTTCAGATCTGAATTTGTTAGCAGTCTTGAATCTGAATTACTCCTTCTTAGCCTTATCGCAAACGCTTTGCTATTTCTACCTTCTTCCCTTCTACTACTCTTCTGCTACTTCTGCTCTCTTGCTCTTGACGGGTGCCTTTCTTTTTCTCTCCCTTCTTCTCCTGGCTTCTACATCTTTTACTTTCTACTCTATTGGTCGCCTCCCTATTTAGCAACTAGGACAAGGGCATACTTATAGCCCACAAATCCAACCTCATACCTAGGGTTTCGTGTACCCCAAGTGTTTTGAAGGTGACACTTGTCACTCATATGACAATATCACTTTTCTGCAAAAATAGAAGTTATAAGTGTACAGAACAGGGAAGTAATATACTTCAATCAAAATGGTGTTTATCCTGTGAACCAATCGATATAGAATATGAAGCAGTCGATATGAGAATGTAGGAAATCGATTCCTGAACAAATACTTATCAATCTATGTAGATCAGTCTTCAATCAATATGACTTGGTCACCAATTGATTGATCTCCAATTGATATGATTTGGTCACCAATCAATATGGAGTTACAGCACACAGATCGACACACCTTCTTCATATGTCGAGACATAGAAGTTCAAAGCATCTCATATGTGCTGAAGTGTGTCGACACACGAAGAGACAGAGTCAATACATCTTGAGGAAAACATTGCAAACAATTCATGCCTTTTTTCAAAAATCAACTCATGTCAACACACTCATGGTATGTGTCGAAACACTCATTCATTTCATGAAGAATAGTTCACTGGAAACCAATCATTTGTCGACACCATGATAGGAATGTGTCGACACAACTATGTGAACATCACATTCCAGTTTACTGGACGCAACACATGTGTCGACACCTTGAAGAGCATGTGTCAACACACACATGCAGTGACTTGACATTTGGTCTTCATTCAAGCAATTTTTCAATATGTCAAGTTACTACACGATGTGATATGATTGTTTAAAGGATTTTCACATCAAGGCACTAATGTTCAAAATCAAAACATTTATGGCAACTGTGTTTAGTGAACATCAATATTCATAAAGATTATGTCATCCAAGAATTATGTCATCATCAAAACAATGATTATGGTTAATCACACAACCATAACTCAACATTCTCCCCCTTTTTGATGATGACAAAACATTCTTAAGATATTCTCATTGTTTTCAATTTTACCATAAAAACTTCTCCCCCTTTTTGACAACATCAAAAAGAGTAGAGTATGAATTTTCATGATTAAGTTCAGAACAAAAAAACATGAATGTTTCATTTCACGTAATTATATAGAGAAATCATTATTTAACATTCAACATCCTATTTCATTCAAGTTTGGCGATGTGCAAAAGACTCAAGTACTTCCCCTAAAAATAACATTCACAACTCTCCCCCGAAGTCTAAAAACTCTTCTCCTAAAGATAAAAAGTATGCATTGCTAAACTTCTCCCATTTTTGAAGGTATCAAGGACAAACTATTGAGGAGGGACTGGTGGTTGTGAAGAACTTGTAGACATCCTTATTTCAATTTGAATCAACTTCTCTTCCAAAGCTTCATACTTGTCCCTCTGATAAAAATGAACTATATTGAGTCTTGTATTAAGTGTCTCTTGCATTTTTCTCAAGTTGTCATTGATGTGTACTGACATTTGATCTAACCCATGTGACATGGGAGATGCTGAGCTGGAAGTATGGGCTTGAGTGCTCCATGCAGTGCTTGTTTCTCCTTGCATTTTCCACACTTGATTAAAATCTTCTTCGAGCTGGCCAATTTGTTGAGCGATGATCACAGTATGCTCTCTTTGCTGGTCCAAGTCTTGTACAATATGTGCATAAGGCAGTCTCAACTTGGATATCTGTGTGACAACTTCTCTGCCATGCATGTTCCCTTCTTGAGTTTGATTATCTATTCTTGTCAATAGATTGTGAAGTCATGATTATAGGAATGACATTTCAACTGAAATATCTCCACGTGTAGCAACCAATCTATTGAATCTTCTTGAGGTATGATCTACATGTTCTTATTGCTTCAAGAAATTACTCTCTATTGTATTTTCCAATCTTTGTATTCATAGCTCAAAATTATTGGACATCTCCCTCATAGTGGAATTTAGATTGTCAAACTGAACTTGAAGGAATTTATACAAGGTACAGTTGATTCACTTTCAGATGTGGAAGCTGCTCCTTCATGGTGTACACTGCTAATTTTTTACTCAACACATTATCAATTGGACCCTAAGGATGTGGAGCTTTAAAATGAGATGGAGACTGATATGGATGCTCATGATATTCTGGAGGTTGTTCTTTCTCTACTGGTGGCTGGTCCACTTGAGGTTGAGCAACTTGAGGTGACTGGTCCACCTGAGGTTCTGCATCTTGAGGTGGCTGGTCCACCCGAGGTTGATCATCTTGAGGTGGCTGGTCCACCCAAGGTTGAGCAGATGTCTGACCTCTTGTTACTTGTTCTCCTTGTGTCTGAAATTTCATGTACTTTACCACATTGTCTAGGCAGTAGATGTTGTATTGAGGAATTCTCCTAACCTTTTTCTTGGGTAAAGGAAATCTCTGCCTTCTCAAAAGTTGCAGTCAAGTGTGCTACATATGGAAGTGATCACTTGAGTTCCTTTCTTGTGGTCTCAGACAGAATTTGACACATTATTTCAGAGAGATTGATTTTGATAGATTGATTTTGATTTTCTTCAACATGCAATACATTAAGACCCTCTGTGTCTCAGTGACTCTATTCCTTCCAGCACCTTGAGGTGTCAAAACTATAGTGAAAATGTGATGTAATAGTCTATGAAGGGGTGGGAACTGATTTGCATTCAAACTCGTCACATGAGTCTATCTTGGATTTTCCTTGTCACTTGGAAGTCCAGTGATTAAGGCATAAGCATCATGGTGATCATACACATATGTAAAATAACCCTCTCTTCCAGTAGGAAGATCAAAACATTGGTTGATTAGTTCATTGGTCAATTCAATTTGAACTTCTTTGATTCTTGTTTTCAAGCCTTCTTCTGTGTCAACAAGGTTCTTATAGAACTCTTGCACCAAGCTAGGGTAAACGTTTCTGTGTGCATTAATGAATCCCATCCATTCTTGAAGTTCAAACAAAGGTAGAAGTTCTGGAAAAGCTATGCTCAAACTTTTATCATCGATATTCACTGACCTAGGCTTCAAAATTTGTCTGATTTCTCTTGAAACTACTTCTTGTATGCCTTGAAATGATTTTGATGCAGACTTATCTGATGAGCTTGAAGATTGTGTGTCTGCATTAAGACTTTGAGTCTCAACAGAACTGGTCTCTTTTAAGGATTTGGTCTCCTCAGGAACAACACGACGAGGTCGTTTTGGTTGCTATACTTTGTTTCCTTTGGTTTGCTGCGAAGGAATGGTCGTCGCACGCCTGGTAGGCATACTGATGAAGTAGCATGGGCCTTCCTCTTCAGTGGGGTTGTATTGGCGGGATCATGCTTGATTTTTAAACATCATTCCCTGGGCTATTCATCAATTTGAAATGCCGCAATAGTAGCCTTGGTCTTTTCTCCTCGTCAAATGGTCTGCTTAGAAGCCATGGAGATAGGAATAGTATGAATGAAGATGGAATTGAAACTGGAGACTAGAGAGAATCTCCTTGCTAGAGGCGGAACAAGGAATTTCAAAGGGAAAGGAAAGAGAATATCCGAAGAGTTTGGTGAAAGGGTCGTCGACCTAGGTTAGGGGTTAAATAGAAAGAGAGCGGCGACCACATTCTAAAGGGTAAGTTGAACCGACGGTTCAACCTATTCAAAAAACTAAGATAGTGAAAAGTGTGTTGACACAAGATGATTGTGTGTCGACCTGCTAATAGCATGAAGTCAAGTTTAAACATGAGAAGTAGAGAGAGAATTTTCAATATGATGAATATGACTTTTGAGACATTTTTCAAGGATTTTTAATATGTTAAAGAGTTCACCTTCAATTCTATGTGCCCCCTTTTAAAATTAATGGTTTGATGTTTACAAACTTAAGGTTGGCCATTAAAATAACTGAATGACTATGAGGCAAAGTTAAAAGAGTTAAAGCATCCTTTAAAATTTTTTAGCATTTTCCTTAATTCTTACTCATCAACTTTATGTAAAAATCTCTAGGAAAGACTTTAACCAGTATGGAAAATAAACATACTAGAGGTTCTTAGTGAGGCAAAGAATTAGCCATTTTTACTTATTAAATTTCATTTACCCAACATATCTTAATGAGCATTTAGATGTAGCTTGACTTTTTCACACAAGGATACATGTTTTTCACACACCAGAGTCCCTGGTTACGTAAGATGGCTAACCATTCTGCTTCTAGGGTTTGATGTGAACTTTTTGACGTAAGATTATACGTTTATCAGACGCAAATAATCCCAGTTACTTAGTTTATCATAAAAACTAAGCATATTTTGAATTAACCTCTTTTTGAACAACGATAGCAAGGCACTACATGACATATTTGATTCATCACTTTAGATGTGAAGGCAGCTGTTTCTCAATGACCATGCCATTGATCTACCAATAGAATTTTCAGTTCATGGTTTATACTCTTAGCCTACTTCAAGACAATTAAGATGTAACGCCCCTCTTAGACCTAGTATAGTTGTACCAACTCACATCGGATCCAATAGTGGTATTACAGTGGAAATATCCAACATTAATCGGTTCAGATTGAGATATACACAAATGACAATTAAATTCCAACAAGTTTGCAAGGGAATATGAAATTTTACTTTCCAATCAACATTGTATTCAAATACCAAGTCTAAAGCATAAAAGAAGAACTACAATAGTCCAAAATAACAACAGTTCATAAGTCCAGAAATAACACAATGTTCAAATTAAGGTTCGACACATCGGGGAATCGAGGCGAATAGGGATTTTCTTGATCTGCCATGATTCGCCTGAATCGGGCCGATTCACATGGGAATCAGATGGGAATCGGTCCGATTCGATGGGAATCGAGCGAATCGGGTTTCTCTTGATTAAATTCGATTCGGCCAAATTGGACTGATTCGATTCAACATGCCAAACCATGGTTCAAATTACAATTTATTCTCACATACATAGTCACTCAAACACACTCCAACTATAAGGAACTAAGCCTCCACGTCCTCACGCTCAGAGTCAAAATGCACTAATTCCTCGGTGTCCTCAGCCTCTCCTGAAATGTTAATCAAGTGTTAGTCTACTAGACCCAACAAGAAACAAGGAAAGATAGTTCAAGATTTATCATATAATTACTTTTTAAAACATGATAACGTATCTAATTACTTATCCTTGATACCATATAGCTTTTATCTATCAACATACACTAGATCATTTGTCATTCATTCTTTACATAAGATGGTTACTTAACATGTAGAGTAAGACAATTCATACAACATGTGGATTGCATCATATAATAAGATAAAGCATTTAAACATTATCATGTGGCATGGCCTATAGACAAAATCTTACAACATGTGATTAATGTCATGTAGCATATAGTCAATATCGTGTAGCATGTAGTCAATGTCATGTAGCATGTAGTTATAGTTGCCAAGACATAGCCCCACTATTAATAGAGATCATGTAGTGTAACATTCACTTATCACCTATGCAAAACATTGATGAAGTCTTGGTTATTGCGCAATACCGGGAAAACTCCTTCCCTCCTTAAGCAGTAGAACATGTCTACCTCCAGGATTTCAATCCGTTGCCCACGGATTCATGTAGGTGAACCACTACCATAGGGGCATTCTATGGTGTAGTTCCATGTATGCATCTCTATAATAGCAATGTCTTATTGGCCAAATTATTTCAGAAATCTAATAACATGCTTTTATGAAATTGTGAAATTATATCATGCTTTTTCACAGAATCATACATAATTAGCAAGATAATAATTGCGCAATTTCAACCACATTTCCTCAGTTCTGAAATGACAATTCTACTGTACATCAGCAACCTACCATAACACTACTTTTACAGATTTCATCAAAATTCAACATTCATGTCCCTTTTTCTCCATCTACTTATTTCCATGTGCACATTTATCATTCAGAAAATTATAAGAGTAAGTACCGTGTTTTGAAAATTCTGAAATTTTGATATAAATTCTATTCCTAATAATGCATCACACATATAAATTTTCACAATTTTCTGAGTTTTGTATCATTTCGTAGGATTAATTCTCATAAACTTGGACTAATTAACATGGTACAAAAGTAAAAGAATCATATGATTACTGTGTAAAAGCTGAGCATAATGGGTCTATGATTCCATCTAACTGCAGTACAACTTTTGATTATGACATCATAACATGGATTAAACATGTAATCATTTCACTATCTCCTTAATTAACCAAAGAAAACCTTCTAAAATAACTATGTGAGCCCATATAGTGTGGTCATGACATTCCTGCTGCATCACAATAATAATTTACATACAATAAAGCCTAACCGAAAACCCTACACATGCTTAGATCACAGTGTATAAATAAAAAACCAGATTTGCAGAAAAACAACACTGATGAACTTAACGGCCAAGTATGCTGCCATTTACACAGGTTAACGTCAACATACCATGTCGTTAATATCAGTTGACGGCAGCACATAGCGCCATTAATATATATATAGATGTCCAAAATCTTGACGTTTACATGAAATAAACGGCAGTCAATGTTGACGTTTAGTTCATCCGGTCAGAAAACCCAGAAACCTCACATGAAATAACGGAACTTTAACCCCTTCCTAAGCTTTTATTCATGGGTTTAAAAATCTGTAAAAATGATAAATCTATAGAATCTACTATCCTAAACCATTCCCCCATGTTACTTGCCTCTAACCCTCCTTCTAGAGTCACGATGAAAGAGTTGAAGATGCCTACCATGGTCACAAGGCAGTCTCTTCCACCGTCTTCAATTGCCTGATCTGTCCTCCAGAATAGCTCACACACTTAGAGAACCTTCTGCACACGATCCTTGAAGTCACCTCTCTATCCAGCTTGCTTCGATTTTCTCAAAACACCGCACAACAACTCCTCCTTCGGCCCTCTTTTCTCACCTCTGAAACAATGGAAAAACCCTTTCCTAAAGGACAAATCGAGGTCTTATAAGGGCTCCTACGGTTTATCTAAGCTTCAATCCTAACCCTTGAACCAAAAATGTCCCGATCCATCGACTAAATGCTCTGGAAATGGCCGATCTTTTCTCCCCGGAACAGAAACAACAAAAACTGGCAAGTCAGGTTTACGACAACCTATGTTGTCGTCGACCATGAAGTAGACGTCCATCGATCATGCCGTCAAACTATTTACCCGAAAAACCATATATTCTAAAAAATATAAATGACACAATCTCCTGTCGTTAATAGACAGTAGACGACAATCGATCATGCCGTCAACTATAGTCAACATCAGTAAAGCTTGACGTCAAGTTCATCAAATTTACAGTTCAATGTTATATGCAGAAAACACACACAGAATTGTATAATTCAATCCAGCAAAAATCTAGTGCACTACATAAGATGTTTAAGAACAATACATAGTTTAAAGTCCTTTTCAACTAGAGAAATCATATTACTGTTGAATTTTAGATCATAAGAAAATGTGGATTTTCAGAATGTTTTAAAGCTATTAAATATCCACTCTTTGGTTGTTTTCAGAAGTTTTAATGATTAAACTTTAAAGATTATAAGAACCAAACCAGCAATTTTTCTTGGGATCAATCAAGAATAGAAGATAAATTCTTTAACTACCCCTGAATAATTGATCTTAGTCAAAATTCAACACATTAAAGAATTCTTCTCTGAATGAATAAATGTTCAAGATGAGTTCATCAAATATAGAACATTAATTGAATGAGAGAAGAATTTAGATAAAAATTCAGAGACTATTGTGTCGATACAAGATCCTCAAAGGTGTCGACATAGAACATACATTTCTTAGAATCTAGATCTCAGCAGATAACATGTGTTGACCTAGTTCTAAACAATTCAAATTTTTTGAACTTTTCAACTGTATCTACTACATTTTTCACCAATTCTGAACCACTGAGCATTGAACCAACCCATAAAGATTTTGATTTATCAGCTGCAGCTCTGCAATGACTCTTTTACACTTCTCAAAACTCACTCCCCCTTAGCATGTGCATGATATGAAATGATTTGCAATTAATACAAATATGATTATGCAGATAATTAGCATTATGCACAACATGAGTTTTGGTACTTGACGGAGAAGTACTCTCACGCATAGTGATAGTTTCCAAACTAGCCTAACTTGTCATTTCATAGATCACCATTTGATATACCAAGAAGTCAAATCAAATGATAGGTACAAGGAGTCATGGAAGCAATCAATCAATCATAGTCAAGCAATTTATTTAGCAGCGCACAATTTCAAAAAGACATGTTTTATTCCAAAATGTCAAATGATCTTACTTGATCAATTTGATTCTTTCTTATAAATTTTACCTATGATCTTCAATTTTTCTCACCTTACATACCCATTGTCTAGATTCCCTTGATTTAGTATGGCTACAAGGCTACAGTTAGCTTACAGATCAAGCTATCTTTGGGACCCATATCTGCTTGGGTCCTGCAATGAAATCAATATTAGAATGCAACAATGATTTTTTAATCCAAACTGATTTTGTTTTTGTATAAATTTTTGTGCACATTCCTGTTCATATGCATACAAAATTTTGTAGTTTTTTCAGTATGAACATAATCTTTATTCCTATTTGCATGAACATATGCATGAGAATAAAACTTTGGAAGAATGAGTATTTCTATGCCAACAGTCCCTAAAGAAATGACCAGGTTTGTGACATGTAAAACACATGATTGTTCTAGCATGTTTATGCAATTTTTTATTTTTATTCCAGCAAAATTTGCCAAACTGATCATGTTTATTACAATCAAAACAAGTTGGAATTTTACTTACCTGAAAGTTACCTGGAAGGTTATGCTGGGTGCCTTTTTTCCTTTGTGGGGTAGCACCTATTGAAAATGGAGGAGGTACTTTCTAAAACACTTTTTTTCTATTTTTTGTTTGACCATTGATTACTTGATTTCAAATTTTTCTTATTCTTTTGATCAACGATCTTTTCTGATTTTCTCTTAGTGTTTTCCTGAACATTGAGTTTTACTGTCTTTTCTTTAGGTTTAACATAATTTCTATTCATAACAACATTCACAAATGAAGTCTTGGTTTTATCTTCAAAATTCTTTTTGTTTACATGATTATATCCTAAACCTTTACCAAGAAGATTATCCAAATTTTGATTCCTTGAACAAATTTTGACAAATCATATTTTAAACTTTCAACAGTTTTACTCAATTCAGAAATTTTCTTCTCCAAGTTTTGGCATTTTGTGACAGCAATATCTAGTTCATTTTCCAATCTTTGTTTTTCAACTTTCATTTCAGCAACTTGCATCTCCAGCGTGTTGCATTTATCGTTCACATTTCTATCATGCAACATGCATTCAATTTTCTTTTTCAAATGAATGTTCTCATCAATCAGTTGTTCACATTTTTCTTTTATCTTATGATCATAAGTCTTGTTAGAAATTTGTTTGTTTAATTGATCATTGTCAAATTTGAAGTTCTCATTTAGATCAATCAATTTTTCATTCTCATTTTTCAAATCAATAATTTCAGATTCCAATAGTTCATGATTTTCCTTTAATCCATGCAACTTGTTTTCATAATTTTGGATTTCATCTTTCAGACTTTCTTTTACAGTATTTAACTTTTCAACTTCAATTTTCAAATTTTCATTCTCTATTTTCAGTTCTTCATTCACTTTATAGAATGCTTGAACATTATCAATTCTCATTTCATTCTTCTCCAAATTTTTTTTCAGCTTCTTGTTTTAAGATTTAACTTTTTAAAACATTTCACAAAGATATTCATAACATTCCATCAACTCATCATAAGACAATTCTATATCATTATCATTAGAGTATGAATTAAAAGGATCATCAGATTTTATCGAACTCTTTGAGCTTTTTCAGTTGACTGAGCCAGGGAATTTTGGGCTTCTTAAATGTTCAGAATCATTTGAAGTTGTATTTTTTGAATTTTTGGTATGAGCTGTTAGTGCCATCATCTTCTCTCCTCTTAACTTCTTTGTAACATTCCAAGGTTTGTTATGCAATCTATCAAACTTAGCATTATCATCATTATCATCAAATCTAGCAAATATAGGTCTGTTTAAGATATTGGAAAATTCAGCCATATTACTGAAATTGCTTTTAAATTATTAAACCAATCAATAAGCAATCAAGCACACAAAGTAAGTAAAAAGAATATACGATGAAACAAATCTGCAAAAACAAATCCAATAGATAAATCATCTGTTCTGATACCAATTGTTGGATCGAATATTAAGTAGAAGGCAAATCCAGAGGGAGGGTGAATGGATCTGATACTGATTGAAGTGGAAACTTTTTGCAATTTAAAAATTGACTCTAGATTTAAAAGATATGCTCAATTGAAATCTCTCAGATTAGATGAATTCATGTGAGTGAGGTGTGTGAGTTTAGATCAAGTGTGTGGTTAGAAATTCCTATGCGATGAATATCACAATCACACAAGCAAACCACAGTGCACAAGAGATTTTAGGTGGTTCAGATATCACATCTAGTGACTCCTACATCCATTCCTCATAGAGTGAGGCACACACTACACAAAGATGTGTACAACACACACAACAAGCACTGTTGCAAAGGCGTATGACAGGCTTGAATGGGATTTCTTGTATGGTGCGCTACACAGATTTGGTTTCTCTCTTCAAAACATATCCAACATTGAACCGCTGCTCACTAATTGCTGGTTCTCCGTTCTCCTCAACGGCAAAATTCATGGCTTCTTTAAATCCTCCCGGGGGGTTCGACAAGGGGACCCGGTGGCCCCAGCTCTTTTCATTCTTGCGGAAGAAGCTCTCAGCAGAGGCCTTCGCAATCTCTTCCAGAATAGCAGTGGCGCATGGTACCAGACAAATGCAAGATGCCCTGCAGTCTCACACCTCCTCTTTGCAGACGACACCCTCATCTTCACCAATGGGAATGTAAGGCACCTACGTAGACTCATGGTCTTTCTACAAAACTATGAAGAAGCCTCCGGCCAGCTTATAAACAAACACAAAAGCTCCTTCTACGTGCCTACTACTGCTGAAAATGGCCTGGTTCAGAAAATATGCAGCACGACTGGTTTTGTCAGAGCACAATTGCCAGTTAAATACCTGGGTGTATCCATTCATTCGGGCCGTCAAAAACCTGCCCATTTTGCAAATATCATTGCGAAGACGGTCACCAAATTGCAAGGATGGAAAACGGAATTTCTATCTACCGGGGGAAACTGATCTTGATCCAACACGTCCTGTCTGCCATGCCCATCTACACCATGAATGCACTGTCTATCCCAGCAACAATTGTGAGAGTTTTCCATAAGATCCTCGCCAACTTCTTCTGGGGGTCTTATGAGGGATCACCCAAAAAACACTGGAAAAATTGGAACACTATTGCTCAGCCTAGAGAATGTGGAGGACTGGGAGTTATGAATCTGAATCATATGCAAACGGCGCTTCGTACCAAACTACTATGGAGAGCCTTGACGACCAACTCTATATGGGCTAAATTCTTTAGGGGGAAACATCTGTACAATTGCCACTATTCTGAAGCTCACCTCCCTTTTATGGCAGCTGCGGATAGGAGACTATGGCGGTGTGCAGCTCAAATTATCCACAAGAACCACAGGGTTATTGCCATGGACAGCGGATCAAAGGCACATTTCTGGTATGACACTTGGACTGGAAACACCCCACTTAAGGACTACCTACCTGAAGACATCTGGAACACATTGCCCGGTAAGCACTGCACCATTCAACAGGTGTTCAGTGATCCCACTGGTACTCAGCTGCAAACAGCGATACGGCACTGCCCCAGAAACCTGTTCACCAAGTTCTTGACCAGCAACAATAGCCAAGACACCTGGATTTGGCGCCCTGCTAAAAATGGTCTCCTCTCCACCAAATCGGTCAGATCCATTATGGTGGTTGAAGCTGATCACCGCTGGGCTGTTCTCTGGTCCCCCTACCTTCCTCTTAAATGGTCTGTCCTCGTCTGGCGGATGCTCCTCAATGCGGTGCCGGTTGATGGGACTGTGAAGGAGCAAGGCGTCCCTCTTGCCTCAAAATGCTATTGCTGTTCTGATCACCAAGAAGAAACCATCCTCCACCTCTTTTTTAAAAGCAACATTGCAGTTCAAATATGGGGCGAGTTATCCTACCTTCTGCACTTTGAAAATTCAGATATAACAGTTGTAGATGACAACCTAACCACCTTCCTTGCTTGCCGGGAATCTGATGCAGCCACTGCTCGTCTGATTCGCTGCACTTTCATGTCACTGCTGTGGGAAATCTGGTGCAGCCGTAACAATGCTAGATATCAAGACCAGGAGATGTCTGCAAAACACATCATTAACAGATGTCTGCTCTCCGTCCGGACGATCTGCATTTCGTACAGATTTCAGAAAATTCCACAGATATGGCTAGCCGCCCTTGGTCCAGTTGGCATGGTACAGGATAAGCTTCATGTGAGAAACCCATCTACAGTCCAGTGGATCAATCCTCCTTCAGGAAGACTGAAACTGAACATTGATGGTTCTTTCAATCCGGCCTCGGGTGAAGCCGGAGGTGGAGGTATTGTTCGAGATCACAATGGTAATATGCTGTGCGCTTTTGCCCACGCCTATTACGGATTAAACTCCAGCTTGGCAGCTGAAGCATTAGCTCTGAGGGACGGTATCTCCATGTGCCGCAGATATGATATACTTGAGGTAATGGTTGAGACTGACTCCCTCAACCTCCAGCAGATTGTGTCTGAACAGCAGCTCAGCCCGTGGGACATCGCTTGCATCCTCCAAAGCATCTCCGTCATGACTCAAAACATGCAAGCTGAGATCACTCATATTCACCATGAAGCCAACAAAGTTGCGGATGCCCTTTCTAGTTTCGCTCTTTACTGTCCTTCTTTTATCAGCTGGAACCACTGGGGCGATCTGCCCTCCAGTGTCAAGGAGAGTTACCACCAAGATAAGGTGGGTACTCCCTTTATCAGGCCGTAGGCCTTCTTTGTACCCCCCTTCACCTTATATATATAAAATCTAACCCCCTAGCCGCTTGGGAAGGTAGTGGCCCTCTCACATTGTGAGGTTGCCCCTACCTGCCTCTTTGGTCTGGCTACATTAAAAAAAAAAAAAACAAGCACTGTTGCCTAGACACACACACGCTAGAACAAGTTCACAAGAGATCAGATCCTCTAGTTTCAATCTGATTCATACAATCACACACACTGAGATCTGTACAGAACAATTGTATAGATCACACCACACATATTCAGATCAAATATGAATGAACAATCCAATAGAAATAAGATATAAGAGAATGGATTGGATGTTCTTAGTCTGGAGCAATTTGTTGGGAGCTTGAATTCAAAGCCCTTGAGTATATTCAAAAGAGTTCTTCTCCAACTTGCGACACTATGCCTCAGATCTGAATATGTTAGTAGTCTTGAATCTGAATTGTTCCTTCTTAGCATTCCTGCAAATGCTTTGTTGCTTCTACCTTCTTCTCTTCTGCTGCACTGCTGCTACTTCTGCTCTTGACGGGTGCCCATTTTTCTTTTTCTCTTCTTCTCCTAGCTTCTGCGTCTTTTTCTTTCTGCTCTATTGGTCGTCTCCCTATTTAGCAACTTGGACAAGGACATATTTATAGCCCATATACCCAACCTCATACCTAGGGTTTCGTGTACCCCAAGTGTCTTGAAAGTGACACATGTCAGTCACATGACCCGATCACTTTTCTGCACAAATAGAAGTTATAAGTGTACAGAACCTGGCAGTAATATACTTCAATCGAAATGGTGTTTATCCTGTGAACCAATCGATATAGAATATGAAGTAGCCGATTTGAGAATATAGGTAATTGATTCCTGAACAAATACTTATCAATCGTCAATCTATATGACTTGGTCACCAATCAATATGACTTGGTCACCAATCGATATGATTTGGTCACCATTCGAAATGTGTCGACACACAGAAGTTCAAAGCATCTCATATGTGTTGAAGTGTGTCGACACACGAAGAGACTGAGTCAACAAATCTTGAGAAAAACATTGCAAACAATTCATGCCTTGTTTCAAAAATCAACTCATGTCGGCACACTCATTCATTTCAAGAAGAATAGTTCACTGGAAACCAATCATGTGTCGACACCATGACCGTAGTGTGTCGACACAACTGTGTGAACATCACATTCCAGTTTATTGGACCCAACACATGTGTCCACACCTTGAAGAGCATGTGTCAACACACACATGCAGTGACTTGACATTTGGTCTTCATTCAAGGAATTTTTCAATATGTCAAGTTACTACACAATGTGATATGATTGTTTAAAGGATTTTCACATCAAGGCACTTATATTCAACATCAAAACATTTATGGCAATTGTGTTTAGTGAACATCAAGATTCATAAAGATTATGTCATCATCAAAGCAAAGCAAAACAATGATTATGGTTAATCACACAACCATAACTCAACATGAAATTGTGATTGAATATTTCGGTCGCAGATGTCTAACATTAGCGATCGAATATTTTAGTCACAGATTTAGTCACAAAATAGTGACTAAATTTATAACTGAACATATTCGGTCACAGATAGCTAATTTAGAGATTGAATATTTCGATCACAATTTCAGTCACTATTTTGTGACTAAAATGTTTGGTCGTTAATCGCTCTCTGATGTTTCAATAACTTTTTTAAAATTTATATATGTATATATATAACATAATTTAAAAACATAATAAAAATAAAAACCACACAATTACTAAAGTAAAATAATACATAAATGTCCACAACAATAAAAAGAAATATATCATGGATCCTCGATGTCTACGTCCTCCTCGTTCCGACGCCAGTTGATGAAGGAATCTACAGTAGACATGTAAGAATAATAAATTAAAATTAAATACAAAAAGAAATCAATTATTTAACTTTTTAGAGTTTATTTTTTCATATAAATTCACTCACTTTTAAACTAAATTAATTTGGTGAATGTGAATTTGCGCACTGAGATCAAACTAAGAGTCCAATATGAACTTCGTTAGTCTCCACAAGTCTCATCACTGCGGCCGTGCTGGAACAAATCAGAGGCCGATCGGATTAATATTTCTAATTTTGGACCCCCAAACTTGAGTTCTTTATTTTTAAAGTAAACTAATTTGGTGAATGTTTATTTAAGCATCAAGCTCAAACTGGAAGTCCGATTTGAACTCTGCTTGTTTCCACGAGTCCCTCTCATCGCCCTGGTTGTGTTGGAACAAACCGAAGGTTAATCAAATTGGTATTTCTCATTTTGTACCTCCAAATCAGAGCTCTTTATTTTTAAATTAAACTAATTTGGTGAATGTGTATTTGAGCACCGAGCTCAAATTGGAAGCCTGATTTGAACTCCGTTTATTTCCATGAGTCTCTCTCATCACTCTGGTCGTATTGGAACAAATTGAAGGTCAATCAGATTAGTATTTCTAATTTTGGACCCCCAAATCAAAGTTCTTTATTTTTAAACTAAATTAATTTACTCAATGAGAATTTAAGCGCCGAGCTCAAATCGAAAGTTTGATTTGAACTGTGTCAGTTTTCACAAGTCACTCTCATCACCCCAGCCGTGTTGGAACAAACTGAAGGCTGATCAGATTAGTATTTCTAATTTTGGACCCTCAATTTGGAGTTCTTTGTTTTTAAACTAAACTTATTTGGTGAATGTGTATTTAAGCGTCAAGCTCAAACTGGAAGTTTGATTTGTACTCTGTCACTTTCCACAAGTCATTCTCATCGCCTTAGCCATGTTGGAAGAAATTGGAGGTTGATTGAATTAATATTTCTAATTTTGGACCCCGAAACTTGAGTTCCTTGTTTTTTGAAACTAAGCTAATTTGGTGAATGTGTATTTGAGCGTCGAGCTCAAATTGGAAGTTCGATTTAAACTCCGTTAGTTTCCACAAGTTACTCTCATCACCCTGGCCATGTTGGAATAAATCGAAGGCTGATCGGATTAGTATTGCTAATTTTTTCCCAAACTTGAGTTCTTGTAGTGGGCGACCGACTGGAGGTATGTACCAGTAAGGCTACCCAAGTTCTTGATAGAGGGTTAATGAGACTGGGGTCCATTCTAGTGAGTTGCTTTGAAGCTCGAGAAAGAAGCATCTAGTTGAGGTTAAATAGTGGGTGGCTCTACTTGCCCAAAAATTATCTTCTTGTTAGAAAAGAGAAGAAGATAGGTAGTTGCCAGTGGGTTAGTGGAAATCCTAGATCGATTTGACCTTGGGGACTAGACGTAGGCTTGACTTGGATCAATGCCGAACCAGGATAAATCTTGTGTCTCTTGTGTGTGTTTGATCTTAAATATTCACTCATAGCCGCGCATACAAAATTTTGAGTCTAAGGTCTCATATCATTCCACTGCAACACTCACTTACACATCAAGATCAGTTAGTTGTCAAGAGTAAAAGTTGTTGGTTCGAATGGAGCTGAAATGTCCTAGAAAGGGTTGAATAGGACTTGTTTTGAGTACTTTAGGATCTGAAAAACATAGACTAATGACAACTAAAATTCGATGGTTAGAAATTAGTATAGTGAGTAAATGAACTTAAGGGGAAGCTGTAGTACCCTCGATCTCTTGTTTGCTTATATGTTTTTTGTAATTATGCTTGTTATTTAGCATTATGTTGGATTGTGAATTTTGATGAACTTGATGTCACAGTTCATTACCGTTCGCTAAAGTAGACGACAACATCGAGTGCCGTCTACCTACTGTAGACGACAGAGGTTTGTGTCGTTGATATTTTACTAAAATATTTAGTTTTTTGGTCAGGCAGGTTAACAACATGATCGAATGCCATTTACATCATGGTAAACAACAACCTATGTTGACGTTAACCTGACTTGCCAGATTTTGTGGCTACTATTCCGAAGTGAAATAATCAGCCATTTCCTTGATGTTTATTCAATAGATCATGACGTTTCCAGTTCAAGGGTCAGGATTAGAGTTGGGTAAACCGAAGGTGGCCTTTAAAAGACCCTGATTTGGCTCCTAGGAAGGGGTTTTTCGCTGGTTTAGTAGTGAAAAAAGAGGGCCGAGAGAAGGGTTGTTGTGCGGTGATCCATGTAGATCGAGGCGAGCTAGGCACAGTGGCGACTAGGATGACCGTGATCGGAAGGATCTCTGACCGAGGACATTGTTCTGGAGGTCGGATCAGTGGACGAAGGCGACGAAGGGGACTGCCTTGTTGCCAAGGTGGGCATCTTCAACTCTTGATTCATTACTCTAGAAGGAGGGTTAGAGGCAAGTAAGATGGGGGAATAGTTTAGGATCCTTGACTCTACAAATCTACCATTTTTTGTTGATTTTTAGACATCTGATTCATATCATAGTAAGGGGTTAAAGTTCTGATATTTCATGTGAGTTTTCCAGGTTTTTGACCGTATGAACTTAACGTCAACGTCGACCTCCATCTAGTTCATGTAAATGACGAAACATTGGACACTAAATATATTAATGGCATTATGTGCTGTCGTAAAATGATCTTAACGATAGTGTTGATTGCCGTTAACCTATGTAAACGACAACCGACATTACTGTTAAGTTCATTTGTGTAGTCATGAGATTTCATATATATATGTTGATTGCATGAATGCATGTTATGAGATTTCTAAAATGATATGGCCAATAAGACATTGCTATTATACAGATTCCTACATGGAACTACGTCATAGAATGCCCCTATGGTTATGGTTCACCTACATGAAATTGAATACATGAATCCATTGCTATTAGACATGTTCTACTGGAAATGGTGGGGAGGACTTCCCCCAGTATTGTGCAATGACCAAGACTTCATCACTATTTTGCCTAGGTGATATGTGAAGGCTACATGATCTCTATTAATAGTGGGGCTATGTCTTGGCAACTATACATGATACATGATAATGTCTACATGCTACATGATAATGTCTATATGCTACATGATAGTGTTTACATGCTACATGACCATATCTACATACTACATGATACTGTCTACAGGTTACATATCACTTTTTACATACCATATGAATTTTTTACATGTTATATGATAATACCCTCATGAAGTAATGAATGTACATGAAATGAGAATGCCATATGACAATGATTCAATGTTAGATGTCTTTATTTCTGTACTATTAACATGCTATACGTGGGTGAATTCACAAGAATGTTGGACATATGATTTAGTGATGAATGCTTCCTTTACTTGTTAGTGATCATCTAGTACTACTTTTTGGAAATGAGATAATGATTTATAAGTGATTTAGAATCCATTGACAGGGAGGTGCTATATTGTACAAAGGCTAAGTGATTGTAATATGTATATCATGTTTTAAAAGTAGCTATATGATAAATCTTAAAACTATTTTTCCTTATTGCTTGCTGAGTCTCATAGACTCACACTTGATTAACCTTTCAGGGGAGGCTAAGGATATTGGCACAGAGGAGTTAGTCCACACTGACTCTGAGCATGAGGACGTGGAGGCTTAGATTGTTATTGTGAGAATGTTGATTGAGTGAACTTGTATGCGAGACTAAATTGCATTTCGAACATCATGTCATTTATGGACTTGTGGGGCTTGTTATTATTGGACTATTGTAGTTACTTTTTTTATGCTCTAGACTTGGTATTTGAATACAATGTTGATGGAAATAAAATTTATCATTTCGTTGCTATAATTGTTGTTATAACTCATCATTTGTGTATTACTCAATCTGAATGGATTATGTTGGATGTTTTCACTGTAGCGCTACCACTTGGATACGACGTAAGTTGGTACAACTATACCGTGTCTAAGAGGGATGTTACAGAGATTAGTATCAGAGCCTTCTAGGTTGAGTATATATATATAAATGAATTATCAACAATGTATTCACATCCCTAAGTCTATATAAAGAAGCAATCCAAGATTACTTAGTATGATAGGTGATTATAATAAATGCTTGTTTTGCACATTATGGCTAGCCATGGTCGTTGAGGAGCAAGTTCTACCTAAGGTGATGAGCTAGATAGAGATCAGATTGCACTAGATTAGCATGCACTGGTTCAGCCAAGGATACCCTTACTACCTCCACTGCCACTGGTGGACTATGGGGCACTGATGTAAGGACTTGTGCACACGATGCAGACCCATGCATAGATAGCAGTTGCCTTGCAAGTGCAAGTGCAGGCCTAGATTTGTATTTTGGGGGTTAATTTTGTTGATTTGAAGAGTCCAACTAAAAGACTTGGCTTGGATGTAGGCATAGGCACTTGTGCATGAAGCAGGTATTGGGGGTGCATCGATGATGGAGCGATTTAGGAAGATGGCTCCACCCTCCTTTGAGGGGGAGAGTGACCCACTCATGGCGGAGAGCTGGTTGCGTGAGACAGAGAAGATTTTTCTTGCTATACAATGCATGGAAGAGGAGTGGGTGACTCTGGCTTCCTATATGTTGCAGGTAATGGAGAATCCTTGAGGAGTTTGTGTGTTCATTTAAAGGGCACACTTAGAATTGTTTACTTTCTTTTGTAGGAGCGTGCTGACATATGGTGGTCGTCAATACTACGCACACAGTTCGACGACGGAGCTGTTGAGGTTGCATGGATTGAGTTTGTTCGCCTGTTCAAAGAAAAGTACATTCCAGAGCATGTTCAAGACAACATGGAGTAGGAGTTCTTGACTTTGACCCAAGGGTCGATGAGTGTGCTAGAGTATGAGGTTAGATTTGTAGAACTGTTGAAGTACGCACCTCATATTGTTGCTGATGAGTAGAGGAAAGTAATGAAGTTTGTGATGGGATTCAAACCATCCTTGAGAACCAGACTTGTGGCTCTCAGACATCGTTCGATGGATGAGGCATTGTTAGCTACATGCATGCAAGAGGCGGAGATGGAGGTATATATGGAAGAGAAGAGGGCTTCTTTGAAGAGGCCTAGATCAGCATTCTAGCGACAGGATAGGCAGAAGAAGACTGCAGTGTTTCATCCTAGAGCAGTGGTACCAACGAGAGTAGCTACACCAACTATGGATAGTGGTACAATTGCAGAGAAGCCATTATGTTCCGAATGTGGGAAGCGTCATAAAGGAGACGTCGACTATTGGGTGACTTATGATCTATGTCTGAGGTATGGTGATAAGAACCACAAGATCCATGACTATCCAAAGATGGAGCAGTAGACTGCAACAGCAGCAGCACTAGCAGCAGCACCAGCAGTAGCCAGACCAGCACAGAGAGCAGTAGCGAGATCGAGAGGCTAGGCTCAGGTTTTTTCTTTAGCGAGGGACGAGGTTGAGCAGGATGAGCACGTCACGGAAGGTACGATTTTGATTATGGGTATGCATGCTCGCTTTTTGTTTGATACTGGTGCTATGCACAATTTTGTCTCCGAGAAGTTTGTAAGGGTTTTAATGAAGGAGTTTGATGTGGTTCCTGAGGACTTATATGTTCCTTTTTCGGTACACACTCCTGTGGGAGCCATGTTGACTAAGCAGTATTTTCCCTCTCTCTATGTGTGTGTCAAGGAGCGAGACTTGCCAGGTAGTTTCTATCTATTGAAGATGAAATACTACGATGCCATTTTGGGTTTAGACTGTAGAAAGAAGAGAATAATCTTCCACATTTCTAGTGAGGATGAATTTTCCCATCTGCTATCCAAGAATATGGTAGGTACGTTTGTGGTCTCGACTTTGAAGGCAATTTAGATGCTGAACCAAGGTTGTAGGGGTTTTCTTGCCAGTGTTGTGATTTCTGCTGACTCAAAGAAGCCACCAATTGTGGAAGATATTGATATCATTTGGGACTTCAATGATGTATTTCCCGAGGACTTGTCCAGTTTTCCACCTGAGAGAGAAATTGAGTTTGGCATTGAGTTGGTACCGAGTACTTCACCTATATCGATTGCTCCTTATCATATGGCATCGACAGAATTGGCTGAATTATGGAGGCAACTTCAGGAATTATTGAACAAGGGTTTTATTTGGCCAAGCGTGTCACCTTGGGGAGCACCTGTTCCTTTTGTGAAGAAGAAGGACAAATCGATGAGGTTGTGCATCGACTACTGCAAGTTGAATCAGGTGACCATTAAGAATAAGTATCCCCTGCCAAGTGTTGACAATTTATGTCACGCCCTGATATAGAATATCGGGACGTGTGGTAGTTAATATAATGCAAGTACAGAGAAATATAAACATCAAACCAACGCACAGTTTTAAGTAGTATAAAAACCAACTATATTTTTTGATTTCATCCACTGTGTCTGTTACATTCGCTAGTTTACAGCCTTAACTATGGGCCTAGAGAACTTCTTCATACTTAAATAAAAACAACTAACTAAACTAAACTAGACTCTAACAGTCTGGACGCACTGGGGTCACTCTTGATTCTGCTCATCCCCATCCTCTTGTGTGTGGTCCTCATCTTCATTATATTCACCTAAAGACAATTCATAATTTTACAGGATGAGCAATAATGCTCAGTAGGACTTAATATCTCATAAAACAGACATGCTTTAAGTGATTAATATCTTGATCGTGGGATAACTAAAGAGAATGTTCAAGAAAAGAATATAGCACATCTGGCACGTTAAAAGATTGGTCATATCACAAGATAGCACGACACGATAGCACACTAGACAAGATAGCACTTTTGATTGTCTTTAGATTATTGAGATAACTAGCACTTGAGTGTAATACCAAACATTCTAGTCAATTAACTCCCGCGGGAACTAACACTTTTGGGCGCGCCTCCCAGGACCAGATCGAGCCCCTTATAATATTGCTAGACATTAGTCATGTTATTATCTTTAGACAATCAATCAATAGCCAATAGAGAATCAAGGATAGATGAGAGTAAATAAAAATAGATGAGAGCATAAAGAAAACTTGCATGGATAAGTTTATAAAGAGATCAAAACAGAAACAATAGAATGGGCACGTTAAACAACCAGTAATACCCACGATAGCACCTATTGCACGGCACAGTTAGTTCTGGCAGAAAGTTTGGATTCCTATTGTTATGGTTGGTGTGTGCATGTGAAGAAGAATCCAAGACAGTGGAATAGATCGTGCACATCTTCCATGGATAGCGCAATTATCATACTTTTAACCTTAATATTACCTGATATTGTTACAGTCTTAAGGACATACTCATCATGGTATCAAGCAGGACAGCTCACTTAGGTCTCGATGTATACGACATGTAACTCATGGTAACAGCTAAACAATTCCTAACAGGGTATACTTAAATGAAATCAAAGTCTTGACAAGAATTTCACGAAGAACAAGAACATTCAAAAGGTCACAGGTACATGAAATAATAGAACCTTGAACATGAAAATCTCACAATTAGAGAGATAAAAACCTAGGACAAACATGGGCCTTGGCTACTTGTTTCCTAGACTATCTATGAATGAGATTATTTAGGTTTTTGCTTGAGAGATTACCTACCTTTGGACATTCCTAAGAAAACCTTCTGCACGTCGAAGCAAAACGGGGTTTGTGGAAGAAAGCTCCGGTTGAGCGATCTCCTACTCCTCTGGTGCTCTAGGTATTCTTCCGCAAGTCCTTTAGAAAGTTGGTAACTCACCTCCAAGGGCTTAGGATGAGTATTTATAGATTTAGAGTTGTCAGAAGTCCTATCGTAACTGGAAAGTGGGGTTGCTGTTTTAACTTGATCCTTTTCGTGCGTGGAGGATTCCCATCTCAACAGGAGTGGGAAACCTTTAGAAATTCTCCCCCGATAGAGCACGGATTTGGATTAATATGGAAGTCTAACAATGGTTATACTTTTGGGTTCGTAGTTGCCTAACTCTTGGTAGGAATCCTATTAGGTTCCAGAACTTCCATAGGAATCGTTTCCGTAACAGGTCTTTCTATTTGGTTTAGTTCTAGGGTCAGGTTCGAAATCCACTATTGGATTCAATTACGTTTCTAGGGTTCATACTTTTCTTTTTTTATTATCGGATATATAATTTAACACGTGTTTTATAGTTTGGAAGATAACCGGTCACTTCGTCATACATGATTTAGTCGTGAACAGTCAAAGTTAACTTCGTCATATACGAAGCTAACTTCGTCATATTCGAAGTCCACTTCATTTTAGTCTTGATCAGTCGAAACTTAACTTTGTCATATACAATGCTAACTTTGTCATATGTGAAGTCCATTTCGTCATATACGAAGTCTACTTCATTTTGGTCTTGAGTAGTCGAAGCTTAACTTTGTCATATACGAAGCTAACTTTGTCATATCCGAATAACTTTGTCATATCCGAAGTCCACTTCATCATATCCAAAGTCCACTTTGTCATGTGCGAAGTCCACTTCATTTTGGTCTTGAACAGTCGAATCTTAACTTCATCATATACGAAACTAACTTCGTCATATACGAAGTCTACTTCATTTTGGTCTTGAACAGTCGAAGCTTAACTTCATCATATACGAAGCTAACTTCGTCATATCCAAAATCCAACTTCTGCTAACAACATTATATCTGGACCAGTCGATCTGATGCATCGATTACTTTGGACATCGATTACCTTGAACATCAATTACCTTGAAACATCAATTGTTCCTTTGAACATCGATTACCTTTAAACATGGATTACTTTGGGCATTGATTACTTACCAACCCATAATGATTATTGACTATTTTATCCATTGCACTGTCGTTTATTGTGCATTTAATCAAACCTCTTCACAATGTATTATTAATTTTATTATTCCTATTTATTTAGGGTTTAAAAATATTCCAGGTTTTTACACCCTCCCCCACTTAAAAGAATTTAGTCCCCAAATTCAAAAATTCATAATAGGGTGAGTGACTTACTAAATAGATCGGGGTAGTTATGCCTCATTGTTGATTTAGGTTCCCATGTAGCTTCTTCTACTCCACGGTTATTTCATAGAACCTTTACCATAAAGATAGATCTATTTCTGAGTTGTTGTAGTTTTTGGTCCAGTACTTTGATTGGCTTTTCTTCATTTGTCAGTTCCTTATGTAGCACCAAGTCTTCATGGCGTATGATATGGGTAGGATCGTACACGTATTTCCTTAGCATAGAGACATGGAACACATTGTGTATGAATGCTAAATGTGGAGTTAACGCCATTCGGTATGCTACTTTACCTGTAACGGCCCTGGATATTTACACCCAATAAGGGTCCATATCTAGATCCGTCTCCTGCGAACAGACCGATGTCCAGGAAGAATATAAAAGACAAACCACAACAGTAAGAGACATAAGAAAGGATATGTGCTCATATCTACATATAAAAATTTACAAATGTCCCATTACATTATTACATGCCCAAATTAAAAAGAGTACAACTACCTGGGGCATACCCCAAGGGAGCACAAGCTCACTTAACTGTACTAACACTACTGCTGGTGGTACAAGTCTGTCACAACACCTCCTCAAGCCACACCAATGGTAAACCCTGAAAAGAACTGTAAGGGAGTGAGCCTCAACAAGTCACTGGCTCAGTAGGGAACCACCCAAAACCACACACAACGTAGGAGAACCTCAACCCCAACGGGTCTCACTGGCAACACCAGAAGCCAAACCATTTCATGCTTATAGTAAAGTGTAATTATATCAATTCACACCAATTCCGGAAATAAGATGAGACAACGGCAGAACTAGCACCACGCTACTAGTCTGCCCAATAACTGGAAAGCCTAGGCCACAAGCCTCACAGGCACACCACCTCAACAGCTGATCGCCTAAGCTATAAGCTACATAGGCAAAGCATTGCCTAAGCTACTAGCTTCACTGGAAAGCCTCTAAACATATGGGTAACATGATTGCTAACCAAGAGCTAATCTTTTATTCCCCTAAATCACGATGTATTGAATATCATACTTAAGAAACAGGACTGGCTATCACGATGCCAATCCATCACGCACTAAACCTTATTCGGAAACATACCCAAGGAAGGGTAAAACACAACAAGTGGAAGGTCTCACTGCATGACCTCCACTTCACCACCTGAAAAGGTTAGTACTCAATGTACTACGAGAAACTAGTACCCACAAAGAGTACAGGTATTTACCACCACGAGGTACCATCATGAAACACAAACACACCGCAAAACACAGACACAACTGTGCCACCACGAGGGCACACTACAACCAATCAAACCACAACCAGTGAGTCTCTGCTCACTAACCACAATAACTACCATGCCAACACCATGGCACACCTCTACGGGTAAAACCACAATTAACACACACTATAACCAATAGCAAAGCACGACGCCACCACATGGGATAGACTACTGGTTCATGACGCCAGTATCCAACCCGGACAACACAACACAAGAACTACCTCTCAGTCTCGCAGTCACGGACGTAAGGTCCAACTGCCACTCCACAACACAAGTAAAGCCAAAGAACTGTGAAGACCAACCAAACCACCACAACCTACAGGTCACACACCCTGTAGGTCCATGCCTGGCACCTTTAGAGACTCTGGCCTGAGCTCTCTAAAGTGAGGCACTGGTAACAGGACTAGCCAGGGTCCAGTACATCTACTGGTGTCTGTAACCCCCAGCTACGAGCACGCTACAAGTGACTAAACACAAACTCTCACAAGTCACTGTCCCACTGCCGTCTTTCCCTCAGCCAGACGACAACTCTCCCCGAGAGTAAGGGTGTCCAGGAAGATGACAAAACCTCGACGGTACCACTGTACCGGGACAAGCCCCGAGCACACTCACGTATCTGGCTCTCCTAGGAACCTAGGGCACCCAACTGAAGAGGCATTCCAGAATAGGCGCCGGACCACCAAACTCAGCAGTGCACAAACCACGATGTATACTTATATATATATTCTTTATTACAAATCAGAGTACAAATGTCAAGAATAGCTTAACCTCGGTCACCCTATGATCTACAAACTACCTCACACCAATACACATGTAAACCATGATAACCATTTACAAACTGGCCTATCATTGGTCATCACATGACCTCCTTGCCACATACAAACCATATATACTAGCTATACATTAACTCTTAACCTTACTTGCATAACATTAATTAAACCATCTCTATTAGTCCATAAAGGACGCTACAAGACTGAGGCTAGGTTCACACTTGAACCATCATTGCCTAGCCATCACAATACTATGTGCCATGCACATATTCATATTACGTAAACACACGCGAACTATTTAAATGACATGTTTTAGAGGTGTTACAGGTACCAATGCACCTCACACCACGATAACACCACACTGATTATGTAAACCACCTACTAACCATGTGGGCAACCTTCGCACAAAGTTTCACGGGTGTCAATGCACCTCACACCAAAGCTATGCACAATAAACGACGATAATCAGATAACTAAAACACCAAAAGCATGCAAAGTAGAACCCTTGGTTGTGATCGCGACAGAGGCTGTGATCAAGTTAATTGAGCAAGGCTTGGATAAAGCTAAAGGTGAATTTTCGGGTATGAGTAGCAATAAGAATGGAAGATGTGAAAAGATATGAATTGGGTTTGTTAAATCAATTAGAGAATATTGTTTAAAGTAAAGAATATATATATAAAGGGAAGTAGATATAGCAGAAGATAGAATATGAGTGGAGTCAATTAAGACCTAACTCGCCTCCAAGGGATTAGGACAAGTATTTATAGATTTAGAGTTGTCAGGAGCCCTATCGTAACTGGAAAGTAGAGTTGTAGTTTTTACTTGATCCTTTCTGTGCCTGAAGGATTCCCGTCCCAACAGGAGTGGGAAACCTTTAGAAATTCTTCCTCGATGGGGCACGAATTTGGATTAATATGGAAGTCTAACAATGGTTATACTTCTAGGTTTGTAGTTGCCTAACTCTTGGTAGGAATCCTATTAGGTTCCAGAACTTCCATATGAATCGTTTCCGTAACAGGTCTTTCTATTTGGTTTAGCTCTAAGGATTAGGTTCGGAATCCACTATTGGATTCAATTACGATTCTATGGTCCATATTTTTCTTTTTTTATTATTGGATATATAATTTAACACATGTTTTATAGTCTGGAAGATAACTGGTAACTTCGTCATACACGAAGTCATATACGATTTAGTCATGAACAGTCGAAGTTAACTTCGTCATATATGAAGCTAACTTCTTCATATATGAAGTCCACTTTGTTTTAATCTTGATCAGTTGAAGCTTAACTTCGTCATATACGAAACCAACTTTGTCATATCCAAAGTTCACTTTGTCATATACGAAGTCTACTTTGTTTTGGTCTTAAATAGTCGAAGCTTAACTTCATCATATCCGAAGTCCAACTTCGGCTGACAACGTTATATCTGGACTAGTCGATCTGATACATCGATTATCTTGGACATCGATTATCTTGAACATCGATTAACTTGGACATCGATTACCTTGAAACATCGATTGTGTCTTTGAACATCGATTATCTTTAAACGTGGATTACTTTGGGCGTAGATTACTTACCAACCCATTACGATTATTGACTATTTTATCCATTGCTGTGTCGTTTATTGTGCATTTAATCAAACCTCTTCACAATTTATTATTATTTTTATTATTCCTATTTATTTAGTGTTTAAAAATATTCTACATTGTTACAATTTATTTGATCAGTTGCAGGGGGCTTCTGTGTTTTCTAAGATTGATCTTCATTCTAGCTATCATCAACTCCTGATCAAGCTTGAGGATTCTTCTAAATCGACTTTTAGGACGAGATATGGCCATTATGAATTTCTGGTCTTACCTTTCAGTTTGACGAATGCTCCAATTATTTTCATGGACCTGATGAACACGATTTTTCGGCAGTATCTTGATTTTTTTATTGTGGTTTTCATTGATGATGTGTTGATCTATTCGCATGATGAGGAGTCTCATAGAGAGCATCTGAGGATTGTACTTGGAGTCTTGAGGGAGCACAAACTGTATGCAAAATTTAGTAAGTGCAAGTTCTGGATCAAGGAGGTATATTTCTTGGGGCATGTTATATCGGGAAATGGGGTTTCTGTGGATCCTACAAAGGTAGAAGCGGTTCTTGATTGAGAATCACTTAGATCATCTATCGAGATTAGAAGTTTTCTTAGTTTGGCAGGGTACTATCGACGATTTATTGAGGGGTTTCTTTTATTGCTACTACATTGATGAGGCTGATGAGGAAAGGAGTTAAGTTCGAGTGGACTGAAGCTTGTGAAAGAAGTTTCCAGGAACTGAAGATTCGGTTGACTACAACACTAGTTTTAGTGTTGCCCAATGGTGTGGATTCTTTCTCTTTCTACACTGATGCTTCGAAGATTGGGCTTGGATGTGTTCTGATGCAGTGTGGGAAGGTAGTAGCGTATGCTTCTCGGTAACACAAGGAGCATGAACGTAACTATCTGACTCGTGACTTGGAACTTGCAGCGGAGGTCTTTGCTTTGAAGATTTAGAGGCACTATCTTTATGGAGAGAGATTTGAGATATTATCAAACCATCAGGGTCTAAAGTATCTATTTTCCCAGAGGGAGCTGAACCTAAGGCAATGATGGTGGATTAAATTCTTGAAGGACTATAATTTTCATCTTACCTACCACCCCGAAAAAGCTAACGTGGTGGTAGATGCTTTAAGCAGGAAGAGGCAGATATTGCATCAAGACTGGAAGATGATTGAGGATGTGACTACTTCTTTGGCCGTTCTGGAGCCACAATTGTGTCGCATGTTCATGGCTTAGTTGACCATTAGATCTACCGTGCATGCTAGGGTCCTTGCCTTGCAAAAGGATGATCCTCTATTGCAAGAATTGGTAGGGAAATCTGGCATAGTAAGGGAAGAAGATGGCATTATTCACCTGAATCATCAAGTATCTATTCCTAATGATGTAATTATGAGGAGTAAAATCTTGGAAGAAGCTCACCGATCTCAGTTTTCTATTCACACAGGTAGTGGAAAGATGTATCAAGATCTGAAGCGTTCATTTTGGTGGTCCGGCATGAAGTAGGATGTTTTAGATTTCATGGCAAAATGTTTAATATGTCAACAAGTGAAGGCGGAGCATCAGAGGCCTTCAGGATTGATGCAGAAGTTGGATATTCCTCAATGAAAGTGGGAGTAGATCACAATGGATTTTGTGACTGGTTTTCCTAGATCGGTTAGAGGGAACGACTCTATCTGAGTGATTGTTGATAGATTTTCGAAGTGCTCACTTCCTAGCCATGAAGAAGAAGTAGTCTGTGGAGAGCTTGACCATGCTGTACATCGATAGTATTGTGAAGTTGCATGGTATTCCGAAGTTGATCATCTCAGATCGTGACCCGAGGTTTACATCTTGATTTTGGCAAGGTTTACAACAAGCTTTTGCCAGTCAGTTGAAGTTGAGTTCAGCATTTCATCCACAAATAGATGGACAGTCCAAGAGGACTATTTAGACATTAGAGGATATGCTTAGGGCTTGTGTACTTGACTAGAGAGGTGATTGGGAACTTCATCTAGCTCTTGAGGAATTTGCCTATAATAATAGTTTCCATTTGAGTATAGGCATGGCGCCATTCAAGGCTATGTATGGAAGGCCGTGTAGATCCCCATTGTGTTGGGAGGAGTAAGGAGATCGGCATCTTGTTGGGCCAGAATTGGTGCAAGAAACTTCAGCGAAGATCTAGATGACTGTGCAGAGATTGAGGGCAGCGCAACATCGTCAAAAGAGCTATGCAGACACGAGGAGGAAGGATTTGGATTTTAAGATTGGAGATCACGTATTTCTTAAGGTTTCATCGACCAAGGGTGTGGTGAGATTTGGGAAATGAGGCATGTTGAATCCCATATTTATTAGTCCTTTTAAAGTATTGAGGAAGATGGGGAACGTGGCATACCAGCTAGCTTTACCACCATCCTTGGCAGGAGTACATCCAATTTTTCATGTATCCATGTTGAGGAAGTATGTTCGTGATCCAACGCATGTGATCAGCTTCGAACCAATGCAGTTTCAGCCAGATTTATCCTACGAAGAGCAGTTGATAGAGATTCTAGATTGGAAGGTTCAAGAGTTAAGATCCAAGTCTATTCCCTTTGTGAATGTTTTGTGGAGAAATTTCTCACAAGAAGAGGCAACGTGGGAACTAGAAGAAGTGATGAAGAAGAAATACCCATCATTGTTTGGTAAGTATCTTAATTCATTCTTCAAAGACAAAGATTATTTCAAGGCGAAGAGGGTGTAGAACCCTAGATCTCTTGTTTGCTTGATTTTTTCATAATTATCTGTGTTATTCAGCATTGTGTTGGACTGTAAATTTTGATGACCTTGATGTCACAGTTCACTGTCGTTCGCTAAAGTAGACGACAATATCGAATGCCATCTACCTACTATAGACGACAAAGGTCTATGTCATTGATCTTTACTAAAATATTTAGTTTTTCAGTTTGGCAGGTTAACGACATGATCTAATGTTGTTTACATCATGGTAAACGACAACCTATGTTGACGTTAACCTGACTTGCCAGATTTTGTGGCTACAATTCTAGAGTGAAACAATCGGTCGTTTCCTTGATGTTTATCGATAGATCATGACGTTTTGAGTTCAAGGGTCAGGATTAGAGTTGGGTAAACCGAAGGTGGCCTTTAAAAGACCCTGATTTGGCTCTTAGGAAGGGGTTTTTTGCTGGTTTAGTAGTGATAATAGAGGGTCGAGAGAAGGGTTGCTATGCAGTGATCCGTGCAGATCGAGGTGAGCTAGGCGTAGTGGCGACTTGGAAGACCGTGCTCGGAAGGATCTTTGACCGAGGGCATCATTCTGGAGGTCGAATCGGGTAGACGAAGGCGACGAAGGGGACTGCCTTATTGCCAAGGTGGGTGTCTTCAACTCTTTATTTGTTACTCCAAAAAGAGGGTTAGAGGGAAGTAACATGGGGAGATGGTTTAGGATCCTTGACTCTACAGATCTACCATTTTTATTTATTTTTAGACCCATGATTAAGATCGTAGTAAGGGGTTGAAGTTCTGGTATTTAATGCGAGTTTACTGGGTTTTTAACCGTATGAACTTAACGTTAACCTCGACCTCCATCTACTTCATGTAAACAAAAGAATACTAGATGTCTATATATATTAACGGCGTTATGTGTCGCTGCCAACTGATCTTAACGACAGTGTTAATTGTCGTTAACCTATGTAAATGACAACCCACATTACAGTTAAGTTCATTTGTGCAGTTTTTCTACATATCTATTTAAATGTTTATAGTTGTGGTTGATGATTGTTCAGGATTTTTGTTTCATTTTGTTTTGTGTAAATAAGTACTGTTATACATTAGAAGTGCTATGAAAATGTCACATGGTCTATACATATTGTTTTGAGGATTTTGATAATATAAATACAAAGAAAAATAAATGGGTGTTTGATCTATATTATGATTGTGTTTGAATTTCTCACTAGTGTTAGATTGAAATATATAGATTTATCATGATCAATTTTCATACAGTAAATGCATGTTTTATCTAAACTTTGTATCATGCTAAATAATCCAAGTTTAAGAATAAATAACCATAGGAAATGATGATTGATCCAGAAAATCTTGAAATTTTGTATGAATAAGGCATGTCTAGGAAGTGAGTTATTGGCAAAGTTTCAGAGATTTCTATGTATTGTGCTTACTGCTATAATTTTCTGAACATATAAAGGTAAACATGGAAATTGTTAGATGCAAAAAGGAGTACATGAATATTGAATATTTTGATTTAAATAATCACTATAGTATCATGATAGACTACTAATGTACAGTAGAGATGGTGATTTCAGAAATGATGGTAATGTGTTGCATGAGCATATGTTATTGTCTTATTAAATGAATTGGCATATATGAATAACTTGTTGGGCGGCATGCTGCGAGGCAGGTGCGCGTGCCAGCGTCTCACCCTGGGGCGACCTGAGAATGAGGGTGTGGCGGAGGCCGGGTTGGCCAAGTCATGCCTAGGTCCGGGTGTGGACCTGCCTGCGGGTGTTGCTGAATTGTCCAGCAGGGGGACTATACCCTGTGGTGGGTTATAAGGAAGGATGGTATCCTTACACAACAACTCGAGTTTTGGCGTAACGGCAATGCCTGAGATCCTATATACCTGGTATCAGAGCAGGTCGCGGGTTCGATTCCCAGGGGTGCCGCTGGGGGGGAGATTGTTGGGCGGCATGCTGTGAGGCAAGTGCGCGTGCCAGCGTCTCACCCTGGGGCGACCTGAGAATGAGGGTGTGGCGGAGGCCGGGTTGGCCAAGTCATGCCTAGGTCTGGGTGTGGACCTGCCTGCGGGTGTTGCTGAGTTGTCCAACAGGGGGACTGTACCCTGTGGTGGGTTATAAGGAAGGATGGTATCCTTACACAACAACTCGAGTTTTGGCGTAACGGCAATGCCTGGCGAAGAAATAAGCATGAGGCAGCTGATGAAGAGGTCGATGAAAATGAAGACGAAGAAGAAGCCTCCCACTCTGAGCCACTAGATGCTCTGGGAGAAGATGCAAGTCAACCTATGGATGATAATGCCACTGAGCCCTCTATCCGTGATCTCCTAGCTCAGCTGCAATTGCATATGACCACTGGATTTGCAACTATCAATGCACGCTTGGACAAGGTTGATAACAGCTTGGAAGCATTGGCTGATAATCAAGTCCGGATCAATCACCGGCTCAATAGACTCTCCACTCATGCTCTACAGACTCCTCAGGCCCCAACACCACCGGGTCCTGATGATGATTCTAGAGTCTAGGTGTCCCGTGTCATGTCTTAAGTCTTCTGTTGTTCTCTTACTTTGATGGTCATGTAATGTCTTTCATCTTCTGTTCTTTCCCTTTCAAGTTATGTTTTACCTAGCACGTTATGTATGGCTCAATGCAAAATCAATGAAAATTCTTGTCTTCTTGCCTACTACATGTGTCTATGGTGTATGCTTTTGGATATTGACAAAAGAGGGAGAAAACTCAATTGTGCACTTGCTTACACTCGCTTAATTGATTAATTTTGTCATCATCAAAAAGGGGGAAAATGTTGGGTTCACATTCTAAATCATAATTACAACATGTTTTTGTTGATGATCAATGATGAACAAAGTAAACAAGTGAACAATGTGAATTGAGTTTTAAAATTGCATAACATCTATACATATGACTTGTCACAATATGTTGGTACAATGTTTGGTTAAATGACCATAATGTCTCACTAACTATGTTCATTATTTTAGGTGAGATGTTGAGCAAGACATGTACAAAGAACAAGGTCAAATGATGAAGATATACATGAAAAGCAAGTACCTGTCAACAGCAGGAAAGATCCCTGTCGACAGCCAATACTCAAGCCAGAAGGCCCATCTTCAGTACAGATGTGCCTGTCGACAGCACCCCAGCTCCCTGTCGACAGGAAGAGGTTCCCAGAACCCCCAAATCTTCTGTCTGCCTATGCCTGTCGACAGCAACTGCCTTCCAGGGGCTTAGAGTCTTCTTCTTACTTGCGCCTGTCGACAGGAGCACCCAGTGCTGTCGACAAACGGAGAGAGTCTTCAAATACGGGAAGTCTTCAAGTTGCCATAGATGGTGTTTCCACATACCACGACTCTCTATATGTAAACACCTCTATTTAAGCATCTTTTTGAAGACAATCACGAACACAAGCAGCCTCCAAGCAAGAACCCTAAAAGCTTCTCAAGAAAAGTCTTGCCCTGCTGCTATGCTTCTTCCTGCTGCCCAGATTCAACAAGAGAAGTCTTCCGTGCAACGGTGAAGTCTGAACGTCGTGGATTCAAGACTCTCCATCAACTTCTGATTATCAAGACGAAGCTTGAAGTCTACCCAGATGTTCATCAGAAGAGTTTTCAATTGGATTTGATTCTCAACTCTCAAACTCTTCTCTGCTTTACTTTTATCCATATGTGTGTGTGTGTGGTGTGTTTCAAGCAGTCCTTGTGCTTGATACACGTGTGTGTGTTGTTCTGATCGTGGTTACACATCAGAGAACACATGTGTGTGAGTTGTAGTTCCTGAACTAGCTCATAAGCAGATTGCTCTGCGTGTGTGTGTGGCCCGTGGATGTAGGATACACGAGTTGTGTATTCCGAACCACGTAAATCGTTGTGTCTCGTGGTTTGAACGTTTCTACGTTAGATGTTTGGTAGGCACGGTGCATTTACACACGTCTAATCATCTGCTTGATATCTATCATCGAATCACACACATCCACACTAAGTTTAGTCCTTGCCATAACTTCTAGTATTTTGTATCTTATCAAAAAGAAGGCAACAAGTGTTCTTAATAGACAGTAATCTATTCAACCCCCCTTCTAGATTACCATATAGGGAATTCCACAACATTTCAATTGGTATCAGAACCTTTTGGGCAGAAGCGGTAAACACATCTTGTTATATCCTTAATCGAGTCATGGTAAGACCCGTATTCAAGAAAACTCCTTACGAACTTCTGAAAGGTAAGAAACCCACCATTGGGTACTTTAGAGTTTTTGGTTCAAAGGTGTTTATTCATAACAATGATAAAAATGACTTGGACAAGTTTGAAGCCAAAAGCGATCAAGGTATTTTTCTTGGATACTCTGAACATTCTAGAGCTTATAGAGTGTTTAATCTGAAAACCAGAAAGGTGGAAGAAACTCCACACGTTGTTTTTGATGAATCTCAAATCAAGTCTAACAATTCTACTCCTTACAGGTTTGACGATGAATCTGATGAAACAACTCTTGGAGATCTACAAAGCAAATCAAATGCAATCTCTAAGTCAATTCATAAAGCTAAACGTGGATGTCTTCGCAGGTACGATGATGAAGATGACGGTCATCTACTCAAAAATGAAGAAGAAATACCTGCACAAGATCCACAACAAGAGGATGAACCTCAACATGAAACTCCTCCAGCCACCCCTCCTCCGGAACCACATCCTCAACTGCAAGATCAACCCGGTCCTTCAACAATCACCAATGTGAGGTACTCTAAAGCTCATCCACTTGAGAATGTCATAGGTGACGTAAATGATTCAGTTCAAACTAGATCTCAAGTTAATCAAATAGTTGAACAGGATCATTTAGCCTTTGTCTCTCAAGTGGAGCCTAAAAATGTTGAAGAAGCATTAAAAGAAAATTCATGGATTGATGCTATGCATGAGAAGTTAGGCCAATTTCAAAGAAATAATGTCTGGAGTTTGGTTCCTAAAACCCCTGAAATTTCTGTTATAGGCACAAGGTGGGTCTTTAGGAATAAACTTAATGAAGAGGGTAAAGTGGTGAGAAACAAGGCTAGATTGGTTGCAAAGGGTTACAATCAGGAATTTTGTGTGGATTTTGAAGAATCCTTTGCACCTGTAGCTAGGCTAGAAGCAGTGAGGATCTTGTTAGCATATGCATGTTCTAACAAGTTCAAACTATATCAAATGGATGTTAAGACTGCTTTCTTAAATGGCTACATAAAAGAGGAAGTCTACGTTTCTCAACCACCCGGCTTTGAGGATCATGATAAACCAAACCATGTATTTAAACTGCACAAAGCTCTCTATGGTTTGAAACAGGCACCCCGAGCTTGGTATGATCGGCTCAGCTCATTTCTGGTAAGCAAAAACTACTCAAGAGGTAAAGTAGACCAAACACTCTTTACAAAGAAAGTCCGCAATCATATCATAGTTGTTCAAGTTTATGTGGATGACATAATATTTGGTTCCACTAATAGTTCACTGTGTGAAGAATTTTCAAAACACATGCACAGTGAATTTGAGATGAGCTTAATGGGGGAGTTACAATTTTTTCTTGGTTTGCAGGTCAAACAGTTAGAAGATGGATTCTTCATCAACCAAGAAAAATATGTCAAAGAACTTCTGAAGAAGTTTCAGTTTGAACAAGCTAAACATGCTTCAACACCAATGAGCACAAGCATAAAGCTGGAAAATGATGAGAAAGGTAAAATGGTAGATGCCAAGCACTTCTGAGGTATGATTGGCTCACTCATTTATCTTACTGCAAGTAGACCGGACATACAATTCAGCGTTTGTCTTTGTGCTAGATATCAATCTAGTCCAAAGGAAAGTCATCTAATTGCAGTTAAGAGAATTTTCAGATATCTCTCAGGTACGCATGATTTGGGTCTTTGGTATCCAACTGGTAGTAGCTTTGAATTGATTTCTTATTCTGATGCAGACTACGCTGGGTGTAAAATTAACAGGAAAAGCACTAGTGGCTATTGCCAAATGCTTGGTGGTTGTATGGTTTCGTGGGCATCCAAGAAGCAACACTCGGTTGCACTCTGTACTGCAGAAGCAGAATATGTTGCTGCGGGAGTTGTGCAACACAAGTGTTGTGGATAAAAAGTCAGTTGTGTGACTACAACATTGACCATGGATGCACACCTATCCTATGTGACAACACTAGTGCCATTAATCTCTCAAAGAACCCCATTCAACACTCTAGGACAAAACACATTGAAATCCGTCACCACTTTCTGCGAGATGAAGTAGCCAACAAAGCATTGGAAATTAGCTTCATACCCACTGAAAAACAATTGGCTGATATTTTTACCAAACCATTGGCAGAAGAAAGGTTCACCACATTGAGAAGAGAGTTGGGTTTGTGCAAATTGTAATGAAATTTCAAATATTCTAGCACATGTTCCTTGTGTCCACTAACTGTGAGGTATATCAAATGGTGATGTGTGGAAGAACAAGTCATGCTTGTTTGGAAACTCTCATTATGCCTGAGAAAACATTCTCCGCCACGTACCCATGGTCATGTGTCATGCAAGGGACATATACTCTAATATGAGATTAGTTTCTTTACAATTTTGCTCATTCCAAATTCTCATTGAAAAATTTGTCAACTTTTGGTAAAATGTCTATCTACATGCTTGATGTGCTCCATTGATTGATTAATGTGTGCAATTCTGTCTTCATGAACTTGAGTCTTCTTGTTTCACATGGCACATATTATGGGGGAGCAAGTTAGGGTTAGATGAATGCAACTGTGAAGGAAATTGTTCACCCTTTGTCCATCTCAACTCCCTCACAACCATTAGTCATTTCAGCCCTTTATTCTACCCTTAAAACTGCTCTGATACCAGGTATATAGGATCTCAGGCATCGCCGTTACGCCAAAACTCGAGTTGTTGTGTAAGGATACCATCCTTCCTTATAACCCACCATAGGGTACGGTCCCCCTGCTGGACAACTCAGCAACACCCGTAGGCAGGTCCACACCCGGACCTAGGCATGACTTGGCCAACCCGGCCTCCGCCACACCCTCATTCTCAGGTCGTCCCAGGGTGAGACGCTGGCACGCGCACCTGCCTCGCAGCATGCCGCCCAACATAACTTTGTGGAAAGCATGCTTATATATATATATATATATATATATATATATATATATATATATATATATATATATATATATCATGTAGGTGAACCATAACCATAGGGGCATTCTATGGCGTAGTTCCATATAGGAATCTCTATAATAGCAATGTCTTATTGGCCATATCATTTTAGAAATCTCAAGCCATAGAATGCCTCTATGGTTATGGTTCACCTACATGATATATAATATATATATATATATACATGTTGATTGCATGAATGTATGGCTTGAGATTTCTAAAATGATATGGCCAATAAGACATTGCTATTATAGAGATTCCTATATGGAACTACGCCATAGAATGCCCTTATGGTTATGGTTCACCTACATGAATCTGTGGGCAACGGATGAAATCTTGGAGGTAGACATGTTCTACTGGAAATGGTGGGGAAGACTTCCCCCCGATATTGTGCAATGACCAAGACTTCATCACTGTTTTGCCTAGGTGATAAATGAATGCAACATGACTACATGATCTCTATTAATAGTGGGGCTATATCTTGGCAACTATACATGCTACATGATAATGTCTACATGCTACATGATAATGTTTTACATGCTACATGACCATGTCTACATACTACATGATACTGTCTACAGGTTACATGTCACTTTTTACATACCATATGAATTTTTTACATCTTATATGATAATACCCTCATTAAGTAATGAATGTACATGAAATGAGAATGCCATATGACAATGATTCCATAAAAGATGTCTTTATTTATGTACTATTAACATGCTATACGTGGGTGAATTCACAAGAACATTGAACATATGATTTAGTTATGAATGCTTCCTTTACTTGTTAGTGATCATCTAGTACTACTTTTTGGAAATGAGATAATGATTTAGAATCCATTGACAGGAAGGTGCTACATTGTACAAAGGCTAAGTGATTGTAATATGTCTATCATGTTTTAAAAGTAGCTATATGATAGGTCTTAGAACTATTTTTTCTTGTTGCTTGCTGAGTCTCATAGACTCACACTTGATTAACCATTCAGGGGAGGTTGAGGATATTGGCATGGAGGAGTTAGTCCACACTGACTCTGAGTGGGAGGATGTGGAGGCTTAGACTTTTATTGTGAGAATGTTGATTGAGTGAACTTATATGTAAGAATAAATTGTGTTTCGAACATCATGTCATTTATGGACTTGTGGGGCTTGTTATTATTGGATTGTTGTCGTTACTTTCTTTATGCTCTAGACTTGGTATTTGAATACAATGTTGATGGAAACGAAATTTATCATTCCGTTGCTATAATTGTTGTTATAAAACTCGTCATTTGTGTATTACTCAATCTGAACAGATTATGTTGGATGTTTCCACTATAGCGCTACCCTTTGGATCCGATGTGAGTTGGTACAATGTACCATGTCTAAGAGGGGCATTACAGAAGTAATCATACAGAAGCATAAATTTATCTTGGTTCATATTTCCTCTCCACCAGGTGTCCTACATCCAGTCTCCAAGCAATCGCTTGGGATTTCCACTACCTAACCAACTAACTACAACTTCCAAGTTCAACTTGGTCTTCCCTTCTCCAAGGGGTATTACAAACCACTTGCTCCAACAAGTCTTCCCTGCACTAAAGGGTACAAACCCGCTTGCTTAAACAAGCCTTCCCTTATCCCAAGGGGCATACACATAGGGTACCAACCCCCTGCCAATTTTACAAGAAAAACTTGTCATAATAGTTATGCAATGAATGAGCATACAAACATGCATAGAGAGAAAGATGAATTCAATCAAGTCTAGAGTACTCTCTCCATGACTTTGGGTGGACTCTCTTAAGACTATAGTGAAACAGTTGTCCATAGTGAAGATGACTTGAAGTGTTGAGAGTAGAAAGCTTGAGTTTGCAGTAGTGATTGTGTGTTGTTCTCTTTCTTCTTTTCCTATCATATATCTCATATGTATGTTCTCTCAGACTTCCACTTGTTATTCGGTAATGGCAAAGCTAGAAGGGGGGGTTGAATAGATTCGCAGCGGAAACTTAAGCAATTTAAAAACTACTTCGGATTAATATATCTACTCAATTAAAACCCCTTTGATCTGATGCAATGTGTGTGAGCAAACTAACAGTTAGTGTGTAGACGAAATCCCTATGCATGCATCTAGCGCAATAGAATGCAAACCACAAATCAAACCACAGTGCACAAGGGATTTTTTAGGTGGTTCGGAGATCACACCACGTGACTCCTACGTCCACCCCTCACACAGTGAGGACACACTACTCAAGAACTGAGTACAACACACACACGAGCACAACGGCTCAACCACACACACACACGCTAGATCAAGTCCAACAAAAGATCAGATCCTCTAGCCTTGATCTGACCAACACACCACACACACGTTGTCTGATGCAAACATGCAATCAGAACAACAAACCACACACTTCCACCAAATCCACGCACTGACATCCAATCAATACACACACACATAGATTGGTGAAAAATATGGAAGAGGAAGAGTTCTGAGATATAGAAACAAATCTAGATGAAGAACTCTTCAGAGAGTTCGTCCAGAAGACTTCAAGCTTCACGTCGTTGAAGACCACGAGATGATGGAGAAGCTTGACTTCAGAACGAACCGGCTTCAACTCCTTGTACGAGATGATCTCTCTTTGAACGATCTGGAGTTCTAAAGCAGAGCAGTAGGAAGAGAGCCTTCTTCTTGACCTTTGCTTAGGATTTTGGTATGGTGGCTTCTTGCTGCGAAAATAGCCTCATATGATCCATATATAGTCGTGTCCAAGCATAGAGAGTCGTACTAAAAGGAAACACCCGAATATAGATCATATCCTGGCCATTAGATCTTCCCAAAACTTCGTCTGTCGACAGCCGACTTGCTGCTATCGACAGGTGCTGACAAGTTTGCAAAAACCAGAAGACTGGGCTTTTTGGAAATAGATTTCTGTGTGTATCTGTCGACAGGCACTATTCATCTGTCGACAGGTGCACTATTCATCTGTTGACAGATGCACTATTCATCTGTTGACAGGTGGACTATTTCAGCAACTTGTCTTGTTCTTTTGCACTTGGATTTTGGGCTTTGTCTTGCATGGAATCTCACCTACATTTAATAACATTATTAGTGAGATATAATGAACATATAAAAGAACAAGTTAAACATGTTTCTCTTGATTAGCATTTGCTTGACTTAACATTCTCACTATGTTTCACATATTCACATCACATCAATTTGTATTGTTCATGAAATCTCATCATCAAAAACAAACATACCATTATGTCAACTTAACATTCTCATGTAAACCCAACATTCTCCCACATGAGAACCCAACATTTTCATCATAAAAACAAGACAAGATTATACATGTTCACACAATGCAGAAACTCTAATTAGTTATTTGACTACACATGTTCATACATGTACTCAACAATTCTCTCCTTTTTTGTTGATGACAAAATTAATGAAAAAAAAGACGATTCAAAAATAAAATGCATGCTATCTAGTGCCTGATATCAACTACCAAAAGAAAAACTAAGTTAAGCATCTACTTGCATAATGCATGCTTCCCCCTACATGAGTTATCTCTTCCCATGTAAGTTTTTCTCATACATTTTTACACACGTTTTTTATTTATTTATTAGTGGTCTGACTTTTTTCGCCCCCTTTTTGTCATCAGCAGAAAGGGAACTAAGTGTAAAATATGAGTAATCAAACAAGCAAGTTAGGCAATTGAACAAGTAAAAGTGTTTAAGATATTAACAGAGTTTAATGGTGTGAAGAACTGGGAAGGTAAAGGTCTTTGGTTAGCTGGTCGAGGAAGGGTTGAATAAGTCCCCAAAGCTTTTCTTCATTAAGCTTGAAATGATCCTCGAAGAGGGATATGTTGATGTTGTAGTTGGGGCCATATGTTGGAAGTTTTCTGAATGACTTATACTCCTCAGCAAATAGAGAGGCATACAGAGGAACACATTTTCTCCTAGTTGCTTTCTCGAGAAACTCAAATATTATTGTGTTCCAATGTAATCCCTTTGAATATGCTTCTGCTTTGGCCTTATAGTAGACTCCATACTTTTTGACTATTTCATTTCAATAGTGTCTCTCTGGGGTTCATATTCCTTTCTCATAAATTTATATGGAGTGAGTTTTGCCTTTTTGCACTCTTTGGCCAATGAGGGGTATCTGTCCATTCATTGTTCTTCTAGCATTCTTTCAGATTTTGCAAAACAATCCTAAAGCTGCCTAAGATATTGCTATGACCTGGCAATTTAGAGCATGGTGAACTTTTGAAAGGTGAGAGTTTGCCCATGCTTTATCTTGTATTTTACTACTAGTCTGATATGCCCGTTGAAAATAGTCTTATACTTCCAAAAATACTTAAAACTTCAAAAACTCTTTGGTTCTAATTAGAATTGGCAGCCATTCTTTTAACATCCAATCATATCATGTAATTTCAAAATTACTTTAAAATTTAGAAACTTTTCAAAAAAACCTAAATACTTCTAGGAATGATGGACAAAAGTGTACCAGAATGGAGGAAGAGTCTTTTCTTTTACAGGACTTCTTCTCTTCTAGAGTTTTTTTGGGAACTCTTCTAGTGGTACCAGCTTGACTATAATGGGTGCTTATGGATCTTCAGTAAAATCCTCAATTATTGGGAGGCAAGAGAAAATGTTGGGTAGAAAAATTGAAGGTCTAGAGGAGTGTCAGGTGCAATGTGTGTGAAGAGTAAAATACCCGAACATATGTGCGATGAACAACCAAGAGGGGAGGGGTGAATTGGTTATCACCTAACTAAAAAAGCTTTTACACAGAATAGATCAGACTTAATTAAGAAAACCTATTGTGTGAGAGGCACAATGGAATAACAATTAAAATAACAAAATCAACTATCCTAACGTGCATAAAATGGAGATAAAAGAAAAGGATCAGACCACAAGTGCACGTAGGATTTAGAGTGGTTCGGCAAACACACCTCCATGTGCACCTACGTCCACTACCCCACACCCCCATGTGGATTTTCACTAACATATTTCCCAAGTACAAGTTACAAGACCTCACACACACACTATTGTTTCCAGGGACAACCACAACCCCACCTCGTTTCCCGAGGATGAGATAACCTGATATGTATCCGCCACACACACTGCACACCAACCACACAGTATGTTCTTGGTTTAAAGAAGAACAAATAAAAAATATGGACAGGAGAGACAACAATGTAAATTATGGAGTTCTCCTCTCTCAGAAGTTCAACCTGATGTAGTTGTCTTTGCCCGATGATGTCAAGTAAAGAATTGGCCGATGTAGAACATTTCAGAACAGAGTCTTGCAATAAGCAACACCAAGTCCACACCTTTCTGATGAAGAACACTTTCTTGGAATGTTAGGAAATCTTCTAGATGATGAAGACTCATTCTTCAAACTTCTACAGGTGAAGAGCTTATGTTGGCTCTTTCTGGGAAGCACACTTCTTTTCTAAATACTAGAACACGAGCTGCTCTCTTGAAAGTGGCTATCCTCCTATTCCTAATCATGATACACAACCGTATTTATAGTGGAAGACCCCTAGAAGATTTATGAGAAACGTGCTTGTGCTAATCAAGGTATGGGTCCCACTTTCGGAAAGAGTCTGCACATATTAGGAAACTCACCGCCGTAATCGATCGACTGATTTTACAAGGTCGGTCGTCCAATTTTGGACTTAGCCTTGGAGTCGACCTGCTTCTTCTTCTTGTGTCAACATGCTGCACAAAGTTGGTCATCCTATTTTGTGAAGTCAGTCGACCGATTCTTCGACTGTCCCAGCCCCAAACAACACTAACTAGTTCAGTTGTTTGATTCCTTCATATCGGTCATCCGATCTTCTCTTTACCAATCGTAACCTTAGTCATCAATCAATTGGCCTTCTCAATTGATTGGTCCATAATCGGTCGACTAAAATCTCCAAATTGGTCGTCCGATTTTCTACTTGACCATCAATCGATTGGGCCTTTTGCTCTTCAATCGATTGGAGCTTCACATAGTCGGTCGACCGCTTCTTGAAAGTTGGTCGTCCAATCTCCTGATCTGTCGACACTTCAGAGTATGTGTCGACACCTCTTGATAATCGATTGATTGATTTACCAAAGTTGGTTGTTCGATTGTGTCAGTTCTGCAGTTCTTATTCCAGCCTTGTCTTTTCTTTTTATCCAAGTCTTGACCTTTGAAAGGTCCACTTCATGTGCGACTTTTGACATATTTTGTTGTACACTTAACACACAAGTTAGACCCTTAAATCAAATATGAATGAATCAAATGCTTAGATCATTAAGATAAATATCAATTGATGCTTTGTGATCTTTTCATCATAATTGAGAATTAGTGTTTTTGTGATCATCAAAATCTATAGAGTACAAGTGTGGGCCTTCAAAGTCACTATCAGATTGGGTTGTAGGGACTTTACCATGGATGTTGGAGGAAAAGGTTTCAAGTGTTGGCTCTTGATTTATTGAAGATTGAGGTGGAATAGGTACAAGGCTAAGATCTGGCTATTCTGGTTTAGGTGTGGAGGAAGTGGCTTTTGGTTGTTTTGGCTTAGGTGTGGAGGATGAAGATTATTGTTGTATTGACTTAAGGTGTGGTGGAAGTGAATTCAGGTAGAGATAGTAGTAGAAGAGGAGTAGATGAGGCTCTGAAGGTTGATGGGATTGGTGTTGTGGAAGAAGGTTTTGGACCTAAGGATGATACCTTGTATCCAAACTTCACTACTTTTCATTTACCTCAGGTTGGAACACTTGCGATAGAGTTCCTTGGGTTGACTTAGCCTTCTTCTCCTACGGAGTCACCTCCATGCTGGCCTTCTCTGTCGCTGCCTCTTCTGCTGCTATCGGTGCTATTGCTGGTGCTACTTGCTCACTCACAGGTACCGACTGTACATTTTTTTCTACATTTACTTCTGAAACTACTGGTGGCACTGCATTTGGCTGTATAGTAGTGCTATCCTTATTCTGACTACAAATAAATTGGAAAAACATATCCTTTAATAGAGTTATTTCATCTGTCATCATATCTACCTTTATATCAATTTGATTAAATTGCATCCCCTTATATCAATTTGATTAAATTGCATCTGAATGATGCCTATCATATCTTGTTGTTTGAGAATCAATTCATATAAATCATCTATGCTCTTGCTGGTGCTGGGCTCCCCCTCAGACCATTGCTTCTGTACATGTCTGATCTTAGGGATAGTGGGAATCGCTATTAGTGCTGGCTGCTCATGTACAAGATCTTTAAGCAGTTGTTCTTGTACACTAGCATGCTCTTCTTTAGTCTTCATTTCAGCAGTATACTTGCCCTTCAACTCTATCGAAACTTGAGTAATTGTATCTGCTGAAGTCTACTTAGTAGTATCTTGAGTATGAACTTGGGTGGACAGAGTGGGCACTTCTGCTATTGGTGCCACATCAACTATCTCAGTTACATCTGGTTTTGCTTCGATTAGTGATGTTTGTACTGAGGGTTTCTTCGTCACAATATCTACAAATACTTCATGTGTGTAGTCTAGAACATAATCTTTAGTCCAAACATTTTGTTCCTTATCCACCAGATTGTAGTGGCTCCTACGAAGTGTTGAGTGTCTAATGCTCTCCTTCATTGGTGTTCCAATCCCATTCTTCAAATCAACCTCATGCATCTTGAATAACACTATTAGCAAAGAACCATATCACAGTGACTCATTCATGGAACAAGTCATTCTCTCTATAATCACAGATGCTAGGTTCACTAGGTGCCCTTGGATCGCCGAGAATAGTAGGCTACCATCTCTGTTAGAAATGGATAAGTGTGTGTACCTGCCCTTTGCATGATGATGGTAGTTATGATGGCATGTAGTAACCTATTTTTTGCAGAGAGTTGATTGATAAGAAAAGCCTTCTTATCAATGTCTCCCTTCTTCCCAATAATACTAAGGCACTACTTCTTTATTGTCACTGTTTCACTTAACTTGTGTCCTTCCTTCGAACACCCCAATATTTCTACCAGTACATCTTTAGAAATTGTTATCTTTTACCATGTTACCATTCCCTCCAACTTGTCGACTTCCGTTACTGCATGTGTGGCATAGAATGCCTCGACCACATCTTCATAGACTGGTTCTTATAGTTCACATATCTTTTTTCATCCCATTAGCTTAACAATATTAGTTACCGATGCTAGCTTTCTCTTAAGTTGCGAGAAACCTATAGCTTTCCCTGAGCACGCTGATGCCTTTGCTGCAGATAATATTTTGAACTAGTTTAGGGTGAAGAAGGTCGCATCTAAAGCCCTAGAAGTGAACATCTAATCGATAAATTGACAAATGATGTTTATGAGAAGAGAACTGGATTCATAAACCGTTTAGAAGCGTGAATCAAGGGAGATTTGTATTTCAAAGAAGAAAGGGTTACGGAAATCTTCCAAAGGACGATGAATGCGGGAAGAACGCACGTCGTGAAAGGAATTTGAGGGTTTGTAAATGTTGGTAGATAGGAGAAAAGGAAAACAAATCGTAGTTATAAGGGAATTTTCTTAGTAGAGGGGTCCGGAGATCAACAAATGGTAGTCGAAGTTGACAACGCGAAAAAAACAACTAGAGAGAGAGAGAGAGTATTAATATTATTATATTATTATTATATATATTTTCGTATTTACAATTCATCTGCAATTACCAATAACTCTGACTGTTATGACTTTGACTCCAACTTTAACTTCCATTATACAACATCAACTGAAGTAGAGTAACTTCGACTTCCACTTCTGCTGGAGTTAGGGCATCGACTGCAACTTCTGTGGAAAGTTCGACTTGAGGTCAGTATCAATCGAAGAGATAATCAACACTTAGTCATTATCGTATGTGTTCTTGATATTTTATTTAGAATTGAACATTCCAATTTCTCTTCTAATTGATATAAACCTATCTTCTTCCAATGGCTTAGTAAATATATCAGCTAATTGATGATTGGTATCAACAAATTCAAGTAAAATATCACAATTACTTACATGGTCACTAATAAAATGATGTCTAACCTCAATATGCTTGATTCTTCAGTGCTGGATGGAATTTTTGGTCAGGTTGATTGCGCTTGTGTTGTCACAAAGCATTGGTATCTTGTTTAGCTCATGACCATCGTCTTCCAGTTAATGTTTAATCCATAGTAGTTGAGTGCAATAACTTCCAACTGCAATTGTATTCTACCTTTATTGTGGATAATGCTACAGAATTTTACTTTCTGGAGGACCAAGAGATTAAACATTTTTGTAAGAAATTGACAACTACCACTGGTGCTTTTTCTATCTATCTTGCATCCAACATAGTTAGCAACACTATATCCAAGTAGATTAAACTTAGAGCATCTAGGATGCCATAAACCCAATTTACTTGTATTTCTAAGATAACAATTTTTTTAAACAACATTTAAGTGATATTCTTTAGGATCTGCCTAAAATTTGTCACATAAACATGCATTGAATATTATGTCTGGTCTACTAGTAGTGAGATAGAGTAATGACCAAATCGTACCTCTATAGATCTTTTAATCTATTTTTTTACCATTTGGATCACCATCTAACTTTATGCTTGAGCTCATGAGAGTTCCTAATGGCTTACACTTGTGAAACCCAAATTTCTTTTCTAAAATATATTTGGTTTGATAAATGTGAGTCCCTTCTTTAGTCTGCTTAATTTTCAACCCATGAAAATAATTAAGTTCACCCATCATGCTCATTTTTAATTCACTTTGCGTCAGGTCTTCAAATAATTTACAAAGTGACTCATTAATAGCACCAAATATAATATCATCAACATATATTTGTTCAATCAAGATCCCTTCAGAGAAATTTTTGATAAATAATGTGCTAGCTACTTTACCTCTAAAAAAACCATGTAATAAAAGATAAGCACTTAGCCTTTCATATCAATCCATGGGAGCTTGTTTCAAACCATATATTGCCTTCCTTAATCGAAAAACATGATTTGGATATTTAATATCTTCAAAATTAGGTGGTTTCTCATAAAAGTACTCTTAACATCCATTTGATATAAATTAATATTCAAGGAACATGCATATGCCAATAGAATTCTAATTGCCTTCAGTCTAGCAACTAGGGCATAAGTTTCATCAAAATCAATACATTCCTCTTGCGATTATCCTTGAACTACAAGCCTGGCCTAGTTTCTAGCGATAACTTCTTATTTATCCATCTTGTTTTTGAAAACTCATTTGGTTCCAATAACTGGATGATCATTGGGTTTGGGCACAAGTGTCCAAATTTGATTTCACTAGAACTAATTAAGTTTATCTTGCATAGCTAGAGTCCAAGATTCATCTTCGAGTGCATTATTGACTATCCTAGGCTCCGTTTGAGATACAAATGCTAGGTAGTCACGAGGAATAGATATACATCTAGTCCTTACTGTGTCTTGTGGATTAGCTATGATATTTTCTTTTGGATATTCTTTATGATACTTCCACTCCTTTAGTAAGTCTTCATGAGGTTCATCTTCTTTTTGTAGACTTTTTAGGGGAGGATCCTCTTCTTCGTCTTCCAATGTAATTTGTTCCAAATCCCTGCTTAGATGATCATAAATGTAGTGTTCCTTGTCGTTCATACCCGTTAACTTAATAACGAGCCCGACCTGACTCCGCCTCCCGCAAACAGATCGAAGCCTCGCAAGGGTTACCATTATTCGAGTTTGTAAGAACATAAAAGAGACATTTAAATATACATAAGAGTGCACACTTTTATACATTCCTACACATATTTACATAAAGTTTACATAGCCATATCTAAACTAGAGTCAACGGAAAGTAAAAGTACAACATCTTAGGGCAAACCCTGAGGTAAGAACAAGAACAAAAAATTACACTGTTGGTGGCGTAGGCCCGCCTCCACTACGGTGCGGCTCAGAACTAGAAGAGGGACGAGAACACTCCTGCTCTCCTTCACCTGAAAGGGGGAAGTAGGGGGTGTGAGCCTCACAAGTCACTGGCTTAGTAGAGAAACTCCCTCAAAACCAGTACTACACAATCTCGTGAGTAGCAAGAGTAACTCAACTAAAAGCGAAACAATTAATAAAGCTATGCATGTAAGGAACTAAGAGCTGAAATTAAATAAACAATATTATCAACTATGAATACTGAACATTTATAAATAAATGGTAAATCATGTACAGCTGTACGAGCTAAAGAAGGACAACGCCACCCTCGGGTCACGAAGCCTAGTTCGCGACACCAGCTACTGACCCAGACAAACCACACAGGACTACCTCTCAGTCTCGCAGCCATAGATGGAAGGTCCAATTGTGGCTCCATCTCTATAGTGCCAACAAGCTATGGAGACCAACCAAACACCACACCTGCATTGTCACATGCTGCAGACCCACACTTAACTCACCTCCAAGGGTTCCGGAACCCTTAGAGTGAGGTTGCGGAACACAGGACTAGCACGAGACCAATACATCTACAAGTGTCCGTCCCCCAACCACGAGCACGCTACAAGTGACTAGATAGAGAACCAACACACACAAGTTGCTGCCCCATTGTCGTCTTTCCCTCAGTTGGACGTATAACATGACAGATGAGTGAGGGTGTCTAAAAAGATGACACAAATCTTGACGGTACACACAGTACCGGAACAAACCTTGAGCACTAACGTGCCTAGCTCACAGAGAACCTGGGGTACCTGACTCGAGAGATAACCACGGAAGGTGTCGTACCGCCTAAATCGCCACATACGTACAAGCAACGTAAACACAGTATCCTCTAATCTCAGCATGTGCCAAAGCACCACTATAATAATAAAAATACACAAAATGACATTACATTATATTCATACCAAGTAAAATAGGCTTTTAGCCCTAAAAAACCAGAAGGCTATTGAGCAACTATTCCTTAAAATATCGTTAAACATTTTTTAAGCATTGTGTTTTTGCTATGACAAAATATTTTAAGACTTTCTATAAACAAATCTATTGTTATATACCACAAGTTATTTTATACAAAAATATATGACATGCTAAGACATACATCTATAATACTATATAATACTTCAGTCAAAGCAAGTGCAAACAAAACCTAAGTATCAACACTGAAACGAAATTTCTCTTAGTCCACAGCATATACTGTATATCATACTGACTCCGACTCCTGATTCTGACTCTAGAAAAGTTGAAGTATTGCTTCAATTGATGAACAAACTAGTAGTACCCCGACTCCTAAAAAGTCAAAATTTGTCATGACTCTGACTCCTCAAAAGTTGAAGTCTTTATACCGATTGCTTATCCATTGAGCCTCACTCGATCTCCTTGAAAGTCGAAGTCGGACTTACTCCGACATCAGAAAAGTCAAAGTCTATTATCTATTTGTTGGACTCCGACTTCTTGAAAGTCGAAGTTTGCCTGGACTCTGACTCTTGGAAAGTTGAAGTATGACTTGTTTTGCTTTCACTCTGACTTTTGGAAAGTCAAATCATGTTTATGATGTACCTTACTCCGACTTCTCAGAAGTCGATGTCTCTATTTCTTACTACGACTTCTGTATAGTCGAAGTTCTATATGTATTTAGTCTTTGACTCCGACTCCCTAAAAGTCAAAGTATCATATATCAACTTCTATGTACTTAAATAATATTTATATGAACATGTCATTTCACAGAATCCATGAAATATTAATCTTGTTCATTTCTATGTTTTGTTTATCCCAAAGGGATCCTTTACTGAATAACACTTATAGGTCTTACAGAATAATGTTCTTGCTATCACCATTTAAATATTTTGTTAGACAAGAAGAAGTATATTTAAAATATTAATATAAAAATATTCTTGCAAAGATTTGAAAGAGTTATACAAATTGGTCTCTTGATTTCTGTCAGAACTTTAGTTCTTTTCTATTTGATAGATCATATGCATTGGTAGGTATAAGCAACATGGGGTATCTGTCAGAACCCACCTACCAGATCTCCTTTTGTCAGAACTTTCCTTAATTTCAGGATACAACTGTCTGTCTGTTCTTTAATGCACTGAACATTTGTCCATCCGAGGTTCTTTATACTTTATATATATTTCTATCTCACCTACCTTCGAAAGGACAAAGGTACTTGTGCTCCCTTACCTTGAAGACAGTTAGCTACCTACTAGAGCTTGCAGTCCTTTTATAAGCTATTTTGTTAAAGCCATGAAGCGACCTACATAGCCTGAAGACATTGGGACTCCAAAAGCTGATGGACTGATGGATATAATAGAAGTCTCAAGATGTCAAGGATCAACGGCTACCCTTCAAACGACTAGTTTTCTGATGGATAGTTTCTAACGGCAAGCAACTAAAGCTCATATATAGAAGCTAAAGTTTGAATCATAAGTAATGGTGAACAATGTACACCAGTCACAACAAACTCCAATCTGAAATTGTAAGAGTCACCACAAGGCTTCTACTGAAAAGAGAAAGAGAGCTGCTACTTCAACCCTCGACTTCCAAGCTCTCCCTTTTAGAAGTCTTTTTCTTTTGGGTGGAATTCTATAATTGTAGTTCTTTTCAGTCCACCCTCTTAGATTTAGAAAGAGTCAGAGCTGCAATTCTTACTTGTATCTCTTTTTGGTTCTCTGTGTTTGCTCATTTTTCTGAGCAGACACACAAGTGTTGTTCATCTCTATGTTAGATAACCCACAGAGGGTTTGTTCCCTACAGTGCCCCTCTTGTGAAGGAAAGACCTACGGGTGTAGGTAGTCTTTGTACACCTTGGTAAAGGGAAGTCTTGCTTGGGAGCAAGTGGGATTATAATACCTCTCAGGTTGAGAGAAGGCCAAGTTCTCTTGGCAGTTAGTGAAATCCCAAGAGGTTACTTGGGGACTGGATGTAGGACTTTCATGTGGGAAGGGCCGAACCAGGATAAAATCTCTTGTGCAATTGTGTGATTATTTCTGTCAAGTTTTTACTTGTTTCACACACACCACACTAAATACTAACAACATTATTTAGTGCTATCTAATTTTAGATAAATTTTAAAAGTGCAAGAAGTCCTATTCACCCCCCTCTAGGACAACTATAGTACCATTTCGATCCAACAAGTGGTATCAGAGCGAGGTCTTCTCAGAAGAATCGAAAGATTTGAGAAGAGATGGTAGCTGAAGCTCACAACTATGAAGGTCAGTCAGTCACTAGACCACCATTCTTTGATGGTGAGGATTACCAGTATTGGATAATGAGAATGGAATGCTTCATTCGAGGCACAAACTTTGATCTGTGGCAGATAATAGAACAAGGTGATTTTACTATACTTACTGAAGGACCTACCGCATTATCTATAGCTGATAAAAGAAACATATCCCTAAACTATAAAGTCAAGAATTATCTATGTTGTGCTTTATCTAAAAGAGAGTTCAACAGATTATCTGCTTGTAGAACTGCTAAAGAAATGTGGGATAAACTACAACCTATGAAGGAACTGATAAAGTAAAACAAACTAGAATAGATATTCTTGTCTCTCAATATGAATAATTTAAAATGCTCCCTAATAAAAAAATAACCCAAATGTATAACAGATTCTCAAATATAATAGTAGGCTTGAGTTCACTAGGCAAAATTCTTACTAATAAAGAAACAGTACGAAAAATTTTAAGATCATTAACTCATGTCTGGACCCCTAAGGTCACTACTATTGAAGAGGCACATGATCTAACAGAACTTTCTATTAATAAATTGATTGGTTCTCTAATGGCTCATGAAATCAATATGGAAAGATTTTCTAAAGGCTCTTCGAAAAAGAAAATGCCAAATGCTATGAAGGCTGCAGACTCTTCTTCCTTTGATGATTCAAAGGAGAAATCAGAAGACAGTGATGATGAAGCCACGCTATCAAGAAAACTCCAAAAGATTATTGCCAAGAAGAAGAAGTTTGGTTCAAAGAGATACTTCAAAAAGGAAAAGAAGAAAGAACCAACTTTATATGAATGCAATTAGCCCGGACATTACAAATCAGAATGTCCTAAGCTCAAGAAGAAGATCCAGCTAAAAAATATGAGAAAAAGAAAGGTAATGAAAGAAAGTTCAGAAAGTACAAAAAGAAGGCAATGGCAGCAGCATGGGATAATGAAGAAACCACAAGTTCAGACTCTTCAAGCTCAGAATCAGAAGAAGTAGAAGAAAAAGTTATTCTAGCCCCCATGGCAGGACTGGATCAGATAAATTCGAAAACCTCCTTTACATCATAGTCTAAATCTGATTCTGATAGTTTAGAATATACATTTAATTAATTGTATGAGAAGTATAAAATAGTAGTTAAACAAATAAAAATAGTTAAGTTAAATTTGCTAAATCAAGAAAAAAGCCAACACTTTCCTAAAAAATGAAGTAGAAAGATTAGGACAAAATTTAACTGAAACTAAAAGATCGAATGAACTACTATGTAAAGATTTAAAAGCTAAGACTAGTAAAATCATGGAAATTGAATCAAACCTAAAACAATTGAAAGATCAAGAAAAATTAAGAGAAGAAAATAACTATCTAAGAGCTACCATAGATAGGATCACAAACTATAAAACTAGTGTTCTCAAACATCTTGACATTACACTCTTGAACTCATGAAAGTACCCTCTTGGGATCCTTTGAGCTATCGCGGCTCCTAGTGCCTTGTACTGTACTGAACTGTCTAGTGCAAAGATGAGTCTTGCGACACTACTGAACTTGAATGCATACTGCTGAGGGTACGGAGAGTGTCCGAGGGGCTCCAATCTAGTCCTAGGGGCAGAGAGCCACCCGAAAATACCTGCAGGGGATAATGACGGTGTCTGCATTTGCATCTGTTCTGACTGTTCTGATTGAGCTAGACATCTGACTGTTATATTGCTACTGTTCGTCTGTTGATTCAGACATACTGCATTGTTACTGAACTGCCATTGTCTTGTTATTGAACGGCTATTGGCTATGCTCTCTTATTGCACTGCTATTCTTCAATTACTATTATGTGCTATTACTTGAATGAAATAAAGTACTTGCTCGTCTCGTGAAAATCACCTCGTACATTGATAGTCTAAATTCTATAGTCTTGACACGTTCCCAACTGAATGATATCCTGTGTGCTTGTACATACTGCGCTACTGTTAGTTCTTGCTCGTTGCATCGTTCTATATCTTATTCAATCACTATTGTTCAATCTATCTTGTTCACATATCGTATTTATATGGATTTATCGTTCATGCATATCTAGTTAATCGTGCTTGCCTACGCATTAATCACTTATATCATTACCCCCACAACGAGATGTAAATCTTACCAGGTTAGTTTGCTCATACCTGCCTCCTAACATTTCAGGTAGTGAAGATGTGGAGTATATTTGATGATGGGACTTGTGTGCCGAGCGTGACATATGCTATAGAGAGTCATTATTTAGTTACTTAGTTAGTGAGAAATTGATCATCATTGTAATTTTATCTTTCTTTGAGAGATAGACGAAACTAGTAGTAGAGAGATGTTCTTTTTTCGACATTAGAGATTGTATTAATCGTTTATGATGAATAAAAGAGTTTGATTATTGAATTATGGATCCTATTGATATTAGTCATTTGCTTATGGCTTCTAAATGCTTGCTTGTTCGTCACGATCCCAATTAAATTTTACTGCTAAAATCGGAGCGTAAAAAAGGTTATCTAGATTTTTTCTTACTTGCATAAATTTTGAAAAGGCAGATTTTAATTTGTAAACCATTTTGTTCGATTCAACACTTTTCTTTTCAGAGGTTTGATGGTTTGTAGTAACAACAACTAATTCAATTTTCAATCTTTCATTTTCACTTTTTAAATCAGCATTTTGATTTTCCATAGCATTACATTTTTTAATCAAACTTCTGTCATTCTCCTACTCCGTGGATTCCCTCATGGAGACCAAGTTGGTTGTACCATTGAAGTTCCCTGGAGATAGCGTGCACGTCCTTTCTCGTCTATTTCTCGTGAGTGTGACTTTATAACTATGGACTCAAGCCATTAATGTAAAGATTTAACCAAAAGTGTAAATTGCACTGTTATGCTGCCGAAATTATCTCTCGACTATTGTTATCATGAAATCATGTTCATATGACTTGTTTTGCTTGACATGACACTATTTATGATACTTCAAACCATCGTTATTGAGTTCATAGTCATTACCCTTCCTAACAATCTTGTTCGTGATACATGCTCTTGAACTCACTCTTCACATGATATTCTCGGATTACTAGTGAAAAATGTCCCTTGACATGATTGCACTATTGTTCTCAAACATCTTGGCGTGACACTCTTGAACTCGTGAAAGTACCCTCTTGGGATCCTTTGAGCTATCGCGGCTCCTACTGTCTTGTACTGTACTGAATGGTCTAGCGCAAAGATGGGTCTTGCGACACTACTGGACTTGAATGCATACTGCTAAGGGCACGGAGAGAATCCGAGGGGCTCCAATCTAGTCTTGGGGACAGAGAGCCACCCGAAAATACCTACAGGGGCTAATGACGGTGTCTGCATTTGCATCGGTTCTGACTGTTCTGATTGAGATAGACATCTGACTGTTATACTGTTACTGTTTGTCTGTTGATTCAGACATATTGCACTATTACTGAACTGCCACTGTCTTGTTATTGAACGGCTATTGGCTATGCTCTCCTATTGCGCTACTATTGTTCAATTACTATTATGTGCTATTACTTGAATGAAACAAAGTACTTGCTCGTCTCGTGAAAATCACCTTGTACATTGATAGTCTAAATTCTATAGTCTTGACACGTTCCCAACTGAATGATATCCTGCGTGCTTGTACATAATGTGCTACTATTAGTTCTTGCTCATTGCATCCTTCTATATCTTATTCAATCAATATTGTTCAATTTATCTTGTTCACATATCGTGTTTATATGGATTTATCGTTCATGCATATCTAGTTAATCGTGCTTGCCTATGTGTTAATAAGTTATAGCATTGCCCCCACAACGAGATGTAAATCCTACTGGGTTAGTTTGCTCATACCTGCCTCTTAACATTTCAGGTAGTGAAGATGAGGAGTACATTTGATGATGGGACTTGTGCGCCGAGCGTGACATACACCATAAAGAGTCATTATTTAGTTAGTTAGTGAGAAATTGATCATCATTGTAATCTAGTCTTTCTTTGAGAGATAGATGAGACTAGTAGTAGAGAGATGTTCTTAGTTCGACATTGGAGATTGTATTAATCGTTTATGATGAATAAAAAATTTTGATTATTGAATTATCGGATCTATTAATATTAGTCATTTGCTTATGGCTTCTGAATGCTTTCTTGTTCGTCGCATTCCTGATTAAATTCCGCTGCTAAAATTGGGGTGTGACAAAGGTTATCCAGATTTTTTGTTACTTGCATAAATTTTGATAAGGCAGATTTTAATTTGTCAACCATTTGTTCGATTCAACATTTTTCTTTTCAGAGGTTTGATGGTTCGTAGTAACAACAACTAATGCAGTTTTCAATCTTTCATTTTCACTTTTTAAATCAACATTTTGATTTTCCAGAGCATTAAATTGTTTAATCAAACTTCTATCATTCTCCGTACTCCGTGGATTCCCTCATAGAGACAAAGTTGGTTGTACCATTGAAGTTCCCTGGAGATAGAGCACATCCTTTCTCGTCTATTTCTCGTGAGTGTGACTTTATAATCATGGACTCAAGCCATTAATGTAAAGATATAACCAAAAGTGTAAATTGCACTGTTATGCTGCCAAAATTATCTCTCGACTATTATTATTATGAAATCATGTTCACATGACTTGTTTTGCTTGACATGACACTATTTATGATACTTCAAACCATCATTATTGACTTGATAGTCATTACCCTTCCTAACAATCTTGTTCGTGATACATGCTCTTGAACTCACTCTTGACATAATATTCTCGGATTACTAGTGAAAAATGTCCCTTGACATGATTGCACCATTGTTCTCAAACATCTTGACGTGACACTCTTGAACTCGTGAAAGTAACCTCTTGGGATCCTTTGAGCTATCGTGGCTCCTACTGCCTTGTATTGTACTGAACCGTCCAGCGCAAAGAGGGGTCTTGCGATGCTACTGGACTTGAATACATACTGCTGAGGGCACGGAGAGTGTTCGAGTGTCTCCAATCTAGTCTGGGGGCAGAGAGCCACCCGAAAATACCTACAGGGGCTAATGACGGTGTTTGCATTTGCATCAGTTCTGACTGTTCTAATTGAGCTAGACATCTGACTGTTAGACTATTATTGTTCGTCTGTTGATTCAGACATACTACACTATTACTAAACTGCCACTGTCTTGTTATTGAACGGCTATTGGATATGCTCTCCTATTGCACTACTATTGTTCAATTACTATTATGTGCTATTACTTGAATGAAACAAAGTGCTTGCTCGTCTCATCAAAATCACCTCGTACATTGATAGTCTATATTCTATAGTCTTGACACATTCTCAACTGAATGATATCCTGCGTGCTTGTACATACTGCGCTACTATTGGTTCTTGCTCGTTGCATCAATATTCTATATCTTATTCAATCACTATTGTTCAATCTATCTTGTTCACATATTGTATTTATATGGATTTATCGTTCATGCATATCTAGTTAATCATGCTTGCCTAAGCGTTAATCACTTATATCATTGCCCCCCACAACGAGATGTAAATCCTACTGGGTTAGTTTGCTCATACCTGCCTCCTAACATTTCAGGTAGTGAAGATGATAAGTACATTTGATGATGGGACTTGTGCGCCGAGCGTGACATACACCATAGAGAGTCTTTATTTAGTTAGTTAGTGCGAAATTGATCATCATTGTAATCTTGTCTTTCTTTGAGAGATAGATGAGACTAGTAGTAGAGAGTTGTTCTTATTTTGACATTAGAGATTGTATTAATCGTTTATGATGAATAAAAGAGTTTGATTATTGAATTATGGGCCCTATTGATATTAGTCATTTGCTTATGGCTTCTGAATGCTTGCTTGTTCGTCGCATTCCCGATTAAATTCCCCTACTAAAATCGGGGCGTGACAAAGGTTATCCAATTTTTTGTTACTTGCATAAATTTTGATAAGGCAGATTTTAATTTGTCAACCATTTTGTTTAATTCAACACTTTTCTTTTCAAAGGTTTGATGGTTTGTAATAATAACAATTAATTCAGTTTTCAATCTTTCATTTTCACTTTTTAAGTCAGCATTTTGATTTTCCAGAGCATTACATTTTTTAATCAAACTTCTATCAGATAATATGTGCTCAATTTTCTTTTCAATTTGTTGTTTTCTTTAAGCAATTGTTTATATTTCTCATTTATTCTATGATTATGAGTCATGTTATTGATTTGTTTCTTCAATTGTTCAATTTTAGATTTTAACTGAGCATTGGTTTGAATCGATTTTTCATTGCTTTCTTTTATGGCATATTTTTTAGAATATGACTTTTCATTCAATTTTTTATAACTTCTCATTTTCAGATTCCAACTGATCATTACTTTCTATTAATTCATACAACTTGTTTTCATAATTTTTAACTTCATCTTTCAAGCTTTCTTTTCAGAATATAACTTTTTAACTTTAATTTTCAAATCCTCATTTTCCATTTCAATTCTTCATTATCTTCCTGGAAAAGCTTTGGAATTATCTTGAAGCAATTCAAGTTTTTTTTTACTTTTTATTTTCATATTTCATCCTTTTGTTTTCCTCACACAAATGCTCACAAAATTCATTCAACTATTCATAAGTCATTTCATCATCATCAGAATTAGCATAGGAACTAGTTGAGTTTTCAAGCCTTACGAAGTCTGTGGAGCTCTTCTATGACATTAAGCATTTCACAATTTCCTTTGCTATTTTTCTTTCCGAACCCACTGATCATTTCTGCAATTTAAGAAATGACAGTAAGCTTGGGGATTTCTTTGAAACTATAACAGGTATTTCATGCAAATCAAGATAACTAGCCATATCACATATCAACTCAAGAAACTATTAGATCTATAGAGAGTGAATCAATGTAATAGAGAATTAGATCTAATAATTAGAGCACCTGCTCTGATACCAATTGATGTACACGTGTACGTGTGATGATCAACTAAGAGGGGAGGGGTGAATTGGTTATTGACTAAATAAAAATTCTTTTGCATAGAATAGATTAAACATAATTAAGAAAATTCATTAAGAAAGATGCAAAATAGAATAACAATTAAAACAGTGATACCAACTATCCTAACATGAGTAGAGAAAGGTAGAAGAGATGGATCAAACCACAGAGTGCACACAGGATTTTAGAGTGGTTCATCTAACACGCCACATGTGCGCCTACGTCCACCCCTCACACAATGAGGCCCACACTACTCAAGACTGAGTACAACACACATTAGTACAATGGCTCAGACCACACACACATGAGCATGATGGCTCACGAGCACAAAGGCTCAAATCACACACACATGCACACTAATCTGTATAGAGCACTTGTATAGATCAATGACACACACTAATCAACTCTGAATGAACAATCCAATAGAAATTGAAGTGTTAGAGAGACTAATTGGATGTTTTGATGAAGATCTGATGACATTCTCTTCAACTAGTGCTTTATCACTTTAGATCTAGCTCTTCAGATCTTCTAGGATTGCTTTCGCAATGACTTTGCTTCTTCTCTTCGTACTTCTCCTTCTTCTTGCTCTACTACTTCTTCTCATGCTCTTCTTCTTCTTGCTCTACTACTTCTTCTCTTCGTGCTTTGCTTCTGTCTTTGACGGTGCACCTTTCTGTTATTTTTGGCCACACTAGAGGCAGAGGGGAGATAAGAGGTAGAGTTATTTATACCCTCTTGTACATAACATCGTACCTAGGGATGTGTGAGCACAAAAATTTAGAACTTTTCATACAGCCCATAAGTTGACCTGTGCTTCTGGCCCTTTTTGTTTTTGAAATTCCAGTCGGAGTGTGTCGACACATATAGCATGTGTGTCAACACACTACTGAATTTTTCCCATTGGAACACAACTTGTGTTGACACACTGATCAAGGTATGTCGACACACTTGGCCTGAGAACTCAACTTGTGTCGACACCTTGATCAATGTGTGTCAACACACCTGTCTTGACTACTTGATGTAGCTCGCTGGAAACTACTAGTGTGTCGACAACTTGATGTTGGTGTGTCGTCACCACAACTGTTCTACCCAAAGTCATCTCACTAGAGGTTGCATCTGTGTCGATACCCTAAGGAGAACGTGTCAACACCACTGTTAATGTTCATATCTAGTTTTCTAGGAAATGATCTTGTATCAACACCCTGAGGAGGATGTGCCAACACCACAGTCAACCTGTATGGAATTCTTCTATCATAACATATGAATATGAAATATGCATCATTAAAACATGTTGTTTAGTTATATGAATCATAAAAATAAATTTTTTAGTCATCATAAAAAATATTAAGCACACACTCAACACAATAGATTATGACCCTAAATTGTGTCAGCCTCAGTGGATGCGTTTATGATGCAATGTGTCAGACCAACCTAATGCATTAATGAATTTCCAAAAGACTTTGAATTCTAACAAAAATAGCAAGTTGAATCGCATTAGGGAAGGCTAACGCATTTATGAATTTTAAAAAATGATTTATGAAAAGTTGCTAAAAAGATAATTAAGCAAGTCAAATTGGATTAGGGAGATCAGACATGTTTTAGATAAGGCAATAAATATTTCCAACAACCAGAAAAAGAAATTGCTCAGAAATATGGAAGTCTAAAATCACATCAGACCTGACTAACGGATTTCAAAATGCTCACTTTATCAATAATCGATTATTGGAAATAGCACTAGGGAAGACTAATGCATTTCAAGATGCTCACTAATCGATTATTGCAAGATCGTGTCAGGGGTGGCTGACGCATTACTATTGAAAAGGTGTTTAGTTGGGCTGATGTGATATTGGAAGGATAATCATGTCACTAAGGTTGTCACGATTCTAAAAGGGGATAGAAGGTGCTCCATTAAGCCAAGAATTATTAGGGGAAAGCCATAGGAAATTTGGGAAATAGAGATAGACCTAGAAAGATGGGAAAAAACACTCACAAATTGCAAAATAGAGGGTCACTTGGGTCATTATGGTGCAACGTGAGGTTTTCTATAGTGTCAATTTTGACGTGTCTACAACTACCCCGCCTTGCCGTCTGCTTTGTGAGGGAGTGACCTAAAGTGAAAAGAAATGAAGCGTAGTGGAATGAAATGGAATGAAGCGAAATGAAGAGGAATGTAGTGGAAAGAACTAAAAAGTGGGTGACAAGGTGTGATGAGACATGCGCTAGGACAAGATATCACCACATGATGAGAATCTTTAGTCAGCTCCAAGTGAAGCAACCTTAGGGAGGAATCCTTGAAAATAATAATTGTTTGGATAGAGGAAAATAAATGTGTGTACGAGGTACATGAAGGAGACGTGCACATGAGCATAAAGGAAAGGAGATAGATCAATTTCTAACGTAGTGGAAGTACCCCAAGACATAATCTTGCTGGTTTCACCATTGGGGAGCGGTTACCAGCTTGTGGAAGTGCTACAGCCAAGGTGGATCTAAGGGAATAAAATGATGAATTGTAGGAGGATAAATCCAAAAGAAAGGAGTTTTAAAGGAGTCAGCCCAAAGGCGGTAACAAAGGGAATTGAGTATGCAATTCAGAATGGAATATCTCATAGTACTTGGAAATTAAAGGTAGTGGCTCTCAAAATCGCACTAAGGGAGTGATTTTCCATAGTGAATTCAAAGATCTACATGAATGTATGTTGGGCTAAAGGGAAAAGTATAAAACAAAACAAGATAGAAAATAATCAAGGATAATATTGTTATGTTGTTGAGATGAGTTAGGACACCAAATACTCCAGGCGTGCGAATGTTGTGCCTAGTTAATGAAAATGCAACGGTCTATCCATACGACAAAGAATCCAATGAAATTATCATCATTTTTTATGAAGAGGAACTCAAATCTCAAATTTCTCAGAGCCACAAGGTCCTTTATGTGCTCTAATAGAGGTAATAACATGTAGTAAAAATGCATTATAGGGATATAATGTGATGGTGAAAAGGGGATTGTGGGGCAAACAGATGCAGCCTGGTGCTCATGATGGGACTAGATAATGTATTCTTCAAACCTACACTCAAAGACTATTAACCAAGAGAATAACAAGTATAGCATGGACTAAAATAGCATTCAACATGACATAAGCATAGCATGGACTTCATAGCACTCAGGATAGCTCAAACATAGCACACTATGGTCAATCATTGTTTTGTTTAGACCATGAGGATAAAGAAGTTGGCCAAATTGTGGAAAGAAGAATCATTCATGATGAATCAAAGATATTGAATGTGTAATACCCCAAAATTTCTATTACTATTTATTTATTCCAAAACAAGGATAATTAAGTTATAATACCTTAACGTTGTCAATAAATTGAAATAATTGACATGTAAGTACGACTAGTAGTAACGAACATTACCCCAGTGACGCGCATCGAAATGCGTGCCTCCACAGGGCGATTCTGGAAACGACGTCAAAATAAAAATTCGAGAACATCATAAATTCCAAAAAATGTGGAGAAATTTAATATGTAATTATCTGAATTTTTCGACGTACGGATTTCAAGGTACAGTCGACCCGACCATTTTTCGGGTGATTTTTCACCTACTGTAAAATAAAATCTAAAAATTAATTAAAAATCACCACAATTAGTAAAACAACCATATTAGTCTATGGTTAAAATTTCAAAGCAGTCAGACATGATTTGGATAAGTTTCTTTAAGAAACAAGTGACCAATTGAATTACTTGGGAATTACGTAATGGGTTTTCTGGGTAATTTGTAATGGGTTACGTGGAGGCTTAGAGTGAGGCCAGCACCCAAGGGAGACATGGTAACACCTCAGTTACCATGTGTAACTCTCTAAGCTTGCATGTGCTAGGTGTTTGAAGGAGGTAAAAGGTGAATTTACCTCAAACACATGTCCCCCTACGTGTCCTTATGCATGAAATTAGCTTAGGTCTATAAAAACCCCTTCCCAACCATCATAGCTAGTTTCTTTCACTTGTTCTACTGTTATGCTGCTTCTACTTCGGGGGTAACTTCTTGTTGAGAGGTTTCTGAGTGTTTAGCTTGGTGAGGAAGCCATTACGAAGGGGAAACTACTTTCTCTCTCTCCCTCCCTCTCATTCTTGCTGGTGTGCGTGTGTGTGTGTGTCTTGCTACTGAGATCACTACACCTCACTGCTACTGAGTTGAGCTATCAACTCTTCTTGGAGAAGTTGTATCAGCTATTTTGGATGTTACCTGTGCATTGGTGCAATTGTTGAAGCTCATCTTCATTCAAGTGTGCAATTGCCTTTCTTATATTTCTGAGGATTTCTGAAGTTAAGGATCTCACCTCACTTCAACAAGGTAGGATTCAATCTTTTGATCACCATCTTCTATTTCTCCTTCCTTATTAAGTCTTGAAATCCAATAGCTATCTTGACATCCTCTTTAGTTTAAGAAGTTTGATCACTTGTTAATTGCCTTAAGTGTGTGAGATATCTTGTGAGAATCATGTATCTACTCTTTACAAGATTTATCTTAGTATGAGGTCTTAGAGATCCATTCTTATTCATGTTCTTTTCCTTCCACAATTCAGTGTAATCTAAGTAGTTAAGTAATCATTTCTCTTGAGTTTGTTGACCTTCAGATTTGGAGATTCATTCCATGATAAGGTTCAAACCTTCATCACATATGATTTTATGTTTTCCATGAAAGACAATGTCATCTTTTTCTTCCATTATCCTTTATGCCCTTTTGAGATCATGATTGACTACAATTCTGGGATCTTATCGATCATTTATGTAAACTACATTCCATATCTTTTCCTTTGACTTTCTTGTCATGATTATCTTCATGTTTGAGACTAAAATCATACCTTGTAAGGTCCTAATCATGTTAGGTATGATAGGTAGGTTTATTGGTATCATTTCTAGTTGATCTTAACCCATTTTAGTAAGTTTACACTGCACCTGTCGACAGCCGAGCATTGCCCTGTCGACAGGGGCTTTTATCCAGAACCCAGAAAAAATGATACCTGTGCTGGGCTGTCGACAGCAACCTCCTTGGCTGTCGACAGCCACAGACAGTCAGAGAGAAAAGCTTCTGGAAAAGCCTCCCTGTCGACAGCAAGATCTTGTCTGTCGACAGGTACCTTCAGCCCAGAAATTTTTGCACTTGTTTTGACTTGTTTTGTGATCGGAATCACACACCCAATTGATCCAATCAAATGTTCACTCAATTATAGATGTTTTTATCACTCAAACACCTACTAAATCAGTCAAGCTTATTCCTTTATACCTGAACTTTCACTCCAAAGTTTCGAGCACAATTGACATCGTGAAATTGTCATTTCCTAAATTCAATGAAGGGACATAGCTCCCAAAAGTTTGTATATAAGCCATAATCTTGTATCCTTGATCTATTGCATGAATGAGTGTGTGAAGATGACAATATTTGAGTCTTGGACTCGTTTGATAATTATGCCAGGCAAATAAGGGCTAGTTCAGTCCTGGGGAGAGCGCCCGAATTCGTCACTGGCCGCGCGGGGACGTTGAGAATTTCTGGATGTTGGCATGCATCAATTATGTTTGATTAGTCATCATATCATGCTTGTGTGTATGAGAATATCTATTTTTGAATTTAAGTATCCTCTTACGAGAATACTCTTGCTTCTGAAAGCACTCATGAGAATTTGTGTATCTTGATTATGTCATACTTGTTCATTATCTTGAACTTCATGTCAGTGATCCACACTTGTTTCTATCCTTGATTATAATCATGTAAATCCTCTTGATTTAAAAGAATTGAGTTCTACTGGGCTAGTTAGCTCATTAAATTTAACATTTTCAGGTGATCAAGATGGAGTTGATGCTTAAGGGGAATTTGTGTGCTGAGCGGATAATCCGATGCTGAGCAAAGCTATTAGTTTTTGCTTTCTTTGTAAAAAAAAAAAGGAGAATGTAATAAAGATACAATCTACTTTTGTTTAATCCTCATTTAGACTGTAATGAGGAGTATCGTGTAATAAGTTCCGCGAACCGAGTTGGTTATAATTATACCTTTCGTTATTTACATGTTTATAATCTGTCATTTCCGATAAATGCAATTTTATTAGGACGTGACAGAATGGGAAGCAGTAATCACATAAATAATTTGACCTATGTCGGTCCAAGCGTACAGAGTGTCTGTCATCAGCAACATCATCAGTCATTCTTTTAGATTTTTGAGAGATAAACACATTTTTATGGATATTGAGAATATTTAAAATTTTATGAGATTTTTAAAATATTTGGATTTTTTGGGTTTTAAAAAATATGCATTTTTTTAGAATTTTAGAAAATATACATCCTTTTTTGTTGTTTTGATAAATATGCTCATGCTAACAACAACACTAAGGCTATTTAAATCACTGGCTAGGGGTCTTTGTTCCCTCCCCTTTCACTAAAGATTGCCCAAAGAGGGGTGTGCATTTAGGGTGGTGCCCTATGCAGAATTGCGGAATTTAAACTATGATTGTGAATCTAGAAGGGGGAAGTTGAATAGATTCACACTTTTAAAAAATATATCACTGGAGGTTTGTTTCCACAAGAACACACGATATGAAAAACACAATGGATCTGTGTGTACAAGTTCTAGATCTGAAATAATCACTCACAAATTAATCAGATCTGAAATTGATCTAGAAACTATGACTTCGAGCAGAAACTAGAGAGTGTGTGTGATGTAGTTTCAATCAGAAAAGGGATTAGTTAAGTTCACAATTCGAGTACATTCGCATTCCTAGCATACATCTAGAGAATGCGAACATCAAACAACAGTACTCAAGAATTTAAGGTGGTTTAGATCACTTCACAGTGATCTTACATCCACCATCACACACACACACACACACAAAATCCATTCACTATATGGAAAAATGAAGTACAACACACACACTAACACACAAGGATCTGATCAGTACATACTGATAGACCTAGTTTTTCACACACACAAATTGAGTATGAATAACAATGTGAAGAATTAGAGATCCAGAAGAGTGGAATTCAAAAAACACAGGGTTAGATCTCCTTAGTCTGGGAATGAGGCACTATAGTCTCAATTCACACTGGATCAGATGATTCTTCCTAGGTTGAACGAAAATGCTCCAATCTTCTGCTCTATTCTTCTTCTCTTGGAGCAAAGAGCCGTCTCCTCCTTAGCACTTTCCGCCAACACCTCCTTCTTGGAATATTATCTTTGCCCTTTTTCACATGAGTTAAGGGTCCTATTTATAGTCATATCACCCAACCTCGTACCTAGAGATTCGTGTACCCCAAGCACTTTAAATAAGACATGTGTCAGTCACATGATGTCCTGCATAGATAACTTCTTTAAGTATTCAAGAAAAGACAATTATTTACTTCAATCAATATGTCGTGAAGAAGTCGCTATAGAACATGAGGTAGTCGATATGAAACATAACAATCAATGTTTAAGATAATCGATTCCTGAAGTGAAAGGTAGGCAATCGATGTTTAAGACAATCGATTCCTGAAGAGAAAGACAAACAATCGATGTTGAGCTTCGACTAGTGTTGTGGTCACCAGCCATCGATATAAAGGTCACCAATCGATAGGATGGTCACCAATTGATATAGGCTTCTTCAATATGAGCCATCTGTCGACACTTCCAGTTCTATATATCTATCGACCACTTTTGTCATATTTGCTTCTAGAGATTTGGTATTTGACAAAACAGACCATCTGTCGACAGCTAACTCCTTTAGGTGTCGACAGATTTTATCAGTGTTCACATTATAGAGAGTTGATGTTTCCCTATAAAGACCATCTGTCAACACAAGAAATTTTGAGTGTTGACACCTTCTGTCAGGATTTCCTTTTCAGAGAACTGAACACTGCTTAACCTTGAAGACTATCTTTGGCATGTCAGCCTACAAAGGGATAATGAGTTATTCAAGATGTCTCACACATTAATATGCAATGTATATGAGATGTTGTGGCTTAAACTAATCTTAAGATATGAAACATTAGATTGTTAGAGCTTCGACTAACAAAGACCAAAACATGGCATCTGAAGTCACAACACTTCAACTGACCATGACCAATTCGTGACATCCAAAGTCACAACACTTTGACTAACAATGACCAAATCATGACATTCGAAGTCACAGCACTTCGACCAACAATGATCAAAATGTGAACGGTGAAAGTCACAGCTTCGGATAACGATGACCAAAACATGAACGGTCGAAGTCACAGCTTCGGATGACTTGAACAATCGAAGTCACAACTTCAAATGACGAAGAAAAAAACTGAACATGTGAAGTTATGTGTCAACACACACATCCAGTAACGAGACAATTGTTCTTCATTTATGCAAATTATCAATATGGCCAGTCAGTCCATGATTTGTTAAAGGATATTCACATCAAACCACTTATGTTCATCATCAAAACAAATCAAAATATATTAAACACACATCACAACATTCTCCCCCTTTTTGATGATGACAATTTGTTAGATTAAGTGACATGTCATGATTATTGAGTAGAAGAATGAAATAAGATTTCTTATCATGAATTGTCCTCAACCATTCATTTTATATTCATTCAAGCAAGATGTTCATTACATCAAAGAAACATAAAGACACAAAGACATTCAAAGACATGAAGAGCCTTTCTCTCTCACCTCTCTCCCCCTTAACCTTGCAACTCTCTTCCCCTTAATTTTGTAAGTCTTTCCCCCTTTGACATCATCAAAGAGGTCCACCAACAGAAGAATGGGGACCAGAAGCCATAGGAGAATAATTTTGAGAAGGCGGAGCATCAGTAGTAGGAGTATGTTGGGAATCATCGCTCAGAAAGTCATGATTAGAAGGATCGTGTGCAACCAGTGTCTGTTGACAAAGGTATTATAGCATGTTGATACCAGAGCAAGTGTTGAATAGAGAACATTGAATTTGATGACAGACAAAGAACAGTTATGGAAGAATGGAAATCATTGATGTTGAATACATGTTTGAAATGAAAAAGAGTTAGATTCCATTATAAGTATTCATGAATAGAAAATATGCTTAGATCTTGTTATTATTTCTTAGTGGTTTAAATTTAATAAACTTGCTAAAAATGAATGTTAAAGATAGACGTCATCTTACAAGCTTATTTTTAAACAAAGTAGCTCTTCAAAAATGAAATTCTCTAAACTTACCCTTATCTCTAATTTCCTTAATTTCAAGTGATTCTTCAAGAAGGTATATTGAAGTAGCATTTAAGAGAAACACCTATGAAGAATCTTGATTCATTTAGAGGCTTCACATATATTTTCTTTTTATTTTGAAGATAATGAATGTGAAGGTGCAATTCACAATGTTTTTACACGAAGGCATACATTTACCAGATGCCAATGCCTCCGGTTACTTCATGTGTTCACCGTTGCATCATTAAAGATAGAGATAATGTAATCTTTTTGACGTGAATTAAATCACTGCTCAGGTGATTTAGATCTAGTTACTCAGTTATTATCATCATTGCTCTATTGTTATCTTCATTTTTTTTAATTATTAAAGCATGTAATTTTTCTCTATATGTATCAGGTCTCCACAGATGTTTGAAAACAATGCTTACTAAAAATACTTATAAGAAGATCTCCTTACTTTCAAAGATTTCAATACTTGAGTGAGTTTAAAAAAGAATGCACTTTTTCAGAGTAGATTTAAGAAAAAGATTAAGCATGTTTGATGCTTTCTAGCAAGAACATTTTTCATTTAAGCAATGATTTATATGATTAAACCACCAAAATTATTTAACTTTAGACCTTTTGCAGTTTTCAAGTCATGATTAATTGTAAAGGTCTCATTATTCTGAATTTTCCTCTCAAAAATGTAATGAAGATAATATTTCCAAAGAGGAGTATGAGAATAAAATGAGTAAAGGTTTGAAGGAATGGACAGGTTGAAAGATAGACTGAAGAGTGTGGATGAAATTGATGAGAGCAATTTCTAAACATATTATTTACATGAAAACCTTCATGCATGGGAAGACTATTGGTACTTGGCGGAGTATTTTACTCACGTGCAATGATAGTTTTCAGAAAAGCTTAATTTGTTCTCTCACATTTCACCATTTGATATACCAAATAGTCAATTGCATGTAATGGTTCAAAATTTTAATCAAGGTTTATTACATCTTGCACATGCCAAGTTCTCTTCTTAGTGTTGTGAACCTATCTTCAGCAAGAGGTTTTGTGAAGATATCAACCAATTGTTTGGTATTTTCAATGAATTGAAGTTCAATATTTTGTTTGGCTACTTCATCTCTAAGAAAATGGTGTCTAATTTCAATGTGTTTTGTTCTAGAGTGCTGAATTGGATTTTTAGATAAACAAATGGCACTGTGTTGTCACATAAAATGGGTATGCATCCAAGGTCAATATTATAGTCAAATAATTGACTTTTGATCCACAACACTTGAACTGCACAACTTCCTGCAGCAACATATTCTACCTCTGCAGTAGAGAGTACAATTAATTGTTGTTTCTTAGATGCCCATGATACCATGCACCCACTTGTGCTTTTCTTATCAATTTTACATCCATCATAGTCTGCATCAGAATATGAAATTAAATCAAGTTTGAAACCAGCAGGATACCATAGACCTAAGCTAACAGTCCCATTAAGATATATGAACATCCTTTTCATAGCAAGTAAGTGTGACTCTCTAGGATTTGATTGAAATCGTGCATAAAGACATACACTGAACTGAATATCAGGCCTACTGGAAGTGAGGTAAAGAAGTGAGCCAATCATACCTTGATATTGTCGTGCATCTACCATTTTACCTTTTCCATCGACATCGATTTTGATGTTTGTACTCATGAGAGTAAATGCTGGCTTGGCTTGTTCGAAGTTGAATCTTTTTAGCAGTTCTTTGATGTACTTTCCTTGGTTGATCAATATCCACTCTTCAAGTTGTTTAACTTGTAGCCCAAGAAAGAATTGTAACTCTCCCATCAAGCTCATTTCAAATTCACTATGCATGTAGTTGAAAACTCCACACATGGATCTGGATTAGTTGACCCAAAGATAATATCATCAACGTACACTTGGACTACAATGATATGATCATTGACATGTTTTGTAAAGAGGGTTTGGTCAACATTACCTCGAATGTATTTTTTACCAATCAGAAAAGTACTTAATCTGTCATATCACGCTCGAGGTGCCTACTTCAATCTATATAAAGCTTTGTGTAGCTTGTACACATGATTAGGCTTATCAACATTTTCAAAACCGGGTGGTTGAGACACATAAACCACTTCTTCAATTAGACCATTGAGAAAGGCAATTTTTACATCAATTTGAAATAGTTTAAACTTATTTGAACATGCAAAGGCTAGGAGAATTCTAATTGCTTCTAATATGGCTACCGGTGCAAAGGACACTTCAAAGTCTACACCAAATTCTTGGTTGTAACCCTTTGCAACCAAGTGAGCCTTATTCCTTACCACTTTTCCTTCTTCATTAAGCTTATTTCTAAACACCCATCTTGTTCCAATTATTGAATTTTCATAGGGTTTAGGAACCAAGCTCCAAACATTATTTCTCTCAAATTGATGTAATTCATCATGCATGGCCTCTACCCAAGACAGATCATTTAAGGCTTCGATTATGTTTTTGGGTTCCACTTGAGAAATGAATGCAATATGATCATGTTCCATTATATCTCTAAAATGTGACCTAGTGTGAACCCTATCATGAACATTGCCTGTCACATTTTCAAGTGGTTGATCTTTAGAATACCTGATGTTGGTGTCTGTCCACATACCATCCCTATCTGTCGACAGAGTTTGTCCAGAAGTCAACCTCCTTGTTGTGTCAGTTGATGCTTCATCACAATCGGGTGATTCTGGTGGCTCTAATGATTAATCTGGCTCTTTCAAAAGGATCTCTTCATCATCTTCTGGGTTCTTGCAAGAATTAGAGTTATCAATATTATTATGATTCTCATCGAAAATAATATGTGGAGTTTCTTCCACAATTCTTGTTTCATTATTAAAAACTCTATATGCTCTTAAACATTCAGAATACCCTAGAAAGATACCTACATCACTCTTCTTTTCAAATTTGTCTAGATCCTTTTTATCATTGTTATGAATGAAGACTTTGCATCCAAAAACTCTAAAATAGGCAATGTAAGGTTTCTTACCTTTGAGATGCTCATATGAAGTTTTCTTTAGGACGGGCCTGACCATGACTCTGTTGAGGATGTAACATGAAGTGTTTATAGCCTCTGCCCAAAAACTTCTTGGAAGTTGGCTTTCAATTAGCAATGTGCGAGCCATCTCAACCAACGTCTTATTCTTTCGTTCAACCACTCCATTCTATTCTAGAGTTCTTGGTAAGGCAAATTTGTGCTCAGTTCCCTTATTCTTGCAAAAATTAAAGAACATATTATTATCAAATTATCCTCCATGATCAGTAAGAATGGAACATATTTTATTTGTGGTTCTCTACTCAACTTTATTTAAAAAATTTTCAAAGTTTTCAAAACTGTCACACTTGAGAGACAAGAAAAACACTCATGTATATCTAGAAAAATCATCAATAATGACAAGACCAAAACGATGATCACTAAGACTAAGGCCCTGTTTGATAACACTTATTCAAAGTCTAAAGTCTGAAACACTTAATATTTAAGATTTTATATTGTTTGATAAAATATCTGAAATTATATCTTAATTAATCACTAAAGCCTAAAAAACCACTTAATTTTTATGCTAAGATTTTTATTTTTCAAATCGACGATCAGTGGCGAACATCGCCGGATTCCGCCACCGGCGACCGCCGGCGATCGCCGGCCGAAATCTGGTGATCCAAGGCAACCACCGGCCAGAATTCGGTGACTATCGCCGGATTCTGGAGATCGCCGATGTCGGCGACTGCGCCAGCTGGATTCTGGCAATCGCCGGGGCCAGCTTCGGCGTCCAGCGATCATCGGCGGCCAATTCTGACAATTTGATTTCAAAAAAAAAAATTATTTTTGACCATTCTGTGTTTTGAACCCAAGACCTACCTATTAGAAGTGTAGCATCCTAACACACTACAATTCAGATGTTGTTTAAGTTGGTTATCAAACACCTCTTAAATTATTTCTGATATACATTAAGTTCTTTTTAAATTTCAGAGTTAGAGAATAGATGCAAAATTAGATTTAGACATTTTAAATAAGTTTTATCAAATGCCATCTAAGTGTCCTAGTAGGTCCAAAGAGATCCATATGTAATAGTTCAAAAGGTTTTGAAGTTATTAAAGGTGCACTGGATTTAAAAGATTTTCTAATTTGCTTTCCTTGAGCACACGCATCACAAACATCATCATTTTTATTTATTTGTATTTTAGGGAGACTTTCACAACATTGAGTCTAATCAGTTTGTTCAGGACATTTTCACTAACATGACCTAACCCACGATGCCACATTTGAAATATATCATGCTTGCTAGCAACCAAACAAAGATTTTCATTTTTCTGTTCATTCAAATCAACCAAGTAACATTATTTATTCTGTGACCAGAAAATTTGATTTTTCCAGTCTTTTTCTCTACAATTTCACATGCATCAGAATCAAATGTAACTTTAAGTCCTTTATCACAAAGTTGACTAATGCTCAACAAGTTATGATCTAACCCTTTAACGAGTAAAACATTTTCAATGGTGTTTGTAGGATTCTTACCTACCTTACATGTGCCAATGATTTGGTCTTTATTTTTACCTCCAAAGATTACCTGTCCTCCATCCTTTTCAACCAAAGAACAATTTTTTTCTTTCTTGCTTGTCATATGCCTTGAATAGCCATTGTCGAGGTACCACTTATCTTGCTTATGGACTGTAAGGCATTTCTGCAAGAAAGTTTAAAAGAAATTTTTTGGTACCCAAATTAGTTTGGGTCCCATCAAATTTTTCATCTCACAAATATTGTGCTTTGGAATCCACACTTGTCTGAATTTACACATGCTTATTTTACACCAGCAATTGAATTCATTGTGTCCATGCTTTCCATAGTGCTTGCATGAGAAGAGTTTATGAGACATGAAATTTTTGTTGCTCTTCTGAGCATATCTGTCGATAGTTCTATACATCTATTGACCCATCCAGTTAAGTTTTGAACTTAATCTACTAACATGCTTTATTATATGTCAACCAATGAAATGATTTTCTCCATTCTGAATTTGTCTCTTTGATTTTTGACTTGGATACCTATGTTGACTCCTTTATCGCCATGATTATTGATTTTGGTGATAACAAAACTTATCAGAATATTTCTATATTTCTCTAAATCATGTGTTTTACCTTACTATCATTTTGGTTAAGTCTGTCAACAAGAAACTAAAAGAAAATAAATAATACTTCAAGGATCACTATTGTAAGAATTCCAAGAATTTATAAGTCCACTAGATAGTGTTCAATTTCTTGTAAGTCTACGTTGTCATGTATAGTTTTATTCATAAGTTCATGTTTTACATCACTGATAATCTTTTCATAGTTTCAATCAAAGTCAAGTCTCATCATCCATAGCTTTAAAACATCATCATCCGAAGTCATGCATGTTTTGCATCTTGATCAGTCAAAGCTAACTTCGTCATATATGAAGTTATACTTCGTCATATCCAAAGTCCACTTCGTCATATCCGAAGCTGTCATTTTGTCATGCATGTTTTTATCGTGATCAGTCGAAGTTCACATCATCATATCTGAAGTTCCACTTCATCATATCCAAAGTCCACTTCGTCATATCCAAAGTTCCACTTCGACCGACAATGTTGTTTCTTGACCAGTCGAAGCTCTACATTGATTACTGTTATAGTTGCACATCGATTGCCCTCACTCACATCGATTACTATTTTACACTTCATGAATCGATGTTTTAGTTAAACATCGATTGGCTTAAAACATCGATTGTTTTTAAACATCGATTGTCTTTAGACATCTATTGCCTTTATAAAACATCGATTGCCGTCATAAAGATTGATTGTCTTGCATAAACATCAATTGCCTCTATATAGATCAATTGCCTTTTATAAAACATTGATTGTCTTGCATAAACATCAATTGCCTTGTACTTAAACATCGATTGCTTTAGATATTGATTGCCTTGTACTTAAACATCAATTCCTTAGATATCAATTGCCTGTATGAACATCGATTGACTTTATCATATCAAATGCTATTTCAAATAAAATATCTATTATCTTTATCAAGCTATTTTTCTTCATGAAATCATATCGATCATATTGCATATCTTCTGATTAAGGAACTTTTTGAAAACATTTTTGATAATTTGATGTTTTAAATATCCTTAACGATTTGAACGCGTGAAATTTAGATCTCCCACCATTTGTTTCATATATGTAAGCATTCTAAGATGTTTTCTATACACCAAATATGTTGTTGGATATAGTTCCCATGTAGTATGACTTTTTGACTGAATGCCTTCTTCATGATAAGTCTTCTAATGCTTTACGTGTGAACATAATGGAACATATCTTTCTTGGAAACACTTCTTCTCATGTAAGAATTCTAAGATGTCTATTTGTGGCTTGGTTAGTCATGGGACATAGCTCCCTTGCAAAAAGTGCTTTACGGTTTACCATTCATATAACAAGTCTTCTTATGTTTTATATGGTGACAGAAGGATATATCTATTTCTGTATAACATCTTTTTGCACGATTGACTGATACTGAGAACAGCTCTCTCTCAGCATTTAATGTCTGCAGGTTTTTGGTAGTCACATGTTTCTACAACGTAAGACCCGCTGCAACTGCATGGAAACGAGCATCAAGAAATGAGAGACAACGGATATCTCAACGGTCTCATCTTAAGAAAGTGGAAATTCTTATAAGAAGACAATGGTTGTGAGTAAGAAAACCAAGCAAGCAACACACTAGGATACACACAAGCCTTCACAACCATTAGAAGAGCAGTGCACCCTCATTCCAAGTCCATCTGCTTTGAGCTCTCCTAAGGCCTTCATTTTTATTTTTCTTTGAGAGCCTGTTGTTTCTAAGAGAGTAGCATCATAGCTACATTCTTTTCTCTCTCATTTCACATCTCAGATCAAGCAAGGCTTTTTTGTATAATCTTGATCTAGGGGCCATTCACTCCTACTCTTTTTCTAAGTGTTCCTTTTCTTGTTGAAGAGAAGACCCGCTATGGGAAGGTATTTTGTTCCCCTTGTTGAAGGGAAGACCTGCTATGGGTAGATGGTTTGTTCCCCTAATTTAAGGGAAGGCATGTTGTTAAAGGTGGTTTTTCTGCCTTCTTCAGTTAAAGAGAAGGCCAGCGGGTGCTGGATGTGTAAGCGTCCATAAGGGGGACTGTATCCTTGGCTAGTGGAATCCTAAGTAGTTTCTTGGGGACTGAACGTAGGACTCCTGGTGATAGGAGATCCAAACCAAGATAAAACTCGTGTGCATTGTTTGTGTGATTGTTTTTATCTTATTTCGCTACTCACTAACTCTAACACCTGTGTTTAGTGTTTCTATTTGAAGTTATTTTTAACAGGAAAATTTCAAGATATATTTTAAGCAATCCATTCACCCCCCGCCCCCCTCTGGGCTAGCTACTTGGTCAACAAGTGGTATCAGAGCCTTGGTCTCTAAAAATAAAGAAGATCTAATGATCTTAGAGTAAAGATCAAATGGCAGCCCAAGGTTATGCAGAGGGTCAATCTGTCAACAGGCCTCCACTATTCGATGGAGAATACTACAACTACTGGAAGACAAGAATGGATTTCTTTCTTTAAGGCCTAGACTATCAACTATGAACTATAATAGAAGATGGAGATCTAATAGTCCTCAGACCTAGATAGATGGTAAGAAGAAGTTGATGTCTCAGAACAGCAAGGCCAAGAGTACATTATGCTGCTCATTAAGCAAGAAGGAGTTCAACAGAATATCTGCAAGCAAGTCAGCCAAAGAGATGTGGGATAAGCTGAGACTCACCTATGAAGGGACTGATAAGATAAAAGAAACAAGGATAGACATATTGGTGACTCAGTATGAAAAGTTTCAAATGATTTCAGATGAACCCATCTCTCAATTGTATAGTCGATTCACAGATATCACAAATGGTCTAGCTAGACATGGGAAATGGTATAGGATAGGAGACATGGTAAGGAAAATACTAAGATCCTTACCAACCTTATGGACTCCCAAAGTCACTGCTATAGAGGAAGCCAATGACCTCTCCTCAATGTCATTGGAAAAGCTCATTGGGTCTCTCATGGCTCATGAGATAAATATGGAGAGACTGGAGGAAAGCACCTCAAAGAAGAAGGTTAGCATGGCTTTAAAAGATGAAGATCCAAGCAAAGATAGTGCCACAACCAGTGAAAATAGCAGTATAGATAGTGAAGAAGAAGCCTTCCTGTCCAGATGTTTGCAAATAATATTAGCAAAGAAGAAGCAACAGTCAGGAAGAATATTCTACAAAAAAGATAACAAGAACACAGAACATATCTGCTATGAATGTAAGCAGCCAGGACATCTAAAGACAGATTGCCCTAAGTTAAACAAAAAGGAACACAAGAAGGAAGAGCCATCTAGAAAATACAATAAATATAAGAAGAAGGCTATGGTTGCTGTCTGGAACAATGAAGATAGCTCATTAGAAGAGTCAAGTTTAGATGATCAAGAAGAAGAAAAGGTGCATCTTGCCTTCATGGGAAGTCTGGACGATAAGGTGATTTCTGACACCTCCTTTGATTCCTTTTCAGATTTTGATGATGATTAGAAGATGCTTTTAATGAATTATATGAAAAACATAAAAATGTATGCAAACACTTAAAAACCATTAAGAAAAATCATGCATGCCTTGAAAACACTCATTCAGACTTAAAATCTGAAACTGAACAAATTGAGAAAAGGTTGAATCACTAAAGCATGAGAATGATTTATTGTGTGAAGATCTAAAAGAGAAAAAATAGGAAAATATTAAGCTTAGAAAACCAAAACATTAATGATAACACTAAGGAAGAAATAGAGATTCTAAAAATAGAAAATGAGTACTTAAGAGCTACTATTGAAAACTTAACAAATGGAAGATCAACCTTAATATTAAGAGGAGCAAGAAGATCTGGTAAGAAAAAATATGGAATAGGTTATAAACCTCCAGAAAATGAAGAAACCACTATATATCCTGAAAATACCCATTGCCAAGATTCATAGCTGAAAATAATTATATAAACAAAATAAAAAGAGAAAAATATAGTAAAGTAAGCAAGTGTTCAAATAATATTACTTGTTGTACACACTGTAATAAACTTGGTCATATGAGGAACACCTGCACAACAAAACATTTAAATGGATTCCCAAATGGAAATTAATTGGAACTAACCACTCGAGACCCAAAAGAATTTCGGTACCTAAAACTCATTGATCTATTTGTAGGTAAGTCTAAAAGCATCCAAGTGGTACCTGGACAGTGGATGCTTTAGACACATGACAGGTAATAAAAACTTATTCAAGTCAATCAAGTCTGAAGAAGGATCAGTCACCTATGGGGACAATGGCAAAGGGATTGTTATCGGATGTGGAACAGTAGGCAACAAGAACAAGGATTTAATAGAAAAAGTGCTATGTGTCAAAGGATTGAAGCACAACTTGATAAGCATCATCCAACTCTGTGACAAAGGACATCAAGTGAAATTTATAGAATCAAAATGTCTAATGATCAAGAATGAAGAAGTGATTTTTGAAGGGCATAGGGAGAAGAATCTATATGTAACGTCATGCATTTTTTGGATCCATACGGATCCTTTGTTTGGTGGTTGAGGTGGCCAGTGTGTGGCCAATGTGGCATGTTTTAGGTGTGTGTGAAGGTTTGGGGTGTTTTTGGGCTGGTAGGCTGGGCCCACAACAGCAGCATGTTCACTGTCTATGAACGCGACACTGAGGAACATCGCGATCTGAACGCGACAGTCCTACATGTCATGTTCCTGTTGCCGCTGCTGAGCGGTCATCGTCTGCATGCGCGCCGCGTATCGCACGCTAGGCGGCATGCAGACGTCAGCTTTGAGAAGGTGACGCCTTGAACTGTCGCGTTCAGGTCGCGACGGAGAGGTACGTTGCGTTCCCAACCGCTGTGCGTTTTTATGTTGTCTTGGCCAAGCAGAGCTGCAACCAGTTCTGTTCGGCCAGGAGAAGGAGCTACGGCGATTTTCTGGGCAATTTGGCTGGTTGAAGGTGTTTTTGGCGTGTTCTCGCCACAAGGACCTTGTGTGGAGCGGAGGAAATGCCGGGTATTCATTGTTCTTCGCATTCTTCACAAAGGTAGGAGAATTCTACAAGTTTTATACCGTGTGATCGCATGAAATGCATGTATAGTTGGTTTTTGGCTATGAGAATAGTAGATACCATGCTAGGGCATTCACTGAAGCATGTAAAATAAGAATTAAACAGAGTTTGCATGGTTTAGGGTGGTAATCCGGAGAGAGTTCCCCGGATTAGGGTTTTCACCTGTGAAGGCGACAGAGCCCCCTGTCGCGTTCTGAACGTGACAGGCCGACCCGTCGCGTTCAGGTTATGAACACGACATATCGTTGTGTCGCGTTCTGAAGGCGACACTGCCCCATGTCACGACCTCAGCCGAGAGGTCATGTTGTGCAAGGTTTAAACGGCAGAATTATCTGATTATCGATATTTTATGCGTATGGCCAGTATAAGTAGTGCATTGGCACCTGTAACGCTCTGTGAGCATGTTGTTTACGAGGCTAGCGTGTTGTTTACGAGGCTAGCATGTTGTTTACGAGGCTAGCAAGTGGTTTATGTGATTGGTGTGGTGTCAACTCAGCTAGTGTACTATGTTCATGTGATTGACGTGAGATTTCACGTGGGTCGTGTGGTGTGCACATGGTTTGTGTGTGCATGGCGAGTAGTACGACGCCTACCATGGTTACCTCTTCAGTTGGGTGCCCTAGGTTCTGTGTGAGCCAGGCTTTGTGCTCGGGGCTTGTCCCGGTACTTGTGTACCGTCGTGATCTGTGTCGTCTGTCCTGGACACCCTCACTCTGTTTCTTGAGTTGTACGTCCGGCTGAGGGAAAGATGATAGTGGGGCAACGACTTGTGTGAGTTTGTTGTTTGTCGCTTGTAGTGCGCTCGTGGTTGGGGGTACGGACACCAGTAGATGTACTGGTCCCCAACTAGTCCTATTTCCAGTGCCTCACTTTAGGGAGCTTAGGCCAGGGTCCCTAAAGGTGCTAGGCATGGACCCGTGGCAGTGTGGTCCGCGGGTGTGGTATTATTTGGTCTCAACATATGTTTGGCTTGTTCTAGTGGAACGGCAGCTGGATCATTCATCCGTGGCTGTGAGGCTGAGAGGTAGACCTGTGTGGTTTGTCCGGGTCAGTTGTTGGTGTCGTGAACTAGTCTACGTGGCTCGAATGTGGCGTACTCTACTTTAGTGCGTACACCGAGTTCTGGTTTTGCCGCTTACTTATTAAGGTTGGTTTATGTTAACGGAAAGTGGTACGTGGTATTTACAGCTTTACTATCATGCTTAGCTTACTCTATAAATTGCTAGTGTAGCCTCTAGCTTTTGTACTTGAGTTGGTTTGCTCTATTTTTGGGGGAGTTTCCCCACTAAGCCAATGACTTGAGAGGCTCACCCCTACTCCGTACAGGTGAAGGAGAGCAGGAGGTTTCTCTTCCACCTTCCAGTTCGGAGCCGCATCGCAGCGGTGTTGGGCCGATGCCTCCAGCAGTGTAGTTTCTTTTCCAGCTGTACCTCGAGGTATGCCCCACACTCTTGTACCCTACTTTGACTTTTGTTGAAATTTGGCTATGTAAATCCAATGTAAACATGTGTGACATTGTGAATCATATATATACATCAGTGTGTTCCTTTGTGTTTTCACAGACATGTGTGTGATATCCCTTGCGAGGCTACGGCTCGTTCGCGGGAGACGGAGTTGGGTCAAGCTCGTTACCAGGTTAATGGGTTTGAACGACGTGGTCCGTCACAGTTGGTATCTGAGCAAGGTCCGTGTAACTATAAAGGAACTGGGAAATTACATAGCCTTATTTCTACACTAGTCCACTGTGGGTAGCTGACCCTAGTTTTATAATGATTTGTTGGTGTGTATGTGGTTGGAATGTTGTTTGTGCAGGGATTTGAGATGGCCGATAGGAGAGATTGGGATGGTGGAGGAGATGAGCAGGAGGAGTCTACTCAACGAATGATAGAAAGAATATGGGAAAGCCTCACTGATATCCATATGAGGATGGATCAGTAGGCACTGGTACAGCCGGAAGTAGCAGTACCACCAGTTGCAGAAGGGGTTGTGCCAGTGGCACCAGTTCCACCACCACTAGGAATGGAGGTACCTCTTGTGGTACCTACAATGCCACCACCACCAGTAAGGGCAGTGGAAGAGCCGATGTTGTAGGTTGAAAGATTTTTAAGACTGCAGCCGCCTAATTATACAGAGGGACCGAATCCAGACACAGTTGAACACTTGATTCATGAAATTGAGAGGGTTTTTGTAACTATGAGGTGTCTTCCAGCAGACAGAGTAGTTTTGGGTACTTATCAGTTGCAAGGTTTTGTGCAAGAATGGTGAAGGTTAAAGATGCAGACCACCTTTGCAGGCAAGACGAAGGAGACTATGACATGGCCGGAATTTCTAGAAACATTTAATGACACATTCTTCCCAATACAAGTGCAGCAAGCAAAAAGGGAGAAATTCTGGACACTTTAGCAAGTAAATTCTTCTATTTTGGAGTATCAGATGAGGTTTATGGCACTCAGTAGATATGCACCATATGTTGTATCAGATAATGCTATGATGATTGAATATTTTATTCGAGGCTTGAGGACAGAATTGTAGAATGCGGTGATACCGCTTATGTGTAGGACTGTAGAGCAGGCAGCCCAAAGAGCAGCCACATTGGAGAGGTCCGTTCAAACTCGTCAGGCAGGAGAGTCAGGTTCAGGTAGTTTTCGTCTACCTCAGCAGTCTTCAGGGATTAGCAAAGGAAAAGTGCCAATGGGACCATCTTCCTCAGGTTTCAGCAAGTGGGGATCAAAGTTGAAGAAAATATTCAGAGGATGAGGAGGAGGTCACCAACAGGTGTTCCAGCAGGGGCGTGGCTACAGGCCAGAGGTGGAGGAGTCTCAGCAGAGCACAGCCAGGTAGCCTATACTTCCACCAGACTATAGATGTTATAATTGTGATCAGCCGGGGCATTTGATCAGCAATTGCCCCTATCCCAGAGAATATGGGTACGGAAGAGGAGTACAGCAGCAGCAGCAGCCCTAGCAGTCACCATCAGGTCGTGATAGTAGAGGCCAGGTTATGGCTATCACCTGAGCCCAGACAGAGGCATCAAATTTGATAGAAGGTATATTACCTATCTATGACTTTTCAGCAAGAGTTTTATTTGATCTGGGTGCTTCTCATTCTTTTATTTCCGAAGAGTTTTTGGATTGTATGGTACATCCATTAGAAGAGAAACTGTGTGAATTGGTAGTAGAGGTTCCTTCAGGTGAGTTTATGCTCACCTCTTGTTACATAGATGAGGCTCCTATTATGATTCAAGGGAATTAGATGCCAGGTAGATTATATGCTTTGCAATTGAAAGATTATGATATTATTTTGGGTATGGATTGGCTTGAAGCCTATGGAGCTATGGTAGATTGCAGAAAGAAGAGGGTCAGGTTTTGTCACCCCAGTGAAGCAGTATTTGAATTTCAAGGTATGTCTTTCTATACCTCTAAGTTTACAATTTCAGCAATTAAAGCTAGAAAATTGTTGAATGCGGGTTGTGTACCGTATTTAGCTTCGGTGAGTCTGGTAAAGACTGGCAAGACAGTAGAAGCAGTTCCAGTGGTTAGGGAATTTGCAGATGTATTTTCATATCATTTTCTAGGTTTGGCTCCACGCAGGGAAGTGGATTTCACTATAGAATTGCAGCCAGGAATGATGCCAATTTCTAAGGCACCGTACAGAATGGCCCCAGCAGAGTTGAAAGAGCTAAAGAAGCAGTTGCAGGAATTGTTAGAAAAAGGTTTTATCAGGCCAAGTTACTCACCCTGGGTAGCTCCAGTGCTATTTGTAAGAAAGAAAGATGGTAGTTTTAGAATGTGTATTGATTACAGGAAATTGAATGATGTGACCATAAAGAATAAATACCCACTACCAAGAATTGATGACTTGTTTGATCAGCTTCAATCAGCTAAAGTGTTTTCTAAAATTGACTTGAGATCAGGATATCATCAGATAAGGATTAGAGAAGAAGATATTGACAAGACAACATTCAAAACCAGGTATGGGCATTATGAGTTTGTGGTTATGTCATTTGGGCTAACCAATGCACCAGCAGCATTTATGAATTTGATGAACAGAATTTTCCATCAATATATGGACCAGTTTATAGTAGTTTTCATAGATGACATACTGGTTTATTTAACATCTGAAGAGGAGCATGTAGCTCATTTGAGGTTTACATTGTAGCTTTTACGGGACAATCAGTTGTATGCCAAGTTCAGTAAGTGTGAATTTTGGTTGAAAGAAATTCAGTTTCTGTGTCATGTTATTTCAGCAGAGGGAGTTGCAGTTGATCCAGCTAAAGTAGAGGTAGTTATGAAGTGGGAAGCGCCAAGAACAATTACAGAGATTAGAAGTTTTCTGGGTCTAGCAGGTTACTACAGGTGTTTCATACAAGATTTCTCCAGATTGCAACACCTATGACCAGATTGACTAGAAAAGGTGTACCATTTGTGTGGTCAAGTGAATGTCAAAAAAGTTTTATGGAATTGAAGAAGAGGTTTACAGCAGCGCCAATATTGACATTACCAGCTGGCAGTGGTGGTTTTGTGATTTACGCAGATACATCCAGAAGAGGGCTTGGAGTAGTACTAATGCAAAAAGGAAAAGTGATAGCATATGCATCCAGGCAATTAAAGCTAGCAAAGGAGAATTATCCAACTCATGATTTGGAGCTAGCAGCAGTTGTACTTGCTTTGAAGATGTGGAGGCACTATCTATATGGTGAAAGGTTCGAAATATTCACAGATCATAAAAGTCTGAAATATATTTTCTCCCAAAAGGATTTGAATCTCCGTCAGTGCAGATGGGTAGAGTATTTGAAAGATTGTGATTTTAGTTTGGCTTACCATCCAGGTAAGGCCAATGTGGTAGCTAATGCATTGAGCAGAAAAGCATATATGAGTCATATGATGATAAAAGAATGTAAATTATATGAGGAAATAACAGAAAATTCACTATATATTCCGAGCAGTCAGCAACGAGCAGTACTAGCCAGTAGTGTTGTAGAGCCATCTTTATATTGGCAGATTATTGAAGCTCAGAGAACCGATGGAAGCTTAGCAGAAATTGTGAAAATGGAAGGTGTGACCATTAATGATAATTGTGTAATCAGGCTCAGAGACAGGTTATATGTACCCGCATAAAGAGAAGTAAAACAAAGAGTTCTAGAAGAGGCACATAAATCTAGGTATACAATTCATCCAGGTAGCACTAAAATGTATCAAGATTTGAAAAAGCATTTTTGGTGGCCGCACATGAAAAGAGAAATAGCAGAGTTCATTGCAAGATGTGCAGTTTGTCAGCAAATAAAGGCAGAGCATCAGAAGCCCGGAGGTCTACTACAACCGTTACCCATTCCACAGTGGAAGTGGGATGACATTGCTATGGATTTTGTGGCAGGACTACCGAGGACAACTACAGGGCACAATGGAATATGGGTATTTGTTGATAGATTAACTAAAGTATGTAGACTAGTAGCAGTGAGTATGCCCTGGACAGTGGATAGACTAGCAAGAATTTATGTTGACAGAATTGTTTCGTTGCACGGTATTCCGAAGACAATTGTTTCTGATAGAGATCCCATGTTTACTTCTGGTTTCTGGAGAAGCTTACAGAGAGTTATTGGTATAGAGTTGAGGTACAGTTCAGCCTATTACCCACAAACAGATGGTCAGACAGAAAGAACAATTCAGGTAATTAAAGATAAAAGAAAAGTTGCAAGCAGCCCAAAGCCAGCAGAAAAGCTATGCAGATAAACGTCGCAGACCACTTCAATTTGAAGTTGGAGATTTTGTTTTCCCGAGAGTTTCCCCTACTAAAGGTGTTTTGAGGTTTAGTAAGAAAGGAAAATTGAGCCCAAGGTATATGGGGCCCTTCAAGATATTAGAAAGAATTGGGGAGACTGCCTATAGAATTGATTTGCCAGCTGATTTTACTGATGTTCATGATGTTTTTCATGTTTCCATGCTAAGGAAATGTATTGAAGATTCAGCACATATAGTCAGTTATCAGCCGGATGATTTAAAACCAGACATGTCTATGCCAGAATACCCAATGCAGATCACATGCCGTAGAACACAAAAGTTAAGAAATAAAGAGATTGACTTAGTAAAAGGTCAGATGGGAGAACAGGCAGGGAGGAGAGGATACTTGGGAATTAGCCAAAGAAATGGCTAAGGCATATCCTTATTTGTTTGAGTAAGTTTTTAAATCTTTTTAGATGATAATACTTTTTTTTTAATCAAAACTGGTCCTCAGTCCTCAAAGGCTAGGAGAGTGCACCCTCCCCCATAGGGGGAGAATGTTCTCACTCCACCAGCAGGAGAAGTGGGCCGAAAATATTTTTATATATTGTGAGAAAGAATACAACCACCACTCGGGCAAGGCCCAACAAAGCCAAAAAGAACACTAGTCTAGCCGAATAGAAGGCAGCCCAGTTTTATCTAAAGTAGCTGAACCCCTACACACCAGGGGCAACGCATCAGAAGATGTAAAAATTTTGTTTTCTATGTAGGAACATGCTAAAGATGCAAGACAATCAGCAACTTTATTAGCTTCTCTATACACATGATGGATATTCGCCCCATGGCTGTGAAAACTAGCAGCCACAGACCGCCACCATCTGAAACTATCCCAGCTAGGAGAGGAATTTGTAGATAGAGATTTAACCAGATAGCGGAGTCAGAATAAATCAAAGAAATCCAAAAACCATGCTCTTCAGCCAGCTTAAGACTATCATGAAGTGCTCTAATCTCAGCCTGAAGACTAGTACCAAAACAATAGTGGAAAGCGAAGGCCAAGAGGATGTGCCCGTTGGAATTTCTAATACAACCACCGCCACCAGTAAAGCCTGGATTCCCTTTTGATGCACCATCCACATTTAAGCAAAGACCAGTGATAGGAGGAATCCACCGAACAAGCTTCATTTTACACCTCCTAACAATAGGGTTAAAGCCAAATAAGAGGAGGGCGGCTTCCTGATTGACCGAAGGAGGAATTTTGAAATTAATTTGATGGATAGCATGTGAAATCTGATTCTTGATATCCTCAATCATGGTGCTACTAGATCTAAACTTCTGCTCAAAATGCCTCCTACACCTCTCCTTCCAGATTTCCCATGTTATGAGGACCATACCATATAAAGAAGAAAAACCATATGGAGATCTAATATGAGAAATTTTTATGATTCTCCAGCACCATGAAGTGAAATGATCCCTGCTAAAATTTGGAGGGGGTAAGAAAGGAGAGAACTAACTCCATAATTTGATCGCAATATCACTTTGAATAAACAAATGGTCAATGTCTTCAGCTTGATAGTTGCAGCAGCAGGAACATTTGGATACCAGACTTATGCCTTGATCAGAAATCCATGAATCAACAGGAACTGCTCTATTAATCACTTTCCATAAGAACAAAGACGCTTTCCTTAGAAAAAGATGGTGCCAAATCTTTTTGAGAACAGGTCTGTGAACTCCCCGTGGTCTAAGAAGATCATAAGCTGACTTGGTGCTAAATACGCCATCCTTCGTAGGGGACCATATGCATTTATCCTCATCTTCGGAGAGTCGAACATTACATAAAAACACCTGGAATCATATTCTAGAAAGGGTGTAAGTGATTCCCCAAGACCTCACTTACCATGGTGTGAGGAGCATTAGAAGGTTCATTCATCAAGAAACGCAATGGTGTTTTTCCTGCCCAATTGTCATGAAAGAAGTCCATAGATTTACCATTCTCCAAAATCCATCTAGTGTTGTCAGCTATGAGTGAATTAGCAGTGTTGAAAAGATTCTTGGGGAAACCATGCAAATGCTGAGATTGTAGTCTAGCGTAGCGGGCCCAAAGAGATGATCCATGATAAATATTCCAGAGTTTTTTTTGTAGCCATAGCCAGCTGAACATGCCATAAACTATGAACCCCCAAACCACCTTCAGCAATGGGGCGCTGTATAGTAGTCCATGGTAACCAGTGTCTATGCTGAACTCCATCAAGACCACACCAGAAAAAAGAAGAACAAGTTTTTTCCTACAAGCGAATAGCTCCTTTAGGAATGAACAAGGCAGAGGCGGCATATATAGGGATGGAAGACAACACAGAGTTGATCAGGGTAACTCTTCCAGCTTGAGATAAAATTTTGATTTCCAGGAGGAAATCTTCCTGTTAAACTTTGAAATAAAATTTTGAAATCAGTAATGTTAACTCTACCTTCTTTCAACCAAACACCAAGGTAACTCATGGATCCCTGCTGAGGTTTAAAACCAGTAAGAGCCTTAATGCTTGTAGTGATTCCTGGGGTAGCTTTCTTAGAGGTGATAAATTGGCTCTTTCTATTATTGATTAGCTGGCCAGAGGAAGACTCATAGGCTTTTAAGAACTGAAGCAGCCTAGCTATGTTTTTAGCGTGGCCATTGGTGAAAATGAGAGTATCATCAGCATACAATAAATGAGAAATCGGAGGGCAAGCTCTAGGACCTGCATATGGTTTGAGAGAGCCAGTAAGAAGAAGATTTTGAAGGCCTCTACTAAGAAATTCCTCCATAATGATGAAAAGAGCAGGAGCAATGGGATCTCCCTGCCTGAGCCCCCTGGAAGACTTGAAAAAACCCATATTAATGTCCATTAATCAGCACCGAAAACCAACAGTTGGATATCAACATTCCCACATAAGATATAAATTTATGACAAAATCCAAATCTGTGAAGAACAACAAATAAGAAATCCCACTCAACACAATCATAGGACTTCATCATATCAAGCTTAAAGATGACATTTTGACCTCTTATCTTTCGCCCAAGATTTTTAAACAAACTTTTGGAGAGGGAAATATTATCAATAATGGACCAACCCTTAACAAAGGCACCTTGTTCCTCAGAGATGATTTCAGGTAAAATGTCCATAAGCCGACCACACAAAATTTTTGAAATAATTTTGTGACAGAAGTTGCACAAGCTAATGGGGCAAAAATCAGAAAAAGAAGAAGGGTTATTGACCTTGGGAATGAGAGCAATGATAGTAGAGGTAATACCATGAGGCAAAGGAAAACCACTGAAAAAACCTTTAACCGCCTCAAAGATGTCCGGGCCGACAATATCCCAACAAGCAGTGTAGAAGGTGCCAGAATACCAATCAGGTCCAGGTGCACTATTACCATTCATAGACCAAACAACATTTTTAACCTCCTCAATAGTAGGGATAGCACATAGCTGATCATTTTGAGAATCCGAAATCTTACTTGGAATCACCTCCAGAAGATTTTGATTAATGTGAAAGTTGGTAGAAGAAAGAAGGTTACTATAATACCGCACAGCTGCATCCTTAAGAACTTCTTGATCATCACACCAGTTGTTGCTATCATCAATTTTCAGTCTGAAAATATAATTTCTGCACCTATTACCTTGAACAACTGCATGGTAGAAAGCAGTGTTTTTGTCCCCATTATCCAACCATTGAAGTCTAGCCTTTTGACACCAGAATAGTTCCTCGGAATGCAGATTTTTTTTCAGATTGGCCAGAACACATTGCAGGAGCATTCTATTTTCTTGCGTAGGAGATTGATCAAAAGCTAACTCAGCATGTTCCACCTCCTTTTCAGCTGAAGAAATGTTGCTATTAATATTCCTAAAAGTATGCACGTTCTAAGATTTCAAAACTATCTTCAGATTTTTTAACTTGACTTGAATGTTAACCAAGGGATTTGGGTGCCAGAAAGAGGTATCATTCCATGTTTTTCCAACAAGATTCAAGAAAGTATCATGAGTAGCCCACATAGATTGAAAAATAAATCTGGCAGGAGGTCTAGAAATGTTCCTTAAAGAAATAAGTAAAGGAGCATGATCAGATGGCCCCTTTATAAGGTGAGATACACAAAATTCAGGAAGCAAATTATTCCAGTCCGCAGAGAAGAAAACCCGGTCCAATCTAGCTTTAACAGTAGCAGTACCAACTCTATTGTTCAACCAAGTGAAAGGCAGCATAGAAAAACCAGCATCAATCAAAGAGGTAGCCGATATGAAAGCATTAAAGTCTATCATTGAAAGAATGTTAGAAAAAACACCAACACTCTTCTCAGAAGGCTGGGATATGCAATTAAAATCACCACCCACAAGCCAAGGCACTGATATATCAGAAGCAAAGCTCATCAGATCAGCAAACAAAATTTTGCACTCCCTATAACTGCAAGACGCATAGACAAAAGTAATATAGCAAAGAATATTGTCGTCAATCTTATTGGCCAAAGTAATATGCTGCTTAGAACAGTCTGTAACTACCACATTAGCCTCCTCCTGCCAAAAAACCCAAATGTTAGAGTGATCTCCATCATTACCAACAACATCATGCATCTTGAAGGCTATGGTTGGAACTTGGAGTGAGGAAGAAGAAGATGAAGAAGAAGAAAGTTCAGATGCTGAGGACACTCATTCAAGACTATGTCTGATGGCTAGAGAAAAGGAGGAAGAAGAAGAAGAGGTAAGCTCTCTTTTTAAACATTTCAGTTTGGATGATTGGGAGCGTTTTATTATGAACTAATGGATCAGTATGATGAACTTAAGAAGGAAAATAAAATGCTCAAGAAGAAATTGAAACAGTCTCCTCAGAATACTTTAACAGAAGAAAAAGAGAAAGAACTCTCACAAGAGATAAGTGCACTAAAAGAAGTCATAAATGAACTGAAAAGTCAAAACATTGAAAGTCTTGATGAAGTATCTCTTGTTTCTGAAAAATATGATGCCTTAAATAGTGTCAACAATGAACTGAAAAAAGAAATTGAAGTCTTGCAAAAAGAAAAAATCAAACAGCAAGAAGTCCTTGAAAATTTTGTCAGTGGCAAGAATAATCTTGAGGCCCTTCTAGGTACATGAGTGAATTTTAACAAAGAAGGGTTAGGTTTTAATCCCACAAAGAAAAAAGAGGTAGGACTGAAAACCATAACCTTCATATCTTCAAAAACTTCAGGAGCTTCTACCTCAACAGGACAAAGAAATGAGAAAACTGAAAAAGAAACAAGAAAAGGTGGGACAAAAAAAAATGGTGTTCAATAGAGAACCAAATGGAACAAAGAAAACTAAGGCTGAAAATGGACCAATGCGTCGAGGGAATAAAAATCAAAAATCACCTGCCTGGAAAGGTCGACACTATGCTTATGATAGGTCGACACAATCATACAAAAAAACACCATCATACACTATGTTTAGATGATAGTACTTGTTGTGGTGTTTAAAGCTTTAAATACATGAATTGTTGAATTTCGAGGTCGAAATTTCCTTTTAGATGATAATAATGTAACGTTGCGTATTTTTCGGATCCTTACGGATCCTTTGTTTGGTGGTTGAGGTGGCCAGTGTGTAGCCAATGTGTCGTGTTTCAGGTGTGTGTGCAGGTTTGGGGTGTTTTGGGGCTGGTAGGCTGGGCCCACAACACCAGCCTGTTCACTGTCTGTGAACACGACACTGAGGAACGCCACGATCTGAATGTGAGGGTCCTGCATGTCACGTTCCTATTGCCGCTGTTGAGCGGTCATCGTCTGACACGAGACGTCAGGAGAAGGTGACGCCCTGAACTATCACGTTCAGGTCGTGACAGAGAGGTACGTCGCATTCCCAACCGCTATGCATTTTTATGTTGTCTTGTCCATGCGGAGCTGCAACCAGTTCTACTCGGCTAGGAGAAGGAGCTGCAGTGATTTGGCGGGTTGAAGGTGTTTTTGGCATGTTCTCACCACGAGGACCTTGTGTGGAGTGGGGCGGGTATTCGTTGTTCTTCGCGTTCTTCATGAAGGTAGGGGAATTCTACAAGTTTTATACCGTGTGATCACATGAAATGCATGTATAGTTGGTTTTTGGCTTTGAGAATAGTAGATACCATGCTAGGGTATTCACTAAAGCATGTAAAATAAGAATTAAACAGAGTTTGCATGGTTTGGGGTGGTAATCCGGAGAGAGTTCCTCGGATTAGGGTTTTCGCCTGTGAAGGCGACAGAGCCCCCTGTCGCATTCTGAATGCAACAGGCCGACCCGTCGCGTTCAGGTTATGAACGCGACATATCGTTGTGTCGCGTTCTGAAGGAAACACTGCCCCATGTCGCGACCTCAGCCGAGAGGTCATGTTGTGCATGGTTTAAACAACAGAATTATCTGATTATCGATATTTTATGTGTATGACCAGTATAAGCGGTGCATTGGCACCTGTAGAGCTCTGTGAGCGTGTTGTTTACGAGGCTAGCATGTTGTTTACGAGGCTAGCGTATTGTTTACGAGACTAGCAAGTGGTTTATGTGATTAGCGTGGTGTCCACGCGGCTAGTGTACTGTGTTCACGTGATTGACGTGAGATTTCATGTGGGTCGTGCAGTGTGCACATGGTTTGTGTGTGTATGGCGAGTTGTACGACGCCTACCATGGTTACCTCTTCAGTTGGGTGCCCCAGGTTCTGTGTGAGCCAGGCTTTATGCTCGGGGCTTGTCCCGATACTTGTGTACGATCGAGGTCTGTGTCTTCTATCCTGGACACCCTCACTCCATTGATTGAGTTGTACGTCTGGCTGAGGGAAAGACGATAGTGGGACAGCGACTTGTGTGAGTTTGTTGTTTGTCGCTTGTAGCGTGCTCGTGGTTAGGGGTACGGACACCAGTAGACGTACTGGTCCCCAACTAGTCCTATTTCTAGTGCCTCACTTTAGGGAGCTCAGGCCAGGGTCCCCAAAGGTGCCAGGCATAGGCCCGTGGCAGTGTGGTCCATGGGTGTGGTGTTAGTTTGTCTCCACAGTTGTTTGGCTTTGTTCTAGTGGAGCGGCAGCTGGACCTTTCATTCGTGGCTGCGAGGTTGAGAGGTAAACCTATGTGGTTTGTCCAGGTCAGTTGTTGGTGTCGTGATCCAGTCTATGTGGCTCGAGTGTGGCGGACTCTACTTTAGCGCGTACACCGAGTTGTGGTTTTGCCGCTTACTTATTAAGGTTGGTTTATGTTAACGGCAAGTGGTAAGTGGTATTTACAGCTTTACTATCCTGCTTAGCTTACTCTATAAATTTCTAGTGTAGCCTCCAGCTTTTGTACTTGAGTTGGTTTGCTCTATTTTTGGGGGAGTTTCCCTACTGAGCCAGTGCCTTGCGAGGCTCACCCCTACTCCCTACAGGTGAAGGAGAGCAGGAAGTTTCTCTTCTGTCTTCCAGTCCAGATCCACATCGCAACGGTGTTGGGCCGACGCCTCTACCAGTGTAGTTTCTTTTCCAATTGTACCTCGGGGTATTCCCCAGGCTCTTGTACCTACTCTGACTTTTGTTGAAATTTAGCTATGTAAATATGTGTGACATTGTGAATCATATATATACATCAGTGTCTTCCTTTATGTTTTCACGGACATGTGTGTGATATCCCTTGCAAGGCTACGACTCGTTCGCGGGAGATGGAGTCGGGTTCGCAGGAGACAGAGTCGGGTCACACTATATGTCCAACATCTCGAAGATCTAAAGAATCAAGATGTATGTCTAGCAACAACCAAAAGTACAAATGTAGAATTATGGCACATAATGTTGGGTCATGCTAGCTTGGATGTGATCAGAAAATTAATCAAGTATGAGCTAGTGGAAGGATTGCTAAGAATCAACATACATAGTGATAAAGTCTGTGAACCATGTGCTAAAAGAAAATATACAAGGAATTCTTTCAAATCAAAAACTATTGTCACCACCACCAAGTCTTTGAAGCTAATTCATATGGATCCATTTAGACCAATGTCTACAACAAGCTTGGGAGGAAAGAAGTATGGGTTTGTAATTGTTGATATATTCTTAAGGTTCACATGAGTGTCATTCTTAGTACATAAAGGTGACACATTTCAGGCTTTTGTAAAGTCCAGCAAGTTAGTCCAAAAGGATTAGAAATACAGTATAATTAGATTAAGGTCAAATCATGGAGGAGAATTTCATAACAGAGAATTTGTGAAGTTCTGTGAATATCAAGGTATTGAACATAACTTCTCAGTAGCAAGGACACCTCAACAAAATAGAGTTGTTGAAAGGAAGAACATAATATTACTGGATATGGCAAGAACCATGTTGTCTGGATACAACTTGCCAAGATAATTTTGGGCAGAAGCAATTAGCACTGCATGCTACATAATCAATAGAGCAATGGTCAGGACAATTCTGAAAAAGACTACATATGAACTGTACAAGGATAAAAAGCCAAGTGTCAGCCACCTCAAGCCTTTTAGATGCAAATGCTTCATTCACATAATGGTAAGTCAAATCTAGATAAGCTAGATGAAAAATCCATTGAAGGTATATTTCTTGGTTACACTTCTAAGCCTAGGGGATATAGAGTTTTTAATAAAATAAATTTTCTAATTGACCAAACCGTACATGTTATATTTAATGAATCTAACCCTTCCTTGAGAAAGAAAATTGTTAGTGATGATGAAGGTACAAAGGATCTATCCAAGATAATGCAAGATGTATCTATTAAAGATAATGAGGATCCATCCCTGGAAGAACTGCAACAGAAAGATCTAATTCATGAAGATTTTCCTAGTGAATGGAGATATTTGTCCCACACATCTATCCAGAAGCAAGTGTAGTTCACTGGTTCCACCTATCATTGGAGATCCAAATGTAGGGGTAAGAACCAGAGGTAATACTATTCCTTGTGGTTACTTAACTTTTGATGATCAGTCCGTCTCCATATAAATATTTATATTATATGTATTTTTGGTGACTAACAAAACCCTGGAAATTATTGACGAACACTATTTTTCTGAAGTTTTTCAATAGGTATCAAATAAAACAAATTCAGTAAGTTACTTACACTCATTTTTATTAGAAGTCAATTGCATATGATTTACCTAAGTCTACATCGACTACTGTTGTAAGTTCACAACGATTACTGTTCTGTTACTACATTGATTTCACTTAAACAACGACTACATCTTTAAATACAAAAGACATCGATTTCATTCAAACATCGATTTCAGTTAGACATCTATTTCATTCAAACATCGATTTCACTTAGAGATTTCATTTAAACATTGATTTCAATCCAATGTCGATTTCACATAAACATCGATTTCATTCAAACATCAATTCAGTTCAACATCGACTTCATTTAAACATCGATTTCAATTCAACATCAATTTCACTTAAACATCGACTTCATTCAACATCGATTTCAGCTCAACATCGATTTCACTTAAACATCGACTTCATTCAAACATCGATTTCAATTCAACATCGATTTCACTTAAACATCAACTTCATTTAAACATTGATTTCAGTTCAACATCGATTTCACTTAAACATCGATTTTGGTTCAACAACGATTTCATCTAGAACATCGATTTCACTTAGAACATCGATTTCGGTTCAACACCGATTTCACTCAGAACATCGATTTCACTCCAGCATCGATTATGCTTCAACATCGATTACATTTATACATGGATTATGTTCACATCGACTTCATTTAAACATTGATTATAATTGTACATGGATTATGTTCAACATCAATTTCATTTCAACATAGATTATGGTTACATCTCAACATCGATTCCATTAACGATTTCACTCACGACGACTTCACTTGAACATCAGTTGTGTTTGGACATCAACTGCCATTTTACATAGACTGTCTCTAAGCATCGACTTTCCTTTAACAACGATTGTACTTTAGATCGTTAATGGATATTATTTTTATAATCATTCTAGATAGTCTTGATTATATATTTATCTCTCATGATATTCAAATGTATTTTCAAATCACTGTGCATTTCAAACTTTCCCACGAACTATGGCGTATCCTGTGCACTCAAGCATTTATTATTTTGGGTACAATATCTCTACACGACATCCTTTTTGGATTACCATATTCATGTCACATATAGTAGAACTTTAAAGAATGACAGAACGAAATTTCCTCTTCAGCATATCCTCCTAAAGCACGGCTTGTGACGTTGATTGACAGTTTAGACACATTTAAGATGTCTATGCTCCAGCATTTATTGTGTGCAAGTTTTCGGTAGTCACACATCTTACAACGTTGGACTTGTCACGTTGACAGAAGCAAAGAGGATATCCAAATAATCTCTCTCTATATGTGTCTATCCCAGCATTTAATGACTACAAGTTTTCCTGAGTCCTACGTTGGACCAGACACAGCTAATGTGTTTCAAGATGAGAGACAACGGACATTTCAACGGATACTTCCTCAAGAGAAGATAAATAGAAGTCTGTTGACTCCATGGAAGACATCTTTGAACAAAGGAAGATAGTAGAGCTTGTTCCTTCATTCAGAAAAAGTCTCTTGCTCTTAGCTCTCCAAAAAGCACTTGTCTTAGAATTTTTCGAGAGCTTGTTTTTAGATCTGAGAGAACTTCCTCCTGTGTAATTCTCTTGTCTCTCATATTCCATCTCAGATCAAGTAGTTGCTATAAGCTTGGTCTAGGGGCCATCATCTCTTTACTCTTCTTGAGTGCTCCTCTTCATCTGTGAAGAGAGGACCTGCTGTGGAGTGGGTGTTTGCTTCCCTTTTGTAAGAAGGAAGACCTGTTATATCAGGTGGAGTGTTGCCTCTTCGAGTAGTGAAGAGAACGCCAGCTACTGCTGGATGTGTAAGTGTCCTTAAGGGGGACTGTATCCTTAGTTAGTGGAATCCCAAGTTATTGTTTGGGGACTGGACGTAGGACTCCTTGTGATAGAAGATCTTAACCAGGATAAATTTCTGTTGTTCTTATGATTGTTTTTATTCTATCTCCATTACTTATTAACTCTAACACCTGAGTTTAGTGTCTTCTGTCAAAGTATTTTTATTAATAGGAATATTTGTAAAAGAAATTTTTAGCAATCCATTCACCCCCCTCTGGGCTTGCAACCTAGTCAACAGCTTTTGTGTCTCAAATTGAGCCTAAGATAGTCATTGAGTCACTAACTGATCAATCTTGGATTCTAGCCATGCAAGATGAACTAAATCAGTTCAAGAGAAACCAAGTTTGGTTCCTTGTACCTAGGCCATCAGATCATCTTATTATTGGCACCAAATGGGTGTTCAGAAACAAAATGGATGAAGCTACTGTCATTACTAGAAACAAGGCTAGACTGGTAGCTTAAGGCTATTCCCAAGAGGAGGGCATAGATTTTGATGAAACCTATGCACCAATTGCTAGACTTGAGGCTATTTAAATTTTACTAGCATATGCATCTGCATTTGATTTAAAATTGTTTCAAATGGATGTGAAATTTATATTTTTAAATGGTTTTATAATAGAGAAAGTCTGTGTTGAACAACCTCCTAGCTTTGAAGACATAGACCAACCTAATCATGTTTTCAAATTGCATAAGACACTATATGGTCTGAAACAAGTGCCCAGAGCTTGGTATGAAAAACTAAGTGCATTTGTTTTAAAACATGGTTTTACAAGGGGCAAAGTAGATAGCACTTTATTTATTAAATTTTTCTCTCGTAATACCTTAAGTGTGCAAATTTATGTTGATGACATCATTTTTTGGAGCTACTAATGAATCTCTTTGTGAGTACTTTAAAGAATTGATGCAGGGAGAATTTGAAATGAGTTTGATGGGGGAATTGATTTACTTCTTTGGACTCCAAATCAAACAAGACAAGGAGTAAACCCACATCAATTAGACCAAGTACATCAAGGATTTGCTAAAGAAGTTTGGTTTTGAACAAGCAAAGCATCTAACCTTTTCTATGAGCACTTCTACCAAGTTAGACAGTAATCCTCAAGGTAAGAAAGTAGATCAAAAATCTTACAGAGGTATGATTGGTTCTCTACTATACTTAACTGCTACTAGATCAGACATTTTATTTAGTGTATGCATGTGTGCTAGGTGCTAAGCAGATCCTAAAGAATTTCATTTAATTTCAGTCAAAAGGATTTTTAGATATTTACCACATACATGTGAATTAGGTCTATGGTATCCAAGATCAAGTAAGATAAGTTTAATTGGTTATACTGATGCAGATTATGCTGGATACAAAGTGGATAGAAAAAGCATCAGTGGTTCCTATCAGTTTCTTACAGGGTGTTTGATCTCCTAGTCCTCAAGAAAGCAGAACTTTGTGGCTTTGTCAACAACTGAAGCAGAATATATTATTGCTGGGAGTTGCTACACTCAACTACTGTGGATAAAACAACAACTTGAGGATTATGGACTAAACATCAAATATGTACCTTTGTTATGTGACAACACCAGTGTAATCAATCTCAAAAAGAATTCAGTACAACATTCAAGAACTAAACATATTGAGGTTAGATATCATTTCATTAGAGATCATATAGCAAATGGTAACATTAGCATTTCATTTGTAGAAATTGAAAATCAGTTGGCAGACATCTTTACAAAAGCCCTACCTAAAAAGAGGTTTACCTCTCTCCGAAGAGAGCTGGGCATGTGTAATTTGTAAAAGATGTGTTTTAGCAATAACTAAAAATAAATAATCTTTCAGAGTTCATTAAAAATGCATGACTCCTAATCATTGTTGAAAATTTCTTATACTTGATGATTGTGTCGACACACTCTTCACTCAAGTCAACACACCCTTCATGTTCTCTCGTTAGAATCCTCTATCATGTCTACAGATTCATCCTGTTGAAATAGCTACTCTTTTTATTTGATCTAACACTTAATTCTCACTCTTATTTTGTGGGTCATTTATTGCTCTACTTCTTCTGGCCAAGTTCTCTACATTTTACTCCTGTATCTTGTTAAATTGGCTTGAGCTAAGGGGGAGCCTTGAACTGAGGGGGAACTTTGGACTAAGGGGGAGACTTCATTAATCTTTCTCCACACCTTTCTTTTTGGCTTCATCATTCCTATTCTATAGACCTTCCTTTTTGGTCATTTACGAAAAGGGAGAGAAATACTCTGAAATCCATACATACTATAATTAAATATCATCATATCCTTTTTTAATAATTATGATTTTGGTTAGTTTTGTCATCACCAAAAAGGGGGAGATTGTTGACCCCTTATCTCCATGATTATATATTTTAGTGATAACAAAACTTATCAAAATATTTCTATATTTCTCTAAATAATGTGTTTTACCTTAATATCATTTTGATTAAGTCTGTCAACAAGAAACTCGAAGTAAATAAATAATACTTCAAGGATCACTATTGTAAGTATTCCAAGAATTTATAAGTCCACTAGATAGTGTTTAATTTCTTGTAAGTCTTTGTTGTCATTTATAGTTTCATTCATAAGTTCATGTTTTACATCACTGATAATCTTTTCATAGTTTCAATCGAAGTCAAGTCTCATCATCCATAGTTTTAAAATATCATCATTCAAAGTCATGCATGTTTTGCTTCTTGGTCAATCCAAGCTAACTTCGTCATATAATGAAGTTATACTTCGTCATATCCGAAGTCCACTTCGTCATATCCGAAGCTGGCACTTCGTCATACATGTTTTTGTCATAATCAGTCGAAGTTCACTTCATCATATCCGAAGTTCCACTTCGTCATATCTAAAGTCCACTTCATCATATCCAAAGTTCCACTTCGACCGACAATGTTGTTTCTTGACCAGTCGAAGCTCTACATCGATTACTGTTATAGTTCCACATCGATTGCCCTCACTCACATCAATTACTATTTTACACTTCATGAATCAATGTTTTAGTTAAACATCGATTGCCTTAAAACATTGATTGTTTTTAAACATCGATTGTCTTTAAAACAACGATTGTCTTTAAAGATCAATTGCCTTTAGACATCGATTGTCTTTAGACATCGATTGCCTTTATAAAACATTGATTGCCTTCATAAACATTGATTGTCTTGCATAAACATCATTGCCTCTTTAAAGATTGATTATCTTCCATAAGCATCGATTGCCTTATGCTTAAACATTGATTGAATAGATATTAATTGTCTTGTACTTAAACACCGATTGCTTAGATATTGATTGTCTGTATGAACATCAATTGACTTTATCATATCAAATGTTATTTCAAATAAAATATATATTCTCTTTATCAAGCTATTTTCCTTGATGAAATTATATTCATCATAATGCATATCTTCTGATTAAGGAACTTTCTAAAAACATATTTGATAATATAATGTTTTAAATATCCTTAGCGATTTGAACGCGTGAAATTTAAATCTCCTGCCATCTGTTTCATATATGTAAGCATTCTAAGATGTGTTCTATATGCCAAATCTGTTGTTGGATATAGTTCCCATGCAGTATGACTTTTTGACTGACTGCCTTCTTCATGCTAAGTCTTCTAACGCTTTACGTGTGAACAGAAAGGAACATATCTTTCTTGGAAACACTTCTTCTCATGTAAGTATTCTAAGATATCTATCTGTGGCTTGGTTAGTCATGGGACACAGCTCCCTTGCAGAAAGTGCTTTACGGTTTGCCATTCTTATAACAAGTCTTCTTATGTTTTATATGGTGACAAAATGGATATATTTATTTTTGTATAACATTTTTTTGCACGATTGACTGATGTTGAGAACACCTCTCTCTCAGCATTTAATGTATGCAGGTTTCTAGTAGTCGCATGTTTCTACAACGTAAGACCTACTGCGACTGCATGGAAACGAGCATCAAGAAATGAAAGACAATGAATATCTCAACAGTCTCATCTGAAGAAAGCAGAAATGCTTATAAGAAGACGATGGTTGTGAAGATGAAAACCAAGCAAGCAACACACTTGGATACACACAAGCCTTCATAACCATTAGAAGAGCAATGCGCCCTTATTCCAAGTCCATCTGCTCTGATCTCACCTGAAGCCTTCATTTCTATTTTTCTTTGAGAGCCAGTTGTTTCTAAGAGAGTAGCATCATAGCTCCATTCCTTTCTCTCTCAGTTCGTGCCTCAGATCAAGCGAGGCTTTGTTGTATAAACTTGATCTAAGGGCCATTCACTCCTACTCTTTTTCTTAGTGTTCCTTTTCCTGATGAAGAGAAGTCCTGTTGTGGGTAGGTGTTTTGTTCCCCTTGTTGAAGGGAAGACCTGCTATGGGTAGGTGATTTGTTCCCCTTGTTGAAGGGAAGACTGTTGTTACAGGTGGTTTTTGTGCCTCTTCTTGGGTTGAAGAGAAGGCCAGCAAGTACTAAATGTATAAGTGTCCATAAGGGGGACTGTACCCTTGGTTAGTGGAATCCTAAGTAGTTTCTTAGGGACTAGACATAAGACTCCTGGTGATAGGAGATCCGAACGAGGATAAAACTCTTATGCATTGTTTGTGTGATTGTTTTTATCTTATTTCGTTGCTCACTAACTCTAACACCTATGTTTAGTGTTTCTATTTGAAGTTATTTTTAACAGAAAATTTTCAAGATATATTTTAAACAATCCATTCACCCCCCCCCCTCTAGGCTAGCTACTTGGTCAGCAACTTAGAGTACAGAGATTATTTAAGTTGTGTTTTCATTCCAGATTTGTAACGACCCCGAGAACCCGACCCTCGGCCCAAGCCAAGGACCCAATTTTCGCGGTCGCCGCCCACGGATCTGGGGACCCGGAAAGGCAACTACTGAACTAGAAACACACACGCGTGTAGACGCGAAATTTGGCCCATCTCCGCATGGTTCATGGCCCAATAAGGCTGGTTTGACCACTTGTTGACTTGCCTCGGATCTCATGTAAATGGCAACATCGATTTCCGCTGACTACTTGTTGACGGCAAGGTCCCTGGACGTCGGCTCTTGTTGACGTCCACCTCTGTTGACGTTTGCATGGGGTTGGCGGCAGCATCGCTTGACGTCAACCTGGGTTTACTTGGTCTGTGCAACTGCCCGAGATTCCAGCCCACTTGCACCATTCTCTCACCCATGCAAAGCATAGGGCCATTCCCAATGGGAAAATGGGCCACCTTGGCACCCCCTTGTCCCAGTAAAAATCCTACATGGCCCCTTCTCAATGGTTCAAGCCTTAATACATGAATTGCCACATGTTTAAGTGTGTTTCTTCACACTTGAGCATCCTATGCTTACTAGCTCCGCCCCCACTGCCTATATATGGTACTCCTTGGCCTTCTAAGTGAGGGGGGAGATGCTGGACGAGCCCAAGCTTTCATGCTTTGAGAGAAGAGAGAGAAAAGTGACTTGAGCCTTGAGAGCTACCAACCTTGTTTCCTCTCTGTCCCTCAACCCTTGGAGCATCCAGGAGGCTTAACCACGAGCTAGAGGAGCCCACAAAGGAGTCATCCACGTCATTCAAGAGGATCATCTCCCTTTTTTCTCTTCTCTTTTCCTTCCCTCTCCCTTAGTCTTGCATGCTGCACACACATACACACTCACTCTAGGAACGTAGTGCACCTCCCTACACACCTAAAAGGGGTTTTGCAAACCAAAAATGGAGGGAAGAAGGGTGGTCATAACATTTGGCCACCCCTCTTCTCAAGCCCGCAACCAGTACGGGGCTCTCCTTTTGGGTTTCTTCTTTACGTTTTGGACATTTACTGTGACGACCCTCATTATACCGGTATGGTTATACCAACCCATGTCGGTATAGTGAACGTTATCACAGTGAGACATTTACCCAAACGCTATCACATGATTGAGATATACACAAATATAGATACAGAGTAGCGGAAGAAAAGAACTACTTGCTTTCATTTCATCATCCACATTTAACATACATGATCCATATGACAATTTAAAGAGAAATAAAGTCCGCATCATGAAATACAAATTCCAAAATGCATAGTTTGTCCACAATTTACATAATAGTTTGATTTCAAGCCTCAATTACATACTATGAGAACAAAATATCAAGAAGGCAACTCCACCAAACTACTCTCTGCGCTCGGAGTCGCTCTCCACGGTCTCCTCCAAAGGTGTAGGGTCACCAACTATACCTGTACGCCGAAGCAAGGAATGAGTCTAAAAGACTCAGGAAATAAACTCCATACACGTCGTTCATGCATACGTCATATAGGCATTTACATTCATTAGCATTAAATCAAGCATGTAGCATGGTTAGACAATATTAAAGGCAACCTATCATGATATCTCTACAAAATTAAAACACATGGTACATGATTTATGCCATTCCAAATAAAGCTTCCTATCACATGCTTTCTACTCATTCAATCACATGAAAGCTACACTTCTAATTAAGCTACAGCATGGAAGCAACCACACATGGGATTCTTGCCTACATAAAAGGAAACATTCATATCATGGTTTCTACACATTCTTGCACATGCAATTTATCATTTCATACACATTAAGGTTGCTGTTTTGACATGATTTAGCAATTCACATCCTATCGCATGAGAGCTTCAATTCCCATTTTCTACAACACGATAGCAATTAAACATGGAATTGTTCACACATATGAAAGAAATGCTCCTAGCATGGATTCTACGCATTTTTACACATATAAAACATTCTTATAAACACCTTTAGGTTGCTGTTATAACATAATTTCACATTAACATATCGTGGACCACAATTTCACAATTTAACATAACAGTTTCACATGTTCACACAATTACTCATTCACATAGTTCTCTTTTTACACATTGCACATTTACACATATTCACACTACACAATTTACACATAATCACATTCACATGTCATAATTTAGTGCCGTGACACATAGTCCAAACCACCATTAGAAGGACACATCACATAACACATAGGCAATACAGTGACGACTCTTGGACTGCGCAGACCGGGAGAACAAGTCTCCACCCTAACCAGTGGTACTTGTCCACCTCCAGGATTTCATCCTAATGCCCTTAGGATCTTAACACATTGAACCTTCCCATAGGGACTTTTCCATGGTACGCTTCCACGGCTTTCTATGGAAGCAGTGTCACACATGGCACAGTCTTACACATTACACATTCCGATTTTAACACACATATTACACATGTCTTTACATTTTCTCACTTATGCACATGGCTCTGTTTTCCTAATCATGTTACTATTGATGACAGAAATCAAACATTCAGTAGCTCACATTAATCAGGTTGGCAAACACATCATCAAATCATATTCATGGTAGCATGTATTTATCACATATTTTCACATGGAAATTTCATGATACATTTTACAGTTATCCAAATATCATGAAATTTTAACCACGCACTAATTGCAGGTTCATGATCTCACATACAAATTTCCATATTTTTTCTGAGTCATATTACATTTACAGAAATTAAAACATTTAGTTTCATGCCATTCATAATTCAAGTTATCATGGAATTAACATGAATATCTAGTATGACAGTTCATAGTCATGAACCTAACATACACATCATCACATAAATTTTCCCCAGATTTATTGCACAACACACAATTTACTGTAAATTTTACAAATCTTACGCATGTCTTCTATTTCCAAAACAGAAATTACAGTAAATCCCACAATCATGGAAAAATTCTCAGAATTTCAGGGCATGGACTGATGCGTATATACATGGTTTAGAAAATTTTAGGGCATTCCATTTCTCAGGGATCATGTAGACAGTAGGTAAACATGCATAATCTATTTTCCAAGAATGTATTTCAATAAGTCTAACAATTCATACCATTCACCGAAGAGCACACAAAATTTCACACACATCACATTGTCTATTTTACATAACATATATGATTACATTATATCCTCAAACGAAAACACTTTATAAAATAAATCGTATACAAGGGAGAACAGCTCACTGTTCTGCCCTGAAGAACTTAACGGCACAGTCTGGCCGTTAATGGAGCTTAACGGCAACATCGTTGGCCATTAATTGAAGATCTTAACAGCAAGGGGTCTTGCCGTCAAGTTCAGGTCTGTGCAAAAACACAGACCCGAGCTCCAAAAGAAGGAGAAGTGTGAGGATCCAGGACACGAGGAAAAATCTGTAAAAATGGTAAAACCCTACTAGACACCTACATGGACGAAGTGAATGGGTTACTTGCCTCTCAATAAATCTCCAGAGGGATCAAAGTTGTTGATGAAGCTCTCCTTGGGCAGTCCCAAGAAGCCTCCAAAACACCACTCCGTCGAGTTCTTGGTCGATCTCCACAGCAAGTTGGGGTCGGGGAAGCCTTCCTCTAGGCTCCAGCTAGCTTCCAGTTGCTGTAGGTCGCCGGATGAGCTCCCAATTGTCGGATCAAAGCATGCAACTTCAGGTTTTCTCACAGCTAGAGTTAGGGTTTCCTCTCCTCTTGCAAAAGAGCCAAGAGAGGTCTTTCTAGTTGCAAAGGGGTTTGGTTTATAGGAGAAGGGGTTTGGGATATCCCGGAGGGGTGATGTGAAGGGCTGATAGTCGTTGGGGACATCTCCCCAATGGTTGGGTTTGCTTGCCCCTGAAATTTTGGGTCTGCAACGCATGCATGTCAGAGAAATTAACGTCCACATCGTTGGCCGCTTACACAGGAGTTGGCGTCCATTGATGTTGACGCTGACTTCTTATAGACGTCCATCCATGTTGACGCCAAGTTGGCCTTCGGCCAGAACTCAAAAACATGCAGAAACCATGCTTAACTTATATATATATACACGTGCAATGTATGTAGTATAGTGTACACACTATCACACCATGCATTCAAGCCATATTTACCATATAATTATACACATACATACATAAGCACAACTAGCTAATACATACATAGCTATTTACATACACATACACAAGGTCACACATAACATGACTCAACGTAAAATAAATAAAATGGCAACAAAATCGAGGGCCTTACATTTACTACACTGCATCTAAGTCTAATAGAGCTTCGTTCGTTGCAGGAACACTCAAGCAAGACCGTGGAGCTTCCATTCTTTGGCCGGCCGAAGAGAGGAAAGTCGGAGTCCTGCCATCCACCGCTGCGCGAGGCAACGTCATCGGCGTGATCATAACACCTCCTTAGGCATAGGTAAGGCCCTGGCGATCACCTCCCACTCATTTCATTTACTGGTCTCTTCATTTTCTCTTGGTCAATCCGGTCAAATGTGAAGTCCACAAGCAAGAAGAAGTCAACCAGCACCCATTCAACGCCAACGAGGGAGCACCCAACGTTCGGGAACCTTCGGAGTAGCTGCTGCTGCATCGGGGGAGTGGAACGGGACATCCATAACGCGGAAGCAGAAAGAAGAGCGAGACCACAGCATATCGCTCTAGGTACAGTCCCAACACACACACTAGTATAAGTAAGCAAAGGGGAAGAACAAGTTCTTTAGGGGCATACCCCGAGGGTGACGTACAACGGAAGGGGGAAACCACTGCTAGCTGTGGGGATGACGACTACCGCCCTGCCTCCTCTGCCTGACACGCGCCCTGCCGCTGCTGAGAAGTCTCACCTGGGAAAAGGAAGGGATGAGCTTCACAACAGAAGCTCAGTAGGGACTACCAATCACCTACTAGCTCTAACAGGCAGAAGAATATATAAACAATTAAATAACAACAATTATATCTTTCACTCTACAAAGGAAAGTGTGGAAGCAAAGCCACTAACTATCAACAGTACGGAAAGACACTGCGGTCGAAAACTCCGTAGAACTACACATCGTGACCACCACACAGTTGGCAACACAGACAGAGTGAACCCTGCCTGCACAAGAGACACTAGCTGTGAAAAACGCTACCACTAGTCAACCGGTCAGGTGCGTCCACTGACGTCATATCCTCGACCCAGGTCCAAACCTCCATGTCTCATCAGAGTGGAGGCAGGAGCACAAAGTACACAACAGTAATCGTCATAGTCTATTCAGACCATGGTCCCACGCCTGGCCTCTCTAGGTAGTTCTAAGGCCACAAACAGCGAGGCAGTGAGAAAAGGACCGACTGGCCTACGCTGGGAAGGACTCCAAACGACCTCGGCGTCCCAGACCAACCAAGAGAGCTCTGCAAACGACTCAACATTGTTGTCCTAACCACCGTTTTCCCCTTCGCTCCAGAGTCTGCGACTCGAGCACGCCCGCCACTCGGAGTACTCCCTCTACAGGCGTGCAGGGACGGGGGTCCCAGGCAATGGTAACAACCTCTCTCACAGGACCAGCCCTCATGTGCTGAGCACCGGGCGAGCGATTAGTGTAGGACCGTACTAGGAACTAGCACTGGTGCCACGAGTACAGAAAGAACCGGAAACAGTGAAGACTCCACGAGAAACGGAACTCTGCAAGAACTTACCTGTCTCTGGTGCTGTCGTGACTCCCAAGGCTGTTGCGACATTGTCGCGACGACATTGTCACGACGCCCTAGAGCATCGTGATACTGGTCACGATCTCAGCCGAGGGGCGTCCCGGTACAGTCCTCCCAAGGGCCGCCCCAAAACCAATACAAACACATCCATACGAGGGAGGGGAGCATGGGAAACGTAGGAGAAAGCTTATAAACAACCAAATCACCCTCAAAACCCCATAAAACATAGATTACAAGGAATCTATGCTTGAGGGACACCTCACTCACCACAAGCATGATCCTCACACCCCACAACCCCAAACCATGGAGAAACAAGCTCTGAAGGGGAAGGGAGCATGTTAGAACAAGAGGAGAGCAAGGGGTCCCTACCTCTAAGAGTAGAGCTGACCCGTTGGGGCCTTCACATCGGAATGACCACCTCCTCCTCGCTCCAAGCACCACGAGCACATTGCCTACACCATGGGGACAACACCTCCTCGCCACAAGCACCCAAGAACAAGACACGAATCGCCAGAGAAGGAGAGGGCTCGGAGGGGAAGAAGAAGGAAGAAGAGGAAGAAGACAGGAAAGGGAAGAAGAAAAGGGGTGTCGGCCTGGGTTTTGAACCGATGGGCCCCGAGACGCAACGGGTTGGCCTGGCGCGACGGCAAGCCTGTCGTGACGCACCCGGGTGTAGCGACCATGTCGCGACAGCCTGCCCCGGCGCGACACTAAAAGGCAGTCAAACCTCGAAGACCGGGAAACCAGAACGCGATGGCCTGCCAGGTTGCGTCAACATTGTACGCACCTGACACCCGACAAGACCATTCTGACAGAAAGGACAGCGGTCAGATCGGTTAGAAAAGTTGTCGCATCGCCTTTAGACCCCACGACCAGAACGCGACGCCCACCCGCGTCGCGACCATATGGTCGCGATGGTCAAGTGTGTCGCGACCAAAAGACTAGGTCGGATCTTACATCCTACCCCTCTTAAGGTAATTTCGTCGTCGAAATTAAAGAGAAACTCAGTTTCAACAGGAAGCATCATAAAGAGGGAAAACAACATACTGATCAATCAAACAAATACGGGAACTGCTCTCTCATCTCCTCCTCGTCCTCCCACGTGGCCTCGCCACCAACACGGTTCTCCCAGATGACCTTGACCAGCGAAATCTGCTTCCTGCGCCACTGCTGCACTCTGCGGTCCACAACTCTGACCGGGTACTCTGGCACTAACAAGTCTGGCGCTACCTCCAGTTGCGACTAGTCCAACACATGTGATGGATCTGCAACGTATCTCCTGAGCTATGAAATGTGGAAAACCTCGTGCACACCTGCTAAATCTGCTGGAAGACGCAACCTATACGCGACCTCGCTGATCCTCTCTGTGATAGGGAAAGGTCCAATATACCTCGGACTGAGCTTTCCCTTCCTGCCAAATCTCATAACACCCTTGGTCGGCGAGACCCGTAAAAATACAAAGTCACCCACACTGAACTACAACGGCCTCCTGCGGACATCTGCATAGCTCTTCTACCTGCTCTGTGCTGCCTGAAGCCTCTGCCTGACTAAACTAACTGTGTCTGCACACTGGTGCACCATCTCTAGTCCCAAAAGCTGTCTCTCACCCACTTCAAACCAGTGAAGTGGTGTCCTGCACGGACAACCATACAAAGCCTCGTATGGTGCCATTCCAATGCTCGAGTGATAACTATTGTCGTATGGAAACTCTACCGTCGGAAGGTGGGACTCCCAGGTGCTACCCCAGTCCAAGCAACAAGCTCTCAACATATCCTCCAAAGTCTGAATAGTCCTCTCTGACTGACCATCTGACTGTGGGCGATACGCTGAACTCAGCCTCAACTCTGTACCAAGAACTCTCTACAAACTGCGCCAAAACCCTGAAGTGAACCTCAGATCTCTGTCGAAGATGACAGAAACTGGGGTTCCGTACAATGGAACAACTCGATCCACGTACAGTCTGGCAAGCCTCTCCACTAACCAAGACATCCTAACTGGAAGGAAGTGCACTGACTTGGTCAATCAATCTACAATCACCCAAATACCATCATGCCTCTGTGGAGTATGGGGCAAACCAATCACGAAGTCCATGGTGATGTCGTCCCACTTCCACTCGGGAATGGGCAACGACTGCAGCTCACCACCGGGACGCTGATGCTCAGCCTTCACCTACTGACAGGTAAGGCACTGAGCGACAAACTCTGCCATGCCCCTCTTCATCCCTGGCCACCAGAAGAACCTTCTCAAGTTATGATACATGTTGGTGAAACCAAGATGAATAGCATACCTCGATCGGTGTGCCTCTGACAACAGTGCCTGGTGCGTATCACAGAGAATGTACAATCTGCCTCTGAACCTGACCTCACTATCCTCGTCTAGCTCAACATCTGGCATCTGCAAAATATCTGCCAACTCTGTATCTGCCTGCTGTGCCTCCAGCACCTGACAGTACACTGACGGGCGAACTGACAAACTGGTCATCACTGCACGGTCTCTATACCTCGAAGGGCAGAAACCTCCCTAAGACAAGTCTTCAAACAACCTCCACTCTCTGAACATCAATGAACTCAAGCGACCATGCCTGCTTAAAGCATCCGCCACGACGTTAGCCCTTTCCGGGTGATAGGAGAGGGTAAGGTCGTAGTCCTTCAGGTACTCTATCCATCTGCGTTGCCTCAAGTTCAAATCCTTCTAAGTGAAAATATATTGCAAACTCTGATGGTCGGTGAAGATCTCAAATGCCACGCCATACAAATAGTGCCTCCACAACTTCAGAGCGAACACCACTGCTTCCAACTCCAAGTTGTGGGTAGGGTAGTTTTCCTCATGCTTCTTCAACTGCCGAGAAGCATAGGCAACGACCCCACCATGCTGCATCAGCACTGCACCCAAACCTGACCTCAAAGCATCGGTGTAGACCACGAAACCCCTGCTACCTGACGGCAAGACTAACATTTGTGCTGAAGTCAACCTCGTCTTCAACTCCTGAAAACTCCGCTCGCAGTCCTCAGTCCAAAAAAATCTGGCCTCAAGTCTGGTCAATCTGGTCAACGGCTCTACAATCCTGGAAAAGTCTTGGATGAACCTCCTGTAATAGTCTGCCAAACCCAGAAAGCTACGAACCTCTGACACTGAAGTGGGCTACTCCAAAGACAACACTGCCTCAACCTTGGCAGGGTCCACTGCCACACCAGAACCTGAGATCACATGCCCGAGAAAGTGCACCTCCCTTAGCCAAAATTTACACTTGTCGAACTTGGCATAAAGTTGGTGACTCCACAACGTCTCCAGCACGATCCTCAGATGCTCCTCGTGCTTCTCCTCAGAAGCCGAGTAGACCAAAATGTCATCTGCAAAGATGACCACGAACCTGTCCAGGTACTCACTGAACAATGTGCAACAAATCCATAAATGTTGTTAGCGCATTCGTGAGCCTGAACGGCATCACGACGAACTCAAAGTTACCATATCTCGAGCAGAAAGCTATCATGCCAATATCTAACTCTCTGATCCTCAACTGGTAGTACCCTGAACTCAAGTCAATCTTCAAAAACACCTTGGCTGACTGCAACTGATCAAATAGGTCATCGATCTTGGGCAACGGATACTTGTTCTTCACTGTTACCTAGTTCAACTGTCTATAATCGATGCACAATCTCAAGCTGTCATCCGTCTTCCTTACGAATAGCACTGGCGCCCCCCACGGTGAATAGCTCAGACGATTAAAACCCAACTCAAGCAACTCCTGCAACTGGCACTTCAGCTCGCGCAACTCAACCGGAGCCATCCGGTAAGGTGCCTTAGACAAAGGCATCGTACCAGGCAAAATCTAAATGGAGAACTCTACCTCCTGCTCAGGCGGCAAGCCAGGTAGATCCTCCAGAAAAACATCAGGAAACTCACAAACAATAGGTACATCAAAAACCGACGACCCGCTAGACTCAGAAGAAGAAACAGGAGCAAGATATGTTACGTAACCATCGCGAATCAGACGACGAGCTCTACAGAAGGAAATAAAAGGTCGACGGGTAGACCGGATACCTCGGAAGCTAAGAACGGGTGCTCCAGGTATCTCAAACCGAACGGTCTTCTACTGACAATCCACCATAGCCAAGTGAGCCTCCAACCAGTCCATGCCTAGGATGACGTCAAAGTCACGAAGCTGCAACGCGTACAGCCTGGCTGGAAACTGGTGTCCCTGGACCTCAACTGTGACGCTCTCCAGGTAACCGATAGAACACATGTAATCACCGGATGGGAGATCGACCATCATGTCACACTACCTCTCAGGTGTGTGACGAACCAGCGACTCATAAAACTCCTCAGAAGCAAAACAAAGAGAAGAACTGGGGTCAACCAAAACATGAGCAGCTCTACTAAGGATAGGCAAAGTACCTATAACCAGGTTCGACACCTCGGCCTCCTCCCTGGTGAGAGCCATCACACGACCACGTCCACGCCCATGCTGCGGCGCCTGCTAGGGTTGTTGCTGCTGGTGCTGCTGGTGCTGCTGACACTGCTGCTACTGCTGGTACGGCTGAAACTGCTGAGCCTGGTGATGCTGCTGAAACTGCTGAGGCTGCAAATGGTACTGTCCCTACTGTTGCTGATGGGGTACCTGCTTCTGCTAGAGGTACTGGTACTGTGGCAACTGCTGAGTGAACTACACTGGCTGCTGTAGCTGCTGGACTTGCCCCATCGGGCAATCCCTCCTAAAGTGGCCCAACAGATCACAAGTGTAACAGAGCCTCCTGCCTGCCCTACTTGGCTCTCTGCTGGACCAACTGCTCTGCAAACCTCGACTGACGCTTCTACTACCGGCTCTGTCCACCCCCACGAGTAGTCATCTACCTAAACTTCGAGCGCAGACCGGAACTACCTGAGTCTGAAGAAGAAGAAGTCGCACTACCGCAACTACTGTGGGATGCTGGTATGGTGAGGTCCTAGAGGAAGCTCCTCCCTGCTTCTGCTGGGGCTGCCAGGTCTCTCTCTCCAAGGCGGTGGCCTTAGCCACAGCCTCTCCCAAAGTGGCACACATGTGAGCAGTTACGCCCCACCTCAAGTTTGGCCTCAGTTCTGCAATAAACCTCTCTGCACAAGCCTACTCACTGCTGGAAACATGAGGAACATGCCTCAACAACCAGACAAACCTCTGATGGTACTGGGTAACTGTCAAATCACCCTAAACCAACTCATGAAATTGATCTCGTCTTTCACATCGAGCATAATCAGGAAAGTACTCGCTGTGAAAGACCCCCAAGAACCTCTGCCAAGTAATCTGATCCAAACGCTACCCTGGAAAGTGTGTCTACCTCTGAACTCTCCACCACTCATGGGCTACTCCCTTGAGCTGATACACTGCCAGTCTTACCTGGTCCTCCTCGGCGCACTCCATGGTCTCGAACGTGCGCTCCAACTCGTGTGTTCAACTCTCTGCCTTATCTGGATCATAGTTGCTGAAGAACATCGGCGGTCGGAGACGCAGGAACCTCTCCAAGAGGGCGGTCCTGTCCTCAGTGACGATCGTCCTCCTCCTATAGGCTCGGATACTCCTAGTATCCAACGCCTGTTGAACTACTGGCTGCTACACCTACAGATCTGCCTGCTGCTTCGATACTGCTGGGGGAGGTACTGGAGGCTGACCTCCCGCTGCTGCCTGCCCAGGCTGCCATGCTCCCTGGTACAGGATCCTGAAGAACTACTCAACCATGGGGAACCAATCCGCATACTGTTGTGGCGGAGGCTGGTACCACTGCTGCTGCTGCCCACCTATTGTTGTTGCTGCCGTTGCTCCCTGAGGCTGTGCCACAGACTCCTCTGCTGACACATCCTCCTGAACCTACCCCTGCGCGGGCATATCTGACTTACCCTGCCGCTCCATCAGTTCTCTGGTCTACCTATGCCTGCGCGGAGCCATATCCTACACGGCATACAACCAACAAGGTTAACGATACCAACTCGAGCGGCTAGCAGAGTACTTGTACCACTATTGGGACTTCCTATTGCATTTTAAATCCACTACAAGTCCTGTTAGACTCTCACTCTAATACTAACTGTAATGACCCTGAGAACCCGACCCTCGGCCCAAGCCGAGGACCCGATTTTTGCGGTCGCTGCCCACGGATCTAGGGACCCGGAAGGACTATAACACAAGTCTAACAGAATATGTAAAGAAATAAACGTAAACTATTGAACTAGAAGCACACAGCATATCGTTGTAGGTACAGTCCCAACACACACACTAGTACAAGTAAGCAAAGGGGAAGAACAAGTCCCTTAAGGGAATACCCTGAGGGTGACATACAACGGAAGGGGGAAACCACTGCTAGCTGTGGGGACGACGACTACCGCCCCGCCTCCTCTGCCTGATGTGCACCCTGCCACTGCTGAGAAGTGTCACCTGGGAAAAGGAAGGGATGAGCTTCACAACAGAAGCTCAGTAGGGACTACCAATCTCCTACTGGCTCTAACAGGCAGAAGAATATATAAATAATTAAATAACAGAAATTATATCTTTTACTCTACAAGGGAAAGTGCGGAAGCAAAGCCACTAACTATCAACGGTATGGAAAGACACCGCGGTCGAAAACTCCGTAGAACTGTACGTCGTGACCACCACACGGCTGGCAACACAGACAGAGCGAACCCTGCCTGGACAAGAGACACTAGCTACGGAAAATGCTACCACTAGTCAACCGGTCAGGTGCATCCACTGATGTCTTATCCTCGACCCAGGTCCAAACCTCCACGTCTCGTTAGAGTGGAGGTAGGAGCACAAAGTACACAACAGTAACCGCCGTAGTCTAGCCGGACCACGGTCCTACGCCCGGCCTCTCTAGGTGGTTCCGGGGCCATAAACAGCGAGGCAGTGAGAAAAGGATTGACTGACCTGTGCCGAGAAGGACTCCAAACGACCTCGGCATCCCAAACCAACCAAGAGAGCTCTGCAAACGACTCAACGCCGTTGTCCTAACCACCGTTTCCCCCTCCGCTCCAGAGTCCGTGACTCGAGCACGCCCGCCGCCCTGAGTACTCCCTCTACAGGCACACGAGGACGAGGGTCCCAGGCAATAGTAACAACCTCTCTTACAGGACAAGCTATCAAGTGCCGAGCACCAAGAGAACGACTACTGTAGGACCATACTAGGAACTAGCACTAGTGCCACGAGTACAGAAAGAACCTAAAACGGCGAAGACTCCACGAGAAATGGAACTCTACAAGAACTTACCTGTCTCTGGTGTGTCACGAGTCCCAGGGCCACCGCAACATTGTCACGATGGCACAGGCTATCATGACAATGTCACGATGGCTCAAGCTGTCGTGACATTGTCGCGACACCCTAGAGCATCACGATGATGTCGCGACGGCCATGCCGGTTGCGACATCATCGCGACCTCTATACTAGTCACGATCTCAGTCGAGGGGCGTCCCGGTACAATCCTCCAAAGGACCACCCCAAAACCGATACAAACACATCCATACAGGGGAGGGGAGCATAGGAAATGCAAGAGAAAGCTTATAAACAATCAAACTACCCTCAAAACCCCATAAAATATGGATTACAAGGAATCTATGCTCAAGGGACACCTCACTCACCACGAGCATGATCCTCACACCCCACAATCCCAAACCACGGAGAAACAAGCTCTAAAGGGGAAGGGAGCATGCTAGAATTAGAGGAGAGCAAGGGGTCCCTACCTCCAAGAGTAGAGCCAACCCGTTGGGGCCTTCACGTCGGAATGATCACCTCCTCCTCGCTCCAAGCACCACGAGCACGTCGCCTACACCAAGGGGATGTCACCTCCTCGCCACAAGCACCCAAGAACAAGCCACAAATCGCCGGAGAAGGAGAGGGCTCGGAGGGGAAGAAGAAGGAAGAAGAGGAAGAAGAAAGGAAGGGGAAGAAGAAAAGGGGCGCCGATCTCGGTTTTGAACCGATGGACTCCAAGACGTGATGGGTTGGCCTTGCACCACAGTAAGCCTGTCGCGATGCACCTGGGCGTCACGACCATGTCGCGACAGCCTGTCCAATCATCTAACGTTATGATGTCATGCTGAGTAATAAGCGTGCCTACCAATCATCTAACGTTATGATGGATTAAACCACAAAGACACAGAGATTTAGGGTGGTTCGAATTACACAACTGTGTATCCTACATCCACCATCCACACACACACACACAAATTGGCTTATATGGCCAGTTCAAATAGATCTTACAACACACACACACACAATCTGAGATAATCGAAATCTCAGATCAGAACACACACTTGAAATTGAGCAGAAGGATTGCTCCAATTTCACTCCACATACAAGATGATTTGAAATTAAGATGAAGAACCAGATCAGCAAGAAGAAACTATAGATCAGATGTCTGGTTCGAAATTCCCCCTGTTTTGCTCCCAATTGAGACTTCAAAAATCTGGCTTCTGCTTGATGAAGTAAGCTCCAGACTCTGAGAATTCAAGTTGACTTCTATTGCCTTCAGCACTTGGATCCCCAATTCCTCAGATCTGGAGTAGCAGCAAACCTCATATGAAACCTCTCTCTGGTCGCTACCTTCTGCTTCTAAGAGATGGAGAACTGAAGTGTGGTAATTCAAAAAGTGTGAGGATCATGGGCATTTATAGTCCCATGTACCCACGTGGACCCTTGAAGTTTGGGGGGGACAGAATTCCCGCTCAAAAGTTTCCATATCAAAAGCTTACACGAATTTAAAATTTCAGATCTAGGTAAGCAGTCGAAGTGTGTCGACACAACTAAGTTGTGTGTCGACACACGATCCTTGCTTCTTGTTCAGACAGAACTGGGAGGAGGCTTGTGTCGACACATACCTGACTTGTGTCAACATACCTGACCACAATCCAGTAATGTAGCTTTCTGGGAATACAGGATGTGTCGACACATGATGGTCTTGTGTCGACACCACTGGCATCTTCACTTCTAACTAGCTTCTGTGAACACATGATGTGTCGACACATGATGGGCTTGTGTCAACACCACTGGCTTCTTCAGTTTTGACTGCCTTTTGTGAACAGATGATGTGTCGACACATGATGTGCTTGTGTCGACACCACTGGCTACCTTTCATGAAAATCTGCACTGGGATTGAGCTATGTGTCAACACTCTACCAGAGTTGTGTCGACACCACTGTCATCACATCAACTTTTTCTGTGAACTAAGCATGAAATATAGTGTTAGATATGATTGATGCAAGATATTCAAACTTGTATGGATCATAGTTAAACATCATCAAACCAAGAGATCCAACAATCTCCCCCTTTTTGATGATGGCAACTATGATTCATTGAACATTTCATTCTAATCAAACAAGGTATTTTAAGATAGTCAATCACATCATTCCATGTCATATGAAAAAATCAATCACCAACACAAATTCATAACATTCATCACAGAATCACAACATTCATTGAGAATTGGATTGTAAAAATATGACATTCACATCAAAAGCATAAGAGTCAATGTTCAAACATAAGATTCAATGTTCTAAACCCAAAATAAGCCATCCAAAGTTTTGAAACCACCAAAAAAAAATTGAAATATCACACACTTTCTCCCCCTTTGACATCAACAAAAAGGTAGCATCACTGAGGTGGAGGTGGGGGAGGAGGAAACAACTTGTCATCAATGTCCTTCATCTTTGCTTTTAAAGCTCCGAAATTATTCCTCAGCAAAAGTTGAACAGATGTCAATCTAGTATGGAGGGTTTCTTCCATCTTCATCAAATTCTCAAAAATGTGTATTGTCATCTGATCAATGCCATGGGGCATAGGAGGAATAGCAGTGGATGAGGTAGCATGTCTACTATCTCCAGTGCTTACATCATCTCTTAACTTCCACACAGTGTTGAAATCAGCTTTAAGCTCCTCAATTTGTTGATCTACGTGGGCAGTATGCTCCTTCATTTGTTCCATATCACTGACAAAGTGAGTAAACGATAGTCTACACTTAGCCACATGTGTCATAGCCTCTTGTCCATTGTGAATGCTATGTTGTGTGTTATCAAGAATCTTGGAAAGCAATTCTTGCAGGCCAGACTGAAGAAATGAAAGCTGAGTAGTAGCATCACCCAATGCCCAACCAGCCTATTGAACCTCCTTGAGGCATGTTCAGCAAGTTCTTATTGCCTCAAAAAGTGACTTGTAACAGTGTTCTCCAATCTTTGAATTTTGAACTCAAAGTTGCTGGACATCTCTCTCATTGAGGAATTAAGATTATCAAATTGAACTTGAAGAAAGTTCTAGAGTTCAGGGGGGACTGATGATCCACCAGAATATGTGGATGCTGAACCTTGATGATGATGAAAGAAAGAGGTAGGAACAATCAAATTTGGATGAGGAGTTGGAATTTCTTGAGGAATTGATTGTTCTGGCACATCTTGGGGTAACTCAGTCTCTAATGGTTGTTGTTCCATTGGATCTCCTTGAGGTATGTCTGCACTAGGAACTGGCTCTTCTTCATTGTGGTCTGATGGTTGTTCCATGACTAGACCTCTAGTGACCCGATCACTCTCAATTCTAAACTTCATGAATTTTTTCACATTGTGCAGGTAGTAAATGTTACAATGAGGAATCTTCTGAACTTTTTCATTCAAAAATGATATGTCAAAATGCTCAAAATAGCAGTCAAATGAGCAGCATAAGGAAGTGATCTACGAAGATCCTTCCTTATAATTTTAGACATGATTTGAAGCATAATTTCTGTCAAATCTACCTTGATGTTCTTCAGCATACAAAATAGTAAAAACCTCTGAATATCTGTAAGTATGTTCCTACCACCACCTTGAGGTGTAAGTATAGTGGTAAAGATGTGATGTATCAATCTATGCAGTGGAGGAAACTTATTTGCATTCAAACTTGTGACATTTATCTGCTTTGCATTCTTCTTGTCATGAGGCAATCCATTAAGAAGAGAAAAAGCTTCATGAAGATCAAATTGATACGTGCAGTAGTCTTCACCAGAATTAGGGATACCAAATAGTTGATGTGCCAACTCCTGAGAAAAGAGGATCTTCACACCTTTGACTTCTGATTTAAATCCATCTTTAGTATCCACAAGATTTAAATAAAATTCTTGAACTAGCCGTGGATAAAAGGTTCTGAACTCACTAATAAACTTTATCCAACCTTGAAAGTCAAACAAAGGGACAAGGTCTGGAAAAGCATATGAAAGCTATCTGTCAGAAAGATCCACTATCCTTGGCTTCAAAAGTGTTCTAACTCCAGGCTGAATAGATTTCGAAGGTGTTTCTGCAGATGACTATGAAGCATCTGAGGAAGAAACCTCTGGAGTTTCTGTGATAGGGTTGAAGGATGGTGTACCTTCTGCAGATGAAGAACTGCTATCCTCAGAAGTACTAGAGTCTCTCAAAATCTGCCTCTTAGGGTATCTTGATGGCATCACAGATTTCCCTTTGTTCTGAGGTGTTGTTCTGCCACGCTTATCGAGGGAGTTCCAGAAAGAGTAGAATCAGGTTTCCTCTTCGATGGATCATGGGTGAACTTGGACTGACGTTCCACCGGCCTTTCTTGGATGACCACCCCTTTTGCTGCTGCCTTGGCCTTGGCTCCACCCCTGGGAGTCTGCTTCGGAGGCATGAAATTCATAGTTGAAGGAGGAGAAACAGAAAGAAGAAACTGGAAGTTACAGAGTCTCGTTTCTTCCGGAGTTGGAGGAGAGGAGGGAAGTTTCAAAAGATGGGAAGAGGAAGAGGTAGGGTCGACCTAAGGTTATGAGCTTTTAAAAATGGATCAACACCTAAAAGTGATGTGATAAGATGAGCCATAGGTTCATCGAACCTAAACCAGAACCAACGCCTGGGTGAAGTTCTGTCGACACAAGACAGATGTGTGTCGACCTGAGATCAAACTGCATCGACACAAGATGGATGTGTGTCGACCTGAGAAAGTAAGAATTCAGGATTTTGTGAAATTATGAGAAGGAAAATCTTAATTATGATGAAAAAGATTTGAAAATCAATTATTCAAGGATTTTTAATATGTTAAAGATATCACATTCAAATTCTAATCATCATTCCTTTGCAAATTTAATGGTTTGAGGAATAGAAAACAATGTTTGATCATTACATAAATCTAAAGAACCTAGATTACAATTTAATGGAATTAAATTATTCTTTTTAGAACAAATCATTCTTTCAAACCTTACTTAACTAAAGTAAGATGATTTCTCCAGGATAAAATCCAATCATTATTGAAGTTAAACACTCTTAAAAAATTTGAGTTCGGCAAGTTGTTGTCCATTTTGTTTTATGTAATTTTCTTTAAGTAAAGGCAATGAGCAGTCAAATATATTAAATCTTGTTCACTCATGTACACATGCTTTTTACACACCTGAGTCCCTAATTACTTAAGATTTACTAATCATTCTGCCTCAAGGGGCTAATGAAAACCTTTTGACATGGAAATATACGTTTATTAGATGCCAATATTCTCAGTTACTTAGTTAACATTGATTTTGAATATTTACATTAAGCCCCTTGGAACAGAGATAGCATGACACTTCATGACATACATGGCTCATCACTTTTTGTGAAGGTGTGTCGTTTCTCAGTATGCATGTCATTGCTCTGCCAAAAAAGAATTAAAACTTGATGAATACAACAAAAAGAGAATTGGACAAATCTTTATCCTACATCAAAACCAAAATAAATGTGTAAAAACAATACTGAATTGGACAATATACAACCAAAGAAATCAAATTACTTTTGAATTTCAAAGGATAAAAGAATGTGGACTTGAGGAATATGTTAATACTATTAAAAATGCATTCTTGGTTGTTTTCAGAAAATGTAATGATTAGGTTATGAATTACGTACCCATCAAATCACTAAATTGTTTTTGGTCTGATGAAAGAAAATTCAGTGAAATCTTTAGCTTCCCCTGAATTATTGACTTGATCAATTTTCATCAAAAATAAAGATTGACCTTCTTCAACATGAAATTCACACAAGATTAAATGAGAATGACTTGAAGCAACTTGAAGAGTTTAAGAATAACATTGAAGGAATCTGTCGACACAGAAATTGACATGTGTTGACACAAAACTTGAGAAATGAGATCATGTTGTGTCGACACAAGAGGAATGTGTGTCAACTAGTTGTGTCAACACAAGAGGAATGTGTGTCGACCTGATTCAGAAACAGAATTGTCACTGACATTGCTTCAACAAACCTGATCAAAACTGCAACTTGTTCTCAACCAGCTCAAGTACAAGAATTGTTGCCTCCTTTCCAGAACAAATACTCTTCTCAAATTTAGTGCTCCCCCTCAAAAAAATGCATGAGTTAAACAAATGATATTCAAATGATACACAATCAACTTTGCACTCAATTTCAGCATTCACTCAAACAAAATCAACATGAAAGATAGAAAATGAACCAACAATCATAGTGCATACACAGGCATTTCATTCAAAATTAATGACCCTTACACAAGGAAGATTATTGGTACTGGGTGGAGTATTTTCCTCACACATAATGATAGTTTCCAAACAAGCCTGACTTGTCCTTCCGCAGTTCACCATTTGATATACAAATTAATCTTTGCATAAGAGTCCTAATTAATTTTAGTTTTCAAAAAAAATAGTGCATGTTGCAAATTCCAAGTTCTCTCCTTAAAGATGTGAATCTGTCCTCTACCAAAGGTTTTGTAAAAATGTTAGCCAATTGCTTTTACGTAGGAAGGAATTCCAATTCAATGTTTTTATTAGCAACCTCATCCCTCAGAAAGTGATGTATGATTTCAATATGTTTGGTTCTTGAATATTGAATTGGGTTTTTAGAAAGATTGATAGCACTAGTATTATCACACATGATAGATACGCATCCAATGTCTATGTTGTAATCAAGCAATTGACTTTTGATCCATAACACTTGAGCTGCACAACTCACTGCAGCAACATATTCTGCTTCTGCAGTGGAGAGTGCAACTGAGTGTTGCTTCTTGGATGCCCATGTTACCATTTAACCTCCTAGGAATTGACAGAAACCACTAGTGCTCTTCCTATCAAGTTTGCATCTAGCATAGTCAGCATCAGAATAGGAAATCAAATCAATATGGCAACCAACTGGATACCATAAACCCAAATCACATGTACTATAGAGATATCTAAAAATTCTCTTAACAGCAAGTAAATGACTTTCTTTGGGACTAGATTGAAATCTAGCACAAAGACAAACATTCAATTGTATGCCAGGTCTACTTGCAGTAAGATACAAAAGAGATCCAATCATACCTTTGTATTGCTTTGCATCAACCAATTTACCTTTCTCATCACTGTCCAATTTTATACTTGTGCTCATGGGAGTGGATGGTGGCTTGGCTTGTTCAAACTGAAATTTTTTTAGTATCTCTTTGACATATTTTGCTTGACTGATAAAAAATCCATCTTCAAATTGTTTGACCTACAAGCCATGGAAAATTTGTAATTATCCCATAATACTCATTTCAAACTCACTGTGCATGTGATTTGAAAATTCTTCACACAGTGAAGGATTGGTGGAACCAAAAATGATATCATCCACATATACCTGAACTACAATAATGTGATTGTGGACATATTTCGTAAAGAGAGTTTGGTCCACCTTACCTCTGGAATAATTCTTACTAACCAAGAAATTGCTTAACATGTCATACCATGCTCTTAGAGCCTATTTCAATCCATAAAGAGCTTTGTGCAATTTGTAAACATGGTTAGGTTTATTATGAACTTCAAATCCAAGTGGTTGTGCAACAAAAACGTCTTCTTTAATGTAAGCATTCAAAAAGGCAGTTTTGACATCCATTTGAAACAATTTAAAGTTTTTAAAATATGCATATGCTAACAAGATTCTCACAACGTCCAACCTAACTATTGGTGCAAAGGATTCTTCAAAGTCTACCCCAAATTCTTGATTGTACTCTTTTGCAACTAGTCTAGCTTTATTTCTTACCACTTTCCCTTCTTCATTTAGTTTATTTCTAAACACCCACCTAGTTCCAATTGTTGAATTTTCAGGGTTTCTAGGAACCAAACTCCAAACATTATTCCTTTTGAATTGATTTAGCTCTTCATGCATTGCTTATACCCAAGAATTATCATTTAAGGCTTCTTCAATGTTTTTAGGTTCCACTTGAGATTTCAAAACAATTTGGTCTTGTTCAATGATGTTTTTGAAATGAGATCTAGTTTGAACTCTATCATTGACATTACCTACAACATTCTCCAGAGGATGATTTTTAGAGTACCTAAAATTACCTCTTGTCAGTGTACTAGCATTTTCTGTTGATCTGTTTTGAGCTGGTGTCGACCTGATGCTATGATGGGTCGACACATATTCACTTTCAGGTACTTCTTCTATTTCCAATGACTGATCTGACTCCTTCATGAGGATGTCTGCATCTTTTTCTTGGTTTCTGCAACAATTAGAGTCATCAATGTTTTTACAATGCTCATAAAAAATGACATGTGGAGTTTCCTCCAGAGTTCTTGATTCATTGTCAAAAACTCTATATGACCTTGAATGTTCAGAATAACCTAGAAAAATACCTACATCACTTTTCTTTTCAAATTTGTTTAGATCTTGCTTGTCATTATTGTGAATAAAAACTTTACTTCCAAAGACTATGAAATAGGCAATGTGAGGTTTCTTACTTTTTAAGAGCTTATAGGAACATTTCTTAAGGACTGGTCTTGTCACGCCCCGATGCGGAATATCGAAATGTAAGGTAGATGCAAATAAACAGGTACAGAGCGAGTACTAGACATCAACCATCGAACAAGAATAAATACTAAAGCAAATTCAGCTCATTAATAATTTCCAATGTCTAGTTACAACCACTAATATCAGAGCCATTCTATAGGGCCCAATTACATTGAATAAAAGCAAAAGATCGAACTAAGAGTCTAATATATCACTAAGACACTAGGGTACTCTTGACTTCACTCCTGGTCATTCCCATCCTCTTGAGCGTAAGCATCTTCCTCGATCTCATCTGAGAACACATAACCAATAACGCAGGGTGAGCGATAACGCCCAGTAGGACTTAAATCTCAGGATCAAACAGGCTTTAAATGATTAATGTATTAAAAAGGCAGAGTAACTAATGACAGAGTGAGAGAGTCAAGTAGTGTAAGAGATAGCACGATAGCATGTAATTGAAATAGCACAAGTTTAAAATATAGCACAAGCGTTGAGTATAGCACAAATAGCAAGATGGCCATAGCACAAATAGTACAAAGTATAGCAATAGCACAACGTGTATAGTATAACACTTTGTTGTCAATAGACAACGAGAGAATATAGCACTTTTGATTGTCATTTAGATAGTCGAGATAGATAGCACTCGAGTGTAATGCCAAACACTCTAGTCATTAAACTCCCATGAGCAAATAGCACTTTCGGGCGCACATCCCAAGACCAGATCGGGCCCTTTATATATTGCCAGGCATTGGTTATGTTGTTTATCTTTAGACAAACAGTCAATGGCCAATAGAGAGTACCAAGAAATAGATGAGAGTACGAGATGAATAGATGAGATAGTAGAGAGAGTGTGAACAAATGAGCAAATCGAGTATAGATGAGAACTATAGGTCATTGCACTTAAAACGTCGAGTAAATGGCGATAGTAACAGTTGCACAACACGCATGATTGGTGTTGGCAGTCAGGTGGAATTCGATACCTTCCACTGGCCATGTTAAGCACAGGTCCTGAGGTCCAGCGTAATTCAAGATAAGAGCGAACTTCTAATAGTCGTTTGAACCATATTGATCCCTAAAGGGTTTCATAGGTGTTAGGGTACAACCAGCTCGTCGACCATGTGGGAATCCATGGACAGAGGAGCCTTACGGAGGCCTTGAACAAGGATTCACTAGTCCGGCAGAGGGAGTATCCGATGGAGAGTTCGTCCATGTTAAGAGAAAGTGTATATATAGAAACAAGTGTCCGACATTCTAGAGGAGTTCTAGAACAGTGGAGCGTCGGTATCGGTGTTCCCAAAACAACGCGAGAAACGAAGACAAGTCCTTTTTTAAAAATAGGGCAATTCAAATATATAATTGAAATAAATTACCAGATGTATTATGAGATATTTTCATGCCAAGTTAAGTCATAATGGATGGTTCAAAGTGTGTGCACATGTGGCAAGAAATCATGGACATGAAAGGTCATGTGAAAGATATTAATTAATTAAAATATATCCAAGATTAACAGCTTTGTTTTCTGTGTTTAAGAAAATTAACAGAGCATGATATTACTGTAGAAAATCAAGACTTGCAGAAAGAGGGGGTTTCATGAAAAAACCCCAGATCACCACGTACCTCTGTAAGGATCGCAACAGGGTCAGATCAGAACACGACAGGGTCATGCATAGGTCGCGACAGGTCGGCCAGAGCAGGCTGCTAGAACGCGGCAGGGTGGCATGTCGCGTTCAGAACGCGACAGGTACTATGTCGCGACGGCCCTGAGAATGCGACCTATCGGGCTGTCGCGTTCTCAGGTCCTACGCCTGAGTTCGAGCAGGAAAAGGGCAGCACCTTGGATTGCGGCCCAGGTTGCCCTATTTTGACACAGGTTCGTTCAGAAATTCATAACTAATTGCAAAGTGGATGAAAGATCACGAAATAACTTGCAAACTGATCTAGACATGCGAGGGTACTTACAGTAAATAGGAATTTGAAAACAGACATGGTTTCGGCATGCTTCAAGCAGGTTTATTCACGAAGAACATGGAACAGTGTATAGTTGAGATGCAAGAATTAATTCGAGCAGTAGGATGGATGAAATTTAGGGCTTTTAGGGGCAAACGATGCCTAACATCCATAAGTATTTCTAGTTAAAATTTCATAGCATGGGGTCGAGTATTCATGAAGTTCTAGATTTTAGATGAAGGGTCGGGGTCATGACGAGTGCAGAACTTCAAAAATCAAGAAGAGAATATTGGCTCGATGGAAGATTATGAAACTAGAGGGCTTTTGTTCTTGATGGTTGGAAGATTCTACAGATGAAATTTTATAATTTTTGCTCATGAGAATGCCTACCTTTGACTCGTTTGATCTTCTAGGGTTAGAACTTGAAGAACTCGGGTTGAAGATTGGTCCAGCCTTCTCCCCACGAATTCCTCTGCTCCTTGGCCTCCTCTCCTCATCCAGCAAGTCCTAGCAATGTGTTAGGGCCAGCCATGGAGAGTTTAGAGAGTATTTAAGCTACTTGGGTTTCTATTTCCTAATAGAACTCTAACTCCTATTTAATTTCGACATTTCTTACTTCTATCCTCCTTCCAAGCTTTCCAACTCCTAATTGGGTTAGGTTGGGATGCAAATTCGTGGCCAACCTATTAGGGTAGGGTTAGGAGTCCAATTCCAACTCAAATTACTTATTTTAATATTTTAATACCCCTTTTCTATTTAGGTAATATTTAAGTTACGAATTTAGGGTATTTTCCTATTATTCCTCTTTTAAAAATTCTTATTTTTTCCCAATAAATTTTAGAGGGTCCATTTAACAAAGCCCATTACTTCTTTTCTTTTAGTGGATTTTAATTAATTCTATTTTCTTTGATTTTCCAATGATTTAATTTTTAATATTATTATATTATATTTTACTTTTTTGAAAAATTCAGGTTGCTACAGGTCTTACCATGACTTTATTAAGAATATAGCATGAGGTGTTTACAGGTTCTGCCCAAAAACTCCTCGGAAGATGACTTTCAATCAACAAGGTGTGAGCCATTTCAACCAACGTCCTATTTTTCCTTTCTACTATTCCATTCTGTTCGGAGTTCTTGGTGAAGCAAATTTGTGATCAATTCCTTTGCTTCTTCAAAATTCAAAGAACAAATTATTGTTAAATTCTCCTCTATGATCAGTAAGTATGGAGCAGATTTTGTTTGTTTTCCCATGTTCAATCTTATTAAAGAAGTTTTGAAAATTTTCAAAAGGATCACTCTTGTGTGATAGAAAAAATACCCAAGTAAACCTAGAGAAATCATCAACAATTACAAACCCAAACCGATGTCCACTAAGAATGAGTGTCCTAGTAGAACCAAAAAGATCCATATGCAACAGTTCAAAAGGTTTTGAGGTTATCACAGGTGCAACATATTTGAATGATTTTATAGTTTGTTTACCTTGAGCACATGCAGAACAAACAATTTCATTTTTCTTTTTCTTTATTTTCGAAAGACCATTCACAAGAGAATATCTAATCAATTTTTTCAAAACATTTTCACTAGCATGACCTAGTCTACGATGCCAAAGTTGAAACAGATCATGTTGGTTTGCAACTAAACAAAGATTTGCATTTTGTTGTTCATTCAGATCAACAAGATAAACATTATTAATTATTTGACCAAGAAATTTTATTTTTCCAGATTCTTTCTCAATGATTTCACATGCATCAGAATTGAATATAACCTTGAGGCCCTTGTCACACAACTGACTGATGCTAAGCAAATTATGAACAAGGCCTTTTACCAACAACACATTTTCAATAGAGTTTGAGAGATTCTTACCAACATTTCTTGTGCCTATGATCTGACCTTTATTTTTACCTCCAAACATTACTTGACCACCATCTTTCTCAACCAATGAATAGAATTTATCCTTGTCTCCGGTCATATGTCTTGAACAGCCACTATCGAGGTACCATTTGTCTTTCTTGTGGGCTGTAAGGTATTCCTACAATGGAATTTAAAAAGAAGATTTTGGTACCCAAATTACTTTGGGTCCCATCAGTTTACTCAATTCACAAACAATATGTTCTGGAATCCAGATTTGCTTGACTTTACATGCATTCATGTTAGATCTGCAACTTGAATCAGAATGCCCAGATTTCTTGCAAAATTTTCATGACAAGAATTTATGAGATGTGAAATTCTTGTTATTTTTCAAATGAGAAGTAGATCTAACAGCTTGCTTCATGTTCTGTTGATTATTGAATTGAGCTTTGCATGTTTGATTTGTGTTTTGAAATTTTTGAATTATTTTTCACTTTTGCTTCAAGTTCAGGGATTCTTTCTCTTGAGCATTTATTCTTTATTGATAAGGAGATGATGTTTCCTTAACAAAGATGTTATCAGTGTTTGCCCAAATTTCTTTTTATTAAACCTAATCCATACTTTGTATTATTCATTCGAACTCCTAAAATTGCATCTAGACTTTGTTTTCCTTGAATAAATATTGACAGAGTGTCTTTCTTTCCATTCAATTCTTTTTTAGTACTTTTTAATTCATCTAGAAGCAATTCTTTTTCTCTCTTGAGTTTTTCAGTTTCATCAATCAAACTTTGTTTTTTTTCAACATTTTGACATCTTTCCTTCATACTGTCAAGTTGCTCACCAAGAGTTTCTTTCTCATTTTTCAAACTGGCAATTTCATCATTCAAAAGACTAATTTGTTCATTGTTTTGAGAATCATGTAAAATACTGGTAACTTTCTTTTTTAGTGATTTATTTTCAGATTTATATTCACATAGCTTTTCAAACAATGTTGCATATGCTTCTTCCCAATCATCAATAATGAAATCTTCAAATGAAGAACTTACCTCAATATTCTCTTCATTCCTTGCCATGAGACATGTAATCTCTTCATCATCAGATTCACCATTTTCTTATTCTTCTTCATCCTCATCACTCCATGTAGGTAACATGGCTATGGTTTTCTTGAACATCTGATTTTTCAACTTTCTTTTCAAATCAAGACATTCTCCTCTCATATGTCATGGTTTCCTACACTCATAGCAAATAATGTCAGTCTTTTTGTTTGATTCAATTTTCTTATTAAACTCAAGTTTCTTGGAGAAATATTTCTTATTGAAGGGCTTGAATTTACCTTTTCCTTTCTTTCTCAAATTTTTTTTGAATTGTCTTGTCAATAAGGCCATTTCACTATCCTCATCTTCATCAGAAGAATCATCACTATCATTATAGCGTTCAACAGTATTTTTGGAACTAGATGTTACTCTCAAAGCTATAGGTTTCTTTGAAATCATTATAGATGTATTTCTTTTCAAATTAATCTCATACGTCATCAAAGATCCTATTAACTCATATAATTGCATGGTAGATGGATCTTTGGAGTTTTCAATAATAGTGGCTTTTGTATGCCAAGCAGATGGAAGAGACCTTAGTATCTTCTGCACAAGGTCACTGTTAGAGTAGTCTTTTCCAAGACCCATAAGATCGTTAACTATCAGCATGAATCTAGAAAACATCTTATGTATAGTTTCATCATTTTTCATTCGAAACATTTCATATTCAGAAACCAACATACTTGCCTTGGTTTATCTTACCTCAGAGGTTCCCTCATAAAAGAGTTGAAGTTTATCCCACATTTCTTTTGCCGACTTACATGAGGAGACTCTGGAGTATTCCTTGGGATGTATGGCACACTACATCATGTTCATTGCACTCTAGTTGAGTGTGGATTTTCGAATTTGCTCCTTAATCCATACATCTTCATCTTATGGCAATTCAGCAAGACCCATATCAACAATCTTCCAAAGTTCATAGTCATGTGCTCTCAATAATATATGCATCCTATTTTTCCAATAAGAATAATCAGATACATCGAAAAATGGAGATCTAGTAACGGAATGATCCTCAGTTATAAGCCCCTTGGTAACTTCCATAGCTAAAAACTCTTGATCATTTGATCAAACACTTGACAAGTGCAAAGAGAACCTGCTTTAATACAAATGGAGGATATACCTACACCATGTAAGGACGGACAGAGATCGGTCCAAAGATTAACCAAAGCACTACGACAAGCTGCTCAACTATTAGAGGATGCCCTAATAATGGCTAAGGGAGATACAAATGGAAAGGAAAGGTCTAAGGATGACCAAGGAGTTGGTGAAACTAATAAGAAACAACAAATTACAACCATAGGAAACTCCAAACCTATAGCCAAAGAGAAACGGCCCAACAACAGTAACAGATTGCACAAGAGAAGGAAGTGCAATAAGTGCAATAAGAAACTATTTTCCGCTCCTATAGAAAGATGACAGCATTGCAACAAAATAAATCATTGGTTCGAGGAGTACTGGAAATTTCAAGACAAATGTTTTCGTTGTGGTAGCCAAGACCACAAGGTTAAGGATTGCCCAAAGGAGAAATCAAGCTCGGGGAATAAATGGCAGAACAAACAAGGAAAGGAGGTAGGAGAGAGGTATTCTTTCTAACCCGCACTTATTTGACCCTGAAGTTACATCATCAATCAATTATTATGTTATGACCAATTCACAATTAGATTCCCTATAAGTCCAGCTCATAACACAGGAGAATTTGGGGACCAAATTCTTCTAAGTGGGGGTGGATGTAACACCCCGGAAATACAGTAATTGGAAAATTAGAAATAAATTGAAAACGATAAATTCAATATTAGTGAAATAGAAAAAACATGCGTGCCATTATCGTACATACAAAAACCCATTAGAAAATTTCATAAAAACCATAGATCAACTCTAAATAATACTCCCTAATGACCCATGAAGAAATTCGTGCAAAGGAAAATCGGATGGTCCATGTTTAAGGCGTTTTGCGACTGAGTATCATAATCAGGGAATAAGTTAGGAAATCATTATCACACATACTTAGATGAGTCAGAAAATTAAATAAAAAATCATAGATGGACTTCAAATAATATCCTCTAATGATCCATAAAGAAATTTGGGTCAATAAAAGTCATTTGGGGTATGTTTAAGAGTTATTGTGACTTATTATCGTAATTAATAAATAAGTTGGAAAATCCATTATCATGTGTATAAAATATGATCATGAACCAAATTAAAATGATGGGTGGACTCCAAACAATATGTAAGATAGTCCATAAAATAAATTGAACCAATGGACAACTTATGACCCATGAACAAATTCAAGTAGGAAAATAGTAAATAAATAATTTTCGTATTATCGGAATGATAGAACTTACGTACCACTATTGTACGTGAGAGAACATATTGGAAAATTCCGTAAAAATTATAAATAAACCCCAAACATTATTCCTAAGCATTCCGCGAAGAAATTTGTGCAACGAAAAATCCGATTGGCCAAGTGTATGTCACAATGTGACTAATTACCCAATTTAGGAAACTAAGTCAGCAACCGGTTATTTAATATAACGAACTAAAGTAAAATATATGCTTGAGGTCAAGTCATGTTTATTGGGCCAATATGTGGTCAAATAAAAAGAAAATAATATTTAAAATTCGTATTGACCCAATACCTAGTAGTAAAATGGGTCATTTAAGCTTGGACATGAGTTAATTGGGTCATTAATCATGACCCAAACCTAAGCCCAAAAGAGAGCACGAATTTGTTCTCTACTACTTGATAATTGGTGTTGCTATAGGATGGAAATAGCTCTTATGGTAGTTCTAGTCATGGTAGGATTCCTACCACAAGATTTAGAAACCCCAAACTCGGAATTTAGAAAACCCAGCATTATAAAACCATCTTAAGACCCTCTATGGCCGACTTTAGCATGCTCCCTTCATTGCTGGACGTGGGAAGAACACCCAGGAACAAGGAGGACGACCCTAGGGCTTGGATTCATAAAGAGCATCTTCCCCAAGCCACTGCATCGACCCAGAAACCTGCAGGGAGTTCTTAGCATTCAAAGGTAGGTGTTCTCGGGCCAAGATTAAATAAAACCAATACCATCTTGTAGAGCTTCGAGTCTAGGTTCATTTTCACTTGATTTGCCTAATTGTCATGGAGTATACATGGAGTATTAGTCGTTTTCCCTAAGTCGCGCACAATTATATGTTCTTCTTTTTATGCATGTGATTCGAGATCGAATTAGACTAAACCCCCATCATAAAAGTTATGCTACTAATAGTCCTCTTCATCTTTCATGTTAAACACTTTGTCTAAATGTCATTAATTAGAGAGTTATAAGCATGGTAAGAGAGTTACTGCATGATATTGCGTTTCAGGTTGCACATGGCTTCTACGTTCTCTATATTTTTCACGAGCTTTTAGTCCGAATTAGGTCAAACCCTCAACATCAAAGTTCTTCTACTAGTTGTCCTGGTCATCTTTTATGTTGGAAGTTTTATCTGAATATCATTATATAGAGAGATACAATCATAGTAAGAGGATCAGTTGGTTTTTCTTGCATTTTCGGGTTAAGCTAGAAATCGTGTCGAGTCCAAGCGACACGATTCCAGCACCTGGTATCGCGTCGCCCAAGTCCAACGTGATTCAGTAAAAGGCATCTCCGATGTGCGACGCAATTCTCACGTTGACCGGTCAACGGCCACTTGAGACTTCGCGTCACGTGGGAGTCTGTGCCCGGTCTGAACCGCGGCAGGGTCCCCTGACGTGATTCAGGCGGGTTTCCCGCCCAGCGTATTGTTTAATGAATACTCAGGAATGCGTCAGGATGAGCCGATGCGATTCACTTTGAAAGGCGGCCTAGTAGGCCGGCGCGATTTAGTTTTCTACACCGTTTGACCTGTTTACCTGTACACTGTGTTTTGAAATGAGTCTATTGTGTTGGACGCAATTCATAGGCCGACCCGAGACTCTACTTTTCAGTCAGTCACCTGGCATGTTAGTTTTTGTGGTCTATTAGCATGTTGCAAAGTGTTATATAGTATGCATGGACCTAAAAGCAATCAACCCATTAAAAAATGGTAATGATATGAATATGATTCTAATGTGTAATTGTGATTGACCTTATGTTTATTTGATTAATTATCTTGTGATCTTACTTATTGTCAATTTGATATTGTAAGAATATGATATGAATGTGGGAATGAATACATGTTAGTATGGACTTGTTAGTTAAGTTTCTATCATGATTTGCTTATGAGTTTCCTTAGTTATGTGCTTTCTGATGTTTCAATTAATTGTTCATAAATTGCATACATGTTTAGGAAAGATCTATGACACGTCACTTGCACCCTTGCACGATTAGGCACACCCTTCTTGGGGAATTGGGAGCTCTCCGCCGGTCATTCCGAATTGGCAGACTAGCGATCTTTTTCTTAAGACCTCCGTAAGTCTCCGTTCTCTATGGATTCCCACGTAGAGATCGAACTGGTTGTACCATGAAGTACCCTGGAGATAGAGAGCACATGTTCCGCGTACGATCTGTCATTAGTCATCCTCATGTCAATACACTAATGAATTATGACACATAAGATACGTCGTTATACTGCCCAATCGATCTCCTGAGCTATTGTCATACCTTGACTCTATGAATGATCATGTCTCTATTACTATGAGCTTGTCATTGAAACTCTGTAGCCATAATATGAATATGTTTGTTCGGCACAATATGGGACTTCGGTCCATTTGACTAATGCTTGTGCAATATAGGCCATGTCTGATCCTAGGGAGGAGCGCCCCAACGTACTTATTAACCACGGGAGTATGGACTTTTGGTGCTTGGCATAGCACAACGAATACGCAAGATTTGTGAGAATGTGACTTCATTCGATATGATATGTTTGATATGATACGTCTGTTCATGTGAATACATGATATCTGTGTGAATATGGCCAATTCATTTTGATACAATACTACTCTTGAAATATCTGTCATTTGTATATGCAATTCGATATTTGATTTGATATGACATTCGTTCTATTCTGCTATTCAACTTGTTAGAAAATCATGCATTGTCATTATGTTCATGTGCATATCTGTCTATTTAAAATGTTAATCATGTATATTAGTGCCCGCACAATATCGAGATGTAAATCCTACTGAGCTAGTTCGCTCACCCCTATCATCCTGTCCTTTTCAGGTAGTGATGAGGAACCAGAGGAGTCAGATGGGGCAGGGCAAGAGTGATGAGCACCCGACATTGAGAAGATGAAGTATTAGGAATAGATATTTGAATAGTCTATGTATTAGAGAAACATTTTCATTTGAATAATGAACCATTTTTAGTTGGTTCTTCTTATGTAAGGTTGTTATGTTTAATTTGTGACTCTGTGTTACTCAACTGTGATACGTCTATTTGTATCATTCACGTCTTCCGGTATTTATTCCACTGCTAAATATCGAGGCGTGACAACTTATGACCCATGAACAAATTCAAGTATGAAATAGTAAATGAATAAAAATATTCAAATAAAAATAAAGATAAAATCATAGTTAGACTCCCAAGAGTGGAATCAATCATTTGAAGTATGTTGGGCCAAGACAACTCTATTTCGGCCAAAGAACCAAAACCCAATAGCCATGGATGGCAAACTAGGGCAAATTAGGAAAGGGCAAATTAGGGATAAAACTAGGGTGATTAGCCATGGATGGCAAACCAAATTCGTGCCTAGCCATGCTAGGAACTTTTTTATTGGCATTCCTACTTCCATTGGGACGAGAATCCCCAAAGTATGGAATCTACCCAAGCAAAAACCGCAACCCCAAATTCCTAAGCACATTAGGACTTGAATAAACCCTAGATCTAATAATAATCGTCAAGAGACTCTTGGGGAAGGTTTACCATTGTGTTGGGGTCATGGGAGAACGAGGTAGGGCACAAGTGTACGATATCTTGTGTTATACTTGGTGTAGCACCCCGGAAAATTCAGTAATTTAAAATTTTAAATAAATAGAAATAAATAATTTTCGTATTATCGAAATGGTAGAACTTACGTATCGTACATGAGAGAACACATTGGAAAATTCTGTAAAAATTATAAATCAACCCCAAACATTATTCCTAAGTGTTCCACGAAGAAATTCGTGCAATAAAAAATCTGATTGGTCAAGTGTACATCACAATGTGACTAATTATCCAAATTAGAAAACTAAGTCGGAAAATCGTTAACACGGAAATATAACATGGTCATAAATTAAATAAACATGTTGGAGAGACTTCCACATCATGTATTGATGACCCATTATCGGAATTGGGCCAATGGAACACCTTTGGCCAATAATAAAATGAAGCAAGAAAAATACATGGAAATTTGTAACCCTAATTGAGTTGAAATTAGAAAGAGGCAATTACTCACACATAGCAATCAAATTTCATGCCTAGCCATACTAGAGAGTTTCCTAAAGCCTCTCACACTCTAATGGGGTGAGAAATCATCAAAACAAGGAAGGTGATATACCAAAACCGCAACCCTTCTTTCCTACACCCAATGGGACACCTAAAAACCCTAGATGCTTAAATACTTGTCATGAAACCCTAGGGGATGAGTTTACCTAGTGTTGGGGTCGTGGTCATCCGTTCTTGAGCACAAGAGGCGGAGGAAACGTCCCAAGATGGAGCTTTTATTCCCTGCTGCGTCTGCATTGACCTGTGCAGAGTGCTCTCCTTGGAGTCAACCAAAGGTAAGTCAAACCTTAACCAAACTGTGAAAGACTTATACCCCTGGAAAGAGGGTCGAGTCTAGCTCCTAATGGCACTGGTTTGCCTATTTTTCATTCAGTAGATCGGGTGTATTAAGCATTCTCCTCCAAGCGGTCTGAAAGAGGGCTTTCTGGAAAAATGTAACTTCTTCAACCCAAAAGGTAGGTGATCTCAGACCAAATCTAAATAAATCCTATATCAATATGTAGAGCATGGAGTCTACTTTCATGTGCAAGTGATTTTGTCAATTTTCATTGAGTACATCTTGAGTATTAAGCATTTTCCCTAAGTCGCGCATGTCTAGGACTTTCTGGGTTCTTCATGTGTTTCACACAAACCAAGGTCGATTTGGGTAAAACCTAAAACATGAATCTTCTTCTAATAGATGTCCTCGTCGTTTTCTATTTTAAGAGTTTGTCTAAATGTCATTAGATTTCAAGTTACAGGTCAATCATGAAGGGTCTAACATTGTTTCCACATTTTCGGTCATGATTAAGAACCGCGACGTATCCAGATGTCGCGATTCTTCATGCATGAACGCGACGTACTGGTATGTCGTGATTTAGTAAATGGTGACCGTGTATTACGTCGCAATTTGTTGTATGACCGATCAACCCTGACACCTCAAACTGTGTGTCACGTGGGTTTCTGGACCCGTCATGAACGCGACGGCATGTGCCGTCACGATTTGGAAGGTTTCCCACCCATCCATTTCCGTACTTTTTCCATATACGCAGTTTGAACGCCATGCATGAACATGACGTAGGAAAGCGTCGTGATTCATGCCTCGTTGCGGCATATCGTTCAGTCACATTCTGAATGCGACGGACGAGACTGTCACGATTCTGGTTAGGTAATCGATTCGGCGATCGATTCCTGTGAGAAAGGCGACCATCTACCCTATCGTGATTTAAATGCGACAGGAAGGTCCGTCGCGATTATGTGTTTTAATACCGAACCTTATTTATCTGTGTACGGTCCTTTGAAAGGCAACGTCTAAACCCGTCGCGATTCAAAGACCGACCCGAGACTGTTCTTCCGGCTAGTCAGTCTGCATGTTTACCCTCTTAGTCTGTAAGCATGTTACTTAGTGTGCATTGGCCTAAAATTGATCAACCCATTTGAAAACTATAATGACATGAATATGATTCTAATGTACATTATGAAGTGAATGATCTTATGTCATTTGATTATTATCTTGTGATCTAGCTTGATAAGAAATTGTCATAATAAGAATGTGATATGAATCTGTGGAGATTACATGTTAGAATGGACTTGCGTAGTTTAGGCTTTCCTAATATGTTACTTGCTTGTTGCATGTGGACGTCCTTTATTTACATGTTTTTCGAGGTTCCATATTATGCTCATCCATTGCACGCATGATTAGGAAAGTTTCGTGACACGACACCACACATTTGCAAGATTAGGCACACCCCTCTTGGGGAATTGGGAGCTCTCTGCCGGTTGTTCCGTATTGGCAGACTAGAGATCTTTTTCCTAAGAACTCCATAAGTCTCCATGCTCTATGGATTCCCTCATAGAGACCGAGCTGGTTGTACCATGAAGTACCCTGGAGATAGAGAGCACTTGTACCGCGTACGATATGTCATTAGTCATCCTCTTGTCAAGATATTAAAGAATTATGAAACATAAGATACGTCGTTATGCTGTCCAAATAATCTCTTGAGCTATTGTCATACCTTGACTCTATGAATGATCATGTCCTTATTACAATAAGCTTGTTATTGGAAATTCGTGGCCATAATATGTATATGTTTGATCGGCACAACGTGGGACTTTGGTCCATTTAACTAATGCATGTGCAATAGGGGCCCTGTCTGGTCCTGGGGAGGAGCGCCTCAACGTACTTAGTAACCGCGGGAGTATGGACCTGTGGTGTGTGGCATGGCACTGGAATGTGTGCAAGATTTGTGTGAATGTGCCTTCGTTTGATATGATATGATACGTCTGATCACATGAATATGTAATCTAACAAACAAGGATGTTTTACAGTTAGATATTTACTCTATAGTAGCTTTTAAGTAGTTATTTTCTTCTTTTAATTTTTCTTTATTCTTAAGTTCTTTTAACTTTGACTCTATTTCCATGATTTTACTATTTTTATTTTTTAAGTCTTCACACAACAATTCATTTGCTCTTTTAATTTCACTTAGACTTTGTCCTAACCTTTCTGCTTCATTTTTCAAGAAAGTGTTGGTTTTTTCTTGATTTAGCAAATTTAATTTAACTATCTTCATTTGTTTAACTACTGTTTTATATTTTTCATACAATTCATTGAAGGCATCTTCAAGACTATCTGAATCAGATTCAGAACAGGATGTAAAGGATGTTTCAGAATTTACCTGATCTAGTCCTGCCATGAGGGCTAGATTTGTCTTTTCTTCTTCTTCGGATTCTGAACTTGAGGAGTCTGAACTGGTGGCTTCTTCATTATCCATGCTGCTGCCATTGCCTTTTTCTTGTATTTTCTTAATTTCTTTTCTTTACCTTTCTTCTTGTCGGATCTTTCTGCTTGATCTTTTTTCTTCAGCTTAGGACCTTCAATTTGTAATGTCCTGGTTCATTGCATTCGTAGCAGGTTGGTTCCTTCTTCTTGTCCTTCTTGAAGAATCTTTTGGAGCTAAATTTCTTCTTCTTGGCAAGGATCCTTCGTAGTTTCCTTGACAACATGGCTTCATCATCACTATCATCTGATTTCTCCTTTGAATCTTCAGAGGAGGAAGAATCTGCAACCTTCAAAGCATTTTGCATTTTCTTTTTCGAAGAATTTTAGAAAATCTTTCCATATTAATTTCATGAGCCATTAAGGATCCGATTAATTTTTCAATGGAAAGCTGAGTTAGATCATGTGCTTCCTCAATAGCAGTGACCTTAGGGGTCCACACATTAGTTATTGATCTTAGGGTTTTCTTACTGTCTCTTCATTTGTAAGAACCTTTCCTAAGGAACTCAGTCCTACTATTATGTTGGAAAATCTATTATACATCTGAGTTATGTTTTCATTTGGAAGCATTTTAAATTGTTCATATTGAGATACAAGAATGTCTATTCTAGTTTGTTGAACTCTATCAGTTCCTTCATATGTAACTTGTAGTTTGGCCCACATTTCTTTTGCAGTTCTACAAGCAGATAATCTATTAAATTCTCTTTAAGAAAGGGCACAACAAAGATAATTTTTAGCCTTATAATTTAATGACATGTTTCTTTTATCAGCTATGGAAAGACCAGAGGTAGATTCACCAAGGATTTCAAAATCACCTTGTTCTATTACCTGCCACATATCAAAATCTGTGCCTCTGATGAAGCACTCCATCTGCATCTTCCAATACTGATAATCTTCACCATCAAAGAATGGTGGCCTTGTAACAAACTGGCCTTCATAGTTGTGAGCTTCAGTTGCCATTTCTTCTCAAATCTATAGATTCTTCTAAGAAGACCTCGCTCTGATACCACTTGTTGGATCGAAATGGCACTAATGATGTCTTAGAGGGAGGTGAATAGGACTTCTTGTGCTTTTAAAACTTTTATCTGAAACTAAACAGCACTAAATAAATCTGTTAGAATTTAGTGTAGTGTGTGATTCAAGTGTAAATTGGCGAAAACAATCACACAAATGCACAAAGAGTTTTATCCTGGTTCGGCCCTTCCCACATGGAAGTCCTACATCCAGTCCTCAAGCCAACCACTTGAGATTTCACTAACTGCAAGAAACTTTGGCCTTCTCTCACCCTTGAGAGGAACTACAAGCCCACTTGCTCCCAAGCAAGTCTTCCCTCAACAGGGGTACAAAGACTACCTTTCACAAGGTCTTCCCTACACAAGAGGGGAACAGCAGGAACAAACCTCCTGCTGAAATTACACAGACAGAAATGTAAAGACACTTGTGTGATTGCCCCAAGAATGAGCAAACACACTTAATTCAGAAAGGAGAAAAAGATAGAAGTTGCAACTAAAATCCTTTCTGAACAAGCAGGGTGGACTGAAAGATATCTAATTACAATTGCCATCCAAAAACAAGACTTATGTGCAAGAAGAGAGCTTGGAGAATTTTCTGAAATGAAGAGGCTCTCAATCTATCTTGGAAGAAGGCTTGTTGAACTCTCTTGCTAGCAGAAGATGGTTGTGAGTTTGGAGAAGTTGCTAGCTGGCCTTGAAAAACTCTAAGTGTTCTCACTATATGCGCATGTATGTATATTCTCCTTTTAAACTTCGGCTTCTTTATATGCTTCACAAAAAGTAACCGTTTGGAGATGGTCGTTAAAGATCTAGCCGTTTGGGGAGAGACTTTGGATCCTTTGGATGCTTGTTGAGTTTATTATCCATAGGTTCTCCTGTCTTTGTTTCTTTCCAAAGTCTTTAGACGAGGCTTGCAGCTTCACAGCTAGGAGGTCAAGCTCCAATTAATTGCTCTGTGCAGGAAGCCCATGCTGAACACGTCTAATAAATATCCTGCACCAAAGACACGATAAAAAGGCAGAATATCTCCATACTTTCTGAGGTAGGTGAGTCAGAAAAAAAATAGATAAAAGTATGGAAACCTCGAACAGAAAGTTTTTCAGATCAATAAAAGAGAGACAGACAGTTGCACCTAAAAAGTAAGGTCAGGTTCTGACAGTGGTAGGTGAGCCTCTGTCAGATACCATGCATCTGAAATCAATAAATGCATGATCTTTTCTGAAGGGAAAGAAAATCTGGTCTTCTGTCATGAAGCAAGAGACTAAATTGAACAAATGTTTCAAATATAATCACAAACAAATTTAGAAGAATTTTAGAGTATAATATGTCTCATCTTGTCAGAATATATTAAATAATAATGACCTGATAGAATATTAATATTCAACAAACATATAGGTACACTAAGTTTTGATAAAGATTATTAATTAGATTAATTACCGCAAAAACACAAGGTATACTATCAACACAATAAAGGTATAAGTACATAGACTGTCAGAGAAGTCGGATTCAAAGATAGTGCAATTTGACTCTAAAGGTCGAAGACATAGTCATGAAGACACACCTTAACATTCGACTCTTACAAGTTGTAGTGAAACATATAAGATTCGACTGTAAGAAGTCAGATATATGTGCATTCGACTTCTATAGACTTCGACAGAAACAAGACAGATACTTCGACTATTGAGAGTCAGAGAGTGGCATTCGACTTCAGAGAGTTGGAGTTTCAAAACTTAAGATTCAGAATAATTCGACTTCATAAAGTTGGAGTCAACAGTCGGATTCAGTATGATACACATAGAGTAGTTTGTGGACTTGTAAAAAATTTCGAGGTAAACTTGCATGATGAACTTCGACTTCTGAAAGTCAGAGACTACATTCGAAGTTAGTATGATACATATAGTAGTCTGTGGACTTAGAAAATATTTTTGAGATGCAATTGTCCAAAATATTTTCTGTGGTATATGTATTAGTGTATTTAATTTGTAAAGAGTCTTTTAAAAGATTTTGTCACAGCAAAATCACACTGTTAAAATAAAATATTTATTTTCTTAGGGGTAGTTGCTCAATAAAGATGAGGTGCACGTTTTAATGGGGGACTTGTGCGCCGAGCGTGGAGTACGCTTTAGAGAGTCTTTCTTTAGTCTAGATTAGAGAGAGATTAGTAATCATTGTAATTTTGTCTTTCTTTGAGAGTTAGATGAGACTAGTAGTGGTGAGTTGTTCTTATTTTGACCTTTAGAGATTGTAACATTCACTTACAATGAATAAAAGAGTTTCATTATTGAATTATGGGCCCTGTTGAAATGAGTCATTTGTCTTGGCTTCTAAATGCTTACTTGTTTGTCACATTTCCAATTTAATTCCGCTGCTAAAAATTGGGGTGTGACAATTGTCCTTCCACAGTTCACCATTTGATATACCAATTAATCTTTGCATAAGAGTCACAATTAATTTCAGTTTTCAAGAAAATTTTAGTGCATGTTGCAAATTCCAAGTTCTCTCCTTAAAGATGTGAATCTGTCCTCTGTCAAAGGTTTTGTAAAAATGTCAGCCAATTGTTTTTATGTAGGAATGAATTCCAATTCAATGTTTTCATTAGCAACCTCATCCCTCATAAAGTGATGTCTGATTTCAATATGTTTGGCTCTTGAATGTTCAATTGGGTTTTTAGAAAGATTGATAGCACTAGCATTCTCCCACATGATAGATGTGCATCCAATGTCTATGTTGTAATCAAGCAATTGACTTTTGATCCACAACACTTGAGCTGCACAACTCCCTGCAGTAACATATTTTGCTTCTGCAGTGGAGAGTGCAACTGAGTGTTACTTCTTGGATGCCCATGTTACCATGCAACCTCCTAGTAATTGACAGAAATCACTAGTGCTCTTCCTATCAAGTTTGCATCCAGCATAGTTTGCATCAGAATAAGAAATCAAATAAATATGGCAACTAACTGGATACCATAAACCCGAATCACATGTAGCACAGTGATACCTGAAAATTCTCTTAATAGCAAGTAAATGACTTTCTTTGGGACTAGATTGAAATCTAGCACAAAGACAAACACTAAATTGTATGTTAGGTCTACTTGCAGTAAGATACAAAAGAGATCCAATCATACCTTTGTATTGCTTTACATCAACCAATTTACCTTTCTCATCACTGTCAAATTTTATACTTGTGCTCATGGGAGTGGATTCTGGCTTGGCTTGTTCAAATTGAAATCTTTTTAGTAGCTCTTTGACATATTTTGCTTGATTGATAAAAAATTCATCTTCAAATTGTTTGACCTGCAAGCCAAGGAAAATTTGTAATTCTCCCATAAGTCTCATTTCAAACTCACTATGCATGTGATTTGAAAATTCTTCACACAGTGAAGAATTGGTGGAACCAAAAATGATATCATCCACATATACCCGAACTACAACTATGTGATTGGGGACAGATTTCGTAAAGAGAGTTTGGTCCACCTTATCTCTGAAATAATTCTTACTAACCAAGAAATTGCTCAACCTGTCATACCATGCTCTTGGAGCCTGTTTCAATCCATAAAGAGTTTTGTGCAATTTATAAACATGGTTAGGTTTATCATGAACTTCAAATCCAGGTGGTTGTGCAACAAAAACTTCTTCTTTAATGTAACCATTTAGAAAGGCAATTTTGACATCCATTTGAAACAATTTAAAGTTTTTGGAACATGCATATGGTAACAGGATTCTCACAGCTTCCAACCTAGCTACTGGTGCAAAGGATTCTTCAAAATCTACCCCAAATTCTTGATTGTACCCTTTTGCAACCAGTCTAGCTTTATTTCTTACAACTTTCCCTTCTTCATTCAGTTTATTTCTAAACACCCACCTAGTTCCAATTATTGAATTTTCAGGTTTCTAGGAACTAGACTCCAAACATTATTCATTTTGAATTGATTTAGCTCTTCGTGCATTGCTTCTACCCAAGAATTATCGTTTAAGGCTTCTTCAATGTTTTTGGGTTCCACTTGAGATATGAAAGTCATTTGGTCTTATTCAATGATATTTTTTAAATGAGATCTAGTTTGAACTCTATCATTGACATTACCTACAACATTCTCAAGAAGATGATCTTTAGAGTACCTGAAATTACCTCTTGTCATTGTACTACCATTTTCTATTGGTATGTTTTGATCTGGTGTCGACCTGATGCTGTGATGGGTCGACACATCTTCGCTTTCAAGTGCTTCTTCTATTTCCAGTGACTGATCTGACTCCTTCAAGAGGATGTCTGCATCTTCTTCTTGGTTTCTGCAAGAATTGGAGTCATCAATGTTTTTACAATGCTCTTAAAAAATGACATGTGGAGTTTCCTCCACAGTTCTTGATTCATTGTTAAAAACTCTATATGACCTTGAATGTTCAGAATAACCTAGAAAAATGCCTACATCACTTTTCTTTTCAAATTTTTCTACATCTTGCATGTCATTATTGTGAATGAAAACTTTACTTCCAAAGACTCTAAAATAGGCAATGTGAGGTTTCTTACCTTTAAAGAGCTCATAGGAAGTTTTCTTAAGGTCTGGTGTTACCATGACTCTGTTGAGAATATAGCATAAGGTGTTTACACCTTCTGCCCATAAACTCCTCAGAAGATGACTTTCAATCAACAAGGTGCAAGCCATTTCAACCAATATCCTATTTTTCCTTTCTACTATTCCATTTTGTTCGGGAGTTCTTGGTGAAGCAAATTTGTGATCAATTCCTTTGCTTCTATAAAATTCAAAGAATAAATTATTGTCAAATTCTCCTCCATGATCAGTAAGTATGGAGCAGATTTTATTTGTTTTTCCATATTCAATCTTATTAAAGAAGTTTTGAAATTTTTCAAAAGTATCACTCTCGTATGATAGAAAAAATACTCAGGTAAACCTAGAGAAATCATCAACAATTACAAACCCAAACCGATGTCTACTAAGATTGAGTGTCCTAGTAGGACCAAAAAGATCCATATACCACCACAAGAAAATGTGGGATTTCCGACGGATTGAATCCGTCGGAAATCCGACGGTATTCCGTCGGAAATGAGTCCTTCCGACCGATTTCCGTCTAAAGCCCGTCGGAAACGATCCGTCGGAAATAGATGGTCAGAAATTTCCGACGGATAACATATCCGTCGGAATTCGGTCGGCAACTCCGACGGATATATCGGTCGGAAACATGGTTGGTATTTACCGACGTTTTATCCGTCGGCAAATACGTCGGTATACCGGTCTGTAAATGCTGACACATTTTCGGTCGGAAACCATCTGTCAGCATATTCCGACGGAATTACCGACGGATATTTCGGTCGGTAATTCCGACGGATAATGAACCGTCGGTAAATCCGTCGAAAATTAAACCATTTTTTTTTAAATTAGGAAATAAAAATGGTTTGTGAACCCTGCTACAATGTCAAACCTGCTACAATATTCATAAATTTAACAAATACTCACAATCAACATAATATCATAACATACAATAAATAAAATCATACAGAATAATGAATACAAATATCAAGATAAATCTGCTGGATCGTCTGCTGTCCCTGCCTCGTCATCGTCTGGAGCTGGATCCTATATTAAACAATTAAATGAGAAACATAATAATAATAAAAGACATACATTATTTTCAATAGTGAAATTTAAAACTTGTGATACAATAGTATTTTTAGATCCTTATATGAAGTTGGGTGTTTTTAGATCGGTCGTTTGAATGGCCAGGCCAATCCGGAATCCAATTGGATTCCGTCAGTTTCTACACGTCGCTTTAAACCCACCCGGTCATGTCGGAGAAAACGGCACGTCGATCCGATCCCTATTTGGGATTTTGGACCCCCGGGTTGTGTGTGTTAAGGCTTTTATATGAAGTTGGGTGTTTTTAGATCGGTCGTTTGAATGGCCATGCCAATCCGGAGATCCAAATTGGATTCCGTCAGTTTCTACACGTCGCTTTAACCCACCCGATCATGTCGGAGAAATGGCACGTCGATCCGATCCTTATTTGGGATTTTGGACCCCCGGGTTGTGTGTGTTAAGGCTTTTATATGAAGTTGGGTGTTTTAAGGCTTTTATATAACTTGACATTCTTTAGTGGTTTTATCTCATGCACAGTATATTAAATTAATACTAACTGACCTGAGGTGCTGGCTATGAGGGCCATACTCCTGCATGGCTGAGATCAACTGCTAAACTATGTCGCCAAACTGCGTCCGTAGCTCTTCCCGTAGCTCCTCCCGAATGAGCCTCTAATCTCCTCTACGGAACTAGCGGGCGGTTGCAGCAGATGAACTCGCGTATGTTTGGGGGAGCGATCGAACTGGCATATGAGGACAACACTGGTTGAGTATCCAGGCTGTCCCCAAAGCCGTACACTCGGCCCTTCTCAGCTCTTCTGCTGCCTCGACCCAAGCCTCTGCATCCAAGTCTGGCTGAGGAGTGCCCTCTGCATAACGCTCCGTCATCGTCCTGTCGTACCTCTCCTGCAAAATAAATTAAAATTAAATTATTAAAAATAAATTAATTTATATCATAATTGAATTCAAAATTTATAGGTTGACTTACAACGATCGTGCGGGCACTCTCGCTAACATAGTCATCCGTCCCCTTCCGCTTATGAGTCCGATCAATAACTCGCGAAAGGTAGGGCACGCTCGAGCTCGTGATGCTTATAATCCAACGGACGTAGTTAGTTTGACAATAATAATCAATGTACTAAACAATTGAACAATATTATGCTTACCAATTTTTGACTGTGGGTCGCATAAGATATGGACCCACTAGTATGCACATTCTTCTCCGGATGAGTTGATCTGTTGCGTATGGCCGCCTGTGACCGCTGCTGCCATGGTCCAGCAGCCCATCGCTCACAAGGGGACTGCCAATAATCCTTCCTCAGCCAAGAAGGGCCGTCATCAAGCCAAGCCCTAGGATCCCTATTGCCTGTGCTCTTTTGTGCCTTGTCCCGGGCCTCCCACATCGACTTTCTTAAATTAGTCTGGGCAGTAGACTCCCAGACGGCTCGAGCTCGAGGGAGATCCTCGGGTCTCGTGAATGTGAACCCCCGCTGTAAAGAAATGAAATTACTCAGCTTTCTGCACGAACATGGATAGTAATTAAATAAATGACAGATAGTTATCTAAGATTAAAAATACCGTGAACATGTCAAATAACTGATCCCGGACGGACACCGGGAACTCTCTCCATGTGTCCACTGGTCCTGGAATATGTGCATGGACCAGCGTCGTAATATGACGGGAAGCAGAACCGGGATCTATCTTCCCCCTGCAATTGCACATTAATTTTGTACATGAAATGTATACACATCAATAACAAATAAAGTAAATTTGAACTGATCAACTTTACCCGGAGATCCAGCATGGATGCCGTCCCGGTAGCTGAGGGCCCCCCTCATCCGCTGCTGCATGCGGACCCTGGACCTCTGTTGAAGACAATTAAGCACACTATTGCTTGATAAATTGCAAGACAACAAACATACTATGTATGGAAGCTGACACGTACCTGGTGGTGAGGAAGAAGGGAAAGGTGGCACTGCTCCCGTGCTCGGCGGGGAGGCGGTCGCTGAAAATTTTTTACACATTAGAAAATATGAATTTAACTTGAACAACAATATATACGTATACCTGCCGCATGGACGACCGGCGTGGACGGGGAGCAGACGTCGACGGGGAGGCAGACCCTGCAAAATTGTATGTACGTTATATCTCGTGAATTAAATATGAACAATAACGTAAATGTGGTTCTTTCTGTACATATACATATACTGTCGCTGGGATGACCGGCGCAGACGGGGAGGCAGACCCTGCAAAATGAGCCTGTACGTTAGATCTGTCGTGAATTTATTATGAACAATAATATATAGAGTATTGTGTTTACATATACATATACCTGTCGTGGACGGGGTCCCGGACCCTCTGCCAACGGACGTAGAAACCGTCCGACTCCGTCCTCCACATACCATATCTCTCTTGAGATAAATAAACATACATCCAAATTGTCATCAGCAATAAATTTTGAAGTAGCAATTTAATATGAAAATATAATTAGCAATAACACGAAGTTCTTACAAAATATAGGGTATATTATCGTAATTCAACATCAGATGCTTCCGACATGTTTAATTCAGCATCATCTTCTTCATCATCTTGGAATTCATCCTCCTCATGCGGGAGTCTTCATCCACATCAGACTCACCTCTCGCTCAAGGGCATTTGGGTCAACTTCTTCCTGTTCGTTATCCTTATGTAAGCAAATTGTTTCATTTATATCATGAATATTGAACTGCGTAGAAGCTGCCAACTCTCGTGCGTCACTCCTTTCCGATTGGAAATATTTTCATTAACACCGTCGAGCTCATCATCAGGCGGCAGAAGCTCATACTCAGGGAATAATCTTGATTTCACTCTACATGCAGCCCACCAATCTCTTAATTTCAGGGATGAATAATTTGAATAATAAACTTGTTGCGCTTGTGCCGCCAGTATGAAGGGCTCGTATGTACTCAACTTGGACATATGCTTGACATCGACAATTCCATATGTTGTGTCATGATGAATAGATGTCGGATCAAACCAATGACACTTGAAGAGAAAATAATGTTGTCTTGTCCCAAAAATTGCAGTTCAATGACTTCTTCGAGAATGCCATAATAGTCAATTTCATTTCATTGTAGGCACTTCCTTTCACACATACGTCGTTGTTCATCGTAGACTTATTGCGTCCATAATCTCTCGTGTGAAATCTGTATCCATTCACAATGTAACCTGGGTAGACACGTACAATCTTCGAGGGTCCATAACTGATCTCTTGTACTCTTAAATCGGTAATAAAACCTTGATCAACCTATTAGCAAAAAAATAGACAGACTTACAACAACTAATTATGCATAAGAACGTAACATATATGATTCAAATATTAGACACATACTCGAGATCTTAACCAACTTGGAAAAGACTTCTCCCGTTCCTTTTCAACCTGCACGTCCGTCAGACGTGGATTTCGTTGTAGTATGAACGAGTCAAACTCTCTGCAATGTAAATGTCACACAACCGTTCAGTTTACCAGCATTGCATGTAAATGATGTTATATCTAAGTGAGCACAACTTACTCAATGTAGGGCTCTAGTTCTGCGCAATTCATGAAGATGTAGATCTCCGCAGCTACCAACTCTCTGTCTTCAAGTGGGCGAGTAGAAGAATCTCCGAACGCCCGTCCGGGACACTTGAATATAGAGAGTTGGTCCGACACATAGGATTCTCCACCATCATCATTACATGGAGGTTGAGTGCGTCGGGTTTGTATTTCCGTGTCAAAGTACATCGAACAGAAGTTCGATATCTCCTCAATGAGGCATGCCTGGGTAATGGAACCCTCAACTTGTGCTTTGTTGCGGACTTTCATCTTAAGATCGTGCATGCACCTACGATAATAATAGATCGAATGAATACATATGAAATATAAAATTCGCCGTAATGTGAATAAACTACGGGTATAGAAATATACCTCTCAAACGGATACATCCATCAAAATTGTACTAGTCCTCCGACCCTAGCCTCATATGGCAAATGGATGATCAGGTGCTCCATTGAATCAAAGAATGCTGGAGGAAATATCTTCTCTAATTTGCAGACTGACTGTATTATATTTTGCTCCATATTTTGCAAGTCAAGAAGTCTGAGTTCTGATGCTGTTAAAATTCGGAAGAAATGACTCAGCTCAGTCATTGCTCCCCATATTTGCTTTGGCAACAACTCACGAAAAGCAGTGGGATCAGTCTTTGCATGAAAACATGGCAATCATGACTCTTCATTCCGTATATTTTTCCCTCATTGATATTTACACAACGGGCAATATTCGAGACATATCCATCTGAAATCTCAATTGCTTCAACCATTGCAACACTTCCTTAATCTGTCTGGCCCCAAGCACATATGCAACTTTAGGTTGCACCACTTTCCCTTGAACATGCTGCAGCTCTAGTTCTGGGCGTCTGCAAAGTACTTTCAAATACGAACGTGCCTTGACGTTGTCCTTCGTTTTGCCTTTGATGTCCATAACTGTGTTGAACACATTATCAAAAACATTCTTCTCTATATGCATGACGTCAAGGTTATGTCGTATCAAAAGTGTTGACCAATAAGGTAATTCCCAAAGATGCTTTGCTTCACCCAATTGTGATCCTTCCCGAAGCCAGGATTTGTCGAGTACTACCAGCCAGTTGTGTTACCGTCGGTACGTTCTGGACCCGCCTCGCCATGTTTCCACCAGACACCCGTTCCATATCCACCTGCTCCATCACAGTTGTATTTTTCATAAAAAATCATTTTGCTTTCGGAAAGGATGGTCACTCGGTAGAAACCGACGATGACAATCGAACCAACATGATTTTCCCCAGATTTCAACACAAATGATTTAGAATCCTCCATGCAATAAGAACATGCCAATCTCCCATGTGTGCTCCAACCAGATAACATGTCGTACGCAGGAAAGTCACTTATTGTCCACATTAATGCAGCCTTCAAATTGAAATTCTGTTTTCAGGATGCATCATAACAGAGAACCCCATCTGACCATAACAATTTCAGCTCATCAATCAACGGTCTAAGATATATGTCTATATTTTTCCTGGAGATTTTGGACCCGGATGAGCAATGAAAGGAACAGATTCTCACGCTTCATGCACATGCCTGGCGGAAGGTTACGGTGTTAGGAATACTGGCCAACATGAGTAAGATGCCACCGAGCCTCCGAATGGATTGAAACCGTCTGTGCATAAACCCAGCCGCACGTTGCGTGGATCCCTTGCGAAGTAAGAATGAGTACGACTAAAATGAGCCCAAGCTTCACCATCGGCAGGATGACTCATTTCATCTTCGTCACGACGGACTCTTTCTGCATGACAAGTCATATGTCCAGCTGTCTTCGGGGACATGAACAACCACTGCAATCTGGGTGTGATCGGAAAATACCGCAATGACTTATACGGAACATCCTTCTGCTTTGACTTGTCCCCTCTCTTGGGCTTGAATCTATCATGATTACAAATACAGCATGATGTCTTATCTGCATCATCTTTGTAGTACAGCATACAGTGATTCGGACATGCATCATTTCATAAAACCAAGCCCCAGATCATTCACCATCTTCTTCGCACGGTAAAAGTCAGCAAGTAACCTCTCTGATTGAGGAAGCATACTCTTGACGAGTAAGAGAAGCCGGTCAAAACAACTCTCGCTTATATGAATTCAGATTTCAAATTCAGTAGCTGCGACACTGCAGACAACCGTGTATGCTTCTCACAACCATCCCATAATGGCTCATCACATCTCGAAGTAACTGATAAAATCTCTGAGCTGTATCATTCGGCACTTCTTCATTTGTTTCATCTTCATGCATATTGAACTCTGGACCAGCAGCATCGACAACCATGTCTACGTACGTACTTGTGGACGCAAAGTAATGAGCCTGTGCAGACGACTGAATAACATGCTCACCATGACACGACCATATCTCATAATGGGCAACAAATCCTCTCGTATACAAATGATGCTGCACATCCCATGTCGATATCCACTTTATTTCTTACAAGCCGAACATGGACATCGGATGTTACCCATCGGATCGACTGCTACTGAGGAATTACTCAATGCAAACTGAATAAAAACTGTCAACTCCGTCTTTAAACTCCTCGTGACAACTCCATTCACCATTCCACGGTACATCCATGACCGATTCTCATAAGACATTTTTCCTACACAGATTAATGGTCCTGTCACAAGTTAAAATCCAACAGACCCTCACATCGTTCGAGTAAGTCAAAAATGATAGGTATATATTATTAAGATTATCACTTTTTACCCATCTGTGAATATTTGATCGCACTCAGATGACCATTTACTATGTGTTTGTATTATTTGCTGAAAATTTCGGCAGCATCTCCTCACACCTCTCCGATATACCAAAAAATTTTATTGATTTAGATATTTTCTTAAACACTTACTAATAAGTGGTTAAGAAAATATTCTAATCAATAAAGGTATATCAGAGAGGAGTGAGTAGACGCACCCGAAATTTTCAACAAATAATACAATCACATAATAAATGACCACCTAACTCGATCAAACATTCACAGACTGTCCAAAACGGGACAATTCAAGACTTTGAGTTAGATATACACGTTCTCATTATTGAAAATAAGACTCGTGCACATCAATCTCAAAGTCTTGAACGGGAATGTTCATTGACACGGGCTTAACATCTTGTGATGTGTGTGCAGTGAAAAATTACTATACATGCATAGATCAAATTTCAAACGCACATGAAAATGAAATGAATATGAAATCAAAATCATATATGTGAACAAATGCAATAATAAACAAGTTCATACATACATGTACATGAATTACATAAATGTAAAAACTACAATACTAATCAAGTGTAATAAATTACATATAATCAAGTGCAATAATAAGCAAATACATTCAAATAAGAAGTGTAATACTAATCATTAAACTTAAAGTGAACAATTAAGCGTAAACTAAACTAATGTCTAGAAGGAAGAGTTCGTACTAATTTTGTTTCCCTAAATTGGGATGTATATCTTATTAGAGTGGCGAGATTTTAACCTTGAGCTGAGATGAGCTGAGTAGACGAGTTCAGTTTGGCATATTACTAATGTGTCTTTGTTTCTTATTGTCAATTTTGTTCTGGTACAAAACGGCGTTGCCATCAGTAAGACGTTCATTGTTTCCGTAAGATTCTAGATAGCCCCATTTTGGGGTTTGGAGAAGATAGTTAAGCTCATGTATATATTGAGATTATTTCGCATACTAATTTTTAGGGCTTCTCTGTTCTCCTCCCCCATCTTATCCTTTCTCTCGTTTTTTATTTTAATTTGAGAACCCTTGAAAGAATGGCAGTCCATATGACCTAAAATGCATTACTTGTAGTTATCTTTTTGGTGAGAATGTCTTAATTTTTGGAAAATGTTTTAACTGGCCATTTTCATGATGAATTAATGAAGTGAATGTCATTTTCTAGAGACTATGTTTCCACTTGGTGGATCATTTCTTAAACCACCAGGTCTTACAATGGTGCAATTTATACCAGATCTTCTAATATATCTCTCCGCCGGAGTTTAGCTATCAACAATGTTCAGAATAATGTAAGCTGGATTAAATATCTGTCCCATTGTAGCTCCATTAACTAGTATATATGAGCTTATCAGGATAAATCTATTCACTCCAGCTTTCCTACATGCTTCTACAAGGTTCATTGTTCCAGAACTGTCAACCTGCAGAACAAAAGCACTTCAGGGCATGTCATCAATCTTAAATGATAACATTCATTACAAGGCTACAGATTGTTTTATGCAGTATGCCAGAACAGTTAATGAGAGGAACAAAGAAGGATTAATCAACAATATAAACTCTCACTTCATCGACTCAAAGTAGAACCTCCAGATTTTGTTTTCCATTTATGCAAACTTGTTACAAAATATCCATATCCTGTCAATGTATCTAGGTGAGACAGATACAGAATATGCACTCATTTAAAATGGTCCTTTGAGAATACCCTTGTATGTCAAGGTGTGTGGAGGTTCCTTTGTTTGAAATCAAAAGTATACTTTATAGGATTAGTGTACGTGGGTTACTCTTTAATCTTTTCATCAAAACTAAACCTTGTAGGATGTTCTCTGTAGTCTCAGCTTATACCCTGACCTGTCCCATCACATTCAATAGAAATACATCATTTGCAACTAGAGTACACCAAGACAAATCTTCTTGAATATGCACAGTCAATTCATCCGTATCGAGGGCAAAAGAATATGGATTATTCATGCAAACTAGGGATGTCAACGGTAACCAATAACCCGATAACCGTCCGTTTCGTTAACTTAACGAACATCAAATCACATTGTACATCACATTAAAAATTATCCCCTACATAACTATCTCTCATTTAAACCATCTCAAACCAAAAAATCCCCTAAACATAAATAGCCTATACCAGATTTACTTATACCTGATCCTCTTATTATGGCGGGTTTTGATAACCTGTTAAAAGGTTTTGCACCCTACTTAACATGGGTGATAAACTTAACCCAATTTGATAATCAATTTAGAATAAGCCTGGAGATATTTTATACATGGTTAAAGGGCTATAAAGGGGGTAGATATCCCACCATGGAGCGGGATAGAAGTTGTTCCTAGAGATAACTCAATAATGATGCATTTTTTTCCTTAGAAAACCATGTGTCCCCCTTAATGTAAATGATATCAAACTAGAGACAAAAGCTGATAACTCTAATTAAAAGTTACACCCTTTTGTAACTATCCCTCTTTAGATCACTCCCAAACTAATTAAAATAAGAGGTATACATGCATAACCAAAACATGAAAGGGAGTTTGATAATGAGATAAGGGGGTTTATCTCCCTTTTAGCACCAGTTTTAAGACCATTTAACATCTTAGATGTTAGTGTATCCAAGAATCCAAGTATCATAGCTTAGATTTAAACAGTCAATCAATGTTCTTACATCATTTTATTTATCAAGTTATTCAACTTTAAAACGATAAATACCATTCTCATCAACAATATGTAGGGGGACCGGGTGGGGGGGGGGGGTGGAAGGGGAGGGGCGTCGGGTGGGGGGAAGGGGGCTGAGTGCAGGGGAAGGGGGGCCGGGTGGGGGGGGGTGGGAGGGGAGGGGGGGAGGGGGGTGGGGGGGGAGGGAGGGGGCTGAGTGCAGGGGAAGGGGGGGGGGGGGGGGTGGGGGGGGGGGGGGGGGGGGGGTGGGGTGGGAGGGGGGCCGGGTGGGGGGGGGGGGGGGGGGTGGGAAGGAGGGGGCCGGGTGGGTGGGAGGGGGGAGTGCAGGGGGGAGGGTGGGGGGGTGGGGGGGGCCGGGTGGGGGGAGGGGGGGAGGTGGGCCGGGTGGGGGGGGAGGGGGCCGAGTGCAGGGGGAGGGGGGGATCGCACAGGTGGGGAGGGGGGGGGGGGCAGGTGGGGGGGGGCCGGAGGACGGTGGCGGGGGTGGGGAGAGCTACTCACCGGAAGGGAGCGCCGGCGGCGAGCGCCGGCGGCGGCGAGACGGCGGCGACCGGCGGAGAGCGGCGACCGGCGAAGGCGAGCGGCGGCGGGGGCGGCGACCGGCGGAGTCGTCGTCGCGCGGCACCGGGGGCGAGAGCGAGAGAGAAGAGAGGCGAGAGAGAGAGAGAGAGAGAGAGAGAGAGAGAGAGAGAGAGAGAGAGAGAGAGAGAGAAAAGAGAGAGAGAGAGAGCGGGAGAGGGAAAGAGAGCGGGAGAGGGAAGAGAGGGGAGAGGGAGGGGGGGAGGTTTCGCGGGGGAGGTGTAGCAGGTTTACCGACGGATATTCCGACGGAAATATATCCGTCGGAATATCCGTCGGTATTCTTGAATTACCGACGGATATTTCCGACAATTATTTCCGTCGGAATTTCAGACGTATTTTCCGTCGGATATATTTCCGTCGGAAACCGACGGCAATTAATCCGTCGGAAATATCCGTCGGTAATTCCGCTTTTCCTTGTGGTGTACAACAGTTCAAAAGGTTTTGAGGTTACTACAGGTGCAACATTTGAATGATTTCTAGTTTTTACTTTGAGCACATACAGAACAAAATTTTATTTTTTTTTTCTTTATTTTCGGAAGACCATTCATAAGAGAATATCTTATCAATTTATTTAAAACATTTTCACAGGCATGACCTAGTCTACGATGCCAAAGTTGAAACAGATCATGCTAGTTTGCAACCTAACAAAGATTTTCATTTTATTATTCATTCAGATCAACCAGATAAACATTATTAATTCTTTGACCAAGAAATTTTATTTTTCCAGATTCTTTCTCAATGATTTCACATGCATCAGAATTGAATATAACCTTTAGGCTCTTGTCACACAACTGACTGATGCTAAGTAAATTATGATCAAGGCCTTTTACCAACAACACATTTTCAATAGAGTTTGAGAGATTCTTACCAACATTTCCTGTGCCTATGATCTGACCTTTATTTTTACCTCCGAAAATTACTTGACCACCATCTTTCTCAACCAATGAATAGAATTTATCCTTGTCTCCAATCATATGCTTTGAACAGCCACTATCGAGTACCATTTGTCTTTCTTGTGGGTTGTAAGACATTCCTGCAATGGAATTTAAAAAGAAGATTTTGGTAAACAAATTGCTTTGGGTCCCATCAGTTTTCTCAATTCACAAATAATATATTTTGGAATCCAGATTTGCTTGACTTTACATACATTCATGTTAGATCTACAACTTGAATCAGAATGCCCAGATTTCTTGCAAATTTTGCATGACAAGAATTTATGAGATGTGAAATTCTTGTTATTTTTCAGATGAGAAGTAAATCTAACAGCTTGCTTCATGTTCTGTTGATTATTGAATTGAGCTTTTGCATGTTTGATTTGTGTTTTGAAATTTTTGGATTGTTTTTCACTCTTTTTGCTTCAAGTTCAGGGATTGTTTCTCTTGAGCGTTTATTCCTGATTGATAAGAAGATGATGTTTCCTTAACAAAACATGTTATCAGTGTTTGCCCAAATTTCTTTTTGTTTTCTGATTGAAAACCTAATACATGCTTTGTATTATTCATTCGAACTCCTATGCATCAAGATTTTGTTTTCCTTTAACAAATGTTGACAGAGTGTCTTTCTTTTCATTGATTCTTTTTTAGTGTTTTTTAATTCATCTTGAAGCAATTCCTTTTCTCTCTTGAGTTTTTCAGTTTCATCAATCAAACTTTGTTTTTCTTTTTCAACATTTTGACATCTTTCCTTCATACTGTCAAGTTGCTCACCAAGAGTTTCTTTCTCATTTTTCAAACTAGCAATTTCATCATTCAAAAGGCTGATTTGTTCATCGTTTTGAGAATCATGCAAAATACTGATAACTTTCTTTTTCATTGATTTATTTTCAGATTTATATTCATATAGCTTCTTAAATAATGTTGCATATGCTTCTTCTCAATCATCAATAGTGAAATCTTCAAATGAAGAACTTATCTAAGTGTTATTTTCATTCCTTGCCATGAGACATGTAATCTCTTCATCATCAAATTCACCATTTTCTTGTTCTTCTTCATCCTCATCACTCCATGTAGCTAACATGGCTATGGTTTTCTTGAACATCTAATTTTTCAACTTTCTTTTCAAATCAGGACATTCTCCTCTCATATGTCTTGTTTCCTGCATTCATAGAAAATAATATCAGTCTTTTTGTTTGGTTCAATTTTCTTATTAAACTCAGGTTTCTTGGAGAAATCTTTCTTATTGAAGGGCTTGAATTTACCTTTTTCTTTTTTTCTCAGAAATTTTTTGAATTGCCTTGTCAATAAGGCCATTTCACTGTCCTCGTCTTCATCAGAAGAATCATCACTATCATCACAGCTTTCAACAATATTTTTGGAACTAGATGTTGCTCTCAAAGCTATAGGTTTCTTTGAAATCATTATGGATGCATTTCTTTTCAAATTAATCTCATATGTCATCAAAGATCCTATTAGATCATCTAATTGCATGGTAGATAGATCTTTAGAGTCTTCAATAACAGTGGCTTTTGTATGCCAAGCAGATGGAATAGACCTTAGTATCTTCCACACAAGGTCACTGTTAGAGTAGTCTTTTCCAAGACCCTTAAGACCATTAAATATCAGCATGAATCTAGCAAACATCTCAGATATAGTTTCATCATTTTTTATTCGAAACATTTCATATTCAGAAACCAACATACTTGCCTTGGTTTCTCTTACCTCAGAGGTTCCATCATAAATGAGTTGAAGTTTATCCCACATTTCTTTTGCTGAGTTACATGAGGAGACTCTAGAGTATTCCTTGGGATGTATGGTGCACTACATCATGTTCATTGCACTCTAGTTGAGTGTGGATTTTTGAATTTGCTCCTTAGTCCATACATCTTCATCTTCTGGCAATTCAGCAGGACCCTTATCAACATTCTTCCAAAGTTCATAGTCATGTGCTCTCAAGAATACCTGCATCCTATTTTTCCAATAAGAATAATCAGATCCATCGAAAAATGGAGGTCTAGTAACTGAATGACCCTCAGCTATAAGCCCCTTGGTAACTTCCATAGCTAAAAACTCTTGATCGTTAGATCAAACACTTGACAAGTGTAAAGAAAATCTGCTCTGATACCAATTGAAAAACATCGAAAAATAGCTATGACTAAATCTAGAAGGGGGAGGGGGATGAATAGATTTCAACCAAATTAAACTCTAATCTCTTATCACACTAGAAACCTATAAGAATTTTAGAATTATGAATTGTGCACACGTTCGAATTAGCACAGATAGAGAAGATGATGTGTGGATCTACAAAATATTAGATGATATCATGCTGAGTAATAAGCGTGCTTACCAATCATCTAGCATTATAATGGATCAAACCATAAAGGCACAGAGATTTTGGGTGGTTCGGATTACACAACTGTGTATCCTACATCCACCACCACACACGCACACAAATTGGCTTATATGGCCAGTTCAAACAGATCTTACAACACACACACACAATATGAGATGATCGAAATCTCAGATTGGAACACACACTTGAAATTGATCAGAAGGATTGCTCCAATTTCATTCCACACACAAGATGATTTGAAATTAAGATGAAGAACTAGATCAGCAAGGAGAAACTATAGATCAGATGTCTAGTTCGAAATTCCCCCTGTTTTGCTCCCAATTGAGACTTCAGAAAACTGGCTTCTGCTTGATGAAGTAAGCTACGGAATCTAAGAATTCAAGTTGACTTTGATTGCCTTTAGCACTTGGATCCCCAATTCCTCATATCTGGAGTAGCAGCAAACCTCAGATGAAACCTCTCTCTGGTCGTTGCCTTCTGCTTCTGGGAGATAGAGAACTGAAGTGTGGTAATCCAAAAAGTGTGAGGATCATGAGCATTTATAGTCTCATGTACCCACATGGACCCTTGAATTTTTTTTTTCTTTTGGGGGGGGGGGGGAGAATTCCCGCTCAAAAATTTTCATATCAAAAGCTTACATAAATTCAAAATTTTAGATCTGGGTCAGCAGTCGAAGTGTGTCGACACATGATCTTGGCTTCTTGTTCAGACAGAACTAGGAGGAGACTTGTGTCGACACATACCTGACTTGTGTCGACACACCTGACCACAATCTAGTAATGTAGCTTTTTGGGAATACAGGATGTGTCAACACATGATGGACTTGTGTCGACACCACTGGCATCTTCACTTCTGACTAACTTCTGTGAACACATGATGTGTCGACACATGATGGGCTTGTGTCGACACCACTGGCTTCTTCAGTTCTGACTGGCTTCTGTGAAAAGATGATGTGTCGACACATGATGTGCTTGTGTCGACACCACTGGCTTCCTTTCATGAAAATCTGCACTAGGATTGAACTATGTGTCGACACTCTACCAGAGTTGTGTCGACACCACTGTCATCACATCAACTTTTTCTATGAACTAAGCATGAAATATAGTGTTATATATGACTGATGCAAGATATTCAAACTTCTATGGATCATAGTTAAACATCATCAAAACAAGAGATCCAAAATGTAGCATTAGGAGTAGTGGTAAAAGGGATGTTTTTGATAATAATAATAGGCATAATAAATGCAATGAGAGAGACAAGTTAATTAGATTCTATTTACAAATTAAGAAGAAGCTAACAAATTAGTTTAAAGTTTTTTAATATTAAGAAATAAGATTTTAATAGTATATATTTTGTAAATAAAATAAAAATTATATATTATCAGAAACGGAAACAAAAATGGAAAATAATCAAAAATAGAAAAACGAATATGGAGAGGTCAGAAACGGGTCAGAAATTCGGAAAGCAGATATCCATTGGCAGCCCTAGGTGGGAGGGACCTATGTACCTTCCTTACTAAATCACTGTTAGAGTATTCTCTACCAAGACCTTTAAGCCCGTTTACAATCAGCAAGAATTTAGCAAACATTTCAGATATAGCTTCATCATGCTTCATTTTAAACATTTCATATTCAGAAACAAACATACTTGCCTTGGTTTCTTTTACCTCAAAAGTTCCCTCATAAATGAGTTGCAATTTCTCCCACATTTCTTTTGCTGATTTACATGAGGATATTTTGGAGTACTCCTTGGAATGAATTGCACACTGCATCATGTTCATCGCACTCCAGTTGAGTGTAGCATTTTGGATTTGCTCCCTGTTCCATGTATCCTCATTTTCAAGCAATTCTATAGGACCTTTGTCAACGATTCTCCACTGCTCATAGTTCTGAGCTCTTAGAAAAAACTGCAACCTATTCTTCCAGTAGGAATAGTCAGTTCCATTAAAAATGGTGGTCTAGTTACTAAGTGTCCCTCAGCCATGAAACCTCTGTTTACAGTCATAGCTGATCACTCTTGATGGTTAAATCAAACACTTAGCAGATGAAACGAGAACCTGCTCTGATACAAAATGTAGAATTGTGGACTTTAAGCTATGATTGTGAATCTAGAAGGGGGGGTTGAATAGATTCACACTTTAAAAAAATATATCACTAGAGGTTTATTTCCACAAGAACACACGATATGAAAAACATAATGGATCTGTGTGTACAAGTTCTAGATCTGAAGTAATCACTCACAGATTAATCATATCTTAAATTGATCTAGAAACTATAACTTCAAATAGAAACTAGAGAGTGTGTTTTGATGTAGTTTCAATTAGAAAAGGTATTAGTTAAGCAGACAATTCGGGTACATTAGCGTTCCTAGCAAACATCTAGAGAATGCGAACATCAAACCATACTACTCAAGAATTTAAGGTGGTTCAGATCACTTCACAGTGATCTTACATCCACCATCACACACACACAAAATCCCTTCACTATAAGGAAGAACAAAGTATAACACACATGTAGCGACTCTGGATACTTATGCTCAATAAGGCTCCATATCCAAATCCGCCTCTCATGAATAGATCGAAGTCTCACCAGAGATAGCTCTCACACTTGTCCAGTAAGAATATAAAAGACAACCACATGAGTATAAGATACGAGAAAGTACGTGTACTCATACTCATTTACATTAAATTACACTGTCCCAATACATTATTACATGTCCAAGAGAAAGTGCAACCACCTGGGGCATACTCCGAGGGAGCAAAGCTCGCACAACAACAACTAAACTCAATTACTGGTGATGTCACGCCCAGCCAATTTAGCAGCGGAATAAATCAGGGAGACGTGATCAAAGTACATGGTAGAGTAAAATGTACAACAGCTGAATGATTCAGAGCATCTAATGAACAACAATTTGAACAAAACTCTTCAATTCATTGAAATTTCACTAAGACTATTACAACCACTCATTCGGAGCCAATACATAGGGCTCAATGACATCATTACATTGGAAAAGAAATCTAAGCAATAACTACTAGACTTCATTATACTAGGGTAACTTCATCATTTGACTCTAGGTTGCTCAACACTCGGGTCCTGTCCCCTTGGTGTGTGTAACGTCATCGTCTGACTTACCTGAGACACGATAACAAATAACGAAGGGTGAGCGATAACGCCCAGTAGGACTTAAATCTCATGATCAAGCATGCTTTAAATAATTAATGCTTTAAAGGACAGAGTAACTAACGATAAAGTGAGTCATGTAGAGTCGAACAAATAATGGCACAAGTAACATGGTTCAAATAGCACGTGAATCAAGTATAGCACAATAACACATGATAGCGAGTAACGTCATGGTCAAGCAATAGCAAGTAACTTGTATAGCAAGAAGAGAGAAAATAGTTGGCCATATAGAGAGTAAATTGCACTTTGATTGATTCTCATCAATCGAAATAGTATAGCTCTTTGATTAACTTTCGTCAATCGAAATAGTATTGCATTTTGGTTATCCGTAGATAGCCGAGAGAGAGTATACCACTTGTTTGTCAACAGACAACGAGAGAATATAGCACTTTGTTTTGATTGTCATAGATTAATCTTAATAATATGGCACTTGGATGTAAAGCTGACATCCTGATCATTTTAACTCCCGTGGGCAAATGGCACTTTTCAGGCGCTCTCCCCAGGACCAGATCGGGCCCTATTGCGCAGGCATTGGTCATTTTGTTTATCTTTAGATAATCAGTTAATGGCCAATAGAGAGTACCAAGAATTAGATGAGAGTACGAGATGAATAGACGATATAGTAGTGAGATTGTGAATAGACGAGTGAGTCGAGTATAGATGAGAACTAAGGGTCAATGCACATGAAACATCGAGTAAACGACGATAGTAACGGTTGCACAACATGCACAGATGATGTTGGCAGTCAGGTGGAATTCTCTACCCTTCCACTGGCCATGTTATGCACAGGTCCAGAGGTCTGGCGTGATTTAAAATAAGAACGAGAGAATCTAAGGCCGTTTGGATCTTCCTAATCCTAAGAGGGTATCATAGGGGTTAGGGTACAACCAGCTCGTCGACCATGTGGGAATCCATGGATAGAGAAGACTTACGGAGGCCTTGAACAAGGATTCACTAGTCCTGCAGAAGGAATATCCGACGGAGAGTTCGTCCAAGTCAAGAGAAAGTGTGTATATAGAAACAAGTGCTCGACGTTCTAGAGGAATTCTAGAACAGTGGAGCGTCGATAACGGTATTCCCAAATCATCGCAAGAGAACGAAGACTAGTGCATTTAAAAATATGACAATTTAATATATACTTGGAATAAATTACCATATGTATTATGAGATATTTTTATGCCAAGTTAAGCCATAATGGATGGTTCAAGTGTGTGCATGTGTAAAAGGAATCATAGATGGAAAAAGGTCATGTGCATGTCTTTTAAATCACTCAATATATATTCAATTTATAACATGTGTATTTACTACGTATGTGACTTGTTAACAAGGTATAGGGACTGTAGAAAGTTAGAGCATAACAAGTCATGGGTTTTCATGCAAAAACCCCAGATCGTGAAGTACCCCTGTAAGGGTCGCGACAGGGTATCAGAACGTGTAGTGCCCTTGAATTTTTCTTGAATTTATATTGCAATTGTATGTTTATTTCTGCATGTAATTGTGTGTTGTTCTATGTTGATCTTGGCGTCAACATCTGCTGGCGTTGACACCTGTTGGCGACATGATCGTCTACCGTTTATTTCTTGTTAACAACATCATATAGTGTCGTTGATTATTTTCTGAAATATTGAATTTTTGGGCAAGAATATAAACGACACAGTCGATGGACGTCTACATCATTGCTGACGGCAACTTAAGTTGACGTTAACATGACTTGCCTGTTTTGGATGTTACCGTTCCGGGGGAGTGAAATCGGCCATTTCCAAACGCTTTTGATACGTAGATCTGAGCGTTTATGATCCAAGGGTTAGGATTAGGGCTTAGCCAATGCGTGGGAGATCTTTATAAGACCAGCTTTTGCAGATAGGGGAAGTTTTTGCTCTGGTTTGGGAAGAGAGAAAGAAGGTTGAGAGAAAGAGGTGCAGAGCTCGTGTGTGAGATTTGAAGGTTCCTAGACCAAGGTGGATCATTCATCAACGAGATCTAAAGCTTCTCCAAGTGGGGGAACTGCATTGGAGGCGGATCTGGAGCGATTGAAGATGGGGAGGAGGACTGCCTTACTGCCAAGGTGGACTTCTTCGGGCCTTGATTCGTCACTCTAGTAGGAGAGATAGAGGCAAGTAACATGGGGGTTCAGTTTAGGATAGATTAGACTGTGTAATTATCATTTTTACAGATTTTTAAAACATGAAAATAACGTGCGGGAAAGGGTAGAAGTCATGTTATTTGATGTGGCGTTTTCTGTGTTTTCCGGGCATATGAACTTGACATCCATATCCCTTGCCGTTCAGTTTCTATAAACGTCACCATCGATCGCCGTCTATTTTATGTAAATGACATGTGTTTTACGACCTTTACTATATGTTAATGGAGCTATGTGTCATCGTCTACTATTTCTTAACGATAGGATATGTGGACATCTACTTCAGGTAAACGCCACATGCGCTGCCGTCTAGTTTATCAGTACTATGAGTTTTCATAAAATCGATTTTAATTATCTTTCTATGATCTATGCTTGTATGAGGTTTCAGCTAGGTGATTGTAGACACCCGATTCTGGCCTACAAGTCGAGCCACATTTCTTGTTATCTTAATGAGCCCCAAGTTGGTCATTCACCTTGAGCCCACCATTATCCTTGCTTTGAGCCCATTAATAGCCCAATTTTCATGATATCCCATCCATTATCTCTTAAAAGAGTCCTTGTGCCCTTAAATGCCCATTATTATCCCATTTGATTGGTTAATAATTCAAGAATAATCGATTTTTATTAACGCGACGGGTCGAGGTGCCGCGTTAGTCTTGTTGCGCCCCCCTTGGCCGTCGCGAAAGCCCATGCATATCCATGCACGTGACCTTGTTGTTGCGCCCCTTCTGGCCATCGCGTTAGTCTCTGTCGTGCCCCTACGACCCGTCGCGACAACAGCCGCATGCGCTGGCCTCCGCAACCACCTTCTATTTATCCTCTCATGGCCTTTGCATTTATCCCCAAGCAACCCCCCAACTTTCAGAGTGCATCTTGGGATTGTGCGACTCCTTGAGCACCCCTTTGGACTCTCACCCATGGAATTAATGACATTTATCCTTTACTTGGGTAATTTATCATGAAAATTGGATTATTCTCTCTCTTTGGTCTATAAAAGCAAGGCCTTTCCTTTAGAGCGGGGAGAGCCCCATTTTTCACCTCGAAGGGCTGCCGAAATTTTCTGTGACCTGGACTTGGCCCGCAGCCCCCCTTTCCTCTCATTTTCTTCACATTCTCCAGATCAAGCCTTACACATCTCTTCATCCATGGAACTTGGTGTGTGAGGAGGGCGACTCCTTCCTTCTTCCATGGCTTCTACAGCATCGAAGGACGATATTTGAGCGCCAGGGAGACGCCCTTTTGGGGCTCTTTCTTCCTCCCTTCCTCTTCCTTTCTCTTTCATGCATTTTGCTATTTTTAGATAGGCTGCATTTCCATATTCCTCCTACATTTTCCATGCACCCTAGGGGTTTAAAAACCACCCCCCAGGTTCGTTCCCTCCATGCTTCGTCTTTTCTCCTCATTTACGAATAGCTACTACACCTAAACTTGTTCTAACAGGGTTTCTTTTCTTGTTTTCATTGTTTTGGCAGGCACCCAAGTGAAAGCTGACAAGCAGCTCTTGTTCTCTGGTCGGCCGTAGAGCAGGAAGAAGGTCCTCTCACATTTCTCCCGCACTGCAGAGAACGCGGCTGACGAGGCTGACGCGACAACGTTGACGGGCCCTGTTAGGGCGACGCGACCTCAGACCCATCGCGACGGGGTCGCTTGTCACGATCTCGGGTTAGTGCCCCGTTCTCTCTTCATTTTCCTAGCTTAGTTAGCCCCTTTTCATTATCTTATACGGCAACTATCTAGGTGGCGATCACATCCATGTTCCCATGCTTCTATAGTTAATACATGTTTGCATGTTTTGGGGTGCACATTCCCTGTGATTACACCTTTTGGCGATCACGGTGGGACCTTCAGTTCTAGCCTCATGAGTTTAGCCTGTTTGTATGCCATGTTATGTTGTTTAAATGCTTTCCTAAAACCCTGTTAGGTATGTTATTTTGTGTTGTTTTGATGTTCCTGTCTTCTATTGGGGACGCGGAGTATCGCGCTGGTTGTACCCGTTGTACCCTTAGTTTGAGCCATCCCCCACGCGTGAGTTGTGTGTTCCTTTAGTCATCACAGAGTACTTGAGTTCATACCCATTAGGGTCCTTTGGCCGAGTGTAATTCAATTAAATCAATCCATTAAAAGGCTAAGTGATAACCCTAAAACCCTGACGCATATCATGTTAATTTGGGTGTTTGCTTGAGAACTCCTTTTCTCATCCCCTTCTTGTGTGTTGTTGTACCCATATTTGTATTTTAGTGTATCCTTTTAATCCTTCCATTTCTCATCCTCTCATATGGCTCCTTTCCATTTCACCTATCCTCCAACCTCTCCTTCTCATGAAGACCCCTTGTCTCATGAGTTTATTCCAAATTCGGCTCAGTCCAGGGCCCATCGGGCCGACGAAAGCATGTGTTCCCGATTTGTTCCGTCACCATCCTCTTCTAATAAGGTTGCTGAATTGGAGTGCCTCCTACTGGAAATGGGCCCTGACCAGGCCCGGGAATTGTTGTCCACCTTTGCTCCACAATCTTCTTCAAGGATGGGCCCAACAAGCCCACATTATCCTGCTCGTTCTAGATCCACTCACATTGTCACTCCTGGATCGGGCTATCCTTTTGTTCAGCCCACATCATCACAACCGGCCCATTATACTCAATCTGGTCCAGACCTTGACTCTCGACTCCACCCTCATTCCCAAGTAGTAACTCACCATCCATAATCCACCTCGACTCAGGACTTCCAATCTGAGTTCGAGTCCATGAAGCGAGAGCTTAGTGATTTGCGGAGGCATTTAAATCCCAAACCCTCCTTCAATGATACTCTCCCTGATTTCCATGGTCTTCGGATCCCTCCACTTTCTCAGCTTCCTGTTTATCGCAAATATAGTGGAGCTAGAGACCCTTACATCCATCTGAAGGAGTTCCTCCATGACTCGACGTCCTACCAACATGATCGTCACTTATTGGCTTACCTTTTTAGGCGGTCGTTGGATGGGCCCGCTCTAGAATAGTTTTATTCCCTGCCTCCCAATGATGTTGAGAATTTTGAGATTGTCAAGGTCAGATTCCTACAGCAATACCAAGACTGGGCCAGGCCCAAGTATTCAATGGTCGATCTGATGACTGAACAGATGAAGCCTGATGAAGAATTTGCAACCTATATTGACCGATGGCGTCAAATGTCCACACATGTTTAAATGCACATCCCAGAAGAGGAAAAGATCAAGCTCGTTATTGCCAACGCAACACCCATGTACTGCCACATTTTGGCTATGAATGACATCACATCCATGCAACAATTATACAGTCGTACTCGCTTTGTTAAAACCCAGCTCAACGACTCTCCCGTGCCATCCTTGTTTGAGGCCCAACAACCCAGTTGCACATTCCAGGGGCCCACTTATGAGGGAGTCCAAAACCATGCCCAAGTTGATGCCATCCACCACACCATGTCTACCCATTCCGCTAATCACTATACACCTCCACCTCCATGTAGCAAACTCGTTCCACTTCCACAAGAATAACCACCTCGCCCGAGCCACCGCACCACACCATCCACTACTCATCCATCCCAACAACCACTTGGTCTAAAGCGAGCCCTTTATCATCTGTTGCCTGAGTCCCTCTCTGATGTCTTCACGTCCCTGATGTCCATCAATGCATTGCAGCTCCCTCCAGAAAAGCCAAGCTGGGACATGACAGTGGACCAATTAGAATACTGTCTATATCATCGCCATCTAGGGCATATAGTCGCGAACTGCTGCAAATTTCGAGATGTGATCTATAACCTGGAGCACAAAATAGATTGGGCTGAAATGCACAGGCTCATCCTACATTGTCAAGCACAAGGCCAGGGGCAGCAGCCCTCTCCATCACAGACAGCAGAACAGCCGCCCAAGCAGCCAGCACCACAGCCAAAACAACAAGCGCAAGCATCAAGACAGTCACCTTCTCCAACGGCTCATGGTCAGAAGCATTCTTCTACTTATCTTCCAAGTGTGTCATCCGCTTCATCGCCACCTTAACAGCCACCTCCACTAACCCCTGCTCAGGTTGTCACCATCACGCCTACCCTTGATATCACATTGTGCCATTGGTCGTCTTCCTTAACACCATAAACCATTGATCCCTCAGCTCCTACAAACCCTCCATCTTTACCCCTTGCTACCATCTCCACCCCATTACCGCTTACACCTGAGCAGGCCATCACCATAGCACCAAGGCTCGGGCAAGCTACGCTCACCACTGAGCCGGAGCAAGAGTTTCCTACTCCCGAGCTTAAGGCTGACTCAGCCTTTGAGTCGGAAGAAGATCTCTCTAAGCACAAGCCTGTCTGTGCCATCCAACCACCTCACAAAAAACCTTTCGCACCCGAAAAACCCACCAGAGCTACCACACATCCCATCGCCACCACTCCCAATGGAGCTAGTGCGCACTATCGGCAGCATGCCTTGAGTCTACTTCCCGAGGGCAAGATAATCTAAGCAGAGGTAGCACAGTCCTGGTCATGCGCTTTGACCCTTACAGTTACATCAGTCGCATGCCGGTCTATGTCTTTATCTCGGGCTCATTTGGGAAGGATAAGCCTCCATCTCCTCAGAAAATGGTTGTCGAGAAGAATTCTCAAGCACTAGTACCAGTCTATTCCAAAGCAAGGATGGTAGCCATTACAGCGCTTATTGGAAATGATAAAATTGAAGCCCTCATCACTCCTCGCTCAGTTATGTTGCATATAGCTGGTCAAAAGAAGGGGTTCTCTACAAATGTTATGCTATCTCACACTGCTGCCAGGGCCATCATGAAAACAATGCTTAAAGGTCAGGCACGATGATCTCTAGTTGAAGCTCTCAACAGTACAAACTCCACATCTTTACTAGAGTCTTCACTCAAGGGGCAAGAGACCAAGATGCCCAAAATAAGTGCACACATGGTAGTCATGACAATTGATGAGAGAGCCCTATGGCTGTAGAGGAGGGCAAGACCATTTGCTTCTTGGTCTCGTTATTTGAGAAGGCATGTCAAGATGAAGCGGTCATATCTGTCTACAAGAGCAAAGAAGCCACGGCACCACAAGAAGACGTCCGCCAAGAAGCAGAGGAGGCTGAACTTGAGATTAAAGCTTCAGAATATTCGTTCCAATACCTTGACATTGTTTGATCCTGAGCAATTCCCTCTATGCATTCTAGCCAATCTCGTTCCTAGAGGAGGCACCCGATCCCTCAATCCTGGGTTGGTGCCATGTCCCTCTCCTCCTACTCCCCCAGGGTCTTTGGACCCTCGCTTATCTCCTCCACCTGAGCCGCCCGATCATCCTCTGGGAACTCAGAGTGTCTTTTCTTCCCCTCCACTTGAACCTCCCAATCACTTTCTGGGTATTCAGGGTTTCCCTCTTCTTCCTCCTGAGCCTCCCAATCACTTTCTGGGTACTCAGGATTTCCCTCTTCCTCTTCCACCTGAGCCGCCCGATACTTAGGGTATCTTTTCTTCCCCTCCACCTGAGCCTCCTAATCATCTTGTGGACTCTCAGGATTCCCCTTTTCTCTTCCACCCGAGCCTCCTGATTATAGGCCGAGTCCACATCCTCCGGGGACATCTGATCTTGGTCCTGATTCCCTTCCTTCAACTCCCCCCCTCTGATTCTCCAGATCCTCCACCCTCTATTTTGCAGTTCCTTCTTCTAACCCCTCTTGATCTCGGGTTTGACCCAATTCCTTCTTCACTACCTATTCGGGGTCCTGACCTTTTCTCTCATTATTTCCGAGGTTTCAGTCCTCACTGATATCCTCCCTTTTCTTTGTAAATACTATTGTTTGAGGATTCCTATCCCTCATATTCATGTAGAGTCTTGTCTCCCTCTTGTTCTTGTCTTGAGCTGACTCCTATTCTTGCCATCTCTATTTTCCATCGTTTCCTGCAAATGAGCTAATTAAAATCAACCAAAGTCAAAGTTCAAAGACTAATGCAGGGCGTATAGGGGTTGCACTGTACATGTAAATATTTATTTCAACCTAAAAGAGATTCATCTCATTTCACAATTAGAGTGGTTGAGTCAGTCTTAGGTTTATTTTGCTTCTGCAGCACTCAGGATAGAGATTGCTCCGCGCTAGGGAACCAACGTTCATTCCCTGTCATTAAAGGTCACCTTAAGCAAGGATCATCACACACTCACATGGCAACCTTAGTCGGCTCCTCTAGCAAACATCGTCGTTGTTTAGGCCATACCTAGGTGGTGCAAAAGTTGTTCTCTTCTTTACTCGGTCAAAGTGTAAAGGCCAAAAAGGGCTATTTAGGCGAGGCGACCGACCTAAGCACATGTTGCTGAGAGGAAATCTCAAATAGGGATGGTCAATCAGGCCTGCAAAAGAAAAAGCAAAATAAAAAGAGAGAAGAAGAACAAATGAAAGAAAATCGAGGAATAGGGGCATGTCAAAGAGTGGCAGTACAGTTTCCCGCGGGACGCCCTTGAGCCTGGTCGTACGCATGCCCTAAATAAGAAACAAGCACAATAAAGTGACCAAAAGTCCCTTCTCAATAGATTGAATCTCTAAGAGGTATGCCGTGGAAGGAAGCTAAGCCAAACTTGTCCTTTAAAACTTGCACGAGACTTATCCTCTAACTTTCTTCTCTTTCTTCCTATAAGGCTCGAACGTCTCCCTGATATGGCCTTTATAGTAGCACCGCAAGTTAGGGGCAACCAACTACAGGACGCCACCTCCCTAATGCACATCCAATCTTTTGGTGGTCTTTAAGGAAAGGGGAATGAATGGGGACCCCTTTCCAGTAGTTTGATCTTGCTTTAGTGTTGTAGTAGCAAGTGTAAGTACTTTCCATTTCATGTGTAGAGTTGGCTTAGGTATTATTCAAAAAAAAAAAAAAAGTGATGAGCAGCGCAACAATGTACTCAACTTCCTTTCTCTCTCTCTTGGATCTTGTGCCACACTCGTGTCAATTACAATATTCCTTGCAATCACAAAATTTTTGACACAAAAATAAAGTCCACTAACAAAAGCATCATGTATAAAGATAAAAGGGGAGGTGGCACACAAACTCCTCAATGTCCACCACCACTCTCCCCAGATCCTTCCTGTCTGTCTGGTGGGGGTGGCATTTCACCACCACCCCGACCACTCCGAGCACTCGTTGCTTCTACCAAGCGCCTCTCCTCATCCTCGTTCCTCCGCCGACTAGAGGAACCTGCTAAGTACTGGCAGACTGAGGCGCCGCTCGCACCAGTCACCCCACTCGCGTCGCTCCTGCTCCGGCTCCGAGACCGGCCTATGGCCATCATCACCTCCTGAAGTCCCCGCGCTAGGGTCTACTATGTGTGCAGATCAGCGCGCAGCTGGGCCAACTCCTCCTGGTCCACCGACGACCCCTGCACTCGCAGCGTCGCAAGCTCCCTCGTCGCCTCTGCCATACGTCACCCAGCTGCCTCCGCCCGGATGCGCAGCTGATCCCTCTCTCCTGTCATGGTGTCAACCTGCCTCTGCAGCTGGGCCGCTCGGTCGGTGGCAGTCCTCAGCTCTGTCTCCTACAGAAAAAAAAAAAAAAGTAAACGCCAAGTTTAAATAATTTTCAATTTAAAATCAGTGTCTTACTTACCCGCTCAGCTAACTCCACCCGCGCCTCCTCGGCCCTCCTGACCGCATCTGCCAGTCGGTCCTCCAGGTCCGACTGGGAGCTCTCTGCTGCTCTGGAGGAGGATGCACCGGACTGTGCTCTCCTCACCCTCTCTAGCTCCGCACGCTGCACATGCAACACAGGTCAGTTTCTCAAATTAGCCATAAAATTGGTAAAGTACTGAAGTCTGAGTAAGTGCTTACCAGCTGCTCTGCCTCCCTCTGAGCTACCTCCCGATCCTACACCGCCGAGTGGAGCAGGGCCCGAAGTGAGGTAATCTTGCCGGCCACGTCCACCTGCAATTCATTCCAAAGTTGTCAGCTCAATTCAATAAAAGAACAATTCATAGAGTCTTAGTTTAAGAGATTTACCTGTCGTCTTGCTGTTGGGCAGCATGCTACGAGGCAGGTGCGCGTGCCAGCGTCTCACCCTGGGGCGACCTGAGAATGAGGGTGTGGCAGAGGCCGGGTTGGCCAAGTCATGCCTAGGTCCAGGTGTGGACCTTCCTGCGGGTGTTGCTGAGTTGTCTAGTAGGGGGACTGCACCCTGTGGTGGGTTATAAGGAAGGATGGTATCCTTACACAACAACTCGAGTTTTGGCGTAACGGTAATACCTGAGATCCTATATACCTAGTATCAGAGCTAGTCTCTTCGACAAAGAAGAAGATCCAACGATCTGAAGAGAAAAGATCAAATGGCAGCCCAAGGTCAGTCAGTCAACAGGCCACCGCTATTCAACGGAGAAGATTACACCTACTGGAAAACAAGAATGGAATACTTCCTACAAGGATTTGATTTCCAAATATGGTCCATAGTAGAAGAAGGCGATCTAGTTGTTCTAAACAATAGAGACAACTGGACAGAAGATGATAGAAAGAAGATTTCTCTCAACTGCAAAGCCAAGAGCATTTTGTGTTGTGCCCTCAGTAAAAAGGAATTCAACCGTGTATCTGCCTACAAATCCGCCATGGAAATGTGGGAAAAGCTCAGGATCACTTATGAAGGCACCGATAAAGTCAAGGACCAGGATAGACATTCTGGTGACACAATATGAAAGGTTCCAGATGTAGTCAAGAGAATCTATAACCCAAATGTTCAGCAGATTTACAGACATCACCAACGGGTTAGCAAGATTAGGAAAAAGCTATGAGATGGGAGACATAGTAAGGAAAATTCTTAGATCCCTACCATCTTCTTGGACTCCCAAGGTGACAGCTATAGAAGAAGCCAATGACTTGAAAAGGATGTCATTGGAAAAGCTCATTAGGTCCCTCATGGCTCATGAGATAAACATGGAGAGATTAGGAGAATCATCCACTAGAAAGAAGCACACAAATGCCCTCAAAGCAGCAGAAGGCAGCTCTGAGGAACAATCAGAAGATGAAGCCAGTAGTCAAGACAGTGAAGATGAAGAAGCAATGCAATCTAGAAGACTACAGCGGATATTGGCTAAGAAAAAGAAGTATCAATCTGGCAGACGATACTTCAAAAAGGGAAAGGATTTCAAGAAATCTAAAACAAAGGACATTAAGAAGAATGAACCAATTTGTTATGAGTGCAAGAAGCCAGGACACATCAAGGCAGAGTGTCCAAAGCTCAAGAAATCTGAATTCAGAAAGAAGGACAGTTCAAGAAAGTTCAGAAGATACAAGAAGAAATCCATGGCAGCAGCTTGGGACAACAGCAGTGACTCAGATAGCGAGTCAATCTCAAACAGTGAGGAAGAAGAAAAGGCTAACCTAGCTTTCATGACAGATATCGCAGAAAAGGTAACCTCTGACTCGTCCTTTGATTCCTGTAATTATTCTGATTCAGATAACTTAGAAGATGCTTTTAATAAACTGTATGGTAAATATAGAGAAGTATCTAAATTATTAAAATCTAGTAAGAAAATTGTTGCATGTCTAGAAAATACCAATTCAGATTTAAAATCAGAAAATGAACAACTAGAGAAGCAAGTTAGTGAACTTAAAAGAAGAAATGAGTTGCTATGCGAAAACCTAAAAAATAAAAATACACAAATAACAAAATTAGAAAAACAAGAAAGTTCAGACGAATTAAAAAGGGAAATCAAAAGACTAACAGAAGAAAATGATAAACTATCAAGTACATTAGAAAAATTTACTAATGGTAAAAATTCCTTAATACTAAAAGGAGTCAGAAGATCAGGTAACAAGAATAATGGATTAGGTTACATTCCACTAGATAATGAAGATACAACAATATACCCTAAAACATATCCAACTCCAAAATTCGTACCTGAACAAGATATAGCATATAAATTAAACTTTAAATATACTCCATATGAAAAAGTAACTAAAACAACATGATGTAGTCACTGCAACAATCTAGGTCACAGTAAAATAACATGTCCAACTAAACATAAAAGATGGATAATTAAAAAGAATAACCAGCAAGGACCCAAAAGAACTTGGGTACCTAAAGCTTAGTGTCTTTATTTCAGGGAGGCCTTCGAGCATCAAAATGGTACCTGGACAGCGGGTGCTCAAGGCATATGTCAGGTAACAGAAGCTATTCTCTCACCTCAAGGCTGAAGAAGGCACAGTCACCTATGGAGACAATGGAAAGGGAACTGTGATAGGCAGTGGATCAGTGTGCAGTAGAGGCACAACTGTCATTGAAGATGTGTTGTGCGTCAAAGGATTGAAACACAATCTCATCAGCATCAGCCAGCTATGTGATAGAGGTCATCAAATCAGTTTTCAAGAGTCAAAGTGCAGCATTGTGAAAAATGGTGTAGTCATCTTTGAAGCCAACAGAGAAAAGAACCTGTATGTACTTCGTCTGGAAGAGTTAAAAGATCAAGACATTTGTTTAGCAGCCAGCAAAGAGCAGTCAACTGAGTTGTGGCACAGAAGATTGGGCCACTGCAGTCTAGATGGCATGAGAAAGCTAATCAAGAGAAACTTGGTGGAAGGTCTATCAAAGGTCAGTACAAAAATGGATGGTGTCTGTGGACCATGTGCAAAAGGAAAGCACACTAAGTCATCCTTCAAGTCAAAGACTGTGGTAACAACCTCTAAACCCTTAGAACTCCTTCATATGGATTTATTTGGGCCAATGAGGACCACAAGTCTTGGAGGAAAGAATTTTAGATTCGTTATAGTAGATGACTATTCAAGATTCACATGGGTATCCTTTCTGGAACACAAAGATGATACATCTGATAGCTTTGTAAGCTTCAGCAAAAAGGTTCAGAAAGATAAGAAGTTCAGCATTATTGGAATCAGGTCAGATCATGGAGGAGAATTCCAAAATGATAAATTCGTAAAATTCTGTGATGACCAAGGAATAGAGCACAATTTCTCAGCACCAAGGACACCACAGCAGAATGGAGTTGCTGAGAGAAAGAATAGGACTTTATTGGACATGGCAAGAACAATGTTATCAGAATATGATATGCCAAGATATTTTTGGGGTGAAGCAGTCAACACAGCAAGCTACATCATCAATAGAGTAATGATCAGGCCGATTTTGAAGAAGACTGCGTATGAATTGTTCAAAGGAAAGAAGCCTAAGATTAGTCACTTCAGGACATTCGGATGTCCATGCTTCATCCACAACAACGGCAAAAGAGACATTGGTAAGTTAGATGCCAGATCAGATGAAGGCATCTTCATGGGGTATGCTTCTAAACCAAAAGGATATAGAGTATTCAATAAACGTACTTTATTGATTGAGCAGTCAGTACATGTTATCTTTGATGAAACTAACCCTTCCTTGAGAAAGGAAGAAGATAGTGATAATGATGATACAGATGAATTGTCCAACAAATTAAAGAACTCATCAATTGAGGACAAGGAAGATCCACCTCTGGAAGACCTACAACAAAAGGATATAGAACATGAAAATCTTCCAAAGGAATGGAGATATAAGAAAGATCACCCTCCTGAAAACATCATTGGTGATCCATCTGTAGGGGTAAGAACAAGAGGTAACACAATTCCATGTGACTATTTAGCTTTTGTTTCTCAAATAGAGCCTAGGACAATCAATGAAGCTATCACTGATGAATCTTGGATTTTAGCTATGCAAGATGAACTGAATCAGTTCAAGAGAAACCAGGTTTGGTCACTTGTTCCTAGACCATCAGATCATCCAGTGATTGGCACCAAATGGGTGTTCAGAAATAAAAATGGATGAAGCTGGTGTGATCATAAGAAACAAGGCCATATTGGTAGCTCAAGGCTATTCTCAAGAGGAAGGCATAGATTTCGATGAAACCTATGCACCTATAGCTAGACTTGAGGCTATTAAAATTTACTTGCATATGCATCTGCACTAGATGTGAAATTATTTCAAATGGATGTAAAGTCTGCATTTCTAAATGGTTTTATTAAAGAGGAAGTCTATGTAGAAACCTCCAGGCTTTAATGACACTGAATTTCCGAATCATGTTTTTAAACTACACAAAGCACTATATGGTTTAAAACAAGCACCTAGAGCTTGGTATGAAAGGCTTAGCTCATTTCTATTAGACCATGGTTTCATTAGAGGTCAAGTAGATAGTACACTATTTATCAAGTCCAAGGTCAAACATATATTGCTTGTTCAAATTTATGTTGATGACATAATATTTGGCTCCACTGATGAATCTCTTTGCAAGTACTTTGAGAAGCTTATGCAGGGAGAATTCGAGATGAGCATGATGAGAGAGCTCAACTACTTCCTTGGATTGCAAATCAAACAAGGAAAGGAAGGGACTCACATCTGCCAAGCTAAGTACACCAAGGAACTCTTAAAGAAGTTCGGATTTGATAATGCCAAGCCACTGTCAACACCCATGAGCACATCAATAAGAATGGACAGTGACAAAGATGGTAAGAATGTAGATCAAAAAATCTACAAATGTATGATAGGATCCTTACTATACTTAACTGCTAGTAGACCTGATATTTTATTTAGTGTATGCATGTGTGCTAGGTATCAGGCAGATCCTAGATAATCTCATCTAATTTCAGTAAAAAGAATGTTTAGATATTTAGCTAGAACTCATGACTTAGGTCTTTGGTATCCAAAATCATGTGAAATTAACTTAGTAGGATACTCTGATGCTGACTACGCTAGATGCAAAATAGATAGAAAAAGCACCACTGGTTGTTGTCAATTCCTTGCAGGATGTCTGATATCATGGTCCTCCAAGAAACGAAACTCAGTAGCACTGTCAACAACTGAAGCTGAGTACGTAGCTGCTGGAAGTTGTTGTACACAACTCCTATGGATCAAGCAACAACTTGAGGATTATGGGCTACATATCAAGACAATGCCACTGTTATGTGACAACACCAGTGCTATAAATTTGACCAAGAATCCAGTACAACACTCAAGGACTAAACACATTGAGGTTAGATATCATTTTACTCGTGATCATGTAGCAAATGGGAACATAGATATTTCATTTATTGATACAAACAATCAGTTAGTAGACATCTTCACAAAGGCCTTACCTGAAGAGAGATTTACTTCTCTTAGAAGGGAATTAGGCATGTGCAAATTATGGAAGATGTATTTGTTTAAAACTGAAATATTAATTTTCAGAATTTGAATTATTTTTCCCTCCCAAAAATTTAAGCAAAATTCCAAGTATTGCTAATTCTTTTAATTTTGTCATGACGATTCGTTATTTTATAAGAGTTTATTCCTATCGATCTAGTAAGTTTTGTCGTTTTCTGCCATCATGGCGCCCCTAAATTCTAAAAGTCATTCTTTTAATATTCCCGAAATCTGTGCGGCAACGATTCACATCTCTTCATCATCTTCTTCCTTCTACCTGAGGCGATACCCTATCGACTCCGACATCGACTCTCTGAGATTTCAAGCTTCCAACCTCTTCCCGCCGGAAATTTCTTGAGGGCTTCTGCTCCAATTCTCCTTCCAGTCCTCCAGAAACTTTCTCGTTCGAATCCTTGGCCTCCTTTGGTGCTTCCAGCAGCGTCGGGGGCTACAGAGCCGAATTTATCACCGCCGAGCAGCAAGTAAGGTTTGCAACTGTGAAAATCAAGTTATGCGGTCACAAAGCAGTGGATGTGGCAGATTTACAGAAGAATTGAATGGGGAGCATCGTCGAAGCCTTGAACAGATTGAAGTGGTCGAAGATGGCTACTATCTCTGAAGTAAGTTTTCCGGACCTGGTAAAAGCCTTCTATGTGTGTCTGAAATCAGAGGCTGATGGGACCTTGACTTCCATGGTCAAGGGAACCCAGATCAGGGTCACTCGAAACCTTTTAGCATCTCTCTTTGGTGTGGGTACCTCCGGACTCAGTGGAGTTCACACTGTGAATGTCCAAGAAAAAGGTTTGGGGATAGTTAGTCCCGAGTTCAGGCTGAAAGATGACAAGGTTGATGTAAACCAATTGAATGCATTCGATTGCATCCTGCACTTGTAGTTTGTCAGATTGTGGTTCCCAGAAGTGCCACTTTCTCCACCTGCACTAGGGCTGATTCAGATTTAATGTTCTAGGCCATCAAGAACCAAGAAATCAACACGACAGAACTCATGATTGAGAGGATGAAGTTTGCGAGCGCTCAGGTAGGGACACAAAGAGCAAGCTGAATGTGTCTTTACCTTATGCCCATCTCCTGACAAAGATTTTTCAGCACTATGGTATAAGCACAGTAGGAGATGTGTCTGAGAAGATGGGCCAAGCAATCAGGTCCAAAAATTTAAGGAAAAGTGGTTTTTCTATTGTCAATGGAATTTGGACGAAGTCCTCTGTGGCTGAGGGTGAAGTTAACTTTGGCGAAGCCCAAGAGATCCAAGCAGTAGAACCAGCAGCAGCAGCATCAGTCGAAGTTCAAGAAGAGCAAGAAATAGCAGTATCAAGCAGTAGGATCGAGGATATTCCTCCTGAGGACATTGTGCCTGTAGGATGCAGTTCAGAGGATCCTCCACCCTCTTCTCGAATAGGCTCAGTACTCAGAGATGTACTGGAATCCATCCATAATTCCTTGACGGATTCAGTAGCAAGTGAGGTTCCCATTGTAGAAGCTGTGGCCTCAGGCCACACTGAAGTTGAAATGGAGGAAGCTCCCATTCAAGGGGAGCAAAATCAAGAAATTGAGACTGAAGATGTGCCTATGGGAGATGCTTTTGTTCAGGGGGAGCAATCAATTGAGAAAGAGGCAGCAGCAGTTCAGGGGGAGCAAGATCAAGTAAATGAGGATGTGGCATCAGGCCACAATGATGGTCAGATGGAAGATCCTCCAATCCAGGAGGAACATAAAGCAGCTGTGCATATGGATGCACCCATGGAAGATGCCCCTGCTGATGGGGAGATTTTGGGTGAAAAAGAAAGTGAGCCTCAGGGGGAGAGAACTGAAAATATTTCTATCAATGATCAATTCTCTGAGGAACATGTTGATTTTGTGGAGCCCATTGCAAGGGCAAGCCAAAAAGGGAAACGAGTAGTTCATCGAAGGTCAAAGAAGAAGAAGTAGAAAGTCAGTTTGAAGCCTGTCATCAAAAGGTTGGTTGAGCAAGGCAAAGCCATCTCATCTATGCAATCAGATATTCAGTCCATCTCTATCAGCCAATCTTCTGTATCAAATGAACTTGGAACTTTGTCCACTGAAGTTCATAGCTTGAGAGATGATTTTAGAATGTTCAAGCAGTTATGCAGATGGATGAAAGGTGAGTTTGACAGTGTCAAGGAGCTCATCTCTTCTAGGGTGCAGACCACCTCTGCCCCTCCAGATCTCTCTCATGATGAACCAGTTAGTAATGCAGGGCCATCAGGGCCAAGGCCAGCAGAAGAAAATGCAAGACCATCAGGGTCTCTGCCTACAGAAGAATCAGGGCCATCTGGGCCATCAGCCAAAGAGCCAATAGGGCCAGTTGAGGATTTGCAAGGGCCAACAGGGCCAGTTGAGGATGTGTCAGGGTCAACCGGGCCAGTGGAGACTGAATCTGAGCAGGTCCAAGTCAAAGAGAGAACTATTGCTCCAGAGCCCCCATCTCCTTCTCCTATTCAGACACCAGCCCCTCCTTCTCCACCTTCATCCTCCACAGCACCTCTAGCTCCTCAACCCTTCAAACAATCTCTACCCAGAGTCATCTCCTCTCCAGCCCCATTTCCTTCACCATCCACTACATCTCCTGTCTCTTCCACTCAAATTCCTCCACCTTCTCCTCTTTTTGAGGTTCCTCCAACCTCCTCATCAGCTGGAGCCTCCTCCTCCTCTGGTCCTTCCTCTTTTGGACCAACTGCCATACTTTCTTCCATCTCTCATTCCCTTCTTCATCCTTCTGCTCCACCCTCCTTCATTACTATCATTCCGGAGGACGCTCAAATTAATGGTCCCTATCTTAGGGCCATCAAAGATGAGTTTGAGGTAGCCATTCTCCAGTCTGTTCTGAAGGTTAGAGAACATATTCATAGGACAGACTCCTCTAGTTCTATTCCTAAGAAACGAAAAATCACCTCCTCTCTTTCTAAATCCTCAGATCCTTCTTATCCTCCTTTATGGTTTTCTCTAACAGAGGTCACCAAAAACAAACCACTCTACAGGGAATTCCTCCGAAAAGTTGTTTTCGCCTCCATCTTTAATCTTCCTCATCTACATCTCACCGACCATCTCACCACTATTTTGCCTTACACCTTCTTTCTAAATCCCTAAAATCCAAGATCTTCTCTACAGCTGAATCCCAATCTGAAGAGCAGTGGGCTCGAACCAATAAAATTCTCTACAACAAATTTCTACTTGCCAGATCTACCAGGTTCCCTCCAAGGGACCATTCCCTGACCTTATCTGAATGGTTCCTCATCCATTATAAGGACAGCTGGGCCCCTTTCATTCAAAAGGAGATCAGGATGATCAGGCACTTCAAACTCTTCAATGATTATCGGTATCTTCACTGTTTGCCAGAAATCCAGTTGGGACAGTTTATGGAGGCCATTAAAGCACTTGGACCAGGTGGAGCCCACACTGAAGCCGTCCAAGTAGATTTTGCAACCCTTCAGCTGCCTGAATCCGCCTTTCTTCCCCTCTTCACTCTCTCATAATGGATTCCTCTGTAGGCTCAATTATCTTTGAGCATTTTGCCAGAGTCATGGGCAGAATTAAAGTGAAGAAAGGGTATCTGGTGCACTTCAACAGGTTTCTGTTCAGGGAATATCACCAGGGCCATGTCACTGCAGATGTTCTTGCCTCTTCTTTGTCAGAATGTGAAAGGCTATCTCCTGCAGATTGGACCAAGCTCTATCCTCTTTCCGCACAGTAGCTCTCCAATGTGAATGAGTCCCTAGCCAAGGAAAGTCAACCTCAGATTTCAGCTGCTACCTTTCTGGACATGAACTCCATTCATCTTGTTCATGATCCTTATCAAACCTGGGTTGAAAGGTACAAGGTCTATGTAGCTATGCGGATAGAATTGAAGCGCAAGCAGAATTTCTATCCAGTCTCCATGGACCAATTTCTAGCATGTGCCAGTTTTGGGAAAGTCTCCTTCCTCAAGGTCTCCCTTGATTCAGATCAGTATGCTTGACTTCTTGATGAGCAGCTGGTACATCATCTTCGAAGGATGGCTCCCCTCATGGGACCCTCCTACTCTATTGAACCTGGGATCTTTAGGCAATTTTTTGAAAAGCAAGAGGAGCAGGCCTGGGAAACTATTTCTCACTATGCCTCTCTTCTGTCTCCTGCTTTCTATCTCATTGTACCTTCACAAGCATAATAACATTATTTTTGTGCTCTCTCATTTGTCTTTTCTCTCTCATTTGTCTTTCTTTGTCCTAATACCTTATCCTTTTTTGCTTAAATGACAAAAAGGGGAGAAATTATTGGCATTTTTGAAATACATTATTTTAATTTCTATGGTATTTCCTCAATTATGCTTAGACTTATTTCAGATCATCTTTGCTAATTGTTAAGTTTTGTCATCACCAAAAAGGGGGAGATTGATGATCAGTTTATCCATGTGATTTAAATAAATTACATATCTATTTTAGTGATTAACAAAACTATGATAAAGGTTACTAACATACCTTCTATGAAGTCTAAACATAGGAAATAAACCAAGGGAAATCAAGCCAATCAAGTAAGTATTCATCACTCTACAACAGTAAGAGTTCAAAGCATCAATATCTGTCTAAGTACACATCGATTTCCACTATAGGTCATAACGATTTCCTTAGTTTCATAACAATTTTATACTTACAAGGATTCTATGTGTTAAATTGTTAAGTGATCGCAACGATTTTCCCTCACAACGATTCGTTAAGTGATCGCAATGATTTGCCCTCACAATGATTCGTTAAGTGATCGCAAAGACTTGCCCTCACAACGATTCGTTAAGTGGTTCATAATGATTTGCTCTCATAACGATTTCTTTAGTCATGGTAATGATTTGCTCTCGTAACGATTCCTTTAGTCATCGTAACGATTTGCTCTCGTAACGATTTCTTTAGTCATCGTAACGATTTGCTCTCGTAACGATTCCTTTAGTCATCGTAACGATTTGCTCTCGTAACGATTCATTTAGTCATCGTAACGATTTGCTCTCATAACGATTCCTTTAGTCATTATAACGATTTGCTCTCGTAACGATTTCTTTAGTCATTATAACGATTTGCTCTCGTGACGATTTCTTTAGTCATTGTAACGACTTGCTTTCATAACGATTTGCATATTGATTTGCTTATAACATCACAACGATTTGTACATCGATTTGCTTATAAAGACATAACAATTTGTACATCGATTTACTTATGAAATCATAACGATTTATACATCGACTTGCTTATAACGTCATAACGATTTGCATATCGATTTGCTTATAAAGTCATAACGATTTGTACATCGTTTTGTTTATGACTTTATAACGATTTGATTACTAATGCATATAACGATTTGTGTATGCATTTGTTTACTCATTTGCATAACGATTTCATAAGTCATGCATATATAGAATTCATAGAAAACAACGATTCGATTTTCGAACTAATCCTTGAAAATGTTGAAAAGTCAAAGTCTTCACGTATATATCTCTGACAGCTGTACATTTATTACGATAGTACGTATCTCTGCATGCATGCAGACAATATCTTCCATTATCGTATCTTCTCTATAAACATCTTTTAGAACAACAAAATGGCATTACTATTTTGATGAACATTCATTCTGACGTTGACTGACAACAAGAGACAGCCTAGCTATATACTGTTCAAGCTTTAAATATGTGCAGGTCTCTGACAGTATCCGTCATACAACGTTGGACAAAATAGAAGCCAAAGAAGATTACAGAAGATCCTTCCTCTCTCTCTTTGTGTGCATGAAAGGATAAAGAACTGTTGACTGGAAGCTTCCATGTGACGACCCTCATTATACCGGTACGGTTATACCAACCCACGTCGGTATAGTAAAGGTTATCACAGTGGGACATTTACCCAACACTATCACATGATTGAGATATACACAAATATAGATACAGAGTCGCGGAAGTAAAGGATTAACTGTCATCACATTCCATCATCCACATTTATCATACATGATCCATATAACAAAATAAAAGACTAAACTTTCATAATTGAAATTAAACCAAGCTACATTGTCCACAAAATTAAAGTTCTACATTTAATACATAGTTTGTCCACAATTACATAATGATAACTCTAATACAAGCTACAATTCACATACTATGAAACCAAAAAGGGACACTACGTCAACTCCACCCGCTAATCTCCACGCTCGGAGTCGCTCTCCACTGTCTCCTCCAAAGGTGTGTCACCAACTACACCTGTACGCCGAAGCAAGGAGTGAGTCTAAAGGACTCAGCAAGTAGCTCCATACACATCATTCATGCATACATCATAGTAGGGTCTACTATTTCAATTTGCAAGGCAACATATAGCATGCTTGAACATTTATGAGAGACAACCTATCATGGTATTTCTACAAAATCAAAACACATGGTACATGGTTTAAGATGTTTCAAATAACACTTCCTATCACATGCTTTCTACTCATTTAATCACATGAAGACTACACTTCCAATTTGACTATAACATGATGGCAATTTATATGGGATTAGAAATATCATAGCATGAATTTACGTAACATATCCTAACACATTCACTTCACATGGTTACACATTCCCATATTTCACATGGTTCATTCTTCAAGCATTTTACATGTACATATGTTCACATTCTAACATAAATGGTTCACATGATTTCACATTTCACATTTGCATGCTCACATATATACACAATTTACGCATGTTCACATATACACATTTTACACATGTTCACATATACACATTTTACACATGTTTACATATACACATTTTACACATGTTCACATATACACATTTCACAATTTATTTGCCGTGACACATAGTCCAAACCACCACTAGAAGGACACATCACATACACATAACACATAGCACATCACCTAGGCAATACAGTGATGACTCTTGGCACTGCGCAGACCGGGAGAACACGTCTCCACCCTAACCAGTGGTACTTGTCCACCTCCAGGATTTCATCCTAATGCCCTTAGGATATCTTAACACATTGAACCTTCTCATGGGGACTTTTCCATGATACAGTTCCACAGCCCTCTATGGAAGCAGTGTCACACACGGCACATTTTACACATTACACATTCCGATTTAACACATGTTTCACATATGATTTTCACACTTTCTTGTTTATGCACATGGTTCTGTTCATCCCTAGCATGATGCTACTAATAACAGAATTCAAGCATTTAGTAGCTCTCATGGATTAATTGGAACACACCTTATCTAACCTTAATCATGATACATGTGTTTATACTCATTTTCACATGAAAATCTCATAGTGTAGGCTACTGTTATCAAATTTTCCCGAAAATTTTACCACATGCTGTTTTCGGGTATAATAACACACATACAAATTTTCACATTTTTCTGAATTCACATGCATTTATAGAAATTAAAACATTCAGTTTCATGCCATTCTTAAACTAAGTCCACATAGAACATGACATGGATTTCAGATTTGATCATGCACAGTCATGAACCACACATACATGTTAGCACAGAAATTTTTCCCGAATTTATTTCCCAACATATGATTTACTAGAATTTTCACAAGGTCTACACATGCTTTCTATTTCTCATTGTAGGAATTATAAGAATTCACATGGATATGGGAAAATTCCCAAATTTGCAGGGCATGGACTGATACATATAAACATGGTTCATAAAATTCTACAGCATTTAACTCCTCAGAAATCATGGAAAAACAAATTAACCAAGCATGACCTCTTTCCTACACATGCTTTTCAATAATTCTAATAAATTATGCCATCTACAGAAAAATACAGGAAATTCCACACACATCACATTACCTATTTTACATAACATATAAAATTTACATTATATCCTCATGCGTAGAAACCCGGAAATTAAGATATAGGGCAGAACAGTTCACTGTTCTGTCAAGAAGAACTAAACGGCATACTACGGACGTTTACAAGAGTTGGCGGCAACATCGTTGGCCGCTGACTCAAGATCTCAACGTCAATGGGTCTTGCCGTCAAGTTCGGACCTGTGTAAAAACACAGTCCGAGCTCTGAATAATGGTGAATGTAGGGGATCCAGGACACGAGGAAAATCTATAAAAATGATAAAAACCTCCTAGACACATACATGGACAATGTGAAAGGGTTACTTGCCTTTGGAAAAACTCCTAAAGGGATCAAATTAGTTGGAGAAGCTCTCCTTGGGCAGTCCCAAGATGCCTCCACTCCGGCTTCTGTGATGCTCCCCTCTGAAATCCAGGGCCGGGGATGTGTAGCCGGTTATGTTGTCTTCCTCCTTGTCGAAGTAGATCTCCAGAAGAAGCCTTGGATCGCCGGATCAAAGCCTCCAAACTTCAGGTTTTCTCACAGGAAGCTCTAGGGTTTTCTCTCCTCTTCTCTCTTCTTGCAAGTGTGAAAATGGGTAGTGGGGAGAGGCCATTTCGGGTTCAGGAAGTAGGGAAAGCCTTCACCCACTCACCATGCCGACTGACAGCTTTGGAGCCGTTGGGGGACATCCCCCAATGGTTGCCATGCCTTGTTTCAGAAGACAGCAGCTCTGCTGCGCATGCAGGGCAGAGAAGTTGACGTCCAGATCGCTGGACGCCGGAGTGAGTGTTGGCGTCCAGGGTTGGACGCTGACACCACCTCAGCGGCCAGGGGTTGACGCCAATAAGGCCTTCGGCCAGAACCCTAATTATGCAGAAAACCATGCATACCAAGCTTCTATACATGCAATATGTACATGGTATTATATTCATACTATCACCATGCAATACATACCTTATTTACGTTTAATATAAACACATGTACACGTAATTATACTATTTTAATACCTACGTAAGTACGTACATACATACACAAGCACAATATACACACATAAATACGAAAGAAATACTACGGAAATTCGAGGGTCTTACACCCTCTCCCCCTTAAAGAAAACTTCGTCCTCGAAGTTAGAACGACACTACTCAAACAAAAGGGGATACTTCTTCTTCATCGCATCCTCAAGCTCCCACGTAGCCTCCTCACGTGAGAAGTTCCGCCATAGAACTTTCACCGACGCGATACTCTTGTTCCGGAGATGCTGCACCTTCCGGTCAAGAATGGCTACCGGTTGCTCGACATACGAAAGATCTGGCTGGATCTCCACTGGCTCGTGACTAATCACATGAGACGGATCTCGGACATACTTCCTGAGCATAGATACGTGGAATACCGGGTGAACGCTAGCCAAAGCTGGGGGTAATGCTAGCTCGTACGCCACGTTGCCCAAACGTCTGAGAATCTCATACGGGCCAATGAATCTGGGGCTTAGCTTGCTATGCCTGCCAAATCTAACAACACCTCGAGTAGGCGATATCTTCAAGAAGACATGATCGCCAACCTCGAACTCCAAATCCTTTCTCCTGTTGTCGGCATAACTCTTCTGCCTATCCTGTGCCGCAACAAGCCTCTTTCTGATAAGCTGGATCTTATCCGAAGTTTCCTGAACCAACTCCGGTCCGATCAACTGCCTATCACCAGTCTCCTCCCAACATAAAGGAGATCTGCAGGGCCTACCATACAACGCCTCGAATGGAGCCATTCCAATGCTAGCATGAAAGCTGTTGTTGTATGCGAACTCCACAAGAGGTAAATGACGCTCCCAATCATCCTTCCAATCCAGAACACACGCTCTCAACATATCCTCGAGCGTCTGGATAGTCCTCTCGGACTGTCCATCGGTCTGGGGATGAAACGCCGAACTGAGCTTAAGCTCCGAACCTAACGCATCCTGAAGACCCTTCCACAACCTCGAAGTAAATCTCGGATCTCGATCCGAAATGATCGACTTCGGCACACCATGCAACCTAACGATACCACTAACATACAATCTAGCTAAGCTCTCTACTGACTGCTTCTTCTTCATAGGCAAGAAATGAGCAGTCTTCGAGAATCTATCTACAACTACCCAAATCGAGTCATTGCCCCTTCTAGATCGAGGCAAACCCGATACGAAATCCATAGTGACAGCTTCCCACTTCCATACGGGGATATCCATCCTTTGCATAAGGCCGGATGGTCGCTGCCGCTCGGCTTTCACCTGCTGACATACTAGACATCTAGACACATAATCCGCAACATCCTTCTTCATGCCGGACCACCAAAATGATCTCTTCAAATCCTGATACATCTTAGTGTTACCCGGATGAATAGAGAATCGCGATCTATGAGCCTCCGCTAACACATGCTCACGGACATCTACTACATCGGGGACACAAACACGGTGCTGAAATCTAATCACACCGTCCTCATCACGAGCAATGCCCGCCTTACCTACTAACTCTAACAATCTAGGATCGGCTTTCTGCTGCTCAATCACCTCATCCAAGACTGAGGACCTAAGGGATAGCTGAGCTACAAAAGCCTGACACAACGATGGCTCTAACTCGGTCATAGAGCACGCTGCATCCTCCAACATCTTCCAATCCTGCTGGAGCGAAGACCTCTTTCTACTAAGAGCATCCGCTACGACGTTCGCCTTTCCAGGATGATACTGAAGGTCGAAGTCATAGTCCTTCAAGAACTCAATCCATCTCCTCTGCCTCAGGTTTAATTCCTTTTGGGAGAAAAGATACCTCAAGCTCTTGTGGTCGGTAAACACCTCAAATCTGACACCATAAAGGTAGTGCCTCCAGATCTTTAGTGCATGAACCACAGCTGCTAACTCCAAATCATGAGTCGGATAGTTCCTCTCATGCTCCTTCAACTGACGAGAAGCATAAGCTACTACCCTCTCTTGTTGCATGAGCACACAGCCTAAACCAATCTGAGATGCATCCGTATAAATGGCAAAGCCCTCTAGACCACTAGGCAATACCAATACCGGAGCAGAAGTAAGCTTAGCCTTCAATAGCTGAAAGCTACGCTCACATGCCTCAGACCACACGAACTTCTCACCTTTCCGAGTCAGCTTTGTCAAGGGGGCGGCGATGGATGAGAAACCCTCAATGAATCGCCGATAATAACCAGCTAACCCAATAAAGCTACGAATCTCCGAAGGGGTCCTGGGAACTTCCCAATCCATAACTGCCTGGACCTTCGCTGGGTCAACAGCTACACCAGCGCCGGAGATAACATGCCCGAGGAAATGAACCTCGCGCAACCAAAAATCGCACTTGCTGAACTTTGCATACAGCTTGTGCTCACGGAGAACCTCTAAGACTAACCTCAAATGCTGACGGTGCGTGGCCTCATCCGGAGAATAGACCAACACATCGTAAACACAACAACAAAGCTATCTAAATACACAACAACAAAGCTATCTAAATACGGACTAAACACCCGGTTCATGAGATCCATGAACGCTGCAGGGGCGTTGGTCAATCCGAAGGGAAGAACCAAAAACTCATAATGTCCATAACGGGTTCTAAACGCCGTCTTGGACACATCCTCACTCCTAATCCTCAACTGATGATAACCAGATCGCAAGTCAATCTTGGAAAAGACTGATGCCTCTCGCAACTGGTCAAACAGATCATCAATGCGAGGTAAGGGATACCTGTTCTTCACAGTCACCTGGTTTAGCTTCCTATAATCGATGCACAACCGAAGTGACCCGTCTTTCTTCTTGACGAACAATACAGGTGCTCCCCAAGGGGAAACGCTAGGGCGAATAAATCCCTTATCAAGCAATTCTTGCAATTGCTTCCTCAACTCGGCTAATTCTGCAGGTGCCATCCGATATGGGGCCTTTGAGATAGGAGAGGTGCCTGGAAGCAACTCTATAGTGAACTCTATCTCCCTATCCGGTGGCAATCCAGACAAGTCATCGGGAAAGACATCTGGAAAGTCCTGCACCACATCGATCTCTGCAAGAGTCCGTGACGGACTAGCATCGGGTACTAGCATAACGCTGGCAAGAAATGCGTCACATCCCTTGTTCACCATACGCATCGCCTTCATGGCAGAGATAACTAACTTTCCCGCTAAGTTCTTTGGCAAGGGATGAGAGAACTCGTCCTCGCCAGGAATGCGGAAAACAATCTTCTTCTTACGACAATCTACTAGCGCATAATGCTCCTCTAGCCAATCCAGACCAAGAATGCAATCATAGTCCTTCATCTTTAGCAAGAAGAAACACCCATCTAGGAATCTATCCTCAATGCACACAGGTAACGACGGAATACACTTCCTAGTCGATACCGTACCCGCAGGGGTGTGCACAGACAAAGGAACCTCTAACTCCTCAGACTCTATGCCTGACTCTAGGGCTAACTGCCTAGCGAACCGCTCGGAAATGAACGAGTGAGTAGCACCCGTATCAAACAAAACCCGAGCGTGCACACCGAAAAGTAAGACTGTACCTTCGGTGACATGCTCCGCCTGCTCGGCGTCCTCACGAGCTAACGCAAACACTCGAGCCGGGGCTCGAGGCCTTCCTGGTCGCCCTGTCGCTGGCGCGGCTGCCGCCACTGCTGGTACTGGCGCTCCTCGCTGAGCTCCCTGCTGAAGCCTAGGGCAGTCCTTGATTTTGTGGTCGCTGCTCCCACACTTTAGGCATTTGCCCGCTATCATCCAACATTCCGTACCACCATGTGCCCTTCCGCAATGAGGGCACTCCTTCTTGTCACCAGAGGAACGTACAGAAGGTACCTGATAGCTGCTGGTTGTCGATGATTTCTGCGGTGTCTGGTACACCGTCTTCCTCTTATCTTGCCTCTGGAAAGCTGCTGCCGGCCTCTTCTGCGAAGCCTTCTTCTCCTCCAAGTATTGCTCCATTTCGCCTTCCTGTCTGCAGGCTGCGCTGAGAGCCTCGTCTAGCGTGCGGTGGTCGAACGCCACGAGCCTCGTCCTCAGTGATGGTTTGAGACCCATCACGAACTTCTTCGCCTTCCTGCGCTCATCCGCCACAATATGGGGTGCATACTTAGATAGTTCTGCAAACCTGGCCTCATACTCAAGTACGGTCATGGAGCCCTGAGTCAAAGTGAGGAACTCCTGCTCCATCCTGTCCTGGATGTGCTCGGGGACGAACTTGGCCCGAAAGAGCCTCACGAACTCGTCCCAAGCGACATCAATCGCACCATCCTCAAACCGCGTACGTAGTAACGAAGCCCACCACACATCAGCTCTCTCCTGCAACATAACCTTCATGAGCACCGCTAAACAACTTCAACTTAACAGGGAATAGGAAACACATAACTAACACATACCTGTAGCATGTAGGTGGCTAAGGTAACCTTGTCCTCATCCACACACCTGATGGCCCGGAAGATTTTCTCGATCTCCCTCATCCAACTCTCTGCTAGCAACGGATCGCTCTCCCCCTTAAAAGAGGGTGGCTGCATCCTCTTGAATCTTTCCATGATGGAAGGTCCACCATGGTCCTGAGCTGGGGCCTGAGCCTGCTACATTAAACAACAAACGATATACAATAAACACAATAGCATACAATTCAAATAGCAGACTACTTAGTTATTCTATTAATTTACCTGGGCCTCCAACTGGGCCTGAAGTGCTGCCTGAGTGTGTGCCTGGGTCTGCATGGCCTGCACCAGACCTTGCATGAACACTCCATAGTCCACAGGCGGCGGTGGGGGAAGCACAGGGCCTCGTGGTGCTGGGGCCTGTTGCTCCGCCTGACCATCACGCCTCTGCTCGTCGTCGCGAGCTGGCGCACCTCCACGTCGTCCACGGGAAGCCATGGCTGTAAGAAAATTTCAGCCACCAATAGAGTTAGGTTACTAAGTTTTCTAACCATTTTCTTGTCTATCTTCCATTCATTATTAGTCATTTCTACCCATGTGGACAATCTATAAGATTTAGCATGCAATGAGGATGATGATTCATGTATATTTATGTAAGATCTCAATCGGTTGCTCTGATACCAATCTCTGTGACGACCCTCATTATACCGGTACGGTTATACCAACCCACGTCGGTATAGTAAAGGTTATCACAGTGGGACATTTACCCAACACTATCACATGATTGAGATATACACAAATATAGATACAGAGTCGCGGAAGTAAAGGACTAACTGTCATCACATTCCATCATCCACATTTATCATACATGATCCATATAACAAAATAAAAGACTAAACTTTCATAATTGAAATTAAACCAAGCTACATTGTCCACAAAATTAAAGTTCTACATTTAATACATAGTTTGTCCACAATTACATAATGATAACTCTAATACAAGCTACAATTCACATACTATGAAACAAAAAGGGACACTACGTCAACTCCACCAGCTAATCTCCACGCTCGGAGTCGCTCTCCACTGTCTCCTCCAAAGGTGTGTCACCAACTACACCTGTACGCCGAAGCAAGGAGTGAGTCTAAAGGACTCAGCAAGTAGCTCCATACACATCATTCATGCATACATCATAGTAGGGTCTACTATTTCAATTTGCAAGGCAACATATAGCATGCTTGAACATTTATGAGAGACAACCTATCATGGTATTTCTACAAAATCAAAACACATGGTACATGGTTTAAGATGTTTCAAATAACACTTCCTATCACATGCTTTCTACTCATTTAATCACATGAAGACTACACTTCCAATTTGACTATAACATGATAGCAATTTATATGGGATTAGAAATATCATAGCATGAATTTACGTAACATATCCTAACACATTCACTTCACATGGTTACACATTCCCATATTTCACATGGTTCATTTTTCAAGCATTTCACATGTACATATGTTCACATTCTAACATAAATGGTTCACATGATTTCACATTTCACATTTGCATGCTCACATATACACATTTACATGTTCACATACACATTTACACATGTTCACATATACACATTTCACATATACACATTTCACATGTTCACATATACACATTTCACAATTTATTTGCCGTGACACATAGTCCAAACCACCACTAGAAGGACACATCACATACACATAACACATAGCACATCACCTAGGCAATACAGTGATGACTCTTGGCACTGCGCAGACCGGGAGAACACGTCTCCACCCTAACCAGTGGTACTTGTCCACCTCCAGGATTTCATCCTAATGCCCTTAGGATATCTTAACACATTGAACCTTCTCATGGGGACTTTTCCATGATACAGTTCCACAGCCCTCTATGGAAGCAGTGTCACACACGGCACATTTTACACATTACACATTCCGATTAACACATGTTTCACATATGATTTTCACACTTTCTTGTTTATGCACATGGTTCTGTTCATCCCTAGCATGATGCTACTAATAACAGAATTCAAGCATTTAGTAGCTCTCATGGATTAATTGGAACACACCTTATCTAACCTTAATCATGATACATGTGTTTATACTCATTTTCACATGAAAATCTCATAGTGTAGGCTACTGTTATCAAATTTTCCCGAAAATTTTACCACATGCTGTTTTCGGGTATAATAACACACATACAAATTTTCACATTTTTCTGAATTCACATGCATTTATAGAAATTAAAACATTCAGTTTCATGCCATTCTTAAACTAAGTCCACATAGAACATGACATGGATTTCAGATTTGATCATGCACAGTCATGAACCACACATACATGTTAGCACAGAAATTTTTCCCGAATTTATTTCCCAACATATGATTTACTAGAATTTTCACAAGGTCTACACATGCTTTCTATTTCTCATTGTAGGAATTATAAGAATTCACATGGATATGGGAAAATTCCCAAATTTGCAGGGCATGGACTGATACATATAAACATGGTTCATAAAATTCTACAGCATTTAACTCCTCAGAAATCATGGAAAAACAAATTAACCAAGCATGACCTCTTTCCTACACATGCTTTTCAATAATTCTAATAAATTATGCCATCTACAGAAAAATACAGGAAATTCCACACACATCACATTACCTATTTTACATAACATATAAAATTTACATTATATCCTCATGCGTAGAAACCCGGAAATTAAGATATAGGGCAGAACAGTTCACTGTTCTGTCAAGAAGAACTAAACGGCATACTACGGACGTTTACAAGAGTTGGCGGCAACATCGTTGGCCGCTGACTCAAGATCTCAACGTCAATGGGTCTTGCCGTCAAGTTCGGACCTGTGTAAAAACACAGTCCGAGCTCTGAATAATGGTGAATGTAGGGGATCCAGGACACGAGGAAAATCTATAAAAATGATAAAAACCTCCTAGACACATACATGGACAATGTGAAAGGGTTACTTGCCTTTGGAAAAACTCCTAAAGGGATCAAATTAGTTGGAGAAGCTCTCCTTGGGCAGTCCCAAGATGCCTCCACTCCGGCTTCTGTGATGCTCCCCTCTGAAATCCAGGGCCGGGGATGTGTAGCCGGTTATGTTGTCTTCCTCCTTGTCGAAGTAGATCTCCAGAAGAAGCCTTGGATCGCCGGATCAAAGCCTCCAAACTTCAGGTTTTCTCACAGGAAGCTCTAGGGTTTTCTCTCCTCTTCTCTCTTCTTGCAAGTGTGAAAATGGGTAGTGGGGAGAGGCCATTTCGGGTTCAGGAAGTAGGGAAAGCCTTCACCCACTCACCATGCCGACCTGACAGCTTTGGAGCCGTTGGGGGACATCCCCCAATGGTTGCCATGCCTTGTTTCAGAAGACAGCAGCTCTGCTGCGCATGCAGGGCAGAGAAGTTGACGTCCAGATCGCTGGACGCCGGAGTGAGTGTTGGCGTCCAGGGTTGGACGCTGACACCACCTCAGCGGCCAGGGTTGACGCCAATAAGGCCTTCGGCCAGAACCCTAATTATGCAGAAAACCATGCATACCAAGCTTCTATACATGCAATATGTACATGGTATTATATTCATACTATCACCATGCAATACATACCTTATTTACGTTTAATATAAACACATGTACACGTAATTATACTATTTTAATACCTACGTAAGTACGTACAAACATACACAAGCACAATATACACACATAAATACGAAAGAAATACTACGGAAATTCGAGGGTCTTACATTCCAAGTGTCAATTAGTCTAACGTACACTTATGCATAGAGACAACGGACACTTCAACGAATTTCAAAGATAATATATGAAGTTCCTGAGGCGTCAAGAAAAAGTGTGGTTGAACAACAAGCCAGAACGCCGCTCAACCTTCTGCAAGTTTTTTGAGTGAGCCAAGCAAAAACTCCCATAAGTCTTAGCTCTTGCTCCCTGTGCTTAGTTCAGATCTGTGAGAGAGCTTTTTGTTCTGAGAAGAGTCCTTGATTGTAGATCTCTTTCTTCTCAGTCCTTGCTTCAGATCAAGCAGTGTTCTATGAGCTTGATCTAGGGGCATCATCTCTTTGATTTCATTCCCTTGTGTTGTTCCCTTCAGGCTGTGAAGGAAGACCTGGTGGGGTATCCAGGGTGCTGTTCCCTTCGGTCGAAGGAAGATCAGCTGGGGTGCTGGGTGCTGTAGTGTCCTTAAGGGGGATTGTACCCTTGTTAGTGAAATTCTGAGATATTACTCAGGGACTGGACGTAGGACTCCTAAGGAGAGGAGATCCGAACCATGATAATTCTTTGTGTCGTATGATTGCTTTTGTGTGTTTTATCTTTCGATTCACTAACACTAACAATCTGCAAAGTGTGTTTTGTGTGACTATTTTGTGAACAGGTTTTTAAGTGCTAAATAATTTTTAAGAATCCCATTCACCCCCCCCCCCCCTCTGGGCTTGCTAGTTGGGCAACACTTGCACCCTTGTAGACCCTCGCCCCGTACTTTAAGGCGAATGCCTGAAGGTACGCATCGTCAGACGTAGCGGTGGCCTTGACTTGCTTGCCTCGGCACTCCCAGTTTTGGATCTGCTCCTTGGCTCGCTTGCGCCAGTCGGTGGTGTCATGAAGTCCCTGGAACCTCTAACCAGGCCTGGGAGTCCGGTCGTGGCTCAAAAACTACACTGCGCTATGTCATAGGCGGAGCGACCTCTGGGTCAGGTAGTGGTGGAGAAGTAGCACGAGGTTGAGAGCATGGATCCACACTGTCCTACCGAAGTAGGGGCGAGCCAGCTCCAACCAAGGCTGTCCCTTGTCCGCCTCCCCTAGATACGGCTGCCACACCACCTGCACATCATGCACATCTTGTCAGTAGCCAAATAGTTAAAGTAAATCAACTTGAGCTCAGAGAGAGGTTTAGAGCACTTACATCTAGCTAAGGGTAGAGATCGATGGCGTCCTGGAGGGACGCTAGCTGGTCCTCTAGGGGGACGTGTCCCTACACGGCACCCAGCATCGAGCAATGGGCACACGGCCCGGTCGCTCCAGAGTCCCCCTCCTCAGGCCGGGGAGATGTAGGTAGGCCCAGACCTGCAAGAAAACAAGAAACCATAGTTAGATCGCAATTATAATATCAAAAGGGCAATCTAAGTAAAAGGGCAAGAGAAGAAGAGTGTACCTGAAGGAAAGGGTAGAAGCCACTGATCGCGGTCTGCCGATCTGAAGAACCTAGGCTCTCGAACTGGTGCACCAGGAATGCTGCTCCCCACGCATAGCTCCCTACCTCACCTAGGTCCTCTAGCAGTGGCAGGAACCGGCAGTGGACCGGGTCGCCCCTCGTGGCAAACAGGAGTCTACCAAAGAAGAGGATGAAAAAGCGATGTAGGTCTAGGTCTGCCTGAGCCCCTGGCTCACTAGCTAGGCTCTCTCGGAAACCCTCCGCTAGCCGCTGTAGCTGCTCGTCCACAGACTCGGCTACCCTCCTCCCAGTCTCAAGCAGCCCTAAGCTCTCCTGTAGCTTGACCCTGGAGACGAGGGAGGACCTCTGCCCTACATTCAAGCCTAGCAGCCTATGGGCCAACTCTCGGTAACAAGGGTAAGTGAAACCGCTCACCGGACGCTCGTGCACTCGTAGCCCAGTGATCCTGCTCATGTCTTCTAGGTTGGGGATCATATGTCCCCATGGGAGTAGAAGGCAGTCGCCTCCGCATCCCACCTACTACGCAGGGCCTGGGTCAGAGGGGCGTCTGCCCTCATCCACTCCATCCGTAGGACCTCCCCAAATCCCATCTCATCTAGCATGTCCCTCTGGAACCCGAGAAAGGCTAGGTACATGGCTAAGACAAGGATCCAAGAGACCCGGGCCCTCATTCCTCCCTGTAAGCACAAGTCAGTTCAAAAATCAGCTTAATCATTCTCCTGGTTGTACTCCCGGCTGTGGTTGTGGCGGCTTAGTGGGCCGCGACCTTGTCGCGGCACCTCGATGCTCCACGACATGATCGCGCCCCTCTAGTGGACCGCAACCTTGTCGCGACGGCCTTGGCCGACGCAACATGGTCGCGGCACGTTGACCCGTCGCGACAGCTGGTGTTGTGGTGGGACGACCCGTCGCGTTCTTAGATGCAGACCGATTCGAACTTCCCTTGTCCGGCGGCCGTTTCCCTGGGCATCACGCACTGCATTAGGCCCTCTAGGGGCTTCTCCATATATCCACACTCAAATTATGGGTAAAGGTTTCAAATACGTACCTTTTGCATCGCGTTTTTTCGCAAGCCCTTGCCACCGCCTCGAGGTCGACCACGGGTGTCTCCTCCTCTTCCATCTCCACGTCCGACACCACCTCCTCTGTCAGAGGCGTCGCTTCCCGCCGCCGGGAGCTTCTTCTCACCGCCGGCCTTTTTCCTGAAGTGTTGCGGAATTCCCTATATGGTAATCTAGAAGGGGGGTTGAATAGATTACTGCCTATTAAGAACACTTCTTGCCTTCTTTTCGATAAGATATAAATTACTAGAAGTTATGGCAAGGACTAAACTTAGTGTTGATGTGTGTAATTCGATGATAGATATCAAACAGATGATTAGATGTGTGTATATGCGCCGTGCCTATCAAACATCTAACGTAGAAACGTTCAAACCACGAGACACAACATTTACGTGGTTCGGAATACACAACTCATGTATCCTACATCCACAGGCCACACACACACGCAGAAATCTGCTTATGAGCTAGTTCAAGAACTACAACTCACACACACACGTGTTCTCTGATGTGTAACCACGATCAGAACAACACACACATGTGTATCAAGCACAAGGACTGCTTGAAACACACCACACACACACAAATATGGATAAAAGTGAAACAGAGAAGTGTTTGAGAGTTGAGGATCAAATCCAATTGAAAACTCTTCTGATGAACATCTGGGTAGACTTCAAGCTTCGTCTTGATGATCAGAAGTTGATGGAGAGGCTTGAATCCACGACGTTCAGACTTCACCGCTACACGGAAGACTTCTCTTGTTGAATCTGGGCAGCAGGTAGAAGCAGAGCAGCAAGGCAAGACTTTTCTTGAGAAGCTTTTAGGGTTCTTGCTTGGAGGCTGCTTGTGTTCGTGATTGTCTTCAAAAATATGCTTAAATAGAGGTGTTTACATATGGAGAGTCGTGGTATGTGGAAACACCATCTATGGCAACTTGAAGACTTTCCGTATTTGAAGACTCTCTCCGTCTGTCGACAACACTAGGTGCTCCTGTCGACAGGCGCAAGCAAGCAGAAGACTCTAAGCCCCTGGAAGGCAGTTGCTGTCGACAGGCATAGGCAGACAGAAGATTTGGGGGTTCTGGGAGCCTCTTCCTGTCGACAGGTAGCTGGGGTGCTGTCGACAGGCTCATCTGTACTGAAGATTGGCCTTCTGGCTTGAGTATAGCTGTCGACAGGGATCTTTCCTGCTGTCGACAGGTACTTGCTTTTCATGTATATTTTCATCATTTGACCCTTGTTCTTTGTACATGTCTTGCTCGACATCTCACCTAAAAATGAACATAGTTAGTGAGACATTATAGTCATTTAACTAAACATTATACCAACATATTGTGACAAGTCATATGTATAGATCTTATGCAATTTTAAACTCAATTCACATTGTTCACTTGTTTACTTTGTTCATCATTGATCATCAACAAAAACATGTTGTATTTATGATTTAGAATGTGAACCCAACATTCTCCCCCTTTTTGATGATGACAAAATTAATCAATTAAGCAAGTGTAAGCAAGTGCACAATTGAGTTTTCTCCCCCTTTTGTCAATATCCAAAAGCATACACCATAGACACATGTAGTAGGTAAGAAGACAAGAACTTTCATTGATTTTTCATTGAGCCATACATAACGTGCTTGGTAAAACATAACTTGAAAGGGAAAGACATTGCATGACCATCAAAGTAAGAGAACAACATAAGACTTAAGACATGACACTATCCTAGACACCTAAGCTAGCTATGCATCCTCATCCGCTGGCGGTGTAGGAGCCGGACACAAAGGTGCAATGCTATCCAAGTGGGCGTCAAGTCTATCCATCCTGTTATTGAGCCTTTCAAACCCAGTTGACATTTGAAGTTGGAGTTGAGCGAGTAATTCTCGAATGGAGGGCTCAACTGCCACATCAGGAGCATCATCTCCCGGAGCATCTAGTGGCTCAGACTGGGAATCTTCGTCTTCGTCTTCATTTTCATCGACCTCATCATCAGCTGCCTCATCAGCTTCTTCATCATCCACAGGGACAACTTTGCCCTTTCCCTTGAGATCCCTTGTTACTACGCCATCCACGAACTTGTAGCCCATCCGTTGTGCAGCAGTCAGATCATAGGAACTACGGGCCGGCAAGATGGTCATCTCCTTTTCTGGAATTATGATGCCAAGGAACAAGAAGAGGGAGGTGAGCTGACATGCGTAAGGCATGGACCGCTTTGCGTTACCAAGGCATATTCGTAGGACGGAACACATGAGTTGTGGGAGATTAATGAGTTCACAGCGCAAAAACTTATGGAGGAGGGACTTGTGAACTAAGGTGACGAGTTCCCTACTTCCATCTTTTGGGACAATAAGGGTGGTGAAAATGTGGTGGATGAGACGATGAAGTGGAGGGAAAGAATTTGCATTCAGTTGCTTACGATCCATTGGGTCGTAAGGCTTTGAAGTAATGAGGGCATAGTACTCCTCGGGGGTAGGGTGATGTGCGAAGATGTCAACCCCTGTGTTTGGGATTTGCAGGGATACTAAAAGTAGATTGGGGGAAATGTGAAAGGAGTTCCCTTTGACTCGGTTATAAAGATCACCTGTGGTAGACTCCCGGAGATTGTGGTAAAACTCCGTGACAGCAGAGGAGGAGTATTTTTTGTGGCTATAGCAAAAAGGTGACCAACCCTGTGTGTCAAAGAGAGGCAGAAGACCTGGAAAGAGATCCTGCAGGGAGATGAAGTCAACGTAGTGAGGCTGCGTGACCTTTGTGAAGGTGGCATGAGTGACTTTGAACTGCAGATTAGGAGGGATGAGCAGCTCTGGCAGACGGTCCTCCCGGTGCTTTGAGCGACGTTCGGGGGAGGCCCTGGAGCCCTTTCCGGCGTGAGGAGACCGAGGACGGCGACGAGAAGCCAACTTCTTGGCAGGAGGGGCCATGAGATCTTGCTGCGCGAGGTAGAGACTGGTGGTAGAAAGAAAGGAGAAGAGAAGAGAAAGCACCAGGGTTGCAGAGGTGCTCTTCTGGTGCCCTGGAGAGGGGATTTGAAGAGAGGGAGGGAAAGAAGGGTTTTTGGAAGTGGAAAAAGATGGAAAGGGGTGTGGGGTCCTCTTATAGAAGGCTTGAGGGTATGTGAAGAATCGGATCCCACCAAATCCTTTTTCGGATTTAGCCTGTTGGACTTCCAAAAATAAGTCTGCCGCCGGCTGTCGACAGGGCCCCTGGTGCCTGTCGACAGGCGCTTTCAGAAAATGGCCAGTTTTGAGATTTTTGGTGATTTTTGAACTGAAGCTCTGAGCAATGTCTTCCATGTGATAAATGAAGGTGTATAAGAGGTGAATCATGTATGTTAACCCACCATATACAAGAATATAATAAACCATAACAATTTCCTCAATGGTTTTAACATAATACCCAAGGAATTTAAGGTTAAAGCATTAAGAAAACACACACTTAAATAAAGAACATTGCACACTTACTCGTCGTTGTATAAATACAATGTAAGACAACACAATCCCCATTTTGTGGATAGGCAAATGATGCATGAAATGATATCTATATGTCAAGACAATCACAAGACCAATGACCTTGGAAATTATGACTCAGTGGAGGCTTCACACTATTTCCCTTTTTGTTTGAAATTTAGAAGAACAATGGGAGGAAATGGTACTTAAGAAGACGTCACACCTTTTGACGTGAGGATAGACATTACACGTGCCCATACCCCCAGTTAATTAGTGGAAGTTTCCATCATACCGTTGTACAGAGATGATGAGTTGGCCTTTTGACGCGAGGGCAGACATTTGTGATGTCCATCTCCCCGGTTACTCAGCATAACCCAACATTGCTCTATATTCTTCCCATGTAAAGTTGATTTTCATTACGAAAAAAAAAAATTTTTGTTTTCTTTGTGAAAGATTCTTTCAGAAATAGGTAGCTTTTCTCCAAGTATTGTTGTAAAAGCCAATATCAAGCAGGTGATATGATTACCTATCAATATTAGACATGCACTTTCATGACCAAAAGCCTTATCGAGTAAATTGAGACTATGTCGGCTCACTAAGGATTGATGTAGAGGAGTGAGGTGGATATCCTTTAGAGTTATGAAATATTTCCTAAATGATAGAACCTAAACCCTACATGAATAGTATGTGAAAATCATAGTGGAATAAAGAATAGCTTAAATATCATTTGTATGTAGTATGGTCAAACATGCATTAACACCTTATAGACACCTTAGTTGTTAATCATGAAGATGCTCACTGAATGGGTGAAGAAATAAGTATGAACAACCAAAATTCAGAATAGTTGTCGACAGGGAAGGAAGGCCTGTCGACAGGAAGACACATACAGAAGAATCTGATTTCTGTCTGGGATGAGCTGTCGACAGGGCCCTTGTAGCCTGTCGACAGGGACATGTTCAGAGCAGTTTTAAGGGTAGAATGAAGGGATGAAATATGTAATGGTTGTGAGGGAGTTGAGATGGACAAAGGTTGAACAATTTCTTTCACATTTGCATTCATCTAACCCTAACTTGCTCCCCCATAATGTGTGCCATTTGAAACAAAAAGACTCAAGTTCATGAAGACAAAATTGCACACATTTATCAATCAATGAAGCACATCAAGCATGTAGAAAGACATTTTACCAAAAGTTGACAAATTTTCAAGGAGAATTTGGAATGAGCAAAATTGTAAAGAAACTAATCTCATATTAGAGTATATGTCCCTTGCATGCCACATGACCATGGGTACTTGGCGGAGAATGTTTTCTCACGCATAATGAGAGTTTCCAAACAAGCATGACTTGTTCTTCCACACATCACCATTTGATGTACCTCACAGTTAGTGGACACAAGGAACATATGCTTGAATATTTGAAGTTTCATTGAAATTTGCACAAACCCAACTCTCTTGTCAATGTGGTGAACCTATCTTCTGCCAATGATTTGGTAAAGATATCAGCCAATTGTTTTTTAGTGGGTATGAAGCTAATTTCCAATGCTTTGTTGGCTACTTCATCTCTCAAAAAGTGGTGACGGATTTCAATGTGTTTTGTCCTAGAGTGTTGAACGGGGTTCTTTGAAAGATTGATGGCACTAGTGTTGTCACATAGGATAGGTGTGCATCCAAAGTCAATGTTGTAGTCACACAACTGACTTTTTATCCACAACACTTGTGTTGCACAACTCCCTGCAGCAACATATTCTGCTTCTACAGTAGAGAGTGCAACCGAGTGTTGCTTCTTGGATGCCCACGAAACTATACAACCACCAAGCATTTGGCAATAGCCACTAGCGCTTTTCTTGTCAATTTTACATCCAGCATAGTCAGCATCAGAATATGAAACCAAGTTAAAGCTACTACCTGTTGGATACCAAAGACCCAAATCATGCGTACCTGAGAGATATCTGAAAATTCTCTTAACTACAATTAGATGGCTTTCTTTGGACTAGATTGATATCTAGCACAAAGACAGACGCTGAATTGTATGTCCGGTCTACTTACAGTAAGATAAAGGAGTGAGCCAATCATACCTCGAAAGTGCTTGGCATCTACCATTTTACCTTTCTCATCATTTTCCAGCTTTATGCTTGTGCTCATTGGTGTTGAAGCATGTTTAGCTTGTTCAAACTGAAACTTCTTCAGAAGTTCTTTGACATATTTTTCTTGGTTTATGAAGAATTCATCTTCTAACTGTTTGACCTGCAAACCAAGAAAAATTTGTAGCTCCCCCATTAAGCTCATCTCAAATTCACTGTGCATGTGTTTAGAAAATTCTTCACACAGTGAACTGTTAGTGGAACCAAATATAATGTCATCCACATATACTTGAACAACTATGATATGATTGCGGACTTTCTTTGTAAAGAGTGTTTGGTCCACTTTACCTCTTAAGTAGTTTTTGCTTACCAAAAATGAGCTGAGCCGATCGTACCAAGCTCGGGTGCCTGTTTCAAACCATAGAGAGCTTTGTGCAATTTAAATACATGGTTTGGTTTATCATGATCCTCAAAGCCGGGTGGTTGAGAAACGTAGACTTCCTCTTTTATGTAGCCATTTAAGAAAGCAGTTTAACATCCATTTGATATAGTTTGAACTTGTTAGAGCATGCATATGCTAACAAGATCCTAACTGCTTCTAGCCTAGCTACAGGTGCAAAGGATTCTTCAAAATCCACACCAAATTCCTGATTATAACCCTTTGCAACCAGTCTAGCCTTGTTTCTCACCACTTTACCCTCTTCATTGAGTTTATTCCTAAAGACCCACCTTGTGCCTATAACAGAAATTTCAAGAGTTTTAAGAACCAAACTCCAGACATTATTTCTTTGAAATTGGCCTAACTCCTCATGCATAGCATCAATCCATGAATTTTCTTTTAATGCTTCTTCAACATTTTTAGGCTCCACTTGAGAGACAAAGGCTAAATGATCCTGTTCAACTATTTGATTAACTTGAGACCTAGTTTGAACTGAATCATTTATGTCACCTATGACATTCTCAAGTGGATGAGCTTTAGAGTACCTCACATTGGTGATTGTTGAAGGACCGGGTTGATCTTGCAGTTGAGGATGTTGTTCCGGAGGTGGGGTGGCTGGAGGAGTTTCATGTTGAGGTTCATCCTCTTGTTGTGGATCTTGTGCAGGTATTTCTTCTTCATTTTTGGGTAGATGACCGTCATCTTCATCATCGTACCTGCGAAGATATCCACGTTTAGCTTTATGAACTGACTTAGAGATTGCATTTGATTTGCTTTGTAGATCTCCAAGAGTTGTTTCATCAGATTCATCGTCAAACCTATAAGGAGTAGAATTGTTAGACTTGATTTGAGATTCATCAAAAACAACGTGTGGAGTTTCTTCCACCTTTCTGGTTTTCAGATTAAACACTCTATAAGCTCTAGAATGTTCAGAGTATCCAAGAAAAATACCTTGATCGCTTTTGGCTTCAAACTTGTCCAAGTCATTTTTATCATTGTTACGAATAAACACCTTTGAACCAAAAACTTTAAAGTACCCAATGGTGGGTTTCTTACCTTTCAGAAGTTCGTAAGGAGTTTTCTTGAATACGGGTCTTACCATGGCTCGATTAAGGATGTAACAAGATGTGTTTACCGCTTCTGCCCTAAAGGTTCGTGCTAATTGATTTTCGACCAGAAGCGTACGAGCCATCTCCACCAAGGTTCTATTTTTCTCTCCACAACTCCATTTTGCTCGGGAGTTCTCGGGGAGGAAAACAGGTGGTCTATACCTTGGTTCCTGCAAAATTCGGAGAAAGAATTATTGTCAAATTCTTCCCCGTGATCAGTGCGGATGGAGCAGATTTTATTGACATTCCCATGCTCAATTTTGTTGAAGAATTCTTCAAAAACATTTAATGCTTCATTCTTGTGAGCCAGAAATTTTACCCAAGTGAACCTAGAGAAGTCATCCACAATGACAAAACCATAACGCTTGCCATTGAGATTGAGTGTTCTCGTAGGTCCAACTAGGTCTATGTGCAAGAGTTCATAGGCTTTGGAAGTACTTACCGGTGCCTTTGATTTGAAGGATTTTTTGGTTTGTTTTCACTGTGCACATGCATCACAGAAATTTTCATTCTTGTTAAAGGAAATTTCAGGAAGACCACTTACCAGCTTAAGCCTCATGATCTTGTACAATACATTGTAACTAGCATGACCGAGCCTACGATGCCACAATGTAAGCTCGTCCTGCTTGTTTGCTACAAGACACAAATTGTTATTTTCTGGATCATCTAAGTCAACCATGTAGATGTTGTTCATTCTTTTTCCAGAAAATTTTAGGCTTCCTGTTTCCTTATCAAGAATTTGACATGAATTAGATTCAAAGACAATTTTATGACCTTTATCACACGATTGACTTATGCTAAGCAAATTGTGATGAAGGCCATCAACTAGTAGCACATTGTCTATAGAGTTAGAGGCAAACTTACCAACTTAACCTGAGCCGATGATCTGGCCTTTGTTGTTACCTCCAAAGATCACTTGACCTCCGTCTTTTTCCATGAGCAAACTGAATTTAGCTTTGTTGCCCGTCATATGCCTCGAGCAGCCACTGTCCAGGTACCATTTGTTTTGATTGTGGGCTGCTAGGCATTCCTGCACATGTGGATCAGACGAGAGGTTTTGGTACCCAAATTACTTTGGGTCCCATTGAATCATTCATGCCAAATAAGAAATGCTTAGGAATCCAAACTTGCTTGATTTTCTTTTGAATTGGTTTATTCCAGCATTGTTTTTCATTATGTCCAATCTTTTTACAGATTTTGCATGATGATGATTTAGGAACAACATTGGGTTTGACATTTTTAGAAGCATCCATAGGCATCTTACCCTTTTGTTCCCTTGTGAGTCTAGCTTTGGGAACTTGCTGTTTGTCTTGTGGATGGCCCTGTTTAGAGCTTGTAGCAAATTCCTTCTGTTGACTAGGAACAAATTTGGTGACTTTAGGTTCCTGTTTTTTACCCTTGTGTTGATTTTTCCTTTTCTTTGAAGGGTTTAGTTTGCTAGAGCTTGGGGTTGGATCAATGAAATCAGTCATCAGATTTTTGCCAATTACCTTTGGCTTTGGATTTTGAAATCCAATCCCATGTCTTGCAATAAAAACATTTGAATCTAAGATTGCATCCAAGTTCTGTTTGCTTTTTACAAAACTTGATAGATCTTTTGATTTGTCTTTCAGTTCTGTTTCAACTTTTTCAAATTTCTCTTTCAGATTAGCATGCTCACCTTTAAGAATTTTTAGAGAGTTTATTAGATCATCTCTTTCCTTTTGAACTTCTTGATACTTAAGTTTCATTCTATCCAATTCATCATTGTGGGTTTGTTCATCAATTTTCATCAAATCAATTACCTTGTTCAGAGACTCAATTTCTTCATTGTTGTTTGACTCATGAACAAGGAAATTCATTTTCTTCTTAAGTGCTTTGTTTCAGACTTAAATTCACAAAATTTTTCAAATAGTACAGTATAAGCCTCTTCCCATTCATCAATAGAAAAAATTCTCGAAGGAAGAGTTTACCTCGATTGAATCGTCACTCTTCGCCATGAGACACTGAATCTCTTCATCTTCCGAGGTGGCTTGACTGTCCTCATCTTCATCGCTCCATGAAGCCAACATTGCTTTGGCTTTCTTGAACGTGAATTTGTCTTTCTTCAATTTTTTCTTAAGCTCGGGGCATTCTCCTCTCATGTGCCCCTGCTTCTTGCACTCATAACAAACCACATCAGAATTTTTGTTAGGTGAATCAAATCTGTTGGTACCCTTTTGGAACGGTTTTGAGTTTCCTGAACCTCTTTTCTTGAATTTAAGGAACTTCTTAAATTGTCTAGTGAGCATGGCCATCTCGTCATTCTCACTATCACTAGAGGATTCAGACTCAATACTTTCCTGTTGAGTACTCCTTTTGGAATCTGAAGAGACTTTCTTGGAAGCTTTCAAAGCAATGGACTTCCTTGGGTTCTCTTCAGTTTCCTTCCTTTTCACATTCAATTCATAGGTCATGAGAGAACCAATCAATTCATCCACCTTCATGGTTGAAAGATTCTTGGAATCCTCAATGACAGTGACTTTGGTGTTCCATGAGGATGGAGGAGACCGAAGTATCTTCCTCACCAAATCACTCTCTGAGTATTCCTTTTTAAGACCTTTTAGTCCATTTATCAGAACCATGAATCTAGCAAACATGTCAGATATTGTCTCATCATGATTCATCTTAACATTTCATATTCTGAGACTAGCATGCTTACCTTAGATTCTCTCACCTCAGACGTACCTTCATATATTAACTCGAGCTTGTCCCACATCTCCTTAGCTGAGGTGCATGTGGAGACCCTCGAGTATTCCTTTGGATGGACCGCGCACTGCATCATGTTGAGGGCGCTCCAGTTGAGAGTCCCTTTGGCAATCTGGTCTTTAGTCCATGTATCTTCGTCTTGAGGCAATTCATATGGTCCTGTTCTGACTATCTTCCACAATTCAAAGTTTTGTGCACGTAGAAACACCTGCATGCGGTTTTTCCAATAGGGATAGTCAGTGCCATCAAAGAAGGGTGGCCTAGTGACTGAATGTCCCTCGGCCATATACCCCTTACTAGAATCCATAAGATCAAGGATCTCCTGATCGTAAGATCAAATAGATGTGACAGTAAACGGAAAACCTTGCTCTGATACCAATTGAAGTGTTGCGGAATTCCCTATATGGTAATCTAGAAGGGGGGTTGAATAGATTACTGCCTATTAAGAACACTTGTTGCCTTCTTTTCGATAAGATACAAATTACTAGAAGTTATGGCAAGGACTAAACTTAGTGTGGATGTGTGTAATTCGATGATAGATATCAAACAGATGATTAGACGTGTGTATATGCGCCGTGCCTATCAAACATCTAACGTAGAAACGTTCAAACCATGAGACACAACGATTTACGTGGTTCGGAATACACAACTCGTGTATCCTACATCCACGGGCCACACACACACGCAGAACAATCTGCTTATGAGCTAGTTCAAGAACTACAACTCACACACACACGTGTTCTCTGATGTGTAACCACGATCAGAACAACACACACCATGTATCAAGCACAAGGACTGCTTGAAACACACCGCACACACACAAGTATGGATAAAAGTGAAACAGAGAAGAGTTTGAGAGTTGAGGATCAAATCCAATTGAAAACTCTTCTGATGAACGTCTGGGTAGACTTCAAGCTTCGTCTTGATGATCAGAAGTGTATGGAGAGGCTTGAATCTACGACGTTCAGACTTCACCGCTGTACGGAAGACTTCTCTTGTTGAATCTGGGTAGCAGGTAGAAGCAGAGCAGCAGGGCAAGACTTTTCTTGAGAAGCTTTTAGGGTTCTTGCTTGGAGGCTGCTTGTGTTCGTGATTGTCTTCAAAAAGATGCTTAAATAGAGGTGTTTACATATGGAGAGTCGTGGTATGTGGAAACACCATCTATGGCAACTTGAAGACTTTTCGTATTTGAAGACTCTCTCCGTCTGTCGACAGCACTGGGTGCTCCTATCGATAGGCGCAAGCAAGCAGAAGACTCTAAGCCCCTGGAAGGCAGTTGTTGTCGACAGGCAACTGGGTGCTGTCGACAGGCACAGGCAACTGGGAGCCTCTTCCTGTCGACAGGTAGCTGGGGTGCTGTCGACAGGCTCATCTGTACTGAAGATTGGCCTTCTGGCTTGAGTATAGCTGTCGACAAGGATCTTTCCTGCTGTCGACAGGTACTTGCTTTTCATGTATATTTTCATCATTTGACCCTTGTTCTTTGTACATGTCTTGCTCGACATCTCACCTAAAAATGAACATAGTTAGTGAGACATTATAGTCATTTAACTAAACATTATACCAACATATTGTGACAAGTCATATGTATAGATCTTATGCAATTTTAAACTCAATTCACAATGTTCACTTGTTTACTTTGTTCATCATTGATCATCAACAAAAACATGTTGTATTTATGATTTAGAATGTGAACCCAACACTTCCCTTTCCGCCGGATGAACCACCACCATTGCCGCCTCCTTCCATTGTCGGGAAAGTGAGTGAGAGTTTGAGAGAAGGAGATTGTGGGAGTTTGAGGGAGGGAGAGCGCAAAGAATTGGGAAATCGTCGGAGAGGGGAAATCTCTGGAGCAAAGGGGTTTGAACGCACAAAAAGGGGGAAGAAAGGGGGTTGCTGCGTTTTGAATCCTCAGGTAGAGTCGCGACGCCCATGTGCGCCGCCTTCATATCCCGGCATTGGAGTACGACGTGATCTTGTCGCGGCCTGCTGCCATGCCGCGACCCTTAGGCGACTGCTTTCTAAGTCGCAACATCCACCGACCTAATCCAACCCCCAGTCCATTGATCAGGAGCGTTGTGTTTGTATATATGATGCTAGTTGAGTGCTTGTTTGTGTCTGTGCATAATTTGTTTGTGTTATTTAGTGCGTATGTATATATTTGTTGTTTTGATTTATTTATCAAAAAAATAACAAAAAAAATCAGAAAATCAAAAAACCAAAAAAATCGATCTTCACATGTAAGTCAGGTAAGTATTCCTATCCCTATTCCCTTACATTACTATATGGTATTTTACCTATTATATCATGTCAAGGACCGGCTAGTTCTCAATGTGCTCTAGGATTTGAGTTCCCCTTTGCCAAAAATAGTGATAATCTAAGTGCACATTGTTAATCATTGGATAGGCCATTGAGTCAGGTATGTTCGGGAACGACAGACTCTGTCTTGCACAGCGGTTGCAGGAAGACTCTCGACCCGTTCTTATTCGGCTTAGCAATATTATCCTTGATATATTTTCTATTTTCTCCTTTTCTTTGCATTTGATTTAATGATTTCTTTTCTTTAGCCCAGCATGCATCATGTAGGACTTTGAGCTTTCACGACTCATCCCTGTCTAATGGTGAGCTCTTGTTGAGTGCCCAACCATTCCTCATATTTCAAAATAAGAAATCTTATTCCACTCCGAATCGGAAGGTCTGCCTCCGAGTGAGTTGTTCTTGTCAGATTGTCAAGAATTTCCTTGTCTGGATTCCCTATATGATTTTCATCCTTGTTCCTTTTGATCCGTTTTGGTTGTGAACCGCTCCCACGATAGAGTCATGAGTTCCTGCCTGGCACGCACATGTCCTCCAAAATGAAACCTGCAGGCCAATCGGCTAGGGTACCTCTCAATCAAGGGGTTGATCATCCTTTTATTTCTTCCTTCTCGTCCAGACTTGTGTTTTCCTTGCATTCTGCTCGGGCAACTAACTCGGAGCTTTCACGAAGATTCCATTTTGCTTGTTGATTAGATCGGGTGTCTATTTATCTTAGCTCCCACTTTTCAGTTCACTCCGTGTCATCTCCACTCCGCCGTCATTTCATGACACCTCCGCTTCACTTCCACTTCGCTCCCCTACAAAGTGGAAGCCAAGGAGGGCAATCTGTAGACACCCGATTTTGGCCAACAAGTTGAACCATATGTCTTGTTATCTTATTGAGCCTCAAGTTGGTCACTCACCTTGAGCCCACCATTAGCCTTGCTTTGAGCCCATTAATAGCCTAATTTTCATGAAATCCCGTCCATTATCCTTTTAAAAGAGTCCACAAGCTTAAATGCCCATTATTTTCTCATTTGATTGGCCAATAATTTGAGAAAATTCATTTTCCTTAACGCGACGGGTCGGGGTGCTGCGTTAACCTTGTCACGCCCCCCTTGGCCGCCGCGACAGCCCATGCATATCCATGCACGTGGCTTTACTGTCGCGTCCCTCCAGGCCATCGCATTCATCCCTATCGCGCCCCTACGATCTGTCGCGAAAACAGCCGCGTGCACAAGCCTCTGCAACCAGCTCCACTTTATCTTCCAATGGCTTTATCCTCATCCCATGTAACCTCCCAACCCTCCTAGCTGCGATTTGGGGTTGTGGGAGACTTTGGGGACTCCTTAGGACTCTCCATCCAGATTTAGATGATATTATCATTTTATTTGGGGTCATTATCACCTAAAAATGGGATATTCTCTCTCCTTGGCTATAAAAGTAAGGTCTTCTCTTCAGAGGAGAGGAGAGCCCCATTTTCACCCCGAAGGGCTGCCGAAATTTTCTATGATCTACATTAGCTCGCAGCTCTCTTTTCACCACTCATTTTCCTCACATCTTCCACCTTAAGCCATGCTTACCTCCTCATCCATGGAGCTTGGTGTGTGAGGAGGGCGGCTCCCACTTCGTCCACGACATCTGCACGACCCAAGGACACTGCACAACGCCAGGGAGTCGCCCTTATGGGGCCCCTTCTTCCTCCTTTCCTCTTCTTATTTCTCATGCATTTTGTTATTTTCTTCTAGTTAGGATGCATTCCCCATTTCCATCCCACGTTTTCCATGCACCCTAGGGGTTTAAAAACCACCCCCAGGTCCGTTCCCTCCATGCTTCACATTTCTCTTTCATTTTTTTGAATAGTTACTACACTTAACGCGTTCTAACAACGTTTTATTTCTTGTCTTTGTTTGTTTTGGCAGGTATTCAAGCGAAGTCCCACAAGCAGCTCTTGTCCTCTGGCCGGCCGGAGGATTGGAAGAAGGTCCACACCAACTTCTCCCGCACTGCAGAGAACGCGGCTGGCGAGGGCGACGCGACAACATTGACGCACCCTGTTAGGGCGTCGCGACATCAGACACATCGTGACGGGGTCGCCCGTCGTGATCTCAGGTTAGTGCCCCGTTCTCTCTTCCTTTTCCTAGCTTAGTTAGCCCCTTTTCATTCTCTTATATGGCAACTAGTTAGGTGGCGATCACATCCTTATTTCCATGCTCTTAGTTTTAATATCCTATCGCGTGTTTTGGGGTGCACATTTCCCGTAATTACAGTGATGTTTTGTGTGTTTTATCACTGTTATATTATGGATAGGTTATTGTAATGGTGTATAAGCCACATGTACATATGAATAGTTATTATTGTGATGTTAATGGAATTGATAAAAGAAAAGTGAAATAATTATAAACGTGATTCATGTTGGAAGGTTATAGTTTGAGACTGTAATACTGTAAGATATACTGCATACATGTTGTACTCAATTCCTGTATAGATATTGCATGAATTTCTCACTGTTGTACCATGATTAGCCAGCTTAAACTGATGGAATTTAATTATGAAAAATGGCTGTGCTCAGAAAAATGTGAAATTTTTCATGTGCATGGTATAATCTGATTCTGATTAATGTCTAAATTTCGAGATTTTTAGACTTCTGTGCATACTGTTATGAATTTCTGATTACTAAATTGTATATAAAAAATAAAGAAACATGAAAATATGTGCATGAATGCATGTGATTTAATTAGTACCATGATAGGGTTCTGTTATACAGTAAAGTTGAATTTCAGAACTGAAGGAGACATGCTATATGTTATTGCATTAACATATGATAGAATTGCATGAACACGTAGAGTATATGATTGCATACATGTTAATGCATATTTGAAATGAAATGGCCAATAAAGACATTGCTTGTCACGGACCTGGATTTTTATACCCAATAAGGGTCCATATCCAGATTCGTCTCCCGCGAACGGACCGAAGTCTCGCAAGGGATAGCTCGTACACGAGTCCAGGAAGCATATAAAAGACAAACCACATCAGTAAGAGACACAAGAAAGGATATGTGCTCATACCTGCATATACAATTTACAACTGTCCATTAGATTATTACATGCCCAAATTAGAAGAGTACAACTACCTGGGGCATACCCGAGGGAGCACAAGCTCACACAACTCTACTAGCACTACTGCTGGTGGTACAAGTCTGGCACAACACCTCCTCAAGCCACACCAACGGTAAACCCTGAAAGAGCTGTAAGGAGTGAGCCTCAACAAGTCACTGGCTCAGTAGGGAACCACCTAAAAACCACACACAACGCAAGAGAACCTCAACCCCAACGGGTCTTACTGGCAACACCGGAAGCCAACCTTTCATGCTCACAACAAAGCATAATTAACAATACTAAACATAACTAACTCAGTTGCTGCAAGACTCGGAAAGACGAGGAGACAACAACGCCATTAATCCACCTAATAACTGGAAAGCCTAGGCCACAAGCCTCACAGGCACACCACCTCAATAACTGGTCGCCTAAACTATAGGCCACACAGGCAAAGCATTGCCTAAGCTACTAGCTTCACTGGCAAGCTTCCAACATATGGGTAACAGGACTGCTAACCAAGAGCTAATCCTTATATCATTAAACCACGATGTATTGAATATCACACTTAAGAAACAAGATTGGCTACCACGATGCAATCTACACCACTAATCGTATTCGGAATTTATCCAAAGAAGGGTAAAACACAACAAGTGGAAGGTCTCACTGCATGACCTCCACTTCACCACCTGAAAAGGTTAGTACTCAGTGTACTACGAGAAACCAGTACCCACAAAGAGTACAAGTACCTACCACCACGAGATACCTCCACTGAAACACAAACACAACTGTGCCACCACTAGGGCACACCACAACCAGTCAAACCACAACTAGTGAGTCTCCGCTCACCAACCACAACAATAACTGTGCCAACACCATGGCACACAACTACCGGTGGAACTACAACTAACACATGCTATAGCCAATAGCAAAGCACGAGCTGGAAAGCACGACGCCACCACACGGGACAGACTACTGGTTCATGACGCCAGTATCCAACCCGGACAACACAACACAATAAGTACCTCTCAGTCTCGCAGTCACGGACATAAGGTCCAACTGCCGCTCCACAGCCACACAGGCCGAAGAACAGTGGAGACCAACAAACACCACACCCGCGAATCACACAGCCACGGGCCCATGCTTGGCGCCTTTAGGGACTCTGGCCTAAGCTCCCTAAAGTGAGGCACTGGAAAGCAGGACTAGCCGGGGACCAGTGTCGACTAATGGTGTCTGTACCCCCAACTACGAGCACGCTACAAGCGACTGCACACCCACAAACACAAGTCGCTGCCCTACTGTCGTCTTTCCCTCAGCCGGACGTACAACTCAAACACAGGAGTGAGGGTGTCCAAGACAGACGACACAGACCTCGATGGTACACACAAGTACCGGGACAAACCCCGAGCACAACAAACACACGTGCCTAGCTCACAAAGAACCTGGGGTACCCAACTAGAGAGGCATTCCGGAATAGGCGTCGGACCACCACACTCGGCTAGCACAAACCACGATATTTACATGTATAGTCTTTATTTATAATTCACGATATACATGTGTTAGGATTAGCTTAACATCGGTCACCATGTGACCCCAAAGCTATCCTACACCAACACATTCATGAACCACAAACTTGCCTATCATCGGTCACCTCGTGACCTCCGTGGCTGCACACACATCACTTAACACATAAATCACGATAGTCAACCATACCTGGCCTATCATTGGTTAAAAAGTGACCCCCATTGCCACGTTAAACACATTACTCGATAACCACTTAATAACCACACTTACACTCCATTAATTAACCATCTTAACAATCTATAATCACATACTAGAAAACTAGGGCTAGATTCACATAGGACCTCACTGCCCAACCACTACGTTAACCAGTGCATGTGCCATGCACACACACACACACGAAGCACCACTACAATGAAGTATGTGCCATGCACATCCTTGAACCACGATAACACCACACCGATTATATAAACCACCCACTAACCATGTGGGCAACCTGCTCACAGAGCTTTACAGAGGCCAATACACCTCTTACCAAAGACATGCACAATAAACGACGATAACCGAATATCCAAAGCACCAAAAGCAAGCCAAGCAGAACCCTCGGTTGCGATCGTGACAGAGGCCATGACCGTCTTCTGATCGCGATGCTACGATATGGCGCGACAAGAAACCCTGTCGCGACGGGTCGGCCCACCGCGACCTGGTCGCGACAGCAGGGTCCGTCGCCACCTCAGGCGCAAACCCTAATCCGGGAACCATCTCCGGATCTTCCATGCAAACCACCCTAAATCCCGTTTCAACCCGGTTTTCATGCTCATTTCACCTCCTAGGCATGATATCTACTGTTTTTAAAGCGATAAACACTATCATGCAATCTACGTAGCAAATCAAGGTAGAACTCCCTACCTCCACGAAAAATGCGCAATCCATGCATGGCGAGGCGTTTCCCCCACTCCTCGTGACGTCCTTGGGTCGAAAGTGCGACGAGAACTCCACCGAAACGCCAAATCGCCCCAAACAGCCGCAGCAGCTCCTTCCCTGGTCGAGCAGAGCTTGGTAAAGCTCTGTTCGGCCAAACCTTTTTAAAAACCGCACAGCGGTTAGGATCGCGACACACCTCCCCGTCGCGACCTGATCGCGACGGCTTCAGGCGTCGCCTTCCCATTCCTGACGTCAACAGTCCCGCCTCGTGCGCGACACGTGGCGCGCATGCAGACATCGACACCAAACAGCGGCAACCTGAACGCGACCCCCACTACCGACGCGTTTAGAACGCGACCTACATCCCCGTCGCGTTCACATTCAGTGAACCAACGGGCACTACGGGCCTAACCTGCCGGCCCACTAAGCTCCACACAACGCGCGGAAACCTCAACAAAGGCCCAATGACCCCATATTGGTCATGAGCACCATACCAAAACCAATAAACACAAATCCGAACTACCACTATTCCATGATCCGCAAAGATCTGAAAAAATGCGCTACGTTACATTACTATCACCTAAAAAGGAATGTCGTCCTCGACATTCAAAACGAACGATAATAAACCACACTATCACCTAAAAAGAAACAAAGCCATATGCAGAGCTTCCTCTGCCATTCTTCACCTTTTCAACCATAGGCGATTCTATCTTGCTATTAGTACTTTATCTCCTTGGACTGAACCTATTTCCACATTTTCGAGCAATTCTACCTGGCCCATGCGCTTTATCTCCTTAGACTCAGCCTATTCTCATCTTTTCCTGGTTGTGTTTGCAACCTTTCTTTCTGGGCCATTTTCTTTCTTAAATCTTTCCATTTTATATTCTTAAATTTTCAAATTTCTAGATATTATTCCTCTATTTATTTATCACCACTAACCATCATTTAGCTCAATTACACATAAATCTTTAAATTCTCTTTTAATTACTCAAACTTCACATAACTTATAAATATTAAATCTTCCATGCTTCCGCTGTGCTACTCTGATCATACTAAACTTTTCACCAAATACTTCATGAATTCTGGATTTTCTCAATCCATTAATAACTTAACTCACTTCAAATTATACTTTCTAACTTACTTTACATTTCTCTTATCATACATCAATACCACTTAATTGACTCCATTCATATTCTATCTTCTGCCTCAATTGCTTCACACTAAATTCTGAATCTTGGCATATATTAATATTGATATACTTTTCCCTTTATATATATCTTCATTGCTTCAAACAATATTCTCTAATAAATTTAATTCATATCTTTTCACATCTTCTATTCTCATTGCTACACATACTCGAAATTTACTTTTATCTTTATTCAGGCCTTGCTCAACTATATGACAGGAAATCTCAAATTTTCCTTACCATTAAACTAATTATACCGCTCTTCACTTTCCTGCTTCTTTTCATCATGCCCTAATCTGCTCATAATTTCTTAATCAAATATTATAACTTTACTTCAAATTTCAAAAATATTCTTATAACAAAATTCATTTATTCATCCAAATCACCTTACTGCATATCATTACAAAAATTCTTATTGCACATTTCCTGAATCATTTAATTATCACTATTCAATAATTTACCGCATTCTTTTTCTCCACCTGATCATTAATACCAAACTTTATTTTCACTATCAAGAACATAACACCATTTTTTTTTACAAATATTTCTCTTAATTAGCCTGCTAGCTGACTAATCTCCAGGTGCCATTTATGCTACAATTTTCTTATTAAAATAATGATATAGCGATAAACTAAAACTATTTCCTTTAAACACAATGACTTAACCCACTTAATTCCTTTAATTCACATAGCTAACTTACTGCCAATCATAAACAATTTCACTATTACCATTCATAAATATTCATTCATAATCCACTTTACTATAACCTTGTCCATTCTAACTTACATAGCTTCAACTTACTTTAATTATTTAGCTTTAACTTCAATCTGCCTCTGACACCAATTTCCCTTCTTTGCTTCTGCAATCTATACACATGATACTGGCACCACTATTCTTATCTTTAACACAATAACATATCTTTCTGCAAAATCTTTATTCTTTGCCTTTTATTAACAAACATCTTTCTCTTATCAAATTTTCAGAAAAATCTAACTTCCCATTGCTCTTTTACTCTCTCTTTAATCAACCGGTCACCTTTACATCCACTTACATGAGTTTCTATATCAAACTTTCTATTATCCTCATTACTCATGATAATACTGCCCTTAAACTCTTTATTACAACTATTCTTAATCACAAATCACACTTAAGGATCATCTTGATCACTATTCCTCTTCTTAACATCCTCTCATCTCAAGCTAGATTACCTCACTTGATCATTTCAAATTTAACATGCCATTAATCATACTATTATCCAAGAAACTTCTTAATACTTTATAACATAAATCTCAAACACAATGACCATCTCCACTACAATTCTCAACCACAATTCACCCATTTAACAGTTCTAATCACAAAGCCCTATTTCTCATCATGATACTATTTTCTCTATTATCCATCACATCACTACTTTATACCTTTCTCTACCAACTCTAATCCTCATTAAAACACTTTTTACTGAATTCATAACTAAACTTAATAATTTTTTTCAATTTCCATAAAAAAAAATATTTAATCAATTATACTTTAACCACAATCCAATAATCACTCATATTACACCACCAATCATATCTGCTATTACCCACAACTATTATTCTGACCAGCTATACACATAATTCACATACTAAAAACTCACGAATATACCGTACTAAAAAGCACAAGAAACCACAGACTTACTACCAGCAGTGGACATTAAATCATGTATTGGGACATTGTAATCTTAATGTCTTTTCACATTCTAACTGGACCATTGCTCTGATACCAACTGTAACGGACCTAGATTTTTATACCCAATAAGGGTCCATATCCAGATCCGTCTCCTGCGAACAAACCGAAGTCTCTCAAGGGATAGCTCGTACACGAGTCCAGGAAGAATATAAAAGACAAACCACATCAGTAAGAGACACAAGAAAGGATATGTGCTCATACCTGCATATATAATTTACAACTGTCCCATTACATTATTACATGCCCAAATTAAGAAGAGTACAACTACCTGGGGCATACCCCGAGGGAGCACAAGCTCACACAACTCTACTAGCACTACTGCTGGTGGTACAAGTCTGGCACAACACCTCCTCAAGCCACACCAACGGTAAACCCTGAAAAGAACGGTAAGGGAGTGAGCCTCAACAAGTCACTGGCTCAGTAGGGAACCACCTAAAAACCACACACAACGCAAGAGAACCTCAACCCCAACGGGTCTTACTGGCAACACCGGAAGCCAAACCATTTCATGCTCACAACAAAGCATAATTAACAATACTAAACATAACTAACTCAGTTGCTGCAAGACTCGGAAAGACGAGGAGACAACAACACCATTAATCCACCTAATAACTGGAAAGCCTAGGCCACAGCCTCACAGGCACACCACCTCAATAACTGGTCGCCTAAACTATAGGCCACACAGGCAAAGCATTGCCTAAGCTACCAGCTTCACTGGCAAGCTTCCAACATATGGGTAACAGGACTGCTAACCAAGAGCTAATCCTTTATATCATTAAACCACGATGTATTGAATATCACACTTAAGAAACAAGACTGGCTACCACGATGCGAATCCATCACACACTAAATCGTATTCGAAATTTATCCAAAGAAGGGTAAAACACAACAAGTGGAAGGTCTCACTGCATGACCTCCACTTCACCACATGAAAAGGTTAGTACTCAGCGTACTACGAGAAACCAGTACCCACAAAGAGTACAAGTACCTACCACCACGAGGTACCTCCACTAAAACACAAACACAACTGTGCCACCACTAGGGCACACCACAACCAGTCAAACCACAACTAGTGAGTCTCCGCTCACCAACCACAACAATAACTGTGCCAACACCATGGCACACAACTACCGGTGGAACTACAACTAACACATGCTATAGCCAATAGCGAAGCACGAGCTGGAAAGCACGACGCCACCACACGGGACAGACTACTGGTTCATGACGCCAGTATCCAACCCGGACAACACAACACAAGAAGTACCTCTCAATCTCGCAGTCACGGACATAAGGTCCAACTGCCGCTCCACAGCCACACAGGCCAAAGAACAGTGGAGACCAACAAACACCACACCCGCGAACCACACAGCCACGGACCCATGCCTGGCGCCTTTAGGGACTCTGGCCTAAGCTCCCAAAAGTGAGGCAATGGAAAACAGAACTAGCTGGGGACCAGTGTCGACTACTGGTGTTCGTACCCCCAACTACGAGCGCGCTACAAGCAACTGCACACCCACAAACACAAGCCGCTGCCCTACTATCGTATTTCCCTCAGCCGGACGTACAACTCAAACACAGGAGTGAGGGTGTCCAGGACAGATAACACAGACCTCGACGGTACACACAAGTACCGGGACAAACCCCGAGCACAACAAACACACGTGCCTAGCTCACAAAGAACTTGGGGTACCCAACTAGAGAGGCATTCCGGAATAGGCGTCGGACCACCACACTCGGCTAGCACAAACCACAATATTTACATGTATAGTCTTTATTTATAATTCACGATATGCATGTGTTAGGATTAGCTTAACATCGGTCACCATGTGACCCCAAAGCTATCCTACACCAACACATTCATGAACCACAAACTTGCCTATCATCGGTCACCTCTTGACCTTCATGGCTACACACACATCACTTAACACATAAATCACGATAGTCAACCATACCTGGCCTATCATTGGTCACAAAGTGACCCCCATTGCCACGTTAAACTCATTACTCGGTAACCACTTAATAACCACACTTACACTCCATTAATTAACCATCTTAACCAATCTATAATCACATACTAGAAAACTAGGGCTAGATTCACATAGGAACCTCACTGCCCAACCACTACGTTAACCAATGCATGTGCCATGCACACACACACACACACACGAAGCACCACTACAACGAAGTATGTGCCATGCACATCCTTGAACCATGATAACACCACACTGATTATATAAACCACCCACTAACCATGTGGGCAACCTGCTTACAGAGCTTTACAGAGGCCAATACACCTCTTACCAAAGCCATGCACAATAAACGACGATCACCGAATATCCAAAGCACCAAAAGCAAGCCAATTAGAACCCTCGGCTGCGATCGCGACAGAGGCCATGACCGCCTTCTGATCGCAACGCTACGATATGGCGCGACAAGAAACCCTATCGCGACGGGTCGGCCCACCACGGCCTGGTCGCGACAGCAGGGTCCGTTGCTACCTCAAGCGCAAACCCTAATCCAGGAACCATCTCCGGATCTTCCATGCAAACCACCCTAAATCCCGTTTCAACCCAGTTTTCATGCTCATTTCACCTCCTAAGCATGATATCTACTGTTTTTAAAGCGATAAACACACTATCATGCAATCTACATAGCAAATCAAGGTAGAACTCCCTACCTCCACGAAGAACGCGCAATCCATGCATGGCGCGGCGTTTCCCCCACTCCTTGTGACGTCCTTGCGTCCAAAGCGCGATGAGAACTCCACCGAAACGCCAAATCGCCCCAAACAGCCGCAGTAGCTCCTTCCCTGGTCGAGCAGAGCTTGGTAAAGCTCTGTTCGGCCAAACCTTTTTAAAAACCGCACAGCGGTTAGGATCGCGACACACCTCCCCGTCGCGACCTGATCACGACGGCTTCAGGTGTCACCTTCCCATTCCTGACGTCAACAGTCCCGCCTCGTGTGCGACATGCGGCGCGCATGCAGACGTCGACACCAAACAGCGGCAACCTGAACGCGTTCAGAACGCGACCTACATCCCCATCGCATTCACATTCAGTGAACCAACGGGCACTACGGGCCTAACCTGCCGGCCCACTAAGCTCCACACAACGCGCGGAAACCTCAACAAAGGCCCAATGACCCCATATTGGTCATGAGCACCATACCAAAACCGATAAACACATATCCGAACTACCACTATTCCATGATCCGCAAAGATCCGAAAAAACGCGCTATGTTACATTGCTATTATAGAGATTTCCTACAAGGAACTACACCATGGATACCCCTATGGTAATGGTTCACCTACATGAAAATGACCTACTGAATCCGTGGGCAACGGATTGAAATCCTGGAGGTAGACAAGTTCTACTAGTTAAGGTGGGAAGGGCTTTCCCCGATTTTGTGCAATAATCATGACTTCATCACTGTTTGCCTAGGTGATAAGTGAATGCTATATGACCACTGATCTCTATTAATAGTGTGGGCTATGTCTTGGCAACTACATTATAATTGACTACATGACTACATGCTACATGTCTACATGATAAATGCCTACATGTTACATGCTACATGATCCATATAAAATTGTTTTACATGCTACATGTCACTTGTTATATGTAATAATTGCTACTTGTTTAAATGATTACTTACTACATGAAAACTAGTTATATGTTGCATGACAATAAGCAAATACCATGAAAATTGATTGCATGACATGCATAGGAACATGTTAGTTCAATTGTTAGAATATAAGATGTGAATTATATGCATTACATGAAATGTTTTATTCCCATGATAATTAAACATGCTATGTAATGATTTATTGCCAAAAGACTTAGAACCATGTTAGTAGGAAAAGCTATATGATATCAAAGATGTGAATGATATATGTTACCACATTTAAAATCTATTATACACATAATATCTTGAACTGTCTTTCATGTAACTTGCTGAGTCTTGTAGACTCATACTTGCTTAACATTTCAGGAGAGACAGAGGATTCTCAGGAGTTAGTGCACACTGACTCAGAGCATGAGGACGTGGAGGTGTAGTGATTGCTTAAGAGATCTAGAGTGATATTGTATGTGAGGAAAAGTTGTACTTTCATTTTATGCATTTGAACTTATGGAATGTAATAAATTTGGACTATTGTTATCTTTCTCTTATGCTTTAGACTTAACATTTGAGTATGATGTTGATTACAAATATTTGGTTCCATATTCTGTTGCATATTATTGGAATTGAATTGTCATTTATGTATGTCTCAATCTGTACCGTCTATTGTTGGATATGTTCCACTGTAATATCTCTATTAGATCCAATGTGAGTTGGAATAATTGTACTGGGTCTAAGAGGGGCGTTACAGAACGCGACAGGACCATTCAAAGATCGCGACAGGGCAGTCAGGTCAAGGAGCCAGATCGCGACGGGGTGGCCAATCGCGTTCAAAATGCGACAGGTACTATGTCGCGACGGGCCCTGAGAACGCGACCTATCGGGTCGTCGCGTTCTCAGGTCCTGCGCCTGAGTCCGAGCGGGAAAAGGACAGCACCTTGGATTGCGGTCCAGGTTGCCCTATTTTGACACAGGTTCATTCAGAAATTAAGAACTAATTGTACAGTGGATGAAAAATCATGAAATCACTTGAAAACTGATCTAGGCATGCGAGGGTAGTTACACTAAATAGGAATTTGAAAACAAATATAGTTTTGACTGGTTTTGAACAAGGTCAAGCATGAGTAACACAGAACATGGTACAGTGCAGGTAAATGATTTAATTCGAGCAACTTACTAGATGGAAATTAGGGCTTTTAGAGGCAAAAGATGCCTAACGCCCATTAGTATCTCCAGTTAAAATCTCATGGTATGGGGTCGAGTATACAGGGAGATCTAGATTTAAGTTGAGGGTTTGGGGTCATGATGGTTGCAGAACTTCAAAGCTCAAGAAGAAAAGATTGGCTCGATGGAAAATTATGAAACAAGAGGGGTTTTGTTCCTGACGGATGGAGCAATCTACAGACGAAATTAATTAGGTTTTGCTCATGAGAATGCCTACCTTTGACTCGTTTGATCTTCTAGGGTTGGAACTTGAAGAACACGGGTTGAAGCTTGGTCCAGCCTTCTCCCCACGAATTCCTCTGCTCCTTGGCCTCCTCTCCTTGGCCTCCTCTCCTTGTCTAGCAAGTCCCAACAACGTGTTAGGGCTGGCCATGGAGAGTTTAGAGAGTATTTATGCTTGTTGGGATTCTATTTCCTAATAGAACTCTAATTCCTATTAAATTCTGAGATTTCCTAATTTCTTTCAACCTTCCAAGCTTTCCACCTCCTAATGGGGTTAGGTTGGTTGCAAATTCGTACCTAGCCAATTTGGGTAGGGTTAGGAGTCCAATTCCAACACATAATAGCTATTTTAATGATTTAATAACTCTTTCTTTTTAGGATATATTAAAGATACGAATTTAGGGTATTTTCTTATTATTCATCTTTTAAAATCCCTATTTTGGCCCAATAAATTTTATGTGATCCATTTAACAAAGACCATCACTTCCTTTCGTTTAATGGGTTTAATTTATGAGAATTTCCCCTTTTAATTAGGGAATAATAGAGTTATGAATTTTATTGTATTTTTCTTACTTGAATTTATTCATGGGCTATGAAGGGTCCATGGTCTAAATTCTTATGATGGACTATCAATACATATCGTTTGGAGTCTATCCATAATTTTATTTTAATATTTAATCCACTTTGGCTCATATAATAATGGATTTTCTGACTTATTCCTTAATTTCAATAATAAGTCATATAAATTCTAAAACTAGGTCCAAATGATTTTCCTATGCCTAATTTTCTTAATGGGTCATTAGAGAATATTATTTAAGGTATAACTATTATTTTTAATAAATTTTTATATGAGTTTTTACGCATGCAATAATGATGCGTATTCTTTTTAACTAGTTTGATTTTATTATTTGACAAAATTTTCAATTTATCTAAAATTTTTAATTAATGAATTTTCTGGGATACTACAGGTGATACGAGTCTGTCACAACACCACTGCAAGCCAACACACTGCTAACACCTGAAAAGAGTTGTAGGGGAGTGAGCCTCAAAAAGTCATAGGCTCAGTAGGGATCTCCCAAAAACAACCCGAAACTAAAGAGAAAATTGAAACCTCAACCATAAAGGGTCTCACTGGTAACACCGATAGTAAAACTACAACATGCATGCAATAACATAATTAAACTGCATTTAACCATAAACACTCTAGCTAACACAACTCACATAAAGTACAGGAAACAATTGGACTAGTACAGAAACACCAGTCCACCACGACAGCTGAAACCAATAAAACACAACGATAGACTACCCATAGAAGGGTGAATACATGACAAGTGGAAGGTCACACAATACGACCTCCACAGAACACCGTTCCACCTCAACACCTAAAAAGACTAGCACACAGTGTGCCACAACAACCAGCTACCCACAAAGGGTACATGTACCTGAAACCACAAGGTATCTCAACTGAACCACAATCGCGATCACACCATTAGCACTATATACAAGAAATGACTAGTAACCATAATCGAAGAGTCACTACTCACAACCACAACTATTGAAAAGCTCGAGTAGGAAGGAACGACGCCACCACGCAAGTAAAGACTACTGGTTCATGATGCCAGTATCCAACCTAGACAACACACATAAGAACCACCTCTCAGTCTCGCAGTCAAGAACGAAAGGTCCAACTGCCACTCCACAACCACACTACAAAGCCAAAGAACTGTGGAGACCAACCAACACCACTCTGCAGACCATCACCACGCTGCAGACTCATGCCTGGCACCTTTAGAGACTCTAGCCTGAGCTCCCTAAAGTGAGGCACTGGAAACATAGGACTAGCTGGGGACCACCAGTACGTCTACTGGTGTTGTACCCCCAACCACGAGCGCGCTACAAGCGACCGAACACACCCACAACACACGAGTCGCTGCCCTATTGTCATCTTTCCCTCAGTCGGACGTACAACTCAAACAAAGGAGTGAGGGTGTCTAGGAAGATAACACAACCTCTACGGTACACACAGTACTGGGACAAACCCCGAGCATAACGTGTCTGGCTCACACAGAACCTGGGGTACCCGACTAGAGAGGCATTCTGGAATAGGCGTTGGACCACCAAACTCAGCAACCACACAAGCCACTCCGAACACTTAACATACTCATAAAACCTTTATTTATAACCATGGGAAACCACATTCTAAACTTGCTTGTCATTGGTCAACACATGACCTCCATAGCAACTACTTACCACTATACACCTAGACCACATAACCTTAACATAATAATATAATAACATAATTAACATAACTCACTAACTAGCCAAAAGCCAATTCATTAAACCTATATCATGCTTTACTAACATTAACCAACTTAAATAACACACAACATTACCATAAACCCAAGGCTAGGCCCATATAGGACCATCATTGTCCAACCACCAAATACACTCTTCGGAAGCTAAAATGCGACAGATACAGATGTCGCCTTTCAAAACGCGACAATCTTATTGGTCGCGATTACAAAATGACTGCGACAGGGGGCAGTGTGGCAACATGAACGCAACGGCCCGACATGTCGCCACTAAGTCCAATGACTCAGTCAAACCCAAATCGTGACGACTCGATACATCGCCACCAAGCCGGTCGAACCCACGAACGTGACGAGACAACCTGTCGCCTTCAACCCATCGATTTTAAACGTAACAATCTGAAGTTATAAATGTGACGGACCAAAGTAACGCGTTTATAACAAAAACACGATGGTGTAAATGATCGCGTTCAAAACACGACGGCTCAACCTATTGCCTTCTCAGGTAGACGACCAAACCCTCCATCTTCCCCCCAGACATCCATTTGTACAATAATTAAACTAAAGTTTAAACTGCTAAAATACAACATACACCACAGGATACCATCATAACATGATCTACAAGCTCTAAACAACTTGAACATTAGAAAACAAAGGGGAAGTCTCCCTACCAACTAGAAGAACCCGCAGAACGTGAAGAATGCCACACCGCCAGCAAGTCCATGCTCCGGATGCCCTCCTCGTGTGGAAACCACTCCAGCCCAGCCACCTGGAAGCAGAAGTCGCCAAAGATGCCGCAAACCTCCTCCCCTCGGCCAGACAGAGCTACCTCTGCTCTGTCTGGCCAAAAACACAGTATTAAATGCAAAGTCTAAATCGCGACATAGGTAGTCATCATAGTTAAAACTTAAACGCAACAGACTTGATCGTCGCCAATCAAAATCTCAAGACAGAAAGGCGGTTCGAAGACGCGACGTAGGAAGTCATCGCGTTCAAAATGTGACGACATACTTCGCCGCCTTCTTCACCAAAAAATCTGTGGGTTATATGGGCCCGGATTTTCGGCCCACAACTCCCACACCATGCAAGAGAACCACAACCAAGGCTCAATGACCCCACATTGGCCATGAGCACCACACCAAAACCATTAAACCTAGATACAAATGGCCTCGATGCTACAACACACCCATACACAACGATCTAATCAGTACAGACTGATAGACCTAGTTTTTCATAAACACAAACTGAGTACGAATAACAATGTGAAGAATTAGAGATCCAGAGAAGTGGAATTCGGAAAACACATGGTTGGATCTCCTTAGTCTAGGAATGAGGCACTATAGTCTCAATTCACACTGGATCAGATGATTCTTCCCAGGTTGAATGAAAATGCTCCAGTCTTCTACTCTGTTCTTCTTCGCTTAAAGCAGAGGGCCATCTCCTCCTTAGCACTCACCGCCAACAACTCCTTCTTGGAATATTCTCTCCGCCCTTTTTAATATGAGTTGAGGGTCTTATTTATAGCCGTCTCACCCATCCTCGTAACTAGGGATTTGTGTACCCTAAGCACTTTAAATAAGACACGTGCCAGTCACATGATGTCCTGCATAGATAACTTCTTTAAGTACTCAGGAAAAGGCAATTATATACTTCAATCGATATGTTGTGAAGCAATCGATATAGAATATGAGGCAGACAATATGAAACATAAAAATTGATGTTTAAGATAATCGATTCCTGAAGAGAAAGGTAGGCAATCGATGTTTAAGACAATCGATTCCTGAAGAGAAAGATAGGCAATCGGTGTTGAGCTTCGACTGGCCTTGTGGTCAGCCATCGATATAAAGGTCACCAATCGATAGGATGGTCACTAATCAATATGGGCTTCTTCAGTACGAGCATTCTGATGACACTTCTAGTTTTATATGTCGACCACTTTTGTCATATTTGCTTCCTAAGATTTGGTATTTGACAAAATAGACCATTTGTCGACAGCTGACTCCTTTAGGTGTTGACAGATTTGATCAGTGTTCACATTCCAAAGAGTTGATGTTTTCCTATGAATACCATCTATCGACACCAGAAATTCTGGGTGTCGACACCTTCTATCAGGACTTCCTTTTCAAAGACCTGAAGACTGTTGGGTTTACTTGTGCCTTAATGTTTTTGATGTTGTGTTTTTTAATGAACATTGCAATTGATGATGGTACAATGACCTATTTGTTAAGGACATGAATGACATGATCAAGTGTCAAGATGATCACCTATGTATTCATTACATCTCACTTAAAATGTCCTTTAATGTAGGTATGAATGCATATAAGCCAAGCAACAAGATTCAGGTGAAAAAGAACAAGAAAGTAACTTCAAGTGATCATCTGTCGACAACCAAGAAATCCTTGTTGACAGATAGACATGACAGAACAAAATAAGGTTCTGGAAGCACTCAGAAAGCAGTACCTGTCGACAGCCAATATGCTCCTGTCGACAAATGAAGTGTGCCTGTCGACAGCAAGACAATATCTGTTGACAGATCCAGTGTTCCAGAAACATGAAAGCCAGAACTGGGTAGTAGCTGTCGACAGCAACATGTCGCCTGTCAACAGACGTACTTTTGGAAAGCTCCGATGTCCAAGATATGATCCATGTTTTGGGTGATTCTGTCAAGCATGTCTCTCCATATTTGGACACCCATATATATAGGACATATAGGGTTATTTTTGAAGTAAGAGGCCATACCATCAAACCCTAAGCAAATCCCAAGACAAAAAGCCTCCACATGTTGCTCTGCTTCAACCTACCGCCCAGGGAAAGGAAGATCCGTCATCCAAGCGGAGGTGAAGCTAGTTCGTCTGTGATTCAAGCTTCTCCATCAATCTATACTTTCCAAGACGAAGTTTGAAGTTCATCTAGATGAGCACCTTGAAGAGTTCCACATCAGGATTTGTTCTTTCAACTCAGAACTCTTCTCTGTCTCTGTTTTCTCATACTTCTGTGTGTGTGGTTGTGTTTCAAGCGTTCTTGTGCTTGATTCACATGGTTTGTGTTGTTCTGATCGTGGTTTCACATCAAACAACTCGTGTGTGTGAGTTGTAGTCGTGAACCAGCTCATAAGCAGTTGTTTCTGCATGTGTGTGTGGACGGTGGATGTAGGATACACAAGTTGTGTACTCCGAACCACCTTAAAACATCGTGTTCTGTGGTTTGCACGTCTTTACGATAGATGTTTGGTAGGCACGTTGTTTTTACACACGCTGAATGAGTTGCTACTCCATCTACCTACAACTAACACACATCTAAGTTTAGCTTAAATTTTGTTACAGTTTCAAAAGTCTGTGTTTTCATTAAAAGAAGGTCGTAGTAAATTTTTAATTGATAGTAATCTATTCAACTCCCCTTCTAGATTACCATATTTGATAATTTCACAACCTTTCAATTGGTATCAGAGCGAGGTCTCTCCGATTTACTGTTGTGGTTATTTGATCTTACGATCAGGAGAGTCTTGATCTCATGGAATCTAATAAGGGGTACATGGCCAAAGGACACTCAGTGACCAGGCCACCCTTCTTTGACGGTACTGATTATCCCTATTGGAAAAACCGCATGCAGGTATTTCTGAGAGCACAAAACTACGAGCTATGGAAGATCGTCAGTAAAGGAGCGTACACCTTTCCTGAGGACAAAGATACCTGGATGAAGGACCAGATTGTGAAGGGAACTCTCAATTGGAGCGCCCTCAACATGATGCAATGTGCAGTGCACCCCAAGGAATATTCAAGAGTCTCCACGTGCACCTCAGCAAAAGAGATGTGGGACAAGCTTGAATTGATATACAAAGGTACGTCTGAGGTAAGGGAATCCAAAGCAAGCATGTTAATTTCTGAGTATGAAATGTTTAAGATAAGCAATGAAGAAACCATATCTGACATGTTTGCAAGGTTCATGCTAATCATAAATGGATTAAAGGGTCTTAAAAAGGAATACTCAGAAAGTGACTTAGTGAGGAAGATACTTCGGTCTCTTCCATCCTCATGGAACACTAAGGCCACTATCAATGAGGATTAAAAAGATCTCTCAAAGATGAAATTAGATGAACTAATTGGCTCCCTAATGACTTATGAAATAAATGTGAAAAGAAAGGAAACTGAAGAAAATCCTAGGAAGTTGATTGCTTTAAAGGCTTCCAAGAAAAACTCTTCAGGTTCCAAAAAGGATGCTCTTCAAGAAAGTGATGATCTTGAAACATCTAGTGATAGTGAGAATGATGAAATGGCCATGCTCACTAGACAATTCAAGAAATTATTGAAATTCAAAAGAAGAGGGTCAGGTAACTCTAAACCCTTTCAAAAGAAAGATTCTTCAAACAAATTTGAGTCTAACAAGAAATCTGATATTGTGTGCTATGAGTGCAAGAAACAAGGGAACATGAGAGGAGAGTGCCCTGAGCTCAAGAAGAAGCTGAAGAAAGAAAAGTTCACCTTCAAGAAAGCCAAAGCAATGATGGCTACTTGGAGTGATGAGGATGAAGATGATAACGCTGAAGCAACCTCTGGGGATGAAGAAGTTCAATGTCTAATGGCAAGAAGTGAAACGAGGTAAACTCTTCCTTTGAAAGTTATTCTATTGATGAATGGGAAGAAGCTTATACTGCTTTATTTGAAAAGTTATGTGAATTTAAGTCTGAAAACAAAGCACTCAAAAAGAAAATCAATTCCCTTGTTCATAACACCAATCAAAGTGAACAAATTGCATCTTTAAATAAAGAAATTGAAATGATGAAAATTGATGAGCAAGCTCACAGTGAGGAAATGGACTGCATGAAATTGAAATTGCAAGAAACCCAAAAAGAAAAAGAAAGTCTAACCAACTCTCTTGAAACTCTTCAAAATGAACTTGATGAAGTGAAGAAAAAATTAGAAAAGGCTGAAGAGAACCTTAAGGAAAAATCTGAAGATCTAACAAGGTTTGTAAAAGGGAAACAAAATCTTGATGCAATTCTGGGATCTAATGTATTGTTGCAAAGCATGGGATTGGATATAACCTGTAAAACCAAAGGTAATTGGTAAAAATTTGTTAACATCCCTTGTTGATTCTAGCCCAAGCACAAGCAAGCAAATCCCTTCAAAGAACAATAAAAGTCAAGCCAAGGGTAAGAAACAGGAACCCAAGAACATCAAAGTTGTTGCTAACAACACTGAGAAATCTGTCAATAGCCCCCAACAGGGTTGTCGACAGGTCTAGAAACAATCTTCCAAACGAAAGCTAACCAGGCAACAAAAAGGTAAAATGCTCATGCATGTTCCTCAGAATAAAAAGCCCATTATTGTGAGAAAACCCTCATCATGCAATTTCTGTAAGAAAGTTGGGCATAATGAACAACAATGCCGGAATAGTCCAAATAAACAGAAACTCAAACTAGTTTGGATTCCGAAGCATTTACTGTTTGGCATGAATGATACATTAGGACCCAAAGTAATTTGGGTACCAAAATCTCTTGTCTGATCCACATGTGCAGGAATGCCTAGCAGCCCAAAATCAAAACAAGTGGTACTTGGACAGTGGCTGCTCAAGGCACATGACGGGCGACAAAGAAAAATTCTGCTTGCTAGTGGAAAAAGACGGAGGTCAAGTTATTTTCGGAGGCAACAATAAAGGTCAGATCATCGGCTCAGGTAAGATTGGTAAGTATGCTTCTAACTCAATAGACAATGTCCTGTTAGTCGATGGCCTTCATCACAACTTGCTTAGTATAAGCCAACTGTGTGATAAAGGTCATAGAGTTGTCTTTGAATCAAACGCATGCCAAATCATTGATAAGGAATCAGGAAGTCTAAAATTTTCTGGAAAAAGGGTGAACAACATTTATTTGATTGACTTAGATGATCCAGAAAATGAAAACTTGTGTCTTGTAGCAAACAAACAGGATGAGCTTACCTTGTGGCATCGTAGGCTTGGCCATGCAAGTTACAATGTATTGCACAAGATCATGAAGCTGAAATTGGTAAGTGGACTTCTTGAAATCTCCTTCAATAAAAATGAAAGTTTTTGTGATGCATGTGCACAGGGAAAACAAACCCAGAAATCCTTCAAATCAAAAGCACCGGTAAGCACTTCTAAACCTTATGAACTTTTGCACATGGACCTCTTTGGACCTACTAGAACACTAAGTCTCAATGGCAAACATTTTGGTTTTGTCATTGTACATGACTTCTCTAGGTTCACTTGGGTAAAGTTCCTTGCACACAAAAATGAAGCATTGAGACTATTTGAGGATTTCTTTAATAAGATTGAGCATGGAAACGTTCACAAGATATGCTCAATACGCACTGATCACGGGGGAGAGTTTGATAATAACTCCTTTTCTGATTTCTGCAGGCACCACGAGATTGAACATTTATTTTCCTCTCCAAGGACTCCGGAACAAAATGGAGTAGTGGAGAGAAAGAACAGAATATTGGTGGAAATGGCTCGCACCCTTCTGGTCGAAAGTCAAATTGCAAGGACTTTTTGGGCAGAAGTGGTCAACACATCGTGTTACATCCTCAATAGAGCCATGGTAAGACCTGTCATAAAGAAAACTCCCTACAAACTCCTAAAAGGTAAGAAACCCAGTATTGGGTATTTCAGAGTTTTTGGCTCAAAAGTGTTTATACATAACAATGATAAAGTTGATCTAGACAAATTTGAGGCCAAAAGTGATCAAGGTATTTTTCTTGGATACTTAGAACACTCTAGAGCATATAGGGTGTTTAATATTAAGAATAAAACTGTGGAAGAGACTCCACATGTTGTTTTTGATGAAAATCATGCAAAAGCTAACAATTTCAATTCTCACAGGACTCAAGATGAATCTGAAAAGGATCCACAAGAGGAAGAGCCTCAAGAACAAACTCCTCAAGCACATCCTCCTCAAGAACAGCCTCCACAAGATCAACCCGGTCCTTCAACAATTAAAAATGTGAGGTATTCCAGACATCATCCACTTGATAATGTGATTGGAAATGTAAATGATAAAGTTCAAACTAGATCTAAAATTAGACAAATAGTTGAACAAGATCATTTAGCCTTTGTCTCTCAAGTGGAACCTAAAAATGTTGAAGAAGCTTTAAAAGAAATTCATGGATTGATGCTATGTATGAGGAGCTTGGACAATTTCAAAGAAATAATGTCTGGAGTCTCGTTCCTAGAACTCTTGAAATTTCTGTCATAGGAACAAGATGGGTTTTTAGGAATAAGTTGAATGAAGATGGTAAAGTGGTGAGAAATAAGGCTAGACTGGTAGCAAAAGGGTATAATCAAGAATTTGTTGTGGACTTTGAAGAATCCTTTGCTCCTGTAGCTAGGCTAGAAGTAGATAGGATCTTGTTAGCATATGCATGCTCAAACAAATTCAAACTTTTTCAAATGGATGTTAAAACTACTTTTTTGAATGGTTACATTAAAGAGGAAGTCTGATGACCAAACTGTCCCCATAATAAATATTTCCATTTATTTAATATTAATTTTGATGATTAACAAAACAACACTAATGGATTTCATGAGACTTGAGAACAGGAAGCAAAAGAAAAATGAAAGATCAAGACAATCTGGTAAGTCCCATCATTTCTATCCAAGTCCCTGTAACGACTTCTTTGATAAGCAGAACGACTTCCTTTTTGACCGGAACACTCAAATCGTTACCATAACGATTTCTTTAGAACTCACAACGACTCTCTAGCCGTAACGACTTCTTTAGACCTCGTAACGATTTCTTTAGAACTCGCAACGACTCTCTAGCCGTAACGACTTCTTTAGACCTCGTAACGATTTCTTTAGAACTCGCAACGACTCTCTAGCCGTAACGATTTCTTTAGACCTCGTAACGATTTCTTTAGAACTCGCAACGACTCTCTAGCCGTAACGATTTCTTTAGACCTCGTAACGATTTCTTTAGAACTCGCAACGACTCTATAGTCATAACGATTTCTTTAGAATTCATAACGATTTCTTTATTAGTTATAACGATTTCGCGTAACGATTTCTTTATTAGTCATAACGATTTCGCGTAACGATTTCTTTATTAGTTATAACGATTTCGCGTAACGATTTCTTTATTAGTTATAACGATTTCGCGCAACGATTTCTTTATTAGTCATAACGATTTCGCGTAACGATTTCTTTATTAGTCATAACGATTTCGCGCAACGATTTCTTTATTAGTCATAACGATTTCGCGTAACGATTTCTTTATTAGTCATAACGATTTCGCGTAACGATTCGTTATTAGTCATAACGATTTCTGCAACGATTTCTTTAGAACTCGCAACGACTTGCTTGTTGTAACGGCGTTCATAAGTTATCACAACGATTTCTTTACAGTTCACAACGACTTGCTATAATTCATAACGATTTCATAAGTTATGAAGTCAGCAAGGTTCTTTTATCGAATTTCTTGATACATCAGTATAATGCTTTTTAATAGCGTTGAAAAGTCAAAGTCATATCTTGTCCGTTGACTGCTATGCATTAAATGCTCTCCGATCGTATCTCCCATGCATGCAGACAATATCTTCCATTTCTATGCTACTCTGTCTACGTACTTTTTCTTGGACAGAAAGGAGCTTTGCTATATACTGCAATATCTGTTCCATCTCAACTAACAATAGACAGCAGTCCTAGCTGTCTTCTATTATTGGTGATATGCTTACAGATATCTGACAAGACTCATCTGGACAACGTTGGACACAAGATACAAAGTTCTATGACATCTCTTTGGCGTGTACACCAGGATAAAGGACTGACGATCAGAAGCTTCCTCAGAGACCAGTCTAACGTACACAAGGATAAGAGACAACGGACACATCAACGTTCGAATTTGAATCAGCAGTTTAAATAGAAGACTCAAGACGAAAAGAAGCTAAAATAGACAGAGCAACATCGCTTGATTCAGAAGAAGAAAAGAAATCCATCTCTACAATCTTTAGAACTTTGAAGAAGAGCGAAGCCTCCACTCCAAACCTTGTTCTAAGCTCTTAGCTCTCTGTGCTCAAAAGGAATCTTCTCTTTTGTAAGAGCCTGTGTGGTCCTTGGAGAGAAAAACCTTGCTAAATCTCTTTCTCTCTCGGGGGCTTAGGAGCTTCAGGTTGTAGCTGGTCAAGCTAGAATTTGAAGCCTGTTTTCACACTCTTTTTCTGATTAGTTTGTGTTCCCTTCTGGACGAAGGAAGACCTGGTGGTATCCAGGGTGGTTGTTGTTCCCTTCTGGACGAAGGAAGACCTGGTGGTATCCAGGGTGGTTGTTGTTCCCTTCAGGCTGAAGGAAGACCAGTTGAGGCTGGGTGTAAGGATCCTTAAGGGGGATTGTACCCTTGATAGTAAAATCCTGAGGTATTGCTCAGGGACTGGACGTAGGTCTCCTGTGGAGAGGAGTTCCGAACCAGGATAAAATCCTTGTGTCTTGTGGATGTGTTTTGTGTGATTGTTATCTTGTTTGCTCTAACTCTAACCTTGTTATTAAGTTGTGCAATCTTTTCAGTAAACAGGTTTTAATCAAAGATCGAAGTTTTAATAACCCATTCACCCCCCCTCTGGGCTAGCTAGCTGGGCAACAAGTGGTATCAGAGCCCGTCTCTTCGACAAAGAAGAAGATCCAACGATCTGAAGAGCAAAGATCAATGGCAGCCCAAAGTCACTTCGAAGGTCAGTCTGTCAACAGACCTCCTTTGTTCGATGGTGAAGATTATACGTATTGGAAGACCAGGATGGAATACTTTCTACAAGGCCACGATTATCAAATCTGGTCAATAGTGGAAGAAGGTGATCTGGTCGTCACAAATGAGAAAGCACAATGGACAGATGAAGATAGAAAGAAAATCTCCTTGAACTGTAAAGCTAAGAGCATTCTATGTTGTGCTCTAAGCAAGAAAGAGTTCAACAGAGTTTCAGCATGCAAATCCTCCATGGAAATGTGGGAAAAGTTAAAGATCACATATGAAGGTACAGACAAAGTAAAGGAGACAAGAATTGACATTCTTGTCACTCAGTATGAAAGATTTCAAATGCAAACAGGTGAGTCTATTACCCAAATGTTTAGTAGATTTACTGACATTACTAATGGCCTAGCAAGTCTAGGAAAGTCATATGAAAATGCAGATATGGTAAGGAAGATTCTCAGATCCCTGCCATCTTCATGGACGGCAAAGGTCACAGCTATCGAAGAAGCTAATGATCTTAAGAGAATGTCAGTAGAAAAACTCATTGGGTCTCTCATGGCCCATGAAATAAACATGGAAAGACTAGGAGAATCCTCCAGTAGAAAGAAGCAGTCAAATGCGCTTAAAGCTAATGGGGACTCATCAGAAGAATCCTTAGATAACAGTGAAGATAGCAAAGATAGTGATGATGAAGAAGCCATGCTCTCAAGAAGATTGCAGAGAATCTTGGCAAAGAAGAAGAAGTTCCAGTCTGGTAGGAGGTACTTCAAGAAAAACAAAGATCTCAAGAGACCAGATGGAAAAGATCAGAAGAGGAATGAGCCACTTTGCTATGAATGCAAGAAACCTGGACATATCAAGGCAGACTGTCCAATGTTAAAGAAAAATGATCACAAGAAGAAGGACAGCTCCAAGAAGTTCAGAAGATTCAAAAAGAAAGCCATGGCAGCTGCATGGGACAACAGCAGTGACTCAGATAGTGAGTCAAGCTCAAGCAGTGAAGGTGAAGAAGCCAACTTGGCTCTCATGGCGAATACCGAGGATAAGGTAACATCTGACTCTTCTTTCGATTCCTGTAATGACTCAGATTCGGATAATTTGGAAAGTGCATTTAATGAACTCTACGATAAGTATAAAGAAGTGTGTAAACTACTTAAGCTAAGCAAGAAAAATATCACATGTTCGAAAATACCAACTCAGATTTAAAATCTGAAAACGAAGAACTAGAAAAACAAATAGTTGAGCTTAAGAGAAGAAATGAACTATTATGTGAAAACTTAAAAGACAAGAACAGAAAAATCACTGACCTAGAAAAACAGGAAAACTCAGATGATTTAAGAAAAACTGTAAATGAATTAAATAAAGAAAACAATACTCTAGCAAGCACCCTAGAAAAATTTACCAATGGTAAAAACTCTTTAATATTAAAAGGTGCTAGGAGATCGGGTAAAAAGAAAAATGGATTAGGATATACACCCCCAGATAATGAAGAAACCATAATATACCCTAAAACATATCCACACCAAAATTTGTACCCGAACAAGATGTAGCATACAAAGCTGATTTCAAATACATAGAAAAAGTAACTAAGTTATCCTGCTGCAGTCACTGCAACAAGTTAGGACATATTAAAATGACATGCCCAACAAGACATAAAAAATGGATATTAAAAGGTAAAGTTGATGATACTAACCAATCAGGACCCAAAGAGAATTTGGGTACCTAAAGCTTGATGTTCTCATTTCAGGTTAACCCTCGAGCATCCAAATGGTATTTGGATAGTGGGTGCTCAAGGCATATGTCAGGCAACAAGAAGATATTTGTTGATCTCCAAGCTGAAGAAGGTACAGTCACCTATGGAGATAATGGAAAAGGGACTGTGATAGGAAGCGGGTCTGTGAACATCAAAGGAAAATCAGTCATAAAGGATGTAATGCTGGTCAAAGGGTTAAAGCACAATCTCATCAGCATCAGCCAGTTGTGTGACAAAGGCCATCAAATTCAGTTTCAAGAATCAAAATGCAGTATCTTAAAGGATGGTGCAGTCATATTTGAAGCCTACAGAGAAAGAAATTTGTATGTTCTATATCTCGATGAACTCAAGGATCAAGATGTGTGTTTGGCAGCTAGCAAAGATAAATCAACTGAGTTGTGGCACAGAAGATTGGGCCACTGCAGCTTGGATGGGCTGAACAAGCTCAGAAAAAGAAAACTAGTTGAAGGACTGCCAAAGGTAAATTTCAGATTGGATAGCATTTGCAGACCTTGTGCAAGAGGAAAGCACACCAAGAGCTCCTTCAAATCAAAGACTGTAGTAACCACCTCAAAGCCCTTAGAACTACTTCACATGGATTTATTTGGGCCAATGAGGACTACCAGTTTGGGAGGAAAGAATTTTGGATTTGTAATAGTTGATGATTATTCAAGATTCACTTGGGTATCCTTTTTAGAGCACAAAGATGACACATTTGAGAATTTTGTCAGCTTCAGTAAGAAAGTTCAGAAAGATCAGAAATTCTCAATTGTCTCTATTCGATCAGATCATGGTGGTGAGTTTCAGAATGAAAAGTTTACGAAGTTCTGTGATGATCAAGGAATTGAGCACAACTTCTCAGCTCCAAGGACACCTCAACAGAATGGAATTGCTGAGAGGAAAAACAGAACTCTTTTGGATATGGCAAGATCAATGTTATCAGAATATGATCTGCCAAGATATTTCTGGGCCGAAGCTATCAACACTGCATGTTATATCATAAATAGAGTGATGATCAGGCCAATTCTGAAAAAGACTGCTTATGAACTCTACAAAGAAAAGAAGCCAAAGATTAGCCATTTCAGAATATTTGGATGTCCTTGCTTCATCCATAACAATGGAAAAAGGGACATTGGTAAGTTGGATGCCAAATCAGATGAAGGCATTTTCATGGGGTATTCCTCTAAACCTAAAGGTTATAGAGTTTTCAATAAACGTTCCTTATTAATTGAACAATCAGTACATGTTATTTTTGATGAATCTAACCCTTCCTTGAAAAAGGAAGAAATTAGTGACATTGATGATGCAGATGTCTTGTCCGAAAAATTAAAGAAAACTTCAATTAAGGACAAAGAGGATCCAACTCTGGAAGAACTGCAGCAAACAGAAATCCAACATAAAGATCTTCCAAAGGAATGGAGACATCAGAAAGATCACCCTCCTGAAAACATCATTGGTGATCCATCTGTAGGGGTAAGAACTAGAGGTAATGTAATTCCATGCGACTATTTAGCATTTGTTTCTCAAGTAGAGCCTAAGACAGTCAATGAAGCTTTATCTGATGAATCTTGGATATTAGCCATGCAAGATGAACTAAATCAGTTCAAGAGAAACCAAGTATGGTCACTTGTTCCTAGACCATCCAATCATTCAGTTATTGGCACCAAATGGGTGTTCAGAAATAAACTGGATGAGTCTGGAATAATCTTAAGGAACAAAGCCAGATTGGTGGCTCAAGGCTACTCCCAAGAGGAAGGCATAGATTTCGATGAAACTTATGCACCTGTAGCTAGACTTGAGGCCATTAGGATTTTACTTGCTTATGCATCCGCACTTGATTTAAAACTTTTTCAAATGGATGTCAAATCAGCCTTTTTAAATGGTTTCATCAAGGAGGAAGTTTATGTTGAACAACCTCCAGGTTTTGACGACTCTGAATTTCCAAATCATGTATTTAAACTACATAAGGCTTTATATGGTCTAAAGCAAGCTCCTAGAGCCTGGTATGAAAGGCTCAGTAATTTCTTATTAAATCATGGTTTCACTAGAGGTAAAGTAGATAGTACATTATTTATAAAATCTAAGGTTAAACATATACTTCTTGTACAAATCTATGTAGATGATATTATTTTTGGATCTACTGATGAATCTCTTTGCAAGTACTTTGAAAAGCTTATGCAGGGAGAATTCGAAATGAGCTTGATGGGGGAGTTAAGCTACTTCCTTGGATTGCAAATCAAGCAAGGGAAGGATGGCACTCATATCTGTCAAGCAAAGTACACCAAAGAGCTGTTGAAGAAATTTGGATTTGAAGATGCAAAGCCATTATCAACTCCAATGAGCACATCAACCAGAATGGACAGTGATCAAAAAGGTAAAAGGGTAGATCAAAAGAATTATCGAGGTATGATAGGATCATTACTTTACTTAACTGCCAGTAGACCAGACATTTTGTTCAGTGTATGCATGTGTGCTAGATATCAGGCAGACCCTAGAGAGTCTCACTTAATCTCTGTAAAAAGAATATTTAGATATTTAGCTAGAACTCATGATTTAGGTCTCTGGTATCCTAGATCTTGTGAGATAAATCTAATAGGATATTCAGATGCTGATTATGCTGGTTGCAAAGTAGATAGAAAGAGCACCAGTGGATGTTGTCAGTTTCTTGCAGGATGCTTAATATCATGGACATCCAAGAAACAAAATTCAGTAGCTCTATCAACAGCTGAGGCGGAATATGTTGCTGCTGGAAGTTGCTGTACACAACTTCTTTGGATAAAGCAACAACTTGAAGATTTCGGCATTCACATCAAATCAATTCCTCTATTGTGTGATAATACTAGTGCCATCAACCTCACCAAAAATCCAGTTCAACACTCAAGGACGAAACACATTGAGGTAAGATATCATTTTATTCGAGACCATGTAGCTAGTGGTAATTTAGAAATTTCGTTTATAGATACAAATGGTCAATTGGCAGATATCTTCACAAAAGCCCTACCTGAAGAGAGATTTACATCTCTTAGAAGGGAACTAGGGATGTGCAATTTGTGAAAGAATTTCTGTGATTTTATTGACATATAAATTTTCAGATTAAATGAAAAGTTCTCTCTCCGTTAAAGTTAAACAAAACTCTGTTATCTATATGCTTTGACCGCTTCTGTGTAGAAAGTTGTTTGACTTGTCAAACCTTTTTGTCGCTTTCTACCTTTGCCGCCTTTTGGCGCTCCCGTCATTAAAGTAATATTAATTTATCCAAACCGTTTTGAGATCGATTCGCCTTCCACCTTTACCCTTTTTTTCTCTATCTGTTCACCTAAAGCTGATGCCCTAACGATTTTGGGATCGTCTCTCTGCAACTTTCGAAGCCTTCTTCTCTTCCCGCGAAGAACTCCTTCGAAAACTTCCGTCCCTTCCATCATCCTCCCTTCCAGAATCTTTTCTTCTCTGCACCCATGGCCGCTCCGTTGATCTCCGGAAGTGTTGGGGGCTACAGTGCTGAGTATTTATCCCCAAGGGAGCAAGAAAGATTTACTTTGTGAAGACAAAGATTTGCGGAAATAAGGCAGTGGATGTTCAGAATCTTGAGAAGAGTGGCATGGCCAGGCTAGTTGATACTCTAAGAAGATCGCAGTGGATGGATGTGGTCACCTTCAGTGAGGTAAGCTACCCGGATTGGTAAAAGCCTTCTACGTCTGTCTGAAGTCAGAAGCAGATGGATCCCTTGTTTCCTCTGTCAAGGGTATCCAAATCAGAATAACCCATGAGCTGTTGCGTGATCTGTTTGGAGTAAAGACCTCAGGATTTAGTGGCATTCACTCTGTGAATGATGAAGTCAAAGGTCTCGGGATTATCGGTCCAGGATTTAAGTTGAAGGATGGGAAGCTTGATATTAATCAGATGTCCGCGTTCAACCGATTGCTTCACTTTATAGTCTGCCAAATCTTAGTTCCCCGTAGTGCTACCTTTTCTTCATGCACTAGGGCAGATTCGGACATAATGTTCTGGGCAATCCAGAACAAAGAGATAAACCTGGCCGCAGTGATGATTGAGCGAATGATGTTCGCACATGCTCAGTTATGGGAAACAAAGAGCAAGTTGAATGTTTCCCTTCCATATGCCCATCTTCTGACCAAGATTTTCAAGCACTTTGGAGTAGATCTGTCAGGTGCGGTAGCTGAAAAGATGGGGCAGTCTATAAGATCCAGAAACCTGAAGAAAAGTGGTTTTTCAGTGCAAGAAGGAGTTTGGTCGAAATCCTCTGTGGCTGAAGGAGAAGCAGTTATTGCAGATATGCCAGAAGCAGTAGAAGTAGAGCAAGCAGCAGCAAGTCAAGCAGAGCAAGAACCAGTTGAGTCAGCTGTGGGATGCCAATCCGAAGCTCAATTGGAAGAGGGTGCAGCTGGTGTGGCAGATTCCTCGCCCACCACCCTAGTCACCTCTATTTTAAGAGAGGTATTGGACTCCATTCCCTCCATCTCAGTCTCTTCTAAGGCAGGTGGACCTGATGAAGATGTTGTCTTGGAAGAAGCTCCTGCTCAGGGGGAGCAAGAAAGTATTGAAGTCCCTGCTCCCATTCAGGGGGAGCATGCTGAGAGTGAAAAGCCGGAGAGTGAAGGCCCAAGTGCACCTATAAATCTTGAGGAGCCTGTCTCTCAGCCAGGAAAGCAGAAAAGAATTGTTCACAGGAGGTCAAGGAAGGGCCATAGGAAAGTAAAATTGAAGCATGTTATGGCCTTGTTAAAAGCCCAAGGAGAGATCTTGGCATCAGTTCAGTCTGGTATACAAGGAATTGTTTCCAATCAAGTTTCAACCTCCTCAGACGTATCCTCAATAAGAAATGCAATGAGGTTTTCAATAAAGAAATGTCTGATATGAAGAATTTGCTGGCTAATCTTTCAAAGTCTAGTGGTGTCCCTCCTGCACCTACTCAGAGCAGTCCAGCTGAAGTTCCTAGGCCACCAGGGCCTCCAGCTGAAATTCCTAGGCCACCAGGGCCTCCAGCAGAAGTCTCAGGGCCAACAGGGCCGCCACTTCAAGGGGCAGGGCCATCAGGGCCATCAGTTGTAAGGTCACCCGGACCAGTGGCAGCCTCAGGGTCTTCAGGACCCTCTCCTGCAGTCAGAGAAAGTCAGGCCAAAGGAAAAGAGCCAGTGTCAGTCTCCAAGGCCCCTGATACTTCTCTCTTGCCACTCCAACCCTCTCCACACCTTCATCTCCTCCTACTGCACCTCCTGCTCCACCAACCATAAAACATCCCATGCCTCGCACCCAACCTTCCTCATCCTCTACTTCCTCTCAACCCTCCTTCTCACCTTCTCCAGCTCTCATCTCAGCTTCATCCTCATTAACTCCTCAACCTTCACCTATTAAAATCCAATCATCTCATCCTCAACCAACCTCTTCCTTTAATCCTAAACACCTTTTCTATCCTCCTACTCCTCCTAATTCTGTTATCTTTCCTCCAGTGAAACCTCTGCCTCTTGGCATTTTTGACACCAATGTTCCAGACCATTTTGAAAGGAACACTCTCCTCACCATTCTTTCCACAGCCTCTCACATTCACAGGACTGACCCTCCTAGTCCTGTCTTCAAAAAGAGAAAAACCTCTTCCTCTCTAAGCACTCCTTCTACTTCTCTCTACCCTCCTTTATGGTACTCTCTTACCCTTGATCCTAAGAGAAGACCTATCTACAAAGAATACCTCCAGAAATGCATTCTTTCTACCATTTATGGTATTCCTTTTCTCAACCTCTCCGAACACCTGGCCATTGTTTTCCTTTACTCAGATATCTCAAGCTTTCAAATCCAAAATCTTTGAGGGCACTGAGTTCAAGACTGAAGATCAGTGGGCAGCTATCAAAGGAAACAAGGCTCAGTACTCAAAATACCTGACTGCAAGGGCCGAATCTCTCTCTCTCAGAGCTCACCCACTCACCTTCTCTGAGTGGTTTATCTTCAGCACAAGAACTCTTGGGGATCCTTCATTTGAAGGAAATTCGTGTTGCCAGAGCCTTTCAGCTGTACAGTGACTTCTGTTACTTGAACAAAATTCCCGAAGTTCAGTTTTGCCAGTTCAACTCGCAGATTACTGTGCTGCAATCAGAAACCCCTCTCAACCTTCCTCTTACAGTAGACTTTGTCTCCTTCAAGGTTGATTTTCCAGTTCTTCTGCCGAAGCTGCACTCGTTAGTGCTTAATTCAGATGCTGGATCTCAGGCTCTAGATATGTTTGCAAGGCAGCTGGGCCGGATGTCAGCCAAGCAGGGCCGATCACCCTCATTTCTGCGGTTCATCTTCAGAGAATATCACTCTGGCCGCATGTCTTCTCAGACCTTAGCTCCACTCATTTCTGAGTGTGAACGACTCACCTCCTCAGAATGGGAGCTTCTCTATCGGGCATCTTATCAGCAGTTGGAAGCTGTCAATCAAGATCTGGTCAGTCAGAGGAAGCCTGCTCTTTCTGCAGAAGCCTTTATGGATCTAAATTCCATCGCACCCATACCAGAGCTCTATGCTGTATGGGCCTCTAGATATTCTGCCTTCTTGCCCTAAAGCAGGATCTGTTAAATCAACAACTTCACTATCCAATTTCCTTGGACAGATTTCTCCATAGGGCCAGTTTTGGCAAGAGTACTTACTTCAGATTTATTTTGGACAAAACTCAGTATGGAGAATTTAGAGCAGCAAAGGCAACTCTACATTCAGAGGAACATCCCTTCCATGGGACCCTCCTTCTCAGTTACCTTTGGTGTTTTTCTGAAATTTTTGAGGATCTTGAGATCAAGGCATGGGCTGTTATCTCACAGCATGCCTCCTTGTTATCTCCTATGTATTATCTTTCTCCCTCTTAATAAAAATCTTCTCTCTTCTTTGTCTCACAGCTTATCTTTTTGCCTAATGACAAAATGGGGGAGACAACTAACGTAAATCTGAAAAACATATTTCATTTTTTGTATGATATTTAGTATATTTTGTCATCATCAAAAAGGGGGAGATTGATGACCAAACTGTCCCCATAATAAATATTTCCATTTATTTAATATTAATTTTGATGATTAACAAAACAACACTAATGGATTTCATGAGACTTGAGAACAGGAAGCAAAAGAAAAATGAAAGATCAAGACAATCTGGTAAGTCCCATCATTTCTATCCAAGTCCCTGTAACGACTTCTTTGATAAGCAGAACGACTTCCTTTTTGACCGGAACACTCAAATCGTTACCATAACGATTTCTTTAGAACTCGCAACGACTCTCTAGCCGTAACGACTTCTTTAGACCTCGTAACGATTTCTTTAGAACTCGCAACGACTCTCTAGCCGTAACGACTTCTTTAGACCTCGTAACGATTTCTTTAGAACTCGCAACGACTCTCTAGCCGTAACGATTCTTTAGACCTCGTAACGATTTCTTTAGAACTCGCAACGACTCTCTAGCCGTAACGATTTCTTTAGACCTCGTAACGATTTCTTTAGAACTCGCAACGACTCTATAGTCATAACGATTTCTTTAGAATTCATAACGATTTCTTTATTAGTTATAACGATTTCGCGCACGATTTCTTTATTAGTCATAACGATTTCGCGTAACGATTTCTTTATTAGTCATAACGATTTCGCGTAACGATTTCTTTATTAGTCATAACGATTTCGCGCAACGATTTCTTTATTAGTCATAACGATTTCGCGTAACGATTTCTTTATTAGTCATAACGATTTCGCGCAACGATTTCTTTATTAGTCATAACGATTTCGCGTAACGATTCTTTATTAGTCATAACGATTTCGCGTAACGATTTCGTTATTAGTCATAACGATTTCTGCAACGATTTCTTTAGAACTCGCAACGACTTGCTTGTTGTAACGGCTTCATAAGTTATCACAACGATTTCTTTACAGTTCATAACGACTTGCTATAATTCATAACGATTTCATAAGTTATGAAGTCAGCAAGATTCTTTTATCGAATTTCTTGATGCATCAGTATAATGCTTTTTAATAGCGTTGAAAAGTCAAAGTCATATCTTGTCCGTTGACTGCTATGCATTAAATGCTCTCCGATCGTATCTCCCATGCATGCAGACAATATCTTCCATTTCTATGCTACTCTGTCTACGTACTTTTTCTTGGACAGAAAGGAGCTTTGCTATATACTGCAATATCTGTTCCATCTCAACTAACAATAGACAGCAGTCCTAGCTGTCTTCTATTTATTGATGATATGCTTACAGATATCTGACAAGACTCATCTGGACAACGTTGGACACAAGATACAAAGTTCTATGACATCTCTTTGGCGTGTACACCAGGATAAAAGACTGACGATCAGAAGCTTCCTCAGAGACCAGTCTAACGTACACAAGATAAGAGACAACGGACACTTCAACGTTCGAATTTGAATCAGCAGTTTAAATAGAAGACTCAAGACGAAAAGAAGCTAAAATAGACAGAGCAACATCGCTTGATTCAGAAGAAGAAAAGAAATCCATCTCTACAATCTTTAGAACTTTGAAGAAGAGCGAAGCCTCCACTCCAAACCTTGTTCTAAGCTCTTAGCTCTCTGTGCTCAAAAGGAATCTTCTCTTTTGTAAGAGCCTGTGTGGTCCTTGGAGAGAAAAACCTTGTTAAATCTCTTTCTCTCTCGGGGGCTTAGGAGCTTCAGGTTGTAGCTGGTCAAGCTAGAATCTGAAGCCTGTTTTCACACTCTTTTTCTGATTAGTTTGTGTTCCCTTCTGGACGAAGGAAGACCTGGTGGTATCCAGGGTGGTTGTTGTTCCCTTCTGGACGAAGGAAGACCTGGTGGTATCCAGGGTGGTTGTTGTTCCCTTCAGGCTGAAGGAAGACCAGTTGAGGCTGGGTGTAAGGATCCTTAAGGGGGATTGTACCCTTGATAGTAAAATCCTGAGGTATTGCTCAGGGACTGGACGTAGGTCTCCTGTGAAGAGGAGTTCCGAACCAGGATAAAATCCTTGTGTCTTGTGGATGTGTTTTGTGTGATTGTTATCTTGTTTGCTCTAACTCTAACCTTGTTATTAAGTTGTGCAATCTTTTCAGTAACAGGTTTAATCAAAGATCGAAGTTTTATAACCCATTCACCCCCCCTCTGGGCTAGCTAGCTGGGCAACAAGTCTATGTCTCTCAACCACCTGGCTTTGAGGATCATGATAAACCTAACCAGTATATAAACTGCACAAAGCTCTCTATGGATTGAAACAGGCACCCCGCGCTTGGTACGACAGACTAAGCATATTTCTGGTAAGCAAAAAACTACTCAAGAGGTAAAGTGGACCAAACTCTCTTACTAAAAAGTTCACAATCACATTATTGTTGTTCAAGTTTATGTGGACGACATCATTTTTGGATCCACTAACCCATCACTATGTGAAGAGTTTTCAAAACATATGCACAGTGAATTTGAGATGAGTTTAATGGGGGAGCTACAATTCTTCCTTGGATTGCAGGTTAAACAATCTGAAGATGGCTTTTTCATAAATCAAGAAAAATATGTCAAGGAGCTCTTGAAACGCTTTCAGTTTGAACAAGCCAAACCTGCCTCAACACCAATGAGCACGAGCATAAAACTTGAAAATGATGAGAAAGGTAAACCGGTAGATGCAAAGCACTTCGAGATATGATTGGCTCACTCCTTTATCTTACTGCAAGTAGACCGGATATACAATTTAGTGTTTGCCTTTATGCTAGATACCAATCTAGTCCAAAGGAAAGTCATTTGGTTGCAGTCAAGAGAATTTTAGATATCTCTCAGGTACGTATGATTTGGGTCTTTGGTATCCAGTAGGAAGTAGCTTCAATTTGATCTCATACTCAGATGCTGACTATGCTGGGTGTAAAATTGATAGAAAAAGTACTAGTGGGTACTGCCAACTTCTTGGTGGTTGCATAGTTTCGTGGGCATCCAAAAAGCAACACTCGGTTGCACTCTCAACTACATAGGCAGAATATGTTGTTGCAGAGAGTTGTGCAACTCAAGTGTTATGGATAAAAAGTCAACTGTGTGACTATAACATTGATATTGGATGCACACCAATCCTATGTGACAACACTAGTGCAATCAACCTTTCAAAGAACTCAATCCAACATTCAAGGACCAAACACATAGAGATAAGACATCACTTTTTGAGAGATGAGGTAGCCAACAAATCCTTGGAAATTAGCTTCATACCCACTGAAAAACAATTGGCTGACATTTTCACCAAACCATTGTCCGAGGAGAGATTCACATCTCTTAGAAGAGAATTGGGCTTATGCAATGCAAGTTTTAATGGAATCAATACTGCATTCAGAGGCAAACAACCCTTGTGAATAGTGACTATGAGGTATATCAAATGGTGATATGTGAAAGAACAAGTTAAGCTTGTTCGGAAATTATCATTATGCGTGAGGACATTTTCTCCGCCACGTATCCATGGACACTATTCTCATAAAGGTTATTCACTTCAAAATAGGGTATTTGATTATCTTTAATCCTTGTCATACACATTTCCTCTTACTACTTAAGTTAATATTCATGGATGGTTTTGGATGTTGCATGTGAGTAAGTGTTTGCCTTCCTTGTCAACATCATGTTTGCAATTGTTTCAAATGCTTGTTGTGTCCACATGCACACACTATGGGGGAGTAAAGAAAAGGCTAGGTGAGTGTTTTTCTCAAGAATACACATCCCATACTTCAAGTATTTTGATTCCTCACTTGATGGTTTCAATTCCATTTCAAATCCAAGTCTTTACACTGATTTTTCACTTACCTGTCAACAGCCCACATTGCAGTTGTCAACAAGCAAGCCTTTCCAGAACACTGGTTTCGACTGAGTACATTATCTGTCGACAAGCCCCTTTCATCTGTCGACAGCTATCCCTCTCCCAGAAACACCTTTTCCTGAAGTTCAGTAGCTGTCGACAAGGACCATCTTGCTGTCGACAGACACCCCATTGTTGTCTCATCTTGCTCATGTTTCACCTTCCTTCAATGAGTATGTGCACAATCATTGCATAAGGGGAGAATAGCATTTTGAATTCATTACTATATGTCATCCCAATCTAGTGTCAAAGATACAAATTAATTCTCAATGATTTTGACATAATCTTTTGAGCCTGAATCTAGGTTGTGTCATCTAGAAAACCTTGAACAACTCAATTCAATTCCGCTTCATTCAGTTGAATATTTCCCTTGTGGCTCATCATATCTCTAAAATGGATTGATAAGTAAAATGGTGCTTGAATTTAATGTTTCACATTGCCCTTTGGTCGTATATATCTAGTCACCTTGGTTGTTAATAAAAAAAAAGGGGGAAAGCTACCTATTTCACAAAACAAACAAGAAAGAAATAATATGGGATAAAGGTAGAGCAATGATGTTTATTTATGAGTAACCGGGGACTTTGGCATCACAAATGTCTGCCTTCGTGTCAAAAAGTTATTCCATTATCTCTGTACAACGATATGATGGTCCTTTATACTGAGTAACTGGGGGCATCGACATCACAAATGTCTACCTTCACGTCAAAAGGTATACATGAACCTAATTATCACTTTTCCCATATCCCTTTTGTCAAGTTCAAGAATATCAAATTCAAAGAAATAGAGTGAAGCCTCCAAATTTTTAACTCAAGGGACAAGGTTGTCTATTGTCAATGGGTCATGTCAATGTTGTCTTCAATCACCAAATGAACATCGCCACTAAGTCATATGTTTTTCTCCAATGGTTTTATTCAACGGGTTTGTCTTTATTTTATTAGGGCTTGAACATGGTTCTCTAAATGTCATAACTTAAGACTCCCAAAGTATTATCTCTTAACCATTGTAGAATGATTTTTATCCTCATACTAGTGGCCTTGACACTTAGTAATATGTTTAAAACATGTTCTCCACCTTAATACCAACAGTGCATGCTCAAATGGGGTGAAATTTCTCAAAATTTAACATTTTTGGCTCAGCTGCTCTGCAGCTGTCGACAGCCCCTAAACTGCCCTTTCAAATTCTCTCCAACCCTCTATAAAAGGCACCCACGCACCCTTCCTCCCTTTCCGACCTCCAAAAGTCTCTCCTCCTTCCTTCTTCCCCAAATCCCTCTTTCTCCGGGCGACAAAAGAGAGATTGTTTCTCTCTGCGTTTCTTCCTCCTTCTGTTCCCTTCCACCTTCAGAGCCTTCTCCACACTGACCTCACCCCTTCTGATGGCTCCTCCGGCCAAGAAGCTCACCTCTCGTCGCCGTCCTCGGTCTCCACAAGTCGGCGAGGGTTCCAGGGCACCAGCCGAGCGTCGCAGCAAGCACCAGGATGATCGTCTGCCGGAGCTCGTCATTCCTCACAATCTCCATGCTTCTAGGGTCCGGGGAACATTCACCAAGTTCGTGCAACCTCGGTTCGTGAACTTTGTGTCCATTGAAGACATGTTTCCTGGCCTTCAGCCTCTGTTCGATAATCAGAGTTGGACTGACTTTGTTTCCTCCCACACGCGGTATTCTCCCACCTGTGTGACGAAGTTCTACAACAACCTTCAGATGATAGCGGTAGATGCACAATTGTATACCACTGTTAAGGGTACTCTCTTTCACATCACCCCAAAGCTCTTCTCTCGTGCACTACAACTTCCTAACTCTGGGGTGAATATTCTTGTCAACCCTCCATCTGCCTCTGATTATTATACTCCCATCACCCATCAAATTTATCATCCCAGTGTGGACCATCTTAAGCTCAATGCCAACTCTTTTCCTCCACTAAATCGTCTCATCCATCACATTTTCACTACTATCATTGTTCCTAAAGATGGAAGTAGGGAACTTGTTACCACAGTCCACAAGTCCCTCTTCTCCTACTTTTTGAAGAGTGAACAAGTCAACCTTCCTATTCTCATGGTGGATCTCATCAAACAGTGTTACACAAATCCCCAAAGGTCCATGCCATATGCATGTGCCATTACATCCCTTCTCTCTTTCATTGGCATTCCCATCTCTGATTCCGAGTGCACCAAACTCAAATCTAGAAGTTCTTTTGATCTTACTGCGGTGCATCGTATGGGGTACAAGTTTGTGGATGGGGTAGTAACCAGGACTCTCAAGGGTCAAGTTCCAAATATTGAGGAAGAATCTGCTGCTGATGAAGGTGATGATGAAGACTCCCAGGCAGAGCCCATAGATGCTCAAGGCGATGATTATGTTGATGCTGAACACCGTGAACCAGCTCCCTCTCTTCGGGATTTCATTACTGGTCAGATGGCCCAATTGCAACTCCAACTCACCACGGGTTTTGAGCATCTCAACACCCGTCTCGATCATGTGGATACGAGAATGGATACACTAGCAAACACACAAGTGCAGTTACAAGACCAGCTTGCCAGGCTCTCTACTGATTTTCATAGCTTTCGTCATCCCGATGTACCAGGGAATGACGATGTCTAGGGAGTCATTGGGTTATCTAGGTCATCGTTCTAGATTTGGGTACTGGGTCACTAAGTTATTTGTGTCAATCATGTATCTTTCCTTCTAATGCTTTCACTTTATGTCATGCAATGGTCGTCTTTTGTAACTGAGTGTCTGGCATGTTAATGAATGAAAAACCTCAGTTCCTTTGCTTACATCTTATTCATGTGTGCATAATGTGTCTTTTTGCATGTTGTCAAAAGGGGGAGAAATCATCAATATGCATAAATTGCAATTTTGTCATCATCAAAAAGGGGGAGAATGTTGGGTTTACTTGTGCCTTAATGTTTTTGATGATGTGCTTTTTAATGAACATTGCAATTGATGATGGTACAATGACCTATTTGTTAAGGACATGAATGACATGATCAAGTGTCAAGATGATCACCTATGTATTCATTACATCTCACTTAAAATGTCTTTTAATGTAGGTATGAATGCATATAAGCCAAGCAACAAGATTCAGGTGAAAAAGAACAACAAAGTAACTTCAAGTGATCATCTGTCGACAGCCAAGAAATCCTTGTCGACAGATAGACATGACAGAACAAAACAAGGTTCTGGAAGCACTCAGAAAGCAGTACCTGTCGACAGCCAATATGCTCCTGTCGACAGATGAAGTGTGCCTGTCGACAGCAAGACAATATCTGTCGACAGATCCAGTGTTCCAAAAACATGAAAGCCAGAACTGGGCAGTAGCTGTCGATAGCAACATGTCGCTTGTCGACAGACGTAGTTTTGGAAAGCTCCGATGTCCAAGATATGATCCATGTTTTTGGTGATTCTGTCAAGCACGTCTCTCCATATTTGGACGCCCATATATATAGGACATATGGGTTATTTTTTAAGTAAGAGGCCATACCATCAAACCCTAAGCAAATCCGAAGACAAAAAGCCTCCACCTGCTGCTCTACTTCAACCTACCGCCCAGGGAAAGGAAGATCTGTCATCCAAGCGGAGGTGAAGCCAGTTCGTCTGTGATTCAAGCTTCTCCATCAATCTACACTTGCCAAGACGAAGTTTGAAGTTCATCTAGATAAGCACCTTGAAGAGTTCCACATCAAGATTTGTTCTTTCAACTCAGAACTCTTCTCTGTCTCTGTTTTCTCATACTTCTGTGTGTGTGGTTGTGTTCCAAGCGTTCTTGTGCTTGATTCACGTGGTTTGTGTTGTTCTGATCATGGTTTCACATCAGACAACTCGTGTGTGTGAGTTGTAGTGGTGAACCAGCTCATAAGCAATTGTTTCTGCGTGTGTGTGTGGACGGTGGATGTAGGATACACAAGTTGTGTACTCCGAACCACCTTAAAACATCGTGTTCTGTGGTTTGCACGTCTTTACGATAGATGTTTGGTAGGCACGTTGTTTTTACACATGTTGAATGAGTTGCTACTCCATCTACCTACAACTAACACACATCTAAGTTTAGCTTAAATTTTGTTACAGTTTCAAAAGTCTGTGTTTTCATTAAAAGAAGGTCGTAGTAAATTTTAATTGATAGTAATCTATTCAACCCCCCTTCTAGATTACCATATTTGATAATTTCGCAACCTTTCAAAGACTGCTTAACCTTGGAGACTGTCTTTGGCGTGTCAACCTACAAAGATTATGAGTTATTCAAGATGTCTCACACATTAATATGCAATGTATATGAGATGTTGTGACTTGAACTTATCTTAAGATACGAAACATTATATTGTCAGAGCTTCTACTAACAAAGACCAAAACATGACATTCGAAGTCACAACACTTTGACTGACAATGACCAATTCGTGACATCCGAAGTTACAACACTTCGACTAACAATGACCAAATCGTGACATCTGAAGTCATAGTTGTAACGCCCCTCTTAGACCCAGTACAGTTACACCAACTCATATTGGATCTAACAGAGGTATTACAGTGGAATAAATCCAACATTTGACAGTACAGGTTGAGATATACACAAATGACAATTCAATTCCAATGATAAACGACATAATATGGAATTAAACACTTGTAATCAACATTTATTCAAATGCAAAGTTTAGCGCATAAAATAACAATAGTTCCAAACTTAATACAGTTCATAGTCCAATGCATAAGGAAATACATATGATCCTCACATACAAGAGTCACTCTCAAATCTCTCAACAATCTAAGTCTCCACGTCCTCTCGCTCTGAGTCAGTGTGAACTAACTCCTGAGTGTCCTCTGGTTCTCCTGAAATGTTAAGCAAGTATGAGTCTACAAGACTCAGCAAATCACATGAAAGACAGTTCATGATATTATAAGTATAATAGATTTAAATCATGGTAACATATTATCACTCATATCATTGATATCATATACTCTTCTATTAACATGGTTCTAAGTCAATTGGCAATCATTCATTTCATAGCAATTTTAATTATTATGGAAATAAAACATATTATGTAATGCATAACTCCACATCTTATCTACTAACCATTAAATCAACATGTTCTTACATATAGTATGTAATCTCTCTTATCATGGAATCTACTTTTTGTCATGTAACATATAAACCATTTAATGAAAGCCTTACGCTACATTATGCAACATGCAGCAGTTATCATATAACAATTGATCATTTAAACATGAAACAATTCTTTTACGTAACAATTTACATGTAATTTATGTAACATTTAACACATTAACATATAGCATGTAATCATGTAGACAATGTTCATGTAGGCATGTAGCATGTAGGTCATGTAGACATGTAGATATATAGACATGTAGCAAGTAGCATGTAGTCATTTTCATTTATTTGCCAAGACATAGCCCACACTATAATAGAGATCAGTAGTCATTTAACATTCACTTATCACCTAGGCAATGCAGTGATGAAGTCATGGTATTTGTGCAAAACCGGGGAAAGTCCTTCCCACCTTAACCAGTAGAACTTGTCTACCTCAAGGATTTCAATTCGTTGCCCACGGATTCAGTAGGTCATTTACATGTAGGTGAACCATTACCATAGGGGCGCCTATGGTGTAGCTCCTTGTAGGAATCTCTAATATAACAATGTCTTATTGGCATTTCATTTCAATGCATGCACTAACATGTATAATATCATTTAATTTATATTTCATGCACTTGAATTAACCTATAGCATGTTCTTTCAGTTCTGAAACTCTATTTTCTGCATGATAGACCCCTATCATGATACTAAATGCAACACATTCAATCATGTACATACTTGTATTTTATTTAAATTCTACATACAATTCATTATTCAGAAATTCATAACAGAATGTGTAATTGTCTAAAAATTCTGAAATTTTAACAAAAATTCAGAATCAGGATATACTATGCACATATCAATTTTCATATTTTTTTTATCTCTGTAACTATTTCTCATGAATTAATGCTTCATAAATCTGAATTATTTAACATGGTAAGACAGCAATAAAACCCATGTAGATTTACACACCAGTAATACACATAATAAATTTACAGTCCCAATTATCCGTTGCACAGTTCTTAACTTTATGGTACAACAGAAGTCATGTTTGCATCCTTTTTACAATTCTATTGCTAAATAAATTAAATTTTCAAGGAAACAACCATACATAAGATACATATGGTTTATCCATTCATCATAACCTCCTGTTCATAATGTAACAGTACTGAAATACACAAAACACCACATGGCCAAAATCTCATACAATCATGGACCACAGATAATCAATTATCATCAATTTCTGTAAATACATAGTACTGATAATATTGACGGCAAGGTATGTGACGTTTACAGATGTCGACGTCCACATACACTGTCGCTAAGCCTCACTAGACGGCGGCACATAGCGTCGTTTACATATAGTAAGGGTCGGAAAATGAATGCTGTTCACATGAAGTAGATGGCCGTCGTTGCCGCTGTTAATAAGAATTAGACAGCAAGTGATTTGGACGTCTAGTTCTTATGCGCAGGAAACATAGAAAACCCTACATGGAATAACAGGTCTTCTCCCCTTTCCCGTAGGTTATTTGCATGCTTTAAAAATACAGAAAAATGGTAAATCTATAATATATCATATCCTAAACCGAACCCCCATGTAACTTGCCTCTATCCCTCCAATCGGAGTGACGAATCGAAGTCCGAAGAAGCCCGCCTCGCCAGTGAGGCAGTTTCTCTCTCCGTCTTCAAGTGCTCCAACTCCACCTCCAATGTAGTTCCTCCGTTTGGATGAGCTCCTGATCGCGTTGCCGAATGCACCTTCTTGGTTTAGAAGCCTCCAAACTGCACGATCTAGCACTGCAATCGCCCTTCTCCGCCCTCTTTTCTCTCCCTCAATACCAGAGCGAAAATCTCCCTATTTGCAAAATCTAGGTCTTATAAAGACCTCTCCCTGCGTTGGTCAGCCTAGATCCTAACCCTAGGATGTGAAACGGACCGATCTGGCCTCATAAAGACACTTAAAACGACCGATCTCTCTTTCCCCGAACGGAAATAACAAAAACATGCAAGTCAGCTTAACATCAACATAAGATGTCGTCAGTCTCCACGTAAACGTCCATCGATGATGTCGTTTATAGGCTTGCCCACAAATTTAAGAAATTCAAAAAATAATAAATGACACAAGATTATGTCGTTAACAGGAAATAAACGGCAGGAGATCTTGCCGCTAACAGGACTTAACACCAAGAGATGTTGACGCCAAGTTCAACACAGAACAACACTCAAACACATGCAGAAATAAACATACAATTTGCAATATAAATTCGAGAAAATTCTAGGGCACTACAATAGTACTTCGACCAACAATGATCAAATCGTGACATCCAAAGTCACAGCATTTCAACTGACAATGACCAAAATGTGAATGGTCGAAGTCACAGCTTCGGATGATGACAACCAAATGTGAATGGTCGAAGTCACAGCTTCAGATGACGATGTCGAAACGTGAATAGTCGAAGTCACAGCTTCGGATGGCGAAGAACAAAATTGAACATCTAAAGTTACGTGTCGACACCTTCACGGCACCCTTTTGCGACTCCCTTTGGAAGACATCGTTGTTACCTTGACCATGCTGAAGGGCACAACAATCTGTTTCTCTTCTTATTCGACCAAAGTATGGGTAGTAGAGGTGTTCTGGGCAAGCCAACTAGCCTGAAGCACTCGCTGACAAGCGAAAATCTCCAATAAGGGAAGTCATTAAAAGGTCAAAAAGCATAGCCAAATAAAAATGTATGTCAAGAGTGGCAAAGCCCCACAGGGAAAACCCTGGTCATATGCATGCAATGTAAAATCAGTCAAAATCAAAATAATAGGGCATGGCAATGAGTGTCAAAGACCCCACAGAACATCATGATCTCTATCATACACATGCACCTATAAAAATGGCCAAGTAAAAAATTACTCTAAAATCCCCAACACCAATGAAGACCAAATCTCTAAGGTTGTGTCAAAGAAATAAGTCAAACCCGACTCCTCGAAACCCAAATTAGGCTTATCCTCAACTTTTCTTCCCTTCTCCCTCCTAGACTGAGTCGCCTTCCAAGTATGGCCTTGGCAGCAACACTATTAACCAAGGATAGTCAGCCATACGACATTGTACTCTGTGTTTTGATGATGACATGCATAATATATTTTGATTTGTTTTGATGATGAACATAAGTGGTTTGATGTGAATATCCTTTAAATAATGATTGCAAACCATGGACTAACTGACTATATTGATAACTTGCATAAATGAAAAATAATTGTCTCATTACTAGATGTGTGTGTGGCGTTTGGCGCGATCACCACTAAGGGAATCATCGACCATGAGAAGTTCATCTACGACACCAGCCGTTCCACTAGCCTCATCTTTGACGATGTTGATCTCGATGCTAATCACAACAAAATCCTTGCCAACATTGATCAACAAAGCCCTAATGTCACTCAAGATGCACTCGGTCACTCCACCTAGCGCCCAAAGGAGATCGGTGTTGACGATCTAGGCCACATGCATGGATATGCCACCAGTGAGACTCTAGGACCAATGCTGCTTAGCTTTGTCCTCATTTCCAAGCTTGGCATTTATCTCACTGAGGCCCACAAGAGTGATGCACCCAACAATAGTTGCCTGACCAACGCACCATCAGAAAGCTCGGCCCCATCCGCGCATGCCCTTGCTAAATCTTGAAGACATGGAACACGAATCACCTCAAAAGGTACTTTATATGTCAATTTGGGTCAATGTTATTGACAATCTCATGAACAACTACTCTCCCTCTAAAATCACTTGAGGTCAATGTGCTCTGCTCTACCACCTCCCTAGGTCGATATTCTATACCTTGCCACCTAGTGCTCAAAGTGCTTAGGCTGGTATGCTCTACTTTGTCACCTCATATTCTAAAGTATTTAAGCCGATATGCTCTTCTTTAATGCATAGTATCTAAGCCTTGAGGTTAGTTAGGCTTTGCACCCCAACCTATGAGCATCGAGGTCGGTCTAGATCATCTCTGCCACCTTCCTAAGCTGGTATGTTCCTTTCTGCCGCACAATGCTCTAAGACTCGAGGTCAATTAGGCTCTACACTGCCATCTACAAGCATCGAGCACCGAGGTTGGTCCAGATTCACTCTGCTGCCTCCCTAAGTTGGTATGCTTCACTATGCTGCATAATGCTCTAAGCCTCGAGGTCGGTCAAGCTCTGTACTGCCACTTGCAAGAACTGGGGTCGGTCTAGATCCGCTCTCCCACCTTCCTAACCCAGTACACTCTGTGCTACCATGCATCATGAGTTTAGAGGTCAGGCATGCTTTGCACCACCACCTCGAGTGCAAAGGCCAAGCACACTCCATGCTACCACCTCCAGAACACGAAGGTTGCACACAACTTTGCACTACCACCTCTCGAGTTCAGAGGTTAGGCACACTCCATGTTACCATCTCCCAAACACTGAGGTCAGACATACTACCACGTCCAAGTTTATAGGTCGGGCATGCTCTATGCTACCATCTCCTGAACACTAAAGTCTGACACACTCTATGCTACCGCCTCTCGAATTGCAAAGTCGAGCACGTTCTACGCTATTGTCTCCCATGAAGATAAGACTACAGTCCATCCGATTTTAGTCCTATTTGGCCTCCTATCTGACAAGCACCTTGGTGCCCTCCACTGCCCTGACCTCATCCCTTACAATATCGGCCTCGTTGTGAGTGACCAAGGTTCCTATTGCGACTATCGTAGGCAAAACCAACATCACCATCTCAATATGACTGCTTAGCACACAAGACCAGATCAGCCTAGTGGTGGTTAGGCACTCCAATTGCATCATAGTGGTCCCCACTAAAGGGGGATTCTCTACACATCAATGCAAGGCAAAGAACTTACTTCAGACCCATCTCTCATATTTAAGATCTAATCTTAGAGTGGGGGGGGCTGGTGATGGGTCCTGGTATCCTGACCAGATCTGATGGACTAGTAGCTTTGTTGACCTAGTAGCAAGGTTGGCCCAACAATAATGTCAAACCAGCTTGGCCTACCCAAGCCCACTATGCAGCCACCATTGCTTCGACCTAGAAGAGGCCAGCCTAAGTCAAGTCCTACTCGAACTAGGATCTACATCAAATCCTATTACAACTAGTTTGAGAGCTTCAGCTCTATACTTCGAGGTCTACCATGGCTCCTATTCTACTTGAGACTCTAAAAATAAAACCTTCCTTAACTCAAATAGGAGATCTAATCAAGAGATTGACTTGCCAGATCATCTACTACTGGGAATTCTAACTGAACTCCAACTCCCTGCCTATAAAAGTAGCCACATAGCCATAGGTAAAAGGGGTTTAGGTTTTAGATTCCCAGCAGAGATCTTGGTCTAATCTGTGCACCTACTTTCTCTCTCTCTACACTCATTCTCTTTGGTCTCCTCTACAGATAGTTATTTAACTTGAGTGTCAGAGGGTCGACTCTAGGAACTCCTTCTTGGGCTTGACTTCCTGTAGGTCAGGCAACCTCAACATCGACATCCATAACATCAGTAGCTCTATTTCCCCCTCCATCAACAGATCTAAGTTTGTCATCTCAGACCACCCTAAAGCCGATCCTCTAAGACCTTTGCGAGTACCGGATATTGTCTTCATCAATTACCATCATAGGGATACAAATGAACAGATTATGTTATCATAAGGGTATCAAGTTATATAAAATTTTGAGAGAATGTAATATGCAAATGGTTCTGAGGGTCATGTGTGTGATTATATGTCTATTCCTCCACTTTGATAACCAGATAAAGAGAGTTATCCCTCATTTATCACCCATGATAAACAAAAAACTACTTTGATAACTGAGATAAGCTATCCTAGGTACAATTGGGTGTTAAATATATAGGTACACTATCCCTACTCCTAGGTATGGATAAAAGTTATACACCATGTTAAAGTGTGTATAACGGGGGATAATGAAAGCCATTTCATTCTTCCTCTACCATTCAAGGCATATGGGAGTCTATGAAGATATTTAATAATACTTTCTCCACTACATGAGAATCCATACCAATTTATCTTAGATTTACCCTCAACACTACTATTGTCAAAGTCACATAAATGAGGAATAAATAAAGATAACGAATATGGGCTATCAAAGTAAAAAAAATGTGACTAAAGAGGGATAAGACCTGGTTACCTGTCTTCAATATAACTTATAGAGTTTTCTAGATTTTACTCCCTATAATTTTTACTATTATCTTTTACATTACATAACTTGAGCATTGATCCGAACGGTTGCTCCCGCTCTTTGACCGATCTGAGGCCAAGGGCGAGGATCTCTTTAGGGAGTTTGATTAGGGAGTCCTAATTGAATTGTCAAGATGGTGGCAAGATATTTGGAGTCTGTAAGACGAGTAAAGCATCAAGACCCCCTAATTGAGGTGAAGGAAAGATCTTTAGATGCTTAAGTCTGATCTTAATTAATATTGATAATAATTAGAATAAATAATGAGTAATTAAGAATTACCTTTGGTGGTGAAATATTGTGGCTTTTTATAGACAGTCAGAGTTCACCCTATTTGAAGCTTCTGATGTAGGACTAATTCTATGTGATGATTAGCTAATCTCCCACAGGTAGGGTTTGTCGTGCCACGGTCGTATCATACCGTGTCAAAGGGGAGGCGAGTCCTTTGCACAGTTGATCCAATCTGGCTATTTTTATTCTTTATTTATATTATTATTATTTTCAACGGAAACTCGACACGGTAGATCCTTACGGCACTGCCAACTTTACCCACAGGTTGGATAGTCTTAGTTCATCTCAAACTCATGCTAGTTGTGGTTGATGGCCTTCTGAGTCCTTTATCTGTAGGTTGGAGGAATACCTTAGGCTCCCGAGTGACCGAGGTTATCCCACATCAAGCATTAAACTCAAGAAGTTTATAGGGTGTTTGGTTACAGTTTTTTACCTCTTTTTTATCTATTTTTTTTTTTAAGAAAGGATGCTCACTAATACACGTTTGGTAAAATATTTCTTTTTTTAAAGGAAGAAAAAATTCCACACATCTAAACTGTCTTGGAAAAAAAACAAGTCTTCATCATTTTTTTTATAAACTCTCACGTAGATGTCCCCCCCCCCCCGAATCCCCCCTCGTGCCACCCCCTCCTCCTCCTCCTCCCCCCCCCCCCTGCGCCGCCCCCTCTTCCTCCCCACCCTGAATCCCCCCCGTGCCCCCCCCCCATCGCTCCTGTGCAGGTGCGGATGGGGCTCCTCCTCCTCCCCCCCCCTACGCCGCCCCCTCTTCCTCCCCACCCTGAATCCCCCCCGTGCCCCCCCCCATCGCTCCTATGCAGGTGCGGATGGGGCTCCTCCTCCTTCCCCCCCCCCCCCAATCGCTCCTGTGCAAGTGCGGCTAGGGCTCTTCCTTCTCCCCCCCTGAATCCCTCACGCTGCCCCCCTCCTCCTCCTCCTCCTCCCCCCCCCCCCATCGCTCCTGTGCAGGCGCGGCTGGGCTGGTCCTGTCGGATCTCCAGCGACCCCTTGTCGACCTCCTGGCAGACAACAGGAGTCACCAGTAGGAGCGACACCCTGCCGTCGGCATCTTCCCGAGCGAATACTACTGGACGGCGCCTGCAGGGGCGGCACCCCTACCCTACCGCGCACTGCCCGTCACTGTACCAGCCCTGGCCCCGTAGGTGCTACTCCCGGGCACCGGCGACGGCGCATTGGAGCACCATTGCTCTCTCTTCTCTGCTGCTGGAGATGCCAAAAGAACGCACTACAGTCTCTCTCTCTCTCTCTCTCTCTCTCTCTCTCTCTCTCTCTCTCTCTCTCTCTCTCTCTCTCTCTCTCTCTCTCTCTCTCTCTCTCTCTTCTCTCTCTCTCTCTCTCTCTCTCTCTCTCTCTTCCTCTCTCTCTCTCTCTCTCTCTCTCTCTCTCTCTCTCTCCTCCCTCTCCGAAAACTATTTATCCCACTTCCTTCCCCGCAGCTACTTCACGAGCGACTGTGAGGAGGGAGGAAGGGGTCGCAACGGCGACCGCAGAAGGTCCACAATGGTGGAGGAAGGGTGGCAGATTTCGATGATATGGGGTGCTTGCGCACAGAACAGTGGGGGAGGGGAGGGGATGCTCAACTGTCAAACAATATCTGTCAAACAAATGTACACAAATTTTAAAAATTATAGCACTTCTATCAAACAAATAATACCATTTTTTTTAATTTTAGTCGAAAATTGACACAACATAATTTTTTTAAATAGAAATAACCTTTCAAAAAAAAGTGCTCTCAAACACCCTATTAATCCTTCTTTTAGAAGCGGGATCTTTTTGGCCTTAAAAGTATAAAACACTAACTACAAAAGTTAACAAGGATGTGCTTTTAAGATTTTTTTTTTTTTAAATGCATTTTCTTATACTCGCTCAGGACTAATGGACTAAACAGTGAAATATAGGGTTTGAAAAGTGATGATAAAAGATTACAAGGAGTGAGAGCTAAAAGGAAATCTTCCTCCTCAGTGCTCACCAACTTGTGGATATGAGAAATGGGATGGCGGGTGCCTAAACAAATGAGCAACCACGGGGAGTTAGCTGGAGCCCATACACACACCTGGCGGACCAGGGAGGCGCGTCAAATTTTGATCGTTGTGGGCCCCACGGGGACCGTGGAGGTCCGCCTCGCCTATATATATTGTTATGTGCTTTGCATGTTAGCTAGTCTTGATTAGCTGTTGTAGATGATGGCGCCCCTCAAATCCAAGGAGTTGTCCAACTAAACACGGGAACGAGACATGTGGATAGAAGTTTTCCTTATTCCAGTCATACACACTTCTCTCACACATATGTTATACGTTATGTTCCGCCTAAGTTAGAGTCTCTTTTTTTTTGACATAATCCTAAGTTCAAGTCGGTACGAAGAACATGAGAGGGAGTATATGCGTGAGAGTATATTAATGGGAATGCAGACGGAGGAGATAGGACACATTTGGAGTGGGGGGAGGGAGCGGGTTTTAAGAAGGAGGCAGGAGAGAGAGAGAGAGAGAGAGAGAGAGAGAGAGAGAGAGAGAGAGGAGGGGCCAGAGGGCTTTGGGGTGGGGGGGTATGCAGCTGTCATTCGATATCCCAACCCATCATACAGCGCAAGAGCCCCTTGCACCTGTCGGATCCCCATCTCACCCTCGCTAGATTCCTCTAACCTTCTCCGCAACACCGGCACCCCTTCTCTCTTTCTATTTCTCTCCTGCTCCTCCCCTCCCTTCTCCATTCGCTGAATTGATGATGGAAGGGGTGACAGGCAAAAGAGCTGGAGAGGAAGAGAAGAGGAACGGCTGCAAGAAGAGGAGAGAAAAGGGTCACCAGCTCATATGCCATCTACCCATGTGGTAGTTCGGAGCCAGAGAAGAAAGAGGAGGCGCTCACCTGTCCTCTCTCCCCTCCTTGTGTGATGAGTTAGGAGTTTCTTTTTCCTTCTCTTCTCTTCTCCTTCCTTTCTCCTTTAGCTTTGTTCTTTGTTGAGTGAGAGAAGGGAAAGAGAGAGAGAGAGAGAGAGACCATGGCCAGCCCTCAATACCGATCGAGGTTTGGGGACACCACCTTCACCAAGGTCTTTGTCGGAGGGCTGGCGTGGGAGACCACCGACGACGAGCTCCGGCTGTACTTCGAGCACTTCGGCGAGATCCTTGAAGCTGTCATCATCACTGACAAGAACACTGGACGATCTAAGGGATATGGATTTGTAAGTAGCTAATCTTCTTCTTATGCTTTATTTTTGCTGAGAATTATATCGGTGGTCGTCTCCTCCGATGCTTGCCCATGTATTAGCTTAATCTCTCAAATATGATCATCAAGAAGAATAAAAGCAACCTTCGGACCACCATTCCGAGGACCGTTGACCCACCAACCTCATCTCGCTAAACGTTGTGGCCAGTTAGGCAACCACGGGTATGTACTTACAAATGCGTAGTGATATATAAAAGCAAAAAAGAGGTTTTGCAGCGTGGTTTCCTGCCTTGGAGAGTTTGGTTTGCAACCCTTGTACATGTATGCGATCTTTCCTCAAAAGCACTAGCATAAGAACCATATATACATAAATCAATGATGATGTGTAAATTGAAATCACGAACAAAGCCATGAGGTATATATAATGACGCACGCCAACACACAAAGTGCATTGTCTCATGTCTATTTCTGTTGCTTGTCTTTCTGATTTCATGAGGGTACTGCAGGTCACATTTCGCGACCCGGAGTCAGCGAGGAGCGCCTGCGAGGATCCAAATCCTGTCATAGACGGGAGGAGGGCGAACTGTAACATCGCCTCAATGGGCCGTCCCCGGCCGTCCCCCCCACGAGGTCACTCTTCCTATCCCTTATCAGAGAGCTTTTGCCATAAACCTCCCCGCCTCCATGCAGTGGTGGTGTTCATCTCTTTCCTCTCTTTAACTTTAGAAAGGGGGGAAAGAGAAGTAGAAGAAGAAGACAGCCAAACAGCCCGGTACCATATAAGCTGACACTTGGAGAGGGCGCTGGCCGTGGAGGAATGGGGGTTGTATTGTAGGATGGCAGTAATGTGCTTGCATTGTTTGGCGTCTCCGATACACCTGTATGCTGTTCTCATTGATGGGCTTTGCATATGTTAGGAAGTGCCCAAGCTGGAAGTCCCTACCACGGAGCCCCACCATCCGCTGCAGCACCCCCATACACCAGAATGCCAGCGCAGATGTCTCCTCTCCCTCCACTCATCTATCCTCCGTATGGGTGAGTGCCTCTCTCTCTCTCTCCCTCTCTCTCTCTCTCTCCTACCTATATGTACATTTGATAGAGTGGAACCCTTACAAGATTCCTGTAGATAACCCTCTGGAGAATCTTATACACAGATATATATATATATATAAAGAAAATTTATTAATCAGTTCTTAATTTTTGTGAGACTTCAGAGTTAAAGACTTATTATAGAGATAATAAGGTACTTACAGCGTTACCAATCCCCAAAAATTAGGGATTAATTGGTAATTCACCTTATATATAATTATATCTACATACATAGATTGTATAAATTTCACATGCTATACTTGATTCCTTGGATCGCGAAGAGGGGTTGGGGACTCGATGCCAAATATCCTCGACTTTATAAGTGAGTCTGACAGCCAAAGGTGGGGGCGTGGAAGCCGAAGGGCGAACCCATTTATTGGCTGGCAAATGTGGGCTGTGTCTCCCAAGGTGGTCCCGCCTATGTCATGGTTGATATCGCTTTGCAAGCCAGGGAACATGGGTTGCCCATGTGGGCTTTTCATCTCCGCCAGGCTGCACTGCTGGGCTAACCCACTCTCTCTCTCTTCCCCCCCCCCCCCCCAACTGCCAATAATGTAGGCCCCCTGCCCACTGACATGACCCGGATATCTAGGCAGTCCACTTGGTACCTTAGTGGGCCCGTCAAGCCCACAGATACCCATCAAAGTTGCGCATCTAATACGTGGCCCATTGGCCCAGAATGCAGCCCCATCCATCTGAGAAGTGGTCCGCTGTTTGGACGGCACCGATCCGTGATCTTTTTTGATCGGCAAAATGTTTTGGGTCCACATTGAATGTGAGCACACCTGATTAACTTCATGTGCTTGTTGCTGCTGCTCTGTGTCTTCTGCAGGTACGTGGGCTATACAAGTGATTATGGCTATCAACAGGTCACTTTCGCCATCATGTCTCTCTCTACTTTAGAGTCTTTGTTTATTTGTGTAAGTATGTGATTAATCGTTTGTCTAGCATGTACCCAACAGGCCCTTTACAACCCTCAGCTTGCACAGTACTACCCCCAGGTGTATGGACCCGGCTCATGGTCGGGTGTTGTTGGGCCTCCATATCAATACACGACCCCTCAACTCGGGTACACCACCATTCCCGCGGCGCCGAGGGCCAGTTTTCCATCAGCCACGCGGCCGCCGGCCCAGCGCATGCAAGGTGGGCCTCTGCCATATCAGTATCCAATGCCACCCGCGGCACCGCCCGGCGGCGAAGTCTCCTCCTTCTTCACTCAAACTACCACCGCATCGCGGCCGTACAGCTTCCAACTCCAATCCCCTCCGACAAGGCAGCAGCCACCTAACACAGCTGGTAAGTCTACCTGATGCCTCTGATTACAAGTTATATAATCTCCGTAGGTGGATAGCTATTGCAGAAGGGGGTACGTGGACGTCCATAGATCTTTACGGAGTCACCCATAGTTGGAGATAGTCTTGAGTGCAAGCATGATTTGGGCATGACATGACTGATGCCGGGGGTACGTCACGAAGTAAACTTTTCTTGGATGTGAGAGAGCAGGATTGATTCTAAGAGAAAGTCTAACCATTGATGAAACGGAATTGATTTGAATGGAGTTGCATATGTAAAAGGATGTAGAGTACAATCCCCACTTATCTTTTATAGAGTTGAACTCTTCACCAAGAAAACCTCTAGGATGGGGTCTCCTATATTGATTCCAGTTTCACATGTAAGCTTGAAACTTGGTTACCTGCCGGCTCCATATCCTTAATGCCCACAAGTGTTATGCTCAGATAAGCAAATTACGACAAAAACCCATGTTGAAATTAGTCACAAGGATACATCCGCTCTGCACGCGTTTAGTAGGACTTTCCTGAATTAATTAATTAAATCAGCTTGATCCAGCGCATCACTTTGGGCCTGTTTGGATGTAACTTGTAAAAACATGAATAGATTTATTAAAAAAACTTCATGCTTGGAGTTTTCACAAACTTAATTGAGTCTATATCAAGCAGGGAGTCTCCACCATAAACTGACTCATAGTAGGTTTATGCAAAATGTGTTTATTATGGAAAACTATGACTCATATACCCTGTTTGGATACAACTTTTAAAAACATGAATTAGTTTATCAAAAACACGTTTTTGAAAAACTCATCTATCATAAACATGCTTTACATTGACTCATGTTTGGAGTTTTTAATAAACATAAGTGTGTTTATGTCAAACTTTAGTTATAGGGAGGCCCTCAACTATAAACTAACTCATAGTAGGTTTATAGAAAACACGTTTACAGGGAGATTTTGAGTTTATGATAAATTCAGTTTTAGATCTCCAATCTAAGGTTATACTTAAACATGAGTTTATGATAAACTCATTTACAATTCTCCAAACTAAGGTTATAATCTAAAACAAGATTATGATAACCTTAAACTTGTCTATAGTGTGCATCCGAATAGACTCAATTCTACCAATGTAAGCTTCACTTTAATACTTGTACAATTTAGATTTCACTTCTTGTTTCTTGAGAGGACATAAGCCGGGGACCTTGTTCCTTTTGTTGAATACTGGTATTTCTTTCCTTCCTTGGCACATCCAGGTAATCTGTCTTAGATTATGTATGTGACACACAAAGGGCTATACGAATCACAGTATATATAGACATCTAGCCTAAAACAATTAATTGCCTAATTTTTGTGTTTCTGCTGTTTCATTTGTGGGAATTTTTTCGTGCTTCATGCTTCTCTTCTGACTTGTTTTGCTAGCAACATGGATGATAAATCTTTAGATTTCAAAACTCCATATATGTATCTCATTGTTGTGGTAGCTTAGAGTCTGGGTGCGTGCAAAATATAGCAATGATGGTGACACCAGATCTTGTTAAAAAGATGAGGATCTTGAAAGTAGCTAACAAGATGCATGGCTTTTCCCTTTTCACCTTTACTTTTGATGATCTTAGTTTCGTGTAGTCCTTTCATTAATTTGGAAGATAACATTAGCAATAGAATGTAATGCTTGTTTTATCAGGGTCTCACTAAACCACCCATATAAGTGCCGTGAAACATAGGATCAAAAAGGCTTTGAACCTGGACTTTTGTTGGCAAATTAAGATTACAAAGCTGTTTTATCTTCAGTGCTGATTGTTGCAGAGAATTCATATCTTTAATATGCAGATAGCGAATATAGTGATCATAGATTACAGTTGATGCATGTTTCATCATATAACTGGACTGATGGTAATCCTTTGTCTTGTGTCTTGCCGTGCATTTTGTCCAGAGTCACAAGCTCCTCAGCAGCCATCCACAACAGGAACAAACATTGAGACTTCGGGTGCCTGAGGAAGAGATCAATAACAGGTTGCCACCATTCTCTTTGGCTTTTGGCTGAAAGTTCCATGTCATCTCCAGACAATAGATGACTCTAATAAATGGTGCTTGACGCAATTTTTTTACCCCCAAGTGAGAAGATCCTACACTGGGGGTAGTGCAATTGGGAGTAGTTGCTGCTAACATGGGCTGCAACATCCCAAGAGAGCAGGAAATGATCAACCTGTGATGACTTTCTTGTCTATTCTTTTTCACCCCCTTCTTCTTTGTAATTCTTTTTTTTATTTTTTTATTTTCATTTGTCCCACTGCATCTCAATGCACACAAAAATCTGTCTGGGACATATGATCCTCAATGATGGATTCTAGAATGCACTGATATCTTTAGAATTCGAAGGGTTCTGTCCAAATTGTGAAAGCTAAATTTGTATTCATTCTAGAGAAAACATTCAACATCTTGACGATTTTTAGATGTCGTTCTTTAGGTTGTTGGATAGTTACAGTTGAAGATCAAAATTAAAAATAAGTTTCTGAGTCAATATCATGCGCCACTACAAGAAAAATTAGATTTGCCGACAGAATTATCTGACAGAACAAATTGTCAGAAAATTCGTCAGAATTGATATCTATGGATGGCGGAATTGATATCTATCGACGAATTTATATCTGTTAAAATTTTTTATGGATTTATATATATCGGAAATCATTGAAAATTTCCAACGAAATAATTTATGACAATTCTTCGATGGATTTGTCGAAAATTTCGTTGGTGAATCTCTCTCTCTCTCTCTACCCCTCCAGCCACCCATGACTATTGTTGCCTTCAACTAATCGCTACCACCTCCGATCGCCATCTCTAGCCACCCACGATCGTCGCCGTCTCCAGCCACTCGCGACCATAGCCGCCTCCGCCCGCCACTACTGCCACCTCCTTCGTCGATATACCCCTCTCCTGATCACTCCCCTCCCCCTCCCACTTGTCCCTTCTCTTCCCTCTTTCCTCAACACAGTCAAAGGGAGGGGGCTGAACTCCTTACCTCCCCACAGTAAGGAGAGAGGGTTGAGCCCCTCTCCAGCACATAGTGAGAGGGAGGGAGGGCTGATCCCCCTCTCTCTTGTCACATCTCTTTCTCTCCCCTCTTTCCTCAACATAGTGAGAGGGAGGGGGCCGACCCGCTTACCTCCCCACAGTAAGAGGGAGAGAGGGCATAGTGAGAGGGAGGGAGGGCCGAGCCCCCTCTCTTGTCCCGTCTCTTTCTCTTTCCCCTCTTTTCTTGTTAAAGTATGTTATTATTATAAGTAGTATACATTCAATTTGAAAAATTACATTATATGTAGCCTTATAAATAAATCTATGTTAGTTAACAGACACCTCTCTTGTTAAGTCAAAACAACGTGAAATCTCATGTCACAGATAAAACTTATAAGTGGCATATAAAATCTTGTTTAAGGAGAGAGAAGTTAGGTAATAACGTCTAAAAAATTCTTCCTTTGAAATTTAGAGAATTCAAGTACCACACACATGGAAAAAAAAAAGAAAAGAAAATTTGCTTTCACAGCAGCGAAACTGACAGCTCATCTCAGTTTACAAAGGAAAAAAGAGATTTATTAAGCTTCTATGCATTACAATGCTTAACACCACTTAAATTTTGGTCTCCTCCCCTCCCATTTAAATGTTCCTAGAAAAAGAAAGGAAAACTATTTTTATTCAGGGCAACTACCCTTTCTGTCTCTACAGTCAATGGATCATGATTCATGCTAAAAGTACATCTAAGTTAAAGAGTGAATTAGTTACTATTCTTAATGCCATTATTCGCTAAAAAATGAATGGAACTTGGGTGGGGGGGGGGGGGACTTTATCCTGATATAACATATATTGAATTTCAAATGGACAAGAGTTGTACCGTGCTATAGACAAACGCAGACAAAGAGAAAATCATTTGTCTATTAATCAGCAAATTTGCATGTTACCCATGGTGCAGGGAGGATCCGTACTGTACTGTACTGTACCGTACCGTTAAGATATGGTGGAAAAAAAATATGTTTGATTTTTTTTTTGACCAGATCAATATCTCAAATGGGCAAACTTCAAAACAAACTGAACAAAATATAAGAACATCACATAGAGAGACTGAAAATATAAGAAACTCAATTTAGCTATCCATACCAACCCAACATGATCATCTAGTGTTCATTGAACATTATATACAAACATATCAAAATCATCTCTTACACATACACAAACATATTAAGGATGCAATCATTATTTCTTACAAACCAAATACAGTTCTCATATCGTCGTCTTCACCATTCTTCAACTTCTACATCTACAAAAGCAAATTAGTGTGTCATTTCTACTTCTGAAAATCATTCAAAGTAGTTCTCATGTCACATAATAATAGTTAAGGATGATTCTATGTAGTGTTCTCATTCATTTGTATAACATCAATTCATATAAAGTAAATGAAATGGTCAAGTTACCTAATGTGATATCTTTCTTTAAATGGTTCTACCTTCTTCTCCAACTCTTCTCTTGACCATCTACATGAAAATTTTGAAATTAAGATCATGTTCTTTAACATATAAATACGAACATTTAACAAGAAATAAATTTTCTCACCTAATTCTCTTCAACATTTTGAGTTTGTATGTTCACAAAACCCTCGTAGTAGGGGGTATAGCTTCCATCCCTAAACAATTTTGCATTATATGTGCTCTCCACAAAGTGCAAATAATCAATGTAAGACATGTAATTTTGATACACTTCTTCGTACATACGTCAATATTCTATATATTGGTGTGTTCCTTGGTGCACTATTGTAGGCCCTAGTGGTGGAATGATCGGAACCTGCATGTACGAACCACGATTCCCATACTGGTATCTAGGAGCATAATAGCCACCATACCCATGATGTTGTGCACATAGATCCAGCTGTGTGTGCCCTGAAAAGAAGCTGTGACCCTCATTGCCGGCCTCAGAGGATGTATCCTCTCGTATACTCAATCTCTCAAAATCGGATAAAATGCCTTGATAGCTACTACTCTCTGTAGACCCTATGTAGGAGTGTCAATGGACATGTTCGGGCTGGCCCAGTCTCAACCCAGTCCAGCCCAAAATCAAAATGGCCCAACCCAAGTCCAACCCAAACCTAATAGTTCAAAGTAAAAAAAACCAACATTGGCTCGTTGGAGCCCATTCCAGCCCAACGCCCCCCTCTCTTCCCCTCTTACCCGTGTCATTCGACTGAATACCGAACACCACTTCCTCCTCCTCCTCTGCAACCTCCGATGCTGGGGTTGAGCTCTTGCAGTAGCAGCTCAGGTGATACGTAGTAGAATTCTTCTGCACTTGTAGAGCAGAGAGAGGTAGAAGAACAGAGAGAGCAAGGAAGGGAGGGGGGTAGATAGGAGAATGCGAGCAGCGCTGAGCATGATCCTGCAGACGTTGACGCTGGAGGTGGCAAGTGTCCTGAAGCAGTCAGTGGCAGAGGCGGCACGGCGCGGCCACAGGCAGACCACACCGCTGCACGTTGATGCCACACTACAGGCCTCCCCCACTGGCCTCCTACGCCAGGCCTGTGTCCGCTCCCATATTGTCACCTCCCCTCCCACCCCCTCCAGTGTCGTGCCCTCGAGCTTTTCTTCTCCATCGCCCTCGATCGCCTTCCTTCCTTGAAGGCTTCCACCGCCGCTTCGATGTCCTCAAGCTCGAATGGCTCCTCTAGGGCTGCGAGGTCTAAGCACGGGGAGCACGTAGGTGCGGCCGCGGGGGGTGGCCTGGAGCAGCCCCCCATCTCGAACGCGCTCATGGAGGCACTCAAGCGGGCACAGGCCAACTAGTAGTGTGGGTCCCCCTAGCAGCAACAGCAACCCCTGCTTGCCGTAAAGGTGGAACTCAGCCAGCTAGTCGTCTCCATTCTCGATGACCTCAGCATCAACCGTGTCATGCGCGAGGCTAGCTTGTTTAGCCCCGCCGTCAAGGCCACCATCGAGCAGTCCCTCCTTACCTCTGTAGCTTCCTCCGTGACCGCTTGCCCCTCCCCATCGCCCTCCGTCTCCAGAAATTCGTTGCCCTGCGGTGGCAGCGGGGTGGGGGGAATCCTTGGGGTTCTGGGCTTCTGTCCTACCCGGGCAGCTCCTGGCACTCCCTTCCTGCCCGCTGACAGGAGCCTTCATCGCCGCCAACAACCTCATCCTAGATAGTGTCGTGGGCTATGTCGTTGTCACTAGGGCGTGGACCTCCTACCTGGTGGCGCTACCGGGCAGCACCCCCAACTCATTATGTATCCACACCATCCTCGCGGAGGGGTTCAACCTAATGAGGAAGAAGAAGAAGAGAGCAGGGAAAAGGCGCAAGAGGCAACGAAGATGGGTTCTTCCTCTTAAAGATCAAAGCCTAAGGAAGCGGCCCAACGAGCATACCCAAGCCCAACCCATCAATTGATAGGCTTAACAAGCGAGTTTTAATAGAGTTCGATAGGCCATTATAGTTTGGCCCTGATTGAGCCCGAAACGGGCTGTCCATTGGACTTATAGTTAGCCCAGCTCAATTGACACCCCTAGCCCTATGTGATGCCTTTTGTCATCTACTTTCCACCTTCTCTGTGAAATTTGTGGGGCACCATGATCTATGCTATCTTGGATAGCAAACGTGAACTCAGTCTTACATGTAAAGTACATGCTCCCACCACCACCATGGTCACCACCTCCACTACCACCACCACCACCACTGCCAGCTGTACCAAATGAAGAAGAAGGATTTGAAGTGTAACGCCCCTCTTAGACACGGTACAGTTTTACCAACTCACATCGGGTCTAAGGGTGGCGCTATAGTGGAAACATCCAATATAATCAGTTCAGGCAATCATAACAGCATAATGAAATTTTCCATTAACATTTGTATTCAAATACCAAGTCTAAAGCATAAAGAGAGTAAACTGACATAGTCCAATAATAACAAGTCCACAAATCCATAAAAATAATATAATGTTCGAATTATAAATTATTCTCACATACAAGTTCACTCAATCAACACTCTCACAACAACAATCTAAGCCTCCACATCCTCATGCTCGGAGTCAGTGTGAACTAACTCCTCAGTGCCAATGTCCTCAACTTCTCCTGAAAGGTTAATCAAATGTGAATCTACAAGACTCAGCAAGCAACATAGAAAAACAATTCAAAGATCTATCATATAGCTACTTTTTTAAAACATGATATACATATTCCAATCACTTAGTCTTTGTACAATATAACTCCTTCCTGTCAATCTATTCTAAATCATTTATCAATTATTATCCACATTTCCTAAAAATTAGTACAAGATGATCACTTAACAAGTAAAGGAAAGCAATTCATAATTAAATCATATGTCCAACATTCTTGTAAATTCACCCACATAATAGCATGTTGATACTGCATAAATAAAGACATCTATAATGGAATCATTGTCATACGGCATTCTTAATTCATGTACATGTATTACTTCATGAGGGTATTATCATATAACATGTAAACAATTCATATGGTATGTAAAAATGGCATGTAACATGTAGACAATATCATGTAGCATGTAAACATGATAATGTAGCATGTAGACATTATCATGTGACCTGTATAGTTGCCAAGACATAGCCCCACTATTAATAGAGATCATGTAGTCATATAGCATTCACTTATCACCTAGGCAAAATAGTGATGAAGCCTTGTTCATTGTGCAATATCGGGGGGAGTTCTCCCCACCATTTCTAGTAGAACATGTCTACCTCCAGGATTTTTATCTGTTGCCCACGGATTCATGTAGTCAATTTCACGTAGGTGAACCATAACCATAGGGGCATTCTATATGAATCTCTATAATAGCAATGTCTTATTGGCTAATAGCAATCTCAGTGTGAAGTGTGCATGTTGACAGCCCCACAGGTGCCTGTCGACAGCCAAGCATAGGGAGGTGAAACAGACTTCAGGACAGGAGTACCTATCAACAGACTCAGATCACCTGTCGACAGATGAACACAGGAAACTGCCTCCCGGAAGTCCAGTCTTCTGGATTCTATAAATCTATCACCATCTGTCGACAGATGAACAGTGACCTAGTCGACAGACGAAGAGAAACCTCAAATACGAGAATTAGATATGTTTCCTATGTGGGTGTTTTCTTTCACCACGACTCTCCATACTTAAACACCCATATATAAGGATTGTTTTGAAGGTATTTTCGCACAGAAGCAGCCACCATACAAAACCCTAGCATACTCTCAAGAGAAAAGATCTGTCTACTGCTCTGCTTCAACCCTCCGTCAAGAGCGAAGAAGAACTATCTTTTGAGCGGGATTGAAGCCGGTTTGTCTGCGATTCAAGCTTCTACATCAACTCATACTTGTCAAGACGAAGTTTGAACTGCATCTGGACGACCATCGTGAAGAGTTCCATATCAGGATTTGATACTTCAACTCATAACTCTTCTTTGTCTCTGTTTTTCATATCTTGTGTGTGTGTTGTTGGGTCAAGCGACTCTTGTGCTTGATTCACGTGGGTTACGTTGTTCTGATCGTGTGTTTACATTAGACAACGTAAGTGTGTGTGTTGTAGAGTGAAACTCGCTCATAAGCAGTCGTTTCTGCGTGTGTGTGTGGACGGTGGACGTAGGATACACAAGTTGTATACTCCGAACCACCTTAAATCCTCGTGTCCTATGGTTTGCACGTTTTCACGGTAGTTGATTGGTAGGCATGTTGGTTCTACACACGTTAGATAGGCTATTCATATTCTATTCACAACAAGCACACTAACTGTAAGTCAAATCAAATTTAAATCTGTTTAAGATTTTGATAAGGTTGTGTTATCATCGAAAAGAAGGCAACTGTGGTTAGAATTTATGGTAATCTATTCAACCCCCCTTCTAGATTACCATATAGGATAATTCCACACATCTTTCAATTGGTATCAGAGCGAGATTTCTCCGACTCACTGCTTTCAAAGCTTGATCTCACGATCAGAAGATTCTTGGTCTTATGGAATCTAACATGGGGTTAATGCCCGAGGGACACTCAGTGTTCAGGCCACCCTTCTTCGATGGCACTGACTATCCTTATTGGAAAATTCTCATGCATGTGTTTTTGAGAGCTCAAAATTTCGAGCTATGGAAGATTGTCAGCAAAGGAGTATACACCCTTCCCGAGGACGAAGATACCTGGACAAAGGACCAGATTGCGAAGGGAACTCTCAATTGGAGCACCTTGAATATGATGCAGTGCGTAGTGCATCCCAAGGAGTATTCAAGAGTCTCCACATGCAACTCAGCATAAGAGATGTGGGACAAGCTTGAACTCATATATGAAGGTACGTCTGAGGTGAGGGAAACCAAAGCAAGCATGCTAACATCTGAATATGAAAGGTTTAAAATGAAACATGATGAAACCATATCAGATATGTTTGCTAGATTCATGTTAATAATCAATGGTCTGAAAGGTCTTAAGAAAGAATACTCAGAAAGTGACTAAGTTATGAAGATATTTCGGTCTCTTCCATCCTCATGGAACACTAAGGCCACTGTCATTGAGGATTCTAAAGATCTTTCAAAAATGAAATTGGATGAATTAATTGGCTCCCTAATGACATATGAAATAAATGTCAAAAGAAAATAAATTGAAGAAAACCCAAAAAAATCAATTGCCTTGAAAGCTTCCAACAAAAATTCTTCAAGTTCCAAAAGGGATGCTCAACAGGAAAGTGATGAAGATCGAACATCTAGTGAGAGTGAGAACGATGAAATGGCAATGCTCACTAGATAGTTCAAAAAATTCCTTAAATTCAAAAGGAAAGGCTCAGGTAACTCCAAATCCTTCCATAAGAAAGATTTTTCAAATAAATTTGAGTCTAACAAAAAATCTGACATTGTATGCTATGAGTGCAAGAAACAAGGGCATATGAGAGGAGAATGCCCGGAACTCAAGAAGAAATTGAAGAAAGAGAAATTCACCTTCAAGAAAGCCAAGGCAATGTTGGCAACTTAGAGTGATGAAGATGAAGATGAGGACGCACAAGAAACCTCTGGAGATGAAGAGATTCAATATTTAATGGCTAGAAGTGACGACTCCAATGAGGTAAACTCTTCTTTTGAAATCTATACTGTTGATAAATGGGAAGAAGCATACATTGTATTATTTGAAAATTTCTGTGAATTTAAATCTAAAAACAAGGCATTGAAAAAGAAAATCAATTCTTTTGTTCATAACACAAACAATGATGAACAAATTGCATCCTTAAATAAAGAAATTGAGATGATGAAAATCGATGAGGAAGTTCACAGTGAGGAAATGGACTGTCTGAATGTGAAATTGCAAAAAATTCAAAAGGAAAAGGAAAGTCTAACCAACTCTCTTGAATATCTTCAAAATGAACATCAAGAAACTCAGAAAAAGTTGGAACAAACTGAGAAGGAATTAAAACAAAAAATTGCAGATCTTACAAGATTTGTAAAAGGAAAATAAAATCTTGATGCTGTTTTGGATGCAAATGTCTATGTACCAAAGCATGGACTTGGGTATCAACCTGTAAAACAAAAGAAAATTGGAGAAACATTGATAACTTCTTTTGCTGATCCTAGTCCAAGTACAAGCAAACTAGTCCCCTCAAAGAACAAGAAAAATCAAATCAAAGGTAAGCAACATCAACCCGAACAAAGTCCTCAAGTGTTCAGAAGAACAAGCCACCTGTCGACAGGCTCAATAAAAGCTGTCGACAGGCATGGAAGACTGTTGCCAAGGGACAGTCAGCCAGGCAATTTTTGGGTAAAAAGAAAACAAATGTTCTGAGAAAATCCTCATCATGCAGTATTTGCAAGAAAATTAGTCATAAAGAAAATCAATGCTGGAATAACTTAAACAAACAGAAATGCAAGCAAATCTGGATTCCAAAGTATTTACTTTTTGGCATGAATGATACATTGGGACCCAAAGTAATTTGGGTACCAAAACCTCTTTTCTGATCCATACATGCAGGAATGCCTAGCAGCCCAAAATCAAAACAAATGGTACTTGGATAGTGGCTGTTCGAGGCACATGACGGGCGACAAAGGCAAATTTTGTTTGATGGTTGAAAAAGATGGAGGTCAAGTTGTCTTTAGAGGTAACAATAAAGGCCAGATCATCAGCACAGGTAAGGTTGGTAAGTATACCCCTAACTCAATAGACAATGTTCTGTTAGTTGATGGTCTTAATCACAATCTGCTTAGTATAAGCCAACTGTATGATAAAGGTCATAAAGTTGTATTTGAATCAAACTCATGTCAAATTGTTGATAAGGAAACAAGAAGTATGAAATTTTCTGGAAAAATGGTGAACAACATTTATTTGGTTGATTTAGATGATCCAGAAAATGAGAATTTGTGTCTTGTTGCAAATAAACAGGATGAGCTTACTTTGTGGCATCGTAGGCTTGGCTATGCAAGCTACAATGTCTTGCACAAGATTATGAAGCTGAAATTGGTAAGTAGACTTCTTGAAATTTCTTTTAATAAGAATGAAAGCTTCTGTGATGCGTGTGCACATGGAAAATAAACCCGAAAATCCTTCAAATCAAAAGCACCGGTAAGCACCTCTAAACCATATGAATTGTTGCACATGGACCTTTTTGGACCTACTAGAACTCTAAGTCTCAATGGAAAACGGTTTGATTTTGTCATTGTGGACGACTTTTCTAGGTTCACATGGGTCAAATTCTTGGCACATAAAAATGAAGCACTTAAAGTCTTTGAAGAATTTTTTAATAAGATCGAGCATGGAAATGTTTATAAGATATGCTCAATCCGCACTGATCACGGGGGAGAGTTTGATAACAATTCTTTTTCTGATTTTTGCAGGCTCCACGGGTTAGAACACTTGTTTTCTTCTCCAAGGACTCCAGAGCAAAATGACGTAGTGAAGAGAAAGAACAGGATCCTGGTAGAAATGGCTCGCACTCTTATGGTCGAAAGTCAATTTTCAAGGAGCTTTTGGGCAGAAGTGGTGAACACCTCGTGCTATATTCTCAACAGAGCCATGGTAAGACCTGTGATAAAGAAAACTCCATATGAACTGTTAAAAGGTAAGAAACCCAGTATTGGGTACTTCAGGGTTTTTGGCTCAAAAGTCTTTATTCATAACAATGATAAAGTTGATTTAGACAAGTTTGAAGCCAAAAGTGATCAAGGTATTTTTCTTGGATACTCAAAACACTCTAGAGCATATATGGTGTTTAACAATAAGAATAAAACTGTGGAAGAAACTCCACATGTTGTCTTTGATGAGTATCATGCAAAAACTAACAATTCAAATCTTCACAGGATTCAAGATGGAGATGATGGAACAATTCTCGAAGAACAACAACACATAAAAGCAAAAAGAGAGTCTCAAACAGCACCAAAAACTAAGAGTGGATATTTTCGCAGGTATGATGATGATCATCATCAAATCCTTCTCAAAAAGGGAGATGATGAGCCTAATGAAGATCCACAAGAGCAAGACCCTCAAGGTGAATCCCCTCAAGCAAGCCCTCCTCAAGAACAACCTCCACAAGATCAATTTCCACAAGTCCAAGATCAACCTGGCCTTTCAACAATCACAAATGTGAGGTATTCCAAAGATCACCCACTTGATAATGTGATAGGAAATGTAAATGATAAAGTTCAAACTAGGTCTCAGGTTAGACAAATAGTTGAACAAGATCATTTAGCTTTTGTTTCTCAAGTGGAACCTAAAAATGTGGAAGAGGCACTAAAGGAAAACTCTTGGATAGATGTCATTCATGAGGAACTTGGTCAATTTCAAAGAAACAATGTCTGGAGTTTAGTTCCTAGAACTCCTGAGATTTCTGTCATAGGCACAAGATGGGTATTTAGGAATAAGCTAAATGAAGAGGGTAAAGTGGTGAGAAATAAGGCTAGACTGGTAGCAAAAGGATACAATCAAGAATTTGGTATAGACTTTGAAGAGTCCTTTGCACCTGTAGCTAGACTTGAAGCAGTTAGAATCTTGTTAGCGTATGCATGCTCACACAAGTTCAAACTTTTTCAAATGGATGTTAAAACTGCCTTCCTGAATGGCTACATCAAAGAGGAAGTCTATGTTTCTCAACCACCTGGTTTTGAAAATTCTGAAATGCCTAAGCATGTTTACAAGTTGCACAAAGTACTTTACGGTTTGAAGCAGGCACCTCGAGCTTGATATGACAGGTTAAGCAACTTCTTGGTGAGTAAAAACTACTCAAGAGGTAAGGTGGACCAAACACTCTTTACTAAGAAAGTTCGCAATCATATAATTGTCGTTCAAATTTATGTGGATGACATTATATTTGGTTCCACTAACCCATCATTGTGTGAGGAGTTTTCCAAACATATGCACAGTGAATTTGAGATGAGTCTAATGGGGGAGCTTCAATTCTTTCTTGGTTTGCAGGTAAAGCAACATGAAGACGGCTTCTTCATTAATCAAGAAAAATATGTTAAGGAGCTTCTCAAAATATTTCAATTTGAACAAGTCAAACCTGCCTCAACGCCAATGAGCACAAGCATTAAACTTGAAAATGATGAGAAATGTAAACTGGTAGATGTAAAGCAATTCTGAGGTATGATTGGCTCACTCCTTTATCTTACTGCAAGTAGACCGGATATACAGTTCAGTGTTTGCATTTGTGCTAGATATCAATCTAGTCTAAAGGAAAGTCATTTGGTTGCAGTTAAGAGAATATTCAGATATCTCTCAGGTACGTATGATTTGGGTCTTTGGTATCCAGAAGGAAGTAGCTTTGATTTGATATCATATTCTGATGCTGACTATGCTGGATGTAAAATTGATAGAAAGAGCACTAGTGGGTACTGCCAATTTCTTGGTAGTTGCATGGTTTCGTGGGCATCCAAGAAGCAACACTTAGTTGCACTCTCCACTGCAGAGGCAGAATATGTTGCGGCAGGGAGTTGTGCGGCTCAAGTGTTGTGGATAAAAAGTTAACTGTCTGACTACAACATTGACATTGGATGCACACCTATCCTATGTGACAATACTAGTGTCATCAATCTCTCAAAGAACCTAGTTCAACACTCAAGGACCAAACACATAGAAATAAGACATCACTTCTTGAGAGATGAGGTAGCCAACAAGTCCTTGGAGCTTAGTTTCATACCCACCGAACAACAATTGGCTAACATCTTCACCAAACCATTGTCAGAGGATATGTTCACTACTCTGAGAAGAGAATTGGGATTGTGCAAAATGCAATGAAATCCTTACCGAATTTTGGGGTATATGCTCTTTATGTGTAATGGTTATGGGGTATATCAAATGGTGAAATGTGGAAGAACAAGTCATGCTTGTTTGGAAACTATCATTATGCGTGAGAAAACATTCTCCACCACGTATCCATAGTCAGTTGCATCTAAAGGTCATTTACTTCAAAATAGGTCTATGGGTTCTTTACAATTTACCCATTCATGTTTACACACACATGGATTTCTATTTTCATCTATACTTTCTCATGAACTCATGTGCAAATGCTTGTTATACATGTGAAAACTTGATTTGAATTGCTTGAATGTTTGGGTCTACACAATTACACACTATGGGGGAGGAAGTTCAGGTTAGATGAATGAATTCTTAAGGGAAAATCTTCACATTTCACATACCTACATTTCCCTAGCATGGAGTTCCAATTTTTCTCTCATCCTAGCCTTAAAACTGTTTTATACAAGCTCCTGTCGACAACACTGATCCATTCTGTCGACAGACATGCCTCCACAGAACCCAGATTTTGAACCCTGTGTGCTTCTGTCGACAGGCCGACAGCTAGGTACAGTTTCTGATCTCCCCGAACTCAAAATCTTCTGTCTGTGTGCATCTGTCGACAGCTATGTTCAGTCTGAAACCAGAGATCTCCAGTTGTGTATATCTGTCGATAGGGTCCCTTTAGCTGTCGACAGATACACATTTTCCAAGCAATTCCTCATTCTTTGTCAATATCCTTCATGAGCATGTTCATCCCTTTGATGTAAGGTGTAACTTGGGTATTTACGTATGTTTTAATCTGTCTTCTCCACATAATATTAAAACCATTGTCTCAATCATAACGATTATGACATACCATTCTTGTGTGAGTCTAAGTTGTATCATTCGGAGAACATTGGACGAATGTAATGGGTCTAATCTAACTCACTTGAATAACTCCCTTGTGAAAAATATTTTTCTCAAGTGTCTTGATAGGTCCCATGGTCATTGAATTTTATGTCTTGCAATGTATGTTAACCATAAATAGTCTTTGACCTTGATTTTCAATATAAAACAAAAAAAAATGGGAGAAAAGCTACCTATTTCAAACCATCAAATGTATACCAAGAATAATCACGGGAAAAAGGCAGAGCAATCTTGTGTTGTGCTGAGTAATCGGAGACATAGGCATCACAAATGTCTATCTTCGCGTCAAAAAGCTTACTCATTATCTCTGTAAAATGGTCTGAAGGTCACTTCCACTGAGTAACTGGGAGTACGAGCATTCCTCATGTCTATCCTCACGTCAAAAGGTGTCCGTGATCCTAATTACCACTTTTCCCAATTCATTTCCCAATAAAAAAAACAAAAACAAAAACAAAATATTCAAAGTTGAAATAGTGTGAAGCCTCCACATGTTGATTAATCACAGGTTCTTTGGTGTTTATGGTTACCTACGCGTGTAGACATTCTTTTCATAAACCATCAGATCATCAAACACTAGGAACTATGTCTTTCTGCAATGGTCTTTATTCAAAGGGGTTATCTTATTTCCATCAGTTTTTGTACGGTGTCTTCTTAATGTTCCAACTTGAGACTCCTAGAGTATTATGTTTGAATCATTGAAGAGTTTCACTCGTTTTAATATTCGTGGATATGATAGTTTTAAAATGTGGGTATGCCTATTTTACACCTTCTCTATACCTTCAATGCTCATTGCCCAATCAAAATCTGTCAAAACAATCATACTGGCAAAATTCTGCAAGTCCCTGTCGACAGGGACACTGTTCATCTGTCGACAGCCAGCGGCAAGTCCTGTTTTTAGAAACCCAACGGGTGCCTCTTTAGGGCCGAATTTTATGGGTCCCTGCCCTTTCAAATTCTTCCCTAACTTCTTTAAAAGGGAACCCACGCCCTTTCCTTCCTTCCCTACTACCAAAACACCCTCCTCCTTCCTTCTCTACCAAACCCTTCTTCTCCAGGGCACAGAATAAGCTTTTGGCCTGCCTGTTCTTTCTTCTTCCTCGTGTCACCTTCTTCTCTCGGAGTTCTTATCTGCACCGATCTCCACTTTCTCATGGCTCCTAAGGCCAAGAAGCTTGCTTCCCGTCGCCGTCCTCTCTCTCCACAAGCCGGCGAGGGTTCCAGGGCTTCTGCCGAGCGCCGGAGCAAGCATCGGGATGATCGTCTGCTGGAACTCCTTATCCCTCCAGATCTGCAGTTCCTAAATGTTCATGGCACCTTCACCAAGTTTGTTCAACCTCGCTACGTTGATTTTGTCTCACTGGAGGACATGTTCCCAGATTTGCAGCCTCTTTTTGATGTCCAGGGCTAGTCTCCCTTCTGTTATTCCCACAAGCGCTATTCTCCAGTCGCTGTGACAGACTTTTACAACAACTTGAGGATCACAACAACTGGTGATCTCTACACCAAGGTGAAGGACAAATCTTTTCAACTCACTCCTAATCTTCTTTCTCGTGCTCTTCAAATTCCAAACTCTGGCATTGACATCATGCACCATCATCCGTTGGCCTCTAAGTACTGTACTCTTATCACCTTGCAGCCATACGATTCCTCCAAAGATCGTGTGCAGTTGAATGCCAACTCCTTTTCTGACGGACCGGGGTATTTATGCCCATTAAGGCTCCATATCCAGATCTGCCTCCCGCGAACGGACCGAAGTTTCGCAAGGAATAGCACACACAACCGTCCAGTAAGAATATAAAAGACAAAGCACAACAGTATAAGACACAAGAAAGTACATGTGCTCATACCTGCATATAACAATTTACAACTATCTCATTACATTAATACATGTCCAATTAAAAAGTACAACTACCTGGGGCATACCCCGAGGGAGCACAAGCTCACATAACACTAACTACTACACAACAGCTGGTGGTACAAGTCTGACACAATGCTGCTGCAAGCCAAACACTCGGCAAGCCCTAAAAAGAACTATAGGGGAGTGAGCCTCAACAAGTCACAGGCTCAGTAGGGGCTACCTAAAACAACACCGTAACCACGGACACCTCAACCCCAATGGGTCTCACTGGCAACACCAATAGCCAAACCATTTCATGCTCACAACATTTATATTTAAATAACAGCTTAAACAGTAATTGATAAACAAAAGTATATTCCTTATAAAGAAAAAGGAACCAAAGGCTAGTCTGCTCGACAACTGAAATGCCTAGGCCGCAAGCCTTATAGGCACACCACAGTCACAACCAGTCATTTAAGCTATAAGCCGCACAAGTCAACTACTACCTAGGCTATAAGCTTCACAGGCAAATCTCAAGTACGTGGGTAACAGGACTGCTAACCAAAAGCTGGTCCTTTATACCTCAAATCACAATATGTCGGAAACCACATACACCAAGTAACATGATCGGCTACAGCGGGCCAATCCATCACACATGAAAACCATATACGGTAGTTTACCCGAGGAAGGTAAAAACACATTGCGTGGATGGTCACACCACACGACCTCCACGAAACATAGTTCCACGTCAACACCAGAAAGGCTGGTATATGACATACCACCACAAACCATTACCCACACAGGGTACAGGTACCTATTACCACAAGGCACCAACACGGAAACCACAAGTAAACTAGTGCCGCAACAGGGCACACTATAGCAAACTAAACTACATTTAGTGAATCAATATTCACCAACTATAATCAAAACTATGCCACCACTCGGGCACACCACAAGCTACAACCGTAGTCACAACTGTGCCAACATCAGGGCACGCCTCTAACGAGTCAAACCTCGGCTATGAGTCACAAACTCACGAACCACGACAAGTAGCAAAGCATGAGTCGGAAAGGAACGACGCCACCACTCGGGAACGGACTACTGGCTGATCAGGCCAGTATCCAACCCGGACAACACAACACAAGGACAACCTCTCAGCCTCGCAGTCACGGACGAAAGGTCCAACTGCCGCTCCACAAGAAAGAAGTCAAACAACTGTGGAGACCAACCAACATCACACCTGCAGACACACAACTGCAGGTCCATGCCTGGCACCTCTAGGGTCTCTGGCCGGAGCACCCTAAAGTGAGGCACTGGAAAACAGGACTAGCTGGGGACTAGTGACGTCTGTTGGTGTCCGTACCCCCAACTACGAGCGCACTACAAGCGACAAAAGAACAAACTCTGGGAAGTCGCTGTCCCACTGCCGTCTTTCCCTCAGCCGGACATACAACTCAAACTCAAGAGTGAGGGTGTCCAGGAAGACGACACAGATCTCAACGGTACAACACACGTACCGGGACAAACCCCGAGCACAACAAGCACACGTGCCTGGTTCACAAAGAACCTGGGGTACCCGACTAGAGAGGCATTCCGGAATAGGCGCCGGACCACCACACTCGGCAAGCTCAAACCACGATATATACATAAACATTTTCTATTATCATTCACGATACACAAATTATCATTAAGAATAGCTTGTCCTAGTCACCTTGTGATTCACAAGCTAACTTGCACAACTACATACACTAACCATATTAAAGGTAACACCGCAGTTTGTCATTGGTCACACGGTGACCTCCTCTGCCATACTAAACATAATAGCACGACCACACTTAATAATCCATCTAGGATAATTCACAAGAGATCCTAAAGGATTATAGGAACCTCATCGCCGCAACACGCAGACTGACCTCGCTAATTATTAACCACAATAACGCACGGTATGCCATGAACACACAAATCATATACATGGCATCCAAACCTCGAAGATATCGTGTGTATAATACCTCACGACAAATATATCACATATTATCTATGTAAACAAGATGTCCAACACATGGACAATATACACATACTTAAACCACTACGTACATCACACATCATTCACGTAAAACATGCCCATTACATGAGCAGTTTGCTCCAAGGGCGCAACAAGTGCACTGGCTCACACCGGTCATCGCCATGCACACACAAACACGTAAAACAAACAGTGTTGATGCATGCACATATTAGCGGCAACATCGATTGCCGTCTAAAGTATGTAAACGGCGGCATCCATTGCCGTCAAGACCAAGTAAGCGACCACCACTTGGCCGTTTACCCACAATCAACGGCTAGATACCTAGCCGTTAATCTCCCAACGAAGAACTCTGCGTCAACCGATGTTGACGTTTATATCCTCGACCCTTAACACTACAAAACGTGCAGAATGGTCCTAAGCCGGTCACATGGGCAACTTAGCCCCTCAAACTACAGAAAAGTTAGGGGAAACACCTCCCCTTACCACTGTATGCTAAACTTAAACCGAAGAAACATGATCCAATATCTAAATCAATCAAACCACCCAATTCCCCGGCATGAAGAACCCTTAATCCCAAAAACTCAATTAACATGCAATCTATACAAACAAACCACAACCAATCAACCATGAGGAATCCAGGGGTCCAGTCCCTACCTCAAAAATGTGATTGAACTTCCGAAGAACCTTGAATCACGTCGAAACCCGAGGAACGCCCTGCGAACACCGCGCTCCAATTCGTCATTCCCCGCCCGATCTGCCGCTGCTGCGCGCACCACGGCTGCCCCTCGTACTCCCGTCGACCACCGGAACTCGTGAAGAAGCTCAAGAGTGAAGGTGGGCGAAGAGGAGGGGAGAGAGTGGGGAAAGAACAGGGCTCGGGTCAGCCCTAAAAACATAGATGCATCAGGTTAACGTCAACCTCTGTGCCGCTAACCAAACCGCCCCAACTAGGCGTCCACATCTTTGGCCGCCAAGTTCATCAAACTAGACGTCCACATCGATGGACGCTAAAACCATGTTAACGGCAACCCATGGCCGCCAACACAAAGTCGACGTCACACACCTGGATGCCAACCCACTGTTGATGTCCAGCGTACTGAACATCAACACAGACCCATAACCAAATCTGGTAAGGATCCAATAAGAAACACATAACACAAGTCGCACTGGTCACCGCTTGACCATCCCACACACTAAACAAAGGATCCACGAAGATCCGAAAAACGCGCAATGTTACACCTTTCCTCCTCTTCATCATCTCATACACCATATTTTCACCACCATCATAGTCCCAAAGGATGGTAGTCGGGAACTTGTGACTGCCGTTTACAAATCCCTTTTTCACTTTGTTCTTAATGGTGATCAAGTCAACTTGCCTCTCCTTATGGTTTCTCACATCCGGCTATGCCTTACCAACTCCAAAAGGTCTATGTCTTATGCTTGTCCCATCACTTCTCTTCTCTTGTTCATTGGCATTCACATTCCACGAGAAGAGATGACTAATCTCAAATCCCGGAGTTCCTTTAATCTTACTGCTGCTCATCGGATGGGCTATAAGCTGCTTGACGGGGTTGTCTCAAGGGACCTCAAGGGTAAGGCACAGGCAGATGATGAAGATGATGTTGGTGAAGAATCACAGTCCGAGCTAATAGATGCTCCGGGAGCTGAAGCTGATGATGCTGCTGATGAACAAGTGCCTGATGAGCCCTCTCTTCGAGATTTCATCACTGCTCAAATGGCACAAATGCAGCTCCAAATGACCACTGGTTTCGACCATCTAAATGCTAGATTGGATAATGTTGATACCAGCTTGGATGCACTGGCTGACACCCAAGTCCAACTTCAGATACGGCTTACCAGGCTCTCCATAGAGCTTCATGGTCTCTGTCAGGCCTCTGCACCACCTGGGAATGACGATGTCTAGAGAGTCTAGGCGTCAGTTATGTGGTCTTTACTTTGCTTTGGTCAAGGTCTTGTCACTGTTCTCGTCGTTTGCTATCACACTAATGTTGTTTCCTTCCCTTGCACTTCTTTTGTCATGTTCTCACTCCATTTTGTAACTGTGTGTACTGAATGCCACTTCAATGAAATTCACAGTTATTTGCTTATGTACTTCTCATGTGTGCATGCCGTACCTTTCTGCTTATGTCTTTTTGGATGTTCATGTTGCCAAAAGGGGGAGAACATCAATCAAATCAATCATGCATCAATTGAAAATTTTGTCATCATCAAAAAGGGGGAGAATGTTGGGTTTTCATGTATTATGTGTTATGTTTTTGATGATGCACAATACAAATTGATGTTATAAAAACATGGCAAGTGAATGTGTGAACATGTCTCAATTGATTGTCTAATTGTCCATCATATTTCACTAACAATGTTCTCAAATATAGGTGAGAAAGTGTGCAAGTCAAAGCACCAAAGTCAAGAGTAAAAGATCAAGAGAAACACAAAAGGCAAGTGCCTGTCGACAGCCCCAAAGAGGCCTGTCGACAACTAGACATAGACAGCTTCAGAAATCTCAGTGTGAAGTGTGCATGTTGACAGCCCCACAGGTGCCTGTCGACAGCCAAGCATAGGGAGGTGAAACAGACTTCAGGACAGGAGTACATGTCGACAGACTCAGATCACCTGTCGACAGATGAACACAGGAAACTGCCTCCCGGAAGTCCAGTCTTCTGGATTCTATAAATCTATCACCATCTGTCGACAAATGAACAGTGACCTAGTCGACAGACGAAAAGAAACCTCAAATACGAGAATTAGATATGTTTCCTATGTGGGTGTTTCCTTTTACCACAACTCTCCATACTTAAACACCCATATATAAGGATTTTTTTGAAGGTATTTTCGCACAGAAGCAGCCACCATACAAAACCCTAGCATACTCTCAAGAGAAAAGATCTTTCTGCTGCTCTACTTCAACCCTTCGTCAAGAGCGAAGAAGAACTATCTTCTGAGTGGGATTGAAGCCGGTTCGTCTGCGATTCAAGCTTCTACATCAACTCATACTTGTCAAGACAAAGTTTGAACTGCATCTGGACGACCATCGTGAAGAGTTCCATATCAGGATTTGATACTTCAACTCAGAACTCTTCTTTGTCTCTATTTTTCATATCTTGTGTGTGTGTTGTTGGGTCAAGCGACTCTTGTGCTTGATTCACGTGGGTTACGTTGTTCTGATCGTGTGTTTACATCAGACGACGTAAGTGTGTGTGTTGTAGAGTGAAACTCGCTCATAAGCAGTCGTTTCTGCGTGTGTGTGTGGACGGTGGACGTAGGATACACAAGTTGTGTACTCCGAACCACCTTAAATCCTCGTGTCCTATGGTTTGCGCGTTTTCACGGTAGTTGATTGGTAGGCATGTTGGTTCTACACACGTTAGATAGGCTATTCATATTCTATTCACAACAAGCACACTAACTGTAAGTCAAATCAAACTTGAATCTGTTTAAGATTTCGATAAGGTTGTGTTATCATCGAAAAGAAGGCAATTGTGGTTAGAATTTGTGGTAATCTATTCAACCCCCCTTCTAGATTACCATATAGGATAATTCCGCACAAGATCTTTAAAATAGTAATAACATGATTTCCATGGCAAGGTAACCTCTTCACGTAACTGTTGAACCACTATTATATTTTATCCTTTTATTTTGGTGATAACAAAACTCATGATTATCATAAATATCATTAATATATTCAATATCATTTTCTAACATAATTATTGTATTTTTCATATCCTGTAATTTTGTCATATTTGAAGCTTCAACTTCGTCGTGGATGCTTTTATCATATTCAGTCGAAGCTTACTTCGTCATATATGAAGCTAGCTTTGTCATATCTGAAGTTGGCACTTCGTCATGCATGTTTTGGTTATGATCAGTCAAAATCCAACTTTTGTCATATCTGATGTTACACTTCGTCATATCCGAAGTTTCAGCTTCGACCGGCAACATTATTTTTTGTACATCCGAAGTTCACTTCGTCATATACAAGCTAACTTCGTCATATCCAAAACTTCACTTCGACCGACAACGTTATTTTCTATACATCTGAAGTTCACTTTGTCATATACGAGTTAACTTTGTCATATCTGAAGTTTCAGCTTTGACCGACAACATTTATTTCTGAATATTTGAAGTTACACTTCGTCATCTCCGAAGTTTAACTTCGACCGATTGCCTTATATTTTAGCCAATCAAAGTTTAAACATCGATTGTCTTTGAGCAACATTGATTACCCTTATAAAACATCGATTACCTTTATGAAACATCGATTGCCTCTGAAATATCGATTACCTTTAAATAAACATCGATTTCCTCCACATTTCAAATGTTTCAAAATGTATGTGGCGCCCATTAGCCTCACCTAACATATTTGATGTCAGAGGAAATCATGGACCTCTGCACATAACATGGTATGGGCCTTCTATCAGAAGACCTTTTAACCTAAGTGTCTTATGTGCCTACAGATATCTAGACTTCCCTCTACACCAAGTGTCTGTTAGACAGAAGCAGAAGAAGAGCAGAAGATGATGAGTCCCAACGGATCCAAGAACCACAACGGCTGTACTTCAACGAATCTGTTCAAGTTGCTCTTTAAAAGAATGAAGTAAGGCTGAAGAACAAAAAAAAAATAGTATACCTGAAAATCATTCAAAGAGTGTACATCCAATGAGAAGCCTCAACACCATACACACTCATAGCAAGAGAGAAAGAGCTCGAACCCAATAAGAAGTGTGCACGCAAGCAACCATGTGAAGACTTCTAGCATTCAAGCTTCTTTTCTCTCTTCACTCTCTCTGTGCATCATTGTAAATGTGGGGGAGACTCTGTGAGCTGAGAGTTTGAGATAGTGTTCATCTTGTATAGCTCTCAGCCTGTTCTTTCTTTTCTAAGAAAGACTTGTGTCCAGCTATAGAACTGTATACATTGTTCCTCTTCCTACATGAAGAGAAGGCCAGTGGGGTGTTGGTGGTTTGTGTCCAGCTGAGGGACTGTACTCAGTGTTCCCCTTGAGTTGAGGGAAGAACCTAGCTAGGGTTCGTGTCAACAGAACCTAGCTGGGGGTTTAAGTCTAGCAGAACCGTACTGGGATTTGTTCCAAGAGGATGGCTTCTTGACCTGTAACATGTTGGGTATGGAATGAATATATAGAGGGGGGTGAATAGATATTAGCCTCTTTTAAAAATTAAGAACATGAATCAGACCTTAAGATATATGAGAGCTAACTGTTTCAAAAATACATAACAATTAGACAAGACACCACACAATGCACATAGGATTTTAAGGTGGTTCGGCTCTAGTGTGGAGACCTACATCCACTCCTCACTAAACTAAGTGAGGCTTCAATCAACAAGCCAAGAGTGTGAAACACTCACACGTCCGCTGATTCATAGCTTCATACAATCTGTTGACACACAGCTTTAACACCGCTGATTCACAGCTTCCAGATTATAACAATCTCACAATCCTAACACACAAAGTGTAGGATCTATTCATCTACTCCATTCGGAGCAGAAAATCAAGTGGTGTAATGTTCAAAAGAAACAGAAAAGATCGCACAAGAGAAATCACTAAAAGTGAGAGGAATTTTGTCAAACACTCTTGCTGTAGATTCACTGGAGTTGAGATATAATCAATTCTCCACTTGAATTCCAAATTGCTTCTTCTCCATACTCAAATTCATCAATCTCTTCTTCTGGCTACAGCTCAAGGATCGAATTGACTCTGATTGAACTGTAACTCTGAAGCTCTACTTCAATAGAACAGCGACAGGGCTTCAAACAAGATGAAGAATCGATGCAACATCTCTTCTTCCCATTGAGCGATTTGTATCAGATTCTCTTCTTCTCAGCTCTCTCACCCTCTGTGCTTTTTCTCTACTGCTTTGTGTTTTATTCTATGTATGTGTCGAAGACGACGTCGCACACCTTTTTGATTGGCGCATCAGAATCTTCAGGTGGGCCCCATCAGAATCCCCAATTTGTTGGAAGACATTTGCTGCCAAAAAGGTTATCTTCCAGAACCTTGTAAGGTGCACCGAGAATCCCCAATAATTGGGCCTCGGATCATATGCCCAGAAAAACCACACTGGCAATTTCTTTTACTTACCGGGAGAAAGAGATTAGTGTGTCGACACCACTTGTGCATTGTGTCGAAGCACAATTAAACTAGTTGTAATCAATGCAGATCATCCAGTAGTGTTGACCTCATGACTTCATGCATCCACCTTATCCATTAGTCTTCAAAGAAGACTTACTGTGGATATGCTTAGTGTTGACCTGCTTGCTATCAAATGTCGACCAGTTGAAACAGTGGAGTCGACCTGACCTCAACCTGTGTTGACTCCTTGTAGAACTTATATTGACTTAAGCTTCATCTAGAGTCGACCTCTTAGGATCTTTTCCATTCAGTGCTAACATGAAGATCAACATGTGTCGACCTGACATAGACTAGTGTCGACTCAAGTAATTATTTTCTCTTATGCGCTTACTGGAAAACTAGCATGTGTCGACCTGACCTTTGGCTAGCATCGACTCAAGTGATTATTTTCTCTCCTGTGCTTACTGGAAAACTAGCATGTGTCGACCTGACCTTTGACTAGCGTCGACTCAAGTAGTTCACTACGCACTAGTAAGTCACTAACTGAATCATGTGTGTCGACCTTCAGAGCAATGTGTGTCAACACACACAAGATCTTTTGACTTTGAGAATTTTCCTGTCATAAGTAAACATGTGTTAGAGGATTCTTAGATATTTATGACAGTTATACTTGGTTCATGACATCATCAAAATCAGGGACACAACATAACAGAAATGAGTTTCCTTCCTACTCAGAAAGGAAGAGGACCAGCAAAGAGCTGGGGGTTTGTATATCCTTGGGGGATTGTACCCTGGCTAGTGGAGTCCCAAGATTTGCTTGGGGACTGGACGTAGATTTTCCATTTGAGAAGTACCGAACCAAAATAAATTCTTTGTGTTTTGTGTGATTGTTTGTTTAAATTACTTCCGCACTACTACTCTCTACTACATACAACTACATTCACTAACCAAAGTTTTCAAGTGGTGATTTTTTATTTCTATTTTTAGAAAACCTATTCACCCCCCCCCACCCTTCTAGGTTTATCCCTGCTGCTGTAAGCAGGCCAACAAATGGTATCATAGCCAAGTCTCTTTAAGCAAGTAGATCTCATAATCTAAAGAGCAAAGATCAATGGTAGCTCAAAAATTTGCTAAAGGCCAATCTGTCAACAGAATACCCGTGTTTGATGGAGAAGATTACAATTATTGGAAAACAATGATGGATTTTTTTCTCCAGGGTAATGACTATCAACTATGGACTATCATTGAAGAAGGAGACTTGATAGTTCTCAACGCAATAGAAGAATGGACAGACGATGACAGAAAGATGTTTTCTCATAATAGTAAAGCCAAGAACCGCATATGTTGTGCTCTGACAAGAAGTGAATTCAATAGGATCTCAACAAGCAAAAGGTAAAATATCTCTAGCTCTATGCTTAAAAAGAATCAATTAGAAAATTAAAAAAAGGTAAAAACATCTCTAGCTCTATGCTTAAAAGGCTCAAAATCTGACAACAATAAATAAGGTCTTGGATATGAACCTCCTGAAAAAGGAAAACAAATTAAGTATCTTGAAAAATATCCATTACCAAAATTTGTGAAAGAAACTAAGATGCCTCATAAAAAATGCTCTAAAAAGAAAATTAAGAGCATGAAGGCCAATAAAACAAATTATATCCATTGTTATTCTCATTGCAATAAATTAGGCCATACAGTAAACACCTACACAACTAGGCACTTAGTATGGATTCCAAAAGGATATTTTCATGCATCTAACCTTCAAGGACCCAAAAATATTTGGGTAACTACTTTTGAATAAGTTGTTTGAAGGATAGCCTTGGAGCATCAGGAACAAAGGATGCTTAAGGCATTGGTGACTGCCAGCTCTTCATCCAACTCAAATCTAAAGAGGGAGTAGTCGCAGATTTATATTTAATATATAGTACTACTAATAAGGTTTTGCAAGTTTTCTCTTTTTAAGATTAATGAAGGTAAAACTCTTGAAGACTTGACAAATAACAAGTGGATATGTCAAGAAATAACAAGATCAAACACTAACATGGAAGAACAGATGTCGACAAGCTCAAGATCAAAAGAAGATTGAAGATTCATTAAGCCTCACACTAAGGGGGAGCCATACACTGAGGGGGAGCCTCACATTCAGGGGGGACATACACGAAAGGGGAGATGAAAATTCATGACAAACATATTGTTGAACCCCTCTCCTTAAATCTCACAGCACATGAGTAAGAAGTCTCTACAAAAGAAGAGAAAGTAAATGGTAAGATCCTTTCTTTTTGGTTATTGACAAAAAGGGGAGGGTATGTCTAAACTATGAATTTTCTATTTTGTTTTGAGTATCTTTATCAGAAAATTCTCATAAGTTTTGTCATCATCAAAAATGGGGAGATTGTTGAACTACTCTTATATTTTATCATTTTATTTTGGTAATAACAAAATTCATGATTGTCATAAATATGATTAATATATTCAATATCATTTTCTAACATAGTTATTATATTTTCTATAGCCTGTAACTTCGTCATATTCGAAACTTCAACTTCATCATGCATGCTTTTATCATATTCAGTCGAAGCTTACTTCATCATATCTGAAGCTGGCACTTTGTCATGCATATTTTGGTCGTGATCAGTCGAAGTCCAACTTCGTCATATCCAAAGTTACACTTCATCATATTCGAAGTTTCAGCTTTGACCGACAATGTTATTTTCTGTACATCTGAAGTTCACCTCGTCATATACAAGCTAAGTTCGTCATATCCGAAGCTTCACTTCGACCGACAACGTTATTTTCTGTACATCCAAAGTTCACTTTATCATATACAAAGTTAACTTCGTCATACCCGAAGTTTCAAAAATTACTCAATAGTATATCTGATAATTATGTGTAATTATTCACGTAAATTTCTCTATTATTTTAAAAGGACTTGTCGTCATTGTATTGGTTCGATTTAATACCATTATCGCATCTCTTTGCCTCGAGCACTCAAGGTAAGATAAACAAACGTTTCTATACACACTTTATCTTGGCTTGGATGACCTCTCTATTGGAAATACTCCTGACTGGACCAGGAACTCCTTGTTGAGGCCTCCGTAAGACTTCTTGGCTTTGGCGGACGTCTATTGCCGACGAGTAGGTTGTACCATCAATACTCATTTTATCCTTAGGGATCAGCATAATCTAACAGCCTTAGACTTTCTCTCTTACCATGAGATCATGTCGGACTTCTAGCATGTGTTCGTAGCACGGTCATTGGGCGGTTAGTGACTTCCACCAGACTGTCAGCACCCGATCGTGTGTGTTGTGCAACTGTTACTATCGCATGTTCATCGTTGTTTTACAAATATGACCCTCGTTCTTATCTACTTTCTCTATCCTCTCATCTATTCACGTTATCTATATACTCTCTTATATTCTTCAATTACTCTCATCTATTCTTGGTACTCTATTTGGCCATCTATTGATTGTCTAAGATAAAAACATGATCAATGCCAGGCAACATTATCAAAGACCCGATTTAATCCTAGGAGGTGTGCCCGAAAGTGCTAGTGCCTATGGGAGTTCGATGATCAGGGTGTATGGCATAACATCCAAGTACTATACTATCAAGATTAATCTATGACAATCAATCAAAGTATTATGTTCTCTCGGTTGAAAAGAAGAACAACCAAAGCGCTATCGTGACTAGTGCACTATCGTGTAATTTTACATGTTATCTCGTTATATGGCTAATCTTTATCGTGCTAGTTGTGCTATTTTCTTGTGAAAAGCACCATTGCTTTCTTGCTATCATGTGATATTACTCTCGTGACTATACTTGATCGTTCTCTCTAGTTATCCTACTTTACAAGACATTAATCACTTAAAGCATGCTTGTTTCACGAGATATTAAGTCTTACTGAGTGTTATCGCTCACCCTGCACTATTTATTTCATGTGTTTCAGGTGAGTCTGATGGGGATTACCACACGTATGAGGAAGGGAATGAGCAAATGCAAGAGTGACATGTCGTTTCGTCAACCAATCATTTTAGTAGTTAGTTAGATAGTTAGTAGTTGTTTTTATTTGAATAAAGTATTTTGGGCCCATAGTTTTGGCTCTGCATTAGTGATTGTAATAGTGAATTAGTGGAACTATGAATAAAGTTGGTTTGTTTGGAATTATTCCAATTTGTGCTATGGTTTAATGTATACTTCTCACTCTATACTATTTATTTAATTATTTATCGCTCTGATATTCTGCTTCGAGGTATTACAAAAAGAATGAACATATTGGGTCGATAAAAATAGATGGACTAAAATAGATCAGAAAGAGAGGAAGCATATGAAGATTTTTTGAAGAGATGCAGAGAAATGTATCCATACTTGTTTGAGTTATGAATTTAATTTTAGTTAAATAAATGTGTTATATTGATACGATTTTGAGGTGCGTTAGTTTATTTGTTCCTCTGAGATTCTTCTTAATGTTAAAGATGATATTTCTTTTTAGGTGGTAATAATGTAACGTCGTGGTCGTTCAGATTCTACTTTAATGAGTTTTACGTGATTGTTGGGCCAATGTGCAGTCATTGAGTTGTGTTTTGGGGCTTAGTGTGTTGTGTGGGTGTTGTGGGCTGAGGATTTTGGCCCACATGGCACTCAAGTTCTCTGTTTGAGAATGCAATGGGGGAAGGCATCACATTCATAACGCAGCCTTCACCCTCATCGCGATCTCAAAACCGCCTATTTTGGTTCTTCAACTACCTATGAGACACGTGGCATGCGCCGAGCTGTCGCGTGTCGTTGCATTCATGAACACGACGGCCCAATATGTCACGTTCTGAACATGATGGTAGGCCCCGACACATTCTCAGTTCTGATGTTTTAAAGTTTGTTTCCCGACCAAATAGGGCAAACAGCCTTGTTCGGCCAAGAAGAGGCTCCTAGTAGATTTTTCGGTGATTGTGGCTCAGAAGCTGGTGGTTGTGCTCAGTTTCCATGCGAGGGAGGTGTTTGGAATGTGGGAAATGTCGATCGAGTTTTTCGCATAGGTAGGGGAATTCTCTCACTTCTTTGCGTTAATTGTGTGATTTAATGCATGTAAATTGTTGTCTAGTGGTATGTGGATGCTTTCTAGTCGAGATAGTTGATTATAGTGGGCTGATGGATGTGGAAATGAGGTTTCTTGAAGTTTTATGGAAGAAACCTATGTGATGTGCATTCTGTTTGAGAACATTACGGGTTAAGTGGTCGCGTTCAGAACGCGACATGTGCCCTTGATGTGTTCTCATATAGAACGCAGTGTATCGAGACATCTCGTTCTTAACGTGATCGTTTCTCTGTCAAGTTTTGGTTTTTAAGGCCATTGGATCTTCAGTTTGCTGTGTGGACCAAAGGGGTCTCGATTTCTGACAATATCTCATTAGACAAATATATTTGAATGTTCATCTAAATGTGTTTTGAGTCCGGATCCTCTCGCAACGCGGGAGGACCGGACTCAGTAAGTCTCCAACCGGAGGCTTACGCGTGGCCCGCCCTCTCCCCACTTCCGTCCCTCCTCCCCACTCCTGGTCACCCGGTTCCCCCCCCCCCCACCCTTCCCACCTTCTCTCCCGGTCGCCCCCCCCACCCCCCACCCCCCCCCCCCCACGTTCTCTCCCTCCCAGTTACTATTGCGCATTTGCGCTACAGTAACTCACCTTTTGTTTTTTTCTTAATTTTAAATTTTTATTTTAAAATCCGTGAAAGATATTATTTTTTATTTTATAATTTTTTTCTTAAATATAAAACAAACATCATTAAAAAAATAATATTAATGTCTGTCGAATTCGGGACTGTAACACTCTGAAAATTTTTAATAGTTGAAAAATATGAATAATATGGGTATTAGATCTCATTATTATTATGAGATAGAAATAATTAATATCTAAAATCAATTAATACTAATAAACGATACCTTAGTGCCGTACAGAGAGATGTGCGCTCCGACAGTGCGACACCGAAAAATTATAACGAAAATAAAATTCGAGAACACCATAATTTTTAAAAAAATATGGTGACATCAGAAATATAAATATCCAGATTTTTTGACATACAAATTTTGAAATTAAGTCGATGCAACTATTTTTCGGACGATTTTTCACCCAGTGCAAATAAACTCTAAAAATTAAACTAAAATCACCATAATCTATAAAACCATTACATTAGCATATGGCTGTAATTTTAACATAAATGTATATCATTTGAATGTGTTTTCAATAGGATCTTTGAGCCAGCTGATTTTTAAGCTATTTACGGTAACCATTTTAACCAATTGTTTTTTTCCTTAGTTTTAAATTCTTATTCTAAAATCGGATCATGAAATATGTCATTTTTTATTTTATATTTCTTTTAATTTTAAAAATAAATATCATTAAAATATATAATATTGATGTCTATCAAGTTCGAGTCTGTAACGTCCTGAAAATTTTTAATAGTTGAAAATTAAGAATAATATGGTTATTAGACCTCATTATTATTATGAGATTGAAATAATTAATATCTAGGATTAATTGATATTAATAAACATTATCTTCATTCCATACAAAAAGATGTGCGCTCCGACATGGCGACATCGAAAAACTGTAACGAAAATAAAATTTGAGAACACCAAGGTTGCAGATTCAATTCAGGTGCACAAGGTTACATTCAGGTGCCTATAGTTTCATTTAACGTGGAGAAATTTTACATATAGGTGCATAATGTTGCATTCAGATGCATAAGGTTGCATTCAGGTGCATATGGTTGCATTCATGTGCTTATGGTTGCATTCATGTGCTTATGGTTGCATTCATGTGTTTATGGTTGCATTCAGGTGCATATGGTTGCATTCAGGTGCTTATGGTTGCATTCAGGTGCATATGGTTGCATTCAGGTGCTTATGGTTGCATTCAAGTGCTTATGGTTGTATTCTGGTGCTTATGGTTGCATTCAGGTGCTTATAGTTGTATTCAGGTGCTTATGGTTGCATTCAGGTGCATATGGTTGCATTCAGGTGCTTATGGTTGCATTCAGGTGCATATGGTTGCATTCAGGTGCATATGGTTGCATTCAAGTACTTATGGTTGCATTCAGGTGCATATGGTTGCATTCAGGTACATATAGTTGCATTCAGGTGCTTATGGTTGCATTCAAGTGCATATGGTTATATTTAAGTGCATATGGTTGCATTCAGGTGCTTATGGTTGCATTCATGTGCTTATGGTTGCATTCAGGTGCTTATGGTTGCATTCAAGTGCTTATGGTTGCATTCATGTGTTTATGGTTGCATTCAAGTGCTTATAGTTGCATTCAGGTGCATATAGTTGCATTCAGGTGCTTATAGTTGCATTCAGGTGCTTATGGTTGCATTCAGGTGGTTATGGTTGCATTCAGGTGCCTATGGTTGCATTCAAGTACTTATGATTGCATTCAGGTGCTTATGGTTGCATTCAGGTGCTTATGGTGACCATTCAGGTGCTTATGGTTGCATTCAGGTCACCATAATGCAACCATAAGCACCTGAATGCAACCATAAGCACCTGAATGCAACCATAAGCACTTGAATGCAACCATAAGCACCTGAATGCAACCATATGCACCTGAATGCAACCATAGGCACCTGAATGCAACCATAAGCACCTGAATGCAACCATAAGCACCTGAATGCAACCATATGCACCTGAATGTAACCATAAGCACCTGAATGCAACCATATGCACCTAAATGCAATCACAAGCATTTGAATGCAACCATAAGCACCTGAATGCAACCATAAGCACCTGAATGCAACCATAAGCACCTGAATGTAACCATAAGTATCTGAATGCAACCATAAGCACTTGAATGCAACCATATGCACCTGAATGCAATCATAAGCACCTGAATGCAACCATATGCACCTGAATGCAACCATAAGCACTTGAATGCAACCATGAGCACCTGAATGCAACCATATGCACTTGAATGCAACCATATGCACCTGAATGCAACCATAAGCACTTGAATGCAATCATATACACTTGAATGCTACCATATGCACCTGAATGCAACCATAACCACCTGAATACAACCATATGCACTTGAATGCAACCATATGCACCTGAATGCAACCATATGCACCTGAATGCAACCATAAGCACCTGAATGCAACCATATGCACCTGAATGCAACAATAAACACATGAATGCAACCATAAGCACCTGAATGCAACCATAAGCACCTGAATGCAACAATATACACATGAATGCAACCATAAGCACCTGAATGAAACCGTATGCACCTGAATGCAACCATAAGCACCTGAATGCAACCATAAGCACTTGAATGCAACCATATGCACATGAATGCGACCATATGCACCTGAATGCAACCATAAGCACCTGAATGCAACCATATGCACCTGAATGTAACCATATGCACCTGAATGCAACCATAAGCACCTGAATGCAACCATATGCACCTGAATGCAACCATAAGCACTTGAATGCAACCATAAGCACCTAAATGCAACCATATGCACCTGAATGCAACTATAAGCACCTGAATGCAACCATATGCACCTGAATGCAATCATATGCACCTGAATGCAAGCATAAGCACTTGAATGCAATTATATGCACCTGAATGCAACCATACCCACCTGAATGAATCCATAAGCACCTGAATGCAACCATATGCACCTGAATGCAACCATATGCACCTGAATGCAATCATATGCACCTGAATGCAACCATAAGCACCTGAATGCAACCATATGCACCTGAATGCAACAATAAACACATGAATGCAACCAGAAACACCTGAATGCAACCATAAGCACTTGAATGCAACCATAAGCATCTGAATACAACCATATGCACCTGAATGCAACCTTATGCATCTGAATGCAACATTATGCACCTATATGCAAACTTTTTCCACCTTAAATGAAACTATAGGCACCTGAATGCAACCATGTGCACCTGAATTGAATCTGCAACCTTGGTGTTCTCGGATTTTATTTTCGTTACAATTTTTCGATGTCGCCATGTCGGAGCGCATATCTTTTTGTACGAAATTAAGATAACGTTTATTAATATCAATTAATCCTAGATATTAATTATTTTTATCTCATAATAATAATGAGGTCTAATAACCATATTATTCTTAATTTTCAACTATTAAAAATTTTCAGGACGTTACAGACCCGAACTGGATAGACATCAATATTATATTTTTTAATGATATTTATTTTTAAATTTAAAAGAACTATAAAATAAAAAATGACATATTTCACAATCCGATTTTAGAATGAGAATTTAAAACTAAGGAAAAAAACAATTGGTTAAAATGGTTACCGTAAATAGCTTAAAAATCAGTTGGCTCAAAGATCCTATTGAAAACACATTCAAATGATATACATTTATGTTAAAATTACAGCCATAGGCTAATGTAATGGTTTTATAGATTATGGTGATTTTAGTTTAATTTTTAGAGTTTATTTTGCACTGGGTGAAAAATCGTCCGAAAAATAGTTGCATCGACTTAATTTCGAAATTCGTACGTCAACAAATCCGGATATTTATATTTCTAATGTCACCATAATTTTTTATGGTGTTCTCAAATTTTATTTTCGTTACATTTTTCGGTGTCGCACTGTCGGAGCGCATATCTCTCCGTACGGTACTAAGGTATCGTTTATTAGTATCAATTGATTTCAGATGTTAATTATTTCTATCTCATAATAATAATGAGGTCTAATACCCATATTATTCATAATTTTCAACTATTAAAATTTTTCAGAGTGTTACAGTCCCGAATTCGACAGACATTAATATTATTTTTTTAATGATGTTTGTTTTATATTTAAGAAAAAAAACTATAAAATAAAAAATGATATCTCTCACAATTGGATTTTAAAATAAAAATTTAAAATTAAGAAAAAAAATAAAAGGTGTGTTACTGTAGCGCAAATGCGCAACAGTAACTGGGAGGGAGAGAACGTGGGGGGGGGGGGGGGAACCAAGTGACCGTGAGTGGGGAGGAGGGACGGAAGTGGGGAGAGGGCGGGCCACGCGTAAGCCTCCGGTTGGAGACTTACTGAGTCCGGTCCTCCCGCGTTGCGAGAGGATCCGGACTCATGTGTTTTATCGAGAATGACAAACTGTGAAAAGTTTAATGATCGAGATGAGGTTTAAATGATGAAATGGTTGACTTTATGTGTGTTTTATGATTTAGAATAATTTTAGTGGATGGATTTAGGGCTTGTCCTTTCCTATTAACACTTTTTTATTATAGAACATCACTTCTAAATCATTCCTCATCATGGTCAGTGGAGAGATTAGATTATGTCCGATTCCAAGTGCATAAAATATATCTTTGAAGATTATGATGTTATTCCCAAGATGTAGCTTATACGTGCCAACACCTTCTACATCCATGTAGGTATTGTTATCCATATATGCTCTCTGTTCTACTTTGAGTTTGTTGAGTGTTATCAACATTTTCTTTGTCTTTGTAATGAGTCCAGTGACTCTAGAATCAACTCACCATTCATTTGAGTCGGCCACCGCTGCATTCTAGTGTGTGACAAAGCCATGTTCAAGTAAATGTTAGATTCAAATTTGGATCAATCTCGGACTCTGTTCTACCTATAGTACTACCGATGATCCGTTTCTTATACGCTTAGGGATATTACCCGAGAGTATGTATATATATTATTTTCTTAGGGTTTGTTTGATAATCCTTAATATATGTTCATTGTCTGAAATACTTAATTTTTAAAATTTTAGACTGTTGAATAAAATGTCTGAAATGATGTCTTAATTAATCACTTAAATCTGAAAAGTTACTTAATTTTTAAGCTAAGAATAATCACTTTTTTTAGATCAGATTTTTTTTCGAATCGTCGGCGCCGAGCAGCCGTTGGATTCCGGTGACCAGCGGATTTCGACGGCCTGTACCGGAATATGGCAATCATCAGAGCCGAGATTCGGCGATCACTGAAGATTGCCGCCGGCGATCGATGCCGAAATTTGTCGATCGTCGCCAAAATCCGACGATCGCCAAAATCCAATCATCGACGGTTACTCAATTTCAAAAAAAATATTTTTGACCACTATGAATTTTAAACCTAAGACCTACCTATTAGAAGTGTAGCATCTTAACCAACTATACTACAGTTCAGATGTTTTTTAAATTATTTATCAAACACCTCTTAAATTATGTCTGATATATATTAAGTTCTTTTTAAATTTTAGATTCAGAGAATAGATGACAAATAAAATTTAAGATTTAAATATTAAATTTTATCAAACACCACTTTATAGTCGTCATAATCCATAAATAATCATATGAAAAACGTGTATACTAAAAGATAAAAAGATAATGTTCAGCTTTGAGTCTTACGTCAATTCTTTCTCTGGTTACAAAGGAGACGGAAGTGCTTCGTACGTCAGGAATAATTAATAGAAAGAGGAATAAGAATCTACTAGTAAAGCGCGTGTCAACTTGCAAGAATCCAATTCCATCCCACCCTTTTTAACGCTTCGTGATAAGTTTGAGAGGTTTTTTTTCTTAAAAATAAAAGAAAATGGAGGAGGAGAGGCAAACATCTAGAATTTTTTTTAATAATATTCCCTCCACTGCATAATATGGCCGACCACTTTCTCACAAATAAAGTAGCCCTTTCTGATTTCGTTAATTAGCAAGGGGCAGGCCAAGCAAGCCTAGCTGTGGGAGGAAGAGGACGGTGTGGCGCTGGGATGGCCAGCCGGACGACGCGGTGCAACCGCTGCGGCGTGCCGCTGCTCGTGCCGCCCGGCTCGGGGGGCAGCATCCGGTGCGCCGTCTGCTGGGCCGTCACGCCGGTGCTGTCGCCTTCCGAACCCGTGCGCGGCCACCTGCGTGAGCGCGTCCGGTGGGCGAAGAACTGGGTAAAGGGACTGGCTGCACCGATGCGCGGCCAGTTCGCCTCGTTCGGCGCCGGCGCTTCCGCCTCGCAATCGCAGACGCTACCAAGCTACCCGCTGGTGCACGGTAGCCGGAGGGCGCTGCTGGTGGGGATCACGTACAGGTCGATGAGGTACGAGCTCAAGGGCAGCGTCACTGACGTCAGGTACATGAAGTACCTGCTGATCACGAAATTTCAATTCCCGGAGGAGTGCATACTGATGCTTACTGGTAAAAATCATTTATCAGGCTTTTCTTTTTTTTTCTCTTTTATTTTTTTCTGAACGCTTATATATATATATATATATATATATAGAGAGAGAGAGAGAGAGAGAGAGAGAGAGATTGTGGTGTCATAGTTTTATCATTTATGCCATACATTTTATGTTGCTATCTAAATTAATTATAAAACCTATAATTTATTTCTATCATTTACTAAAATTCCGTTTAATGTGCGAGAAAATGCAAGGAGTTGGTGGAAAATGCCTTCTCAGCATGTCGCCTCCCATCATTTCGCTCAATTATAGCACTAGAATTTCTAATTAATAATTACGAGTAAAACATAGCTGTGCATAAAAATTAATAGTTGAAGTGTTAAGCTTTTTATCCCAATCATACATATTTTCAGTTCGATAAAAGTCATCATAATTGAAAAGGCCATCACAATTGAAGTACAAATAAAAATATTATATTTCATATGATAAAATGCATCCCGTAGAAATGAGAGAATGAGTAAAACCAATTTTAGGGCCAGATTCGGTATTTGAGTAGGCTGCCTTTCTTATGTAAAAGAGAAATGTTTGTTACTTGACTAAAAGAGAGTGAAAAAAAATGAACTGATTATATTTTTAATTAATAGAATTATTATTGTATCTCTTATTTTGATGATGTCTAACTATGATCCATATAAAGTAAAATACATAATTCAAATAATTTCTAACTCTCTTCCTCTTAATTAATCCAGCAGAAATTGAAGAATAGTCAGTAGTGTCGACACAGCCTTGTCAGGGTGTCGACACATCATGCCTTTTCCGTGAGCGGAAAATGAAGAATAGTCTATGATGTCGACATAGCCTTGTTAGGGTGTCGACACACCATGTCCTTCCAGAAAGTAAAAATTGAAGATTATAGTATGTGGTGTCAACACATCCTTATCAAGATGTCGACACACAAGTTCTTCCAGTGAGCTATTATACACATTCAAGTCAGCTGTGTCGACACATCTTAATCATGTGGCGACACATGTTGAGTTCTAACGAAGTTGTCACAGAAATCAGGTTAACTATGTCGACACACATTCTCCATGTGTTGACACACTCCAACTAGAAGTTCAAAAACGGAAAGCACATGAAACACATGCCAACTCATGGGATGCTCGAATTGACCTAGAATTCTATGCCCACACACTCCAAGGTACGATGTGGGTACAAGAGGCTATAAATACCTCCTACTAACTCATTTACTGTTGAGTGAGCCCATACAACTCCAAGAGAAGGCTGCGACGACCAGAGAGGGGGTCTCTCCACTGCTCTGCTCGAGGTCTAACTTGTAGAACAAGGAGGAATAGCAGACGCGAAGAGAAGAAGCAGCAAAGCTACTGTGGGAGCATCCTAGGAGGTGTTCATTTGATTGGCATCTTCTAGAAGATCTAGATCTGAAGTAGAGAAGCACAAACTGAAGAGAACGCCATCAGATCTCCATAAGATCATCAGGTTCAAGCTCCCAGCAAACGTTTTAGTCGAAGAACATCTAATTTATACTCCTATCTCTCATCTCTATTAGATTGTTCATTCAGAATTGATTTGAACGTGTGTGGTGTGATCTATACAAGAGTTATGTACAGATCAAGTGTTTGTGTGTATGTGGAACAGATCAAAGCTAGAGGATCTGATCTCCTGTGAATCTGTTCTAACATGTGTGTCTCTAAGCTGTTGTGCTTGTGTGTCTGAGCCTTAGTGCTCTTGTGTGTGTGTTGTACTCAAGTTGATTGAGTAGTGAGTGTCTCACTATGTGAGGGGTGGATGTAGGAGTCACTGGATGTGATTTTTAAACCACCTAAAAATCCTTTGTGTCTTGTGGTTTGATTGTTTCATTGTTAGATGCATGCATAGGGATTCGTTTACATACTTAGTAATCACACACACTAAACTTTCACAAATTAAATTGCATTCAAATTTGACAAGTCTTTGAAGCTTCAGTTTGCACACACTGTTCGACAAATTGCCTTACACATTTCAAACACTCAAGTGTATCATATCTGTGGGGTTTTAATTGAATAGATCTCTTAACTCGAAGTAATTTTTAAATTGCTTAAGTTTTCACTGCAAATCTATTCAATCTCCCTTCTAGATTTGTCATCACCGAATATCCGATCTTACAATTGGTATCAGAGTAGGTGCTCTGAAATCAGATCTAATTAATTGATTAATCTAATTTGTTGCTTTTAGAGTCTTAACTGATTTGAGCATATCTAGTGTCATGGCAAGTTATTTCAAGTTGCATGAAATGCCTATTTTGATGTCAAAGATATCTGTAAACTCACTACCATCTTCAAAATTACAGGAATCTTTAGGGAATTTGAAGAGAAGAGAAGGAAGTAAAATGGACAAATACCTCATAGCTCATGGAAGTCTAAAAGGTTCTCCTGGTTTGGACAAATCTAAAGGCTTAAATTTTTCAGAAAAGTCAAGAAATTCTCAAGGGTCAAGTAAATCTAGTTCAGACCCATTTGCTAGATCAATGTCTAATTTTGATTCAGATAATAATATCTTATGATGAACTGGTAGAATATTATGAGCACTTGTGCAAACAGTTTAAGAAGGTTAAATCTCAATACATGAAGATGAATAATCAATTAGAGAAAAATGAGATGTTGATTGATAACTATCAAGCCTTCTATAAAGAGAATGAATAATTGAAGAATGAAGTAAAAAATTGTGAAAATAAGTTGTCCAAATTAAAAGAAAATCATGATCAGTTGAAATCTAAAGGAATCTAAAATTCTTGATTTGAAAAATGAAAATAAAAAATTGATCGATCTTAATGAGAATTTCAAATTTGACAATGATCAATTAAACAAACAGATTTTCACATGGCTCATGATCATCAAATAAAAGAAAAATGTAAATAATTGGTTAAGGAAAATAGTCATCTGAAAAAGAAAATTGAATGCTTGTATCATGACAAACCATTAAATGATGAATGCAACAATTCTAAAAAGAAAATTGCTGACTTGGAAAATCAAATTGTTCAATTTGAAATGAAAAGAACAAGATGAAAAATAGTTTGGATGTCATGCCAAACAAACTCCAAATTTCATAAGAAAAAAAATTGTTGCACTAAAAGTTGAAAAGGATAAGTTGAAAATTTAACTTACTATTGCTTATGATAAATCAAGAGCTTCTGAAATGAACAAAAATGTTGCTAACAAGAACTCTTCCATTTCTAATGAAAAATCTGTAAAAATTCTTGTTCAGAAAAAGGTTCAGAAACCAAATGAGAAAAATAATAAAAATGATGTCTTGAAGAAGAATCATGTTTCTGTTAAAAACAAGAAGATTGAAACAGAAAAATATAAGATGTTGCACAGGATTCCTCCATGTTCTCCACAAACCCAAAAAGCTCAAAGGTAAGCTCCAACTCCACATCATGTCAAGAGCTATCAAAGGGTACCTCCTCCACCTCAATTCAATACTCCTCAAAGGAAAAGAAGTTTCCAACAAATGCACATATACAAAGGTAAGAACCAAATAAGTCAAATTCCAATTTGCTTCAATTGCAATAAACCTGGTCATATTGCCAAGTATTGCTGGAATAAAAATCAAAAGATTAAAAAACATGCCAAATCAGTCCAATATTTTCACTGTCATAAAGTTGGTCATATCTCTAGGGAATGTTGGCATAGAATTGATCATTTTATGCATGCTCCAAAATTTCATGCTCATACTCATGCTCATGTACATATAAATCAACATCATGTTTATACTGAAAACACTAAAAAATTCTATATACATTTGAGTAGAACTACTGTATAAATGAATTTTTCTACTCTTTATGTTAAAAATATAAAAAATAGAAAATAAAATGTTCAGTGTGTCAGTGGTACATTCTATTCTCATAGGTCAAATATTAGAAACCAAGATGCCAATGTTTCTAGTATTTAGAAAAATATACCCAATATGAAATTCTTTTTGACTAAAAAATCGTTGCTATAGATTAATGGAAGACCTTTAGGACCCAAACAAGTTTGGGTTCCAAGATGTGCTGCTTGAATGTTGGATGCAGGGATCCTTGTAGTCAATTTCAAGATAAAGACTTCATGACTAAAGCTGCCAGAAAAGTTAGTGGAGAGAATGAAAGAAAATGAAAATCTCACCAAGTAAATACTTCTGAGAGATTCTCTGCTAAATAAAAACTTCTTGTTGATAAAACCCTCTCGAATAAACTGCTTGATGATTGAAATTGAATGCTAAAGTGAAATTATGATTGAAACAAGTGGTGCATTCTATTCTCATAGGTCAAATATTAGAAACCAAGATGCTAATGTTTCTAGTCTTCAGAAAAATGCACCCAATATGAAATCATTGCTGCAGATTAATAGAAGATCTTTATGACCCAAACAAGTTTGGGTTCCAACATGTGCTGCTTGAATGTTCAATGTTGGGATCCTTGTAGTCAATTTTAAGATGAAGGCTTCATGATTAAACTTACAAGGAAAGTTAGTGAAGAGAATGAAAGAAAATGAAAATCTCACTAGGTAAATACTTCTGAGAGATTCCCTGCTAAATAAAAACTTCTTGTTGACAAAAACCTCTTGAATAAACTGCTTGATAATTGAAATTGAATGTTAAAGTGAAATCATGATGAGTTATATATCTAAATCTCTTGGTATATAAAATGGTGAAATGTGGAAAGATAAGTCATGCTTGTTTGGAAACTATCACTATGCGTGAGAAAACTTCTCCGCCGAGTACCAAGAGTCACTCATTTTTAAAAGGTAAATGTGTGCATAATCATTCTTGAATTACTTGCAAAAGTTTTCACATCATGCACATGTAACTAAAAATCATGATTATGTTGAAAAAGCTTAGAAACTCCATGTAAACATGAATTGAACATTTCATGAAAACATAGGTGCATTAAATAAGACTAATTGTGATATGGAACTATGATGCTCATAGTTCCATCAATGATAAAAATGCATCTATACCAAAAAGAAAAAAAAATTGGATGCAAAAAAATCATCGTTGCATACTAATATTGTCTACACTGTAGGATCCAGACAGGTATGAGTCACAAAGCCAGCTTGATCAGCAAGTTAATGAGCGTTGTAGCTATATTTAAACAGTGGATTCATGATATTGGCTATGCAAGGTGAGAAAAATTGAAGACCACAGGTAAAATTCTTGAAAAAGAATTGAAAACTGTTCATGTAAAATTTATTATTATTTCAGAATTGGATTGTTTGACTAAGAATAAACTTTAAGAGCTTTATCTGAACAATGAAAAATTTAATGTTGCTCAAATCACTTAAAACTCCAATAACAATTGGTATCATTTTGAATGTGGACTCTTGATCACACTTTGACACTTTATCTTTTGAAATTCTAAATGTCTTGTGATGTTTGAATGATAGTAGAATTACCTTTGGTTTCTCAATCTGTGTCGACACATAGTGATTTGTTGTCGATAGACTATTGTGAATTCAAGTAATCATGCCCAACCGTTGATTCATTTTGTTTGAAACATGCTCAGATATTCTTGTCAATCACATTTGTTGTTCACCCCATTTTGCATTGACTTCTTGGTATATCAAATGGTGAAATGTGGAAGGACAAGTTAAGCTTGTCTGAAACTATCATTATGCATGAGAAAAATTCTCCGCCACATACCAAAAGTCATCCTATACTGAATGCCAAGTGTGTGCATAATCATGTTTGTATTATTTGCACATAATACATTTCATTCATGCACATGTTAAGGGGGAATGATTTTGTTTTGAAAAGGGGAAGAAGAGTCATTGCAGAAATTTGTTAGAAAAGTCAGTCTTGATGAAAAAAAAAAACAGTGCTCATTTTGTCAAATTTGATGAGAAGTGTGGCTGCAAAATTTGAAAAGAATTGAAAAGTTGAATTTGATTAGAGACAAATCGACACATAATTGGTCTTATGTTGACACAAGTTCTTTATTATTGGACTCAGAATGGGATCTCAACATCCTGTGTCGACACACGGAGAATGATGTGTCGACACACTATATATCTTTTGATTGTTATCTAAACTATCCTATCTTTCTCTCAAACTCTTGGCAGATACATTCACTTGGTTTTCTTACATGTCAAGAGGGAAATGTCTTTAAAATGATGAATTTTGACCAGTCAATAACTCAGGGGAGTTAAAGAATTCAATGCTCTTTCTTACGTCAGCCCAAAATAAAATTGGTGGTTTGGGACTTATAAACTTTAAAGCTTAATCATTAAATCTTTTGAAAACAACCAAAGAGTGGATATTTAATAGCTTTAAAATATTCTAAAATTCACATTCTTTTATACTCTGAAATTCAAAAGTAATATGGTTTCTTTGGTTGGAAAACTTCAAACTAAGTATCGTCCTTAAACATCTTTCATAATCTAAAGCAAGTTAAGAGTGTAACCCATGATTTTATATTTCTCTTGGCAAAGCAATGACTTGAATACTGAGAAACTAAAGATCTTCACAAAAAGTGATGAGCAATGTATGTCATGAAGTGCCTTGCTATCTCTGTTCAAAAAGGGGTTAATTCAAAATATGTAAAAATTGTATGTTAATTGAGTAACTGGGAATATTGACATCTGATAAACGTATATTCTCACGTAACCAAGAACTCTAGTGTGTAAAATGCATGTGTCCTTGTGTGAAAAAATTGTGCTATATTTGAATGCTCATTAAAATTGTTATGAAAGAGAAATGCAATAAATAAAAATGGTTAACGCTTTGCCTAACTTAGAACCTCTAGTATGTTTATTTTCAATACTAGTTAAAGTCTTTCCTAGAGGAATTATTATGAAATTGATGAGTAAGAATTAAGAGAATGTAATGCTATAGATTTTTATAAGGGTATTTTAACTCTATTAAATGTGTCTCAAGTTTTTCGGTCTTTTTAATGGTTAAACTTTGGCTTATAATTTTCAAACCATTAAATGTAAAAAGAGATAGATAACTAGAATTGAAAGTGAATTCTTCAACATATTAAAATCCCTAAAAAATTAATAATAAAGTCATTTTCATCAAGTTAGAAATTCTCTCTCTCTATCTTTCCAACAAAATCTTGGTTTCATGCTTCAAGTAGGTTGACACACCTTCATCCTGTGTCGATGCACATTGAATCTTAGGTCGACGCACCAGTGCACTATTTCTGTTTAAGGTTGGATGAACCGATGTTCACCTTACCATTCATATGTGAGGTCAACACTCTCTCTCATATAACTATAAACCTAAGTCGATGTCTTGCCCTACCAAATCCTTTTGAACTTCCCTTTCTTCTATACCTCTGGTTTCCCACGCTCCTCCAGCAAAGAGGTGTGCTCTAATTTCCAGTGAAGAAGATCCCTCCAGCCTCCAGTCTCTAGCATCTCGTTACTCTTCACATTCCCCTCTTTCTCTAGCTTTCATGGCTCCCAAGCAAACTCCTCGAATGAGATGAAAGGCGACGACTGCAAAGGGTATTGTGATTCGTGATCAACCCTTGGAGAGAAGGTCTAAGCACAAGTACGATGTCACTCCTCAGAAGCGAAAATGTGTTGCTGCCTCTTCTGAAACGCCTACCGAGCGTGCCAAAACTACACCATAGATGGGTAAGGGAAAGTCAGTAATGTTACCCAAGCGTTCAAGAAGCAAGGTTGTTGAGACGTCAAGTTCCTCAGAGGAAACTAGCTCCTCAGACGAGGTCAGTGATGCAAAAATTTCAAACCCTAATGAAGAGACACAATCATCTGAAGAGTCTGAATCATTTGAGGATGAACCTAACTAGTCTATGAATACTCAGAAAGTGGTTTCAATAGACATTCGTTAGATATTGAAGCCCAGATCAATAAATGTCAATGATGAAGATCTGAAGGCTACTTTTCCAGAACTTTTATCCTTGTTTGAATTTCAAGGTTGGACAAACTTCATCAATGCACACAGGACATTCTATCCCAACATGGTTCAAGAATTTTACAAGAATCTCATTAACACACCAGAAGGTCTAACATAAGAGGTTAAATGTGTGAATATTGAGATGACCAATGAGTCAATTGATCAGACTCTTGATATTCCCAATACTGGTGAAGATTTTTATACCTATTAATTTGATCTTCATGATGCATATGCTTTAATTACTGGATTGCCATGTGACAAGAAGAATCCAAGGCAAACCCATGTCACTAGTTTGAATGCAAATACATTTCCACCACTTCATAGATTGTTACATCACATATTCACCACAATTCTCACACCTCAAGGTGGTGGAAGGAATAGAGTGACAGATATTCAAAGATTTTTGTTGTATTGCATGTTGAAAAAGATCAAGGTTGATATTACTAAAATCTTATTCCAAATTATGTCTGAGACTACAAGGAAAGAGCTTAAAAGATCACTTCCCTATGCAACACACTTGACTGCAATCCTTGAGAAGGCAGGAGTTCCATTCACTCAAGAAAAGGCTCAAAGAATCCCTCAATACAATATATATTGTCTGAACAATGTTGTGGGGTACATGAAATTCAAAATATAAGGAGAACAAGTCACAAGAGGTCAGTCAACTGCACAACTTCATCAAGAGCCAGAATCACAGGTGGACCAGCCACCTCCAGTTGCAGAACCTTAGGTAGATCAGCCACCAGTGGAGCAAGAGCAAGTTACAGAGATGCATGAGCAATCATCTCCTTATAAAGCTCCACATCCTCAAAGCCCAACTGCTAATGTCATACATCAAGAAATAAATGTGCACAATCCCACCCTTCAACATGAGGGAGCAGCTTCTACATCCATAGGTGGATCTGCAGTGCCACCTCAATTGTATAATTTCCTTCAAATTCAGTTTGACAAATTAAACTCTACTACGAGAGAAATGCCCGACAATTTTGAGCTGCGAATACAAAGGTTAGAAAGCACTGTAAACAGTCACTTCTTGCAGCAACAAGAACTTACAGATCATGCTTCAAGAAGATTTAATAGTTTGGTTGGCACACTTGGTGATGCTTCAACTCAAATGTCTCTTTTGCAGACCAGACTTCATAATATGCTGACAAGGATAGTCACTCAAACACAACAAGGAAATCTTATTGGCCAATAAGTTGTTACTCAGATATCCAAATTGAGATTGTCATTTGCTCATCTTGTACATGACATGGAACAGTTGAGGGAGTACAATGGGAGCATTGCTCAATAGCTTGAGCAACTTAAAGTAGACTTTAATCATGTGTGGAAGGTGCATTATGAAACAAGTACAAGAGAAAGTAGATATGCTATATCTTCTACATCTACACCTCCTATGCCACATGACATTGATCAAATGATAGTACATATATATGAAAATCTTAAGAAAATGGAAGAAACATTGCATACTAGATTATCTGCAGTTCATATTCTGATGAGAAACAATTTGGAAGCTCTAGAAGACAAAATGGTTTGCATTGAAAGAAGACTCTTTGATCCACCCTCAACTCCACCTCAATAACTTATTTTGATGATGTTAAAGGGGAAGAAAGCAATTAGAAATGTTTAGTGCTTCTCAAAGGGGGAGAGACAAGTGTTAAGGGAGAGAGTAAATTGAGAGTCATTAGTCATGTAATTCATATGCATCTTGTACTCTCAATTTATGGTTGAATGAAATGACTTACTGGATGTTTTGCTTAAACTTCACATGAAAAATGAAACGCATGATTAACTAGAATCTTATCTTTACTTATGCTAAAATGTCATATGAATCATAGTTGTCGTCATAAAAAAGGGAGAGATTGTTGCATCTCTTATTTTTGATGATGTCTAACTATGATCCATAAAAGCCAAAATCCATAGCTCAAATAATGTCTAACTCTCTTTCTCTTAATTAATCCAGCAGAAACTGAAGAATAATCAATGGTGTTGACACAGCCTTGTCAGGGTGTCGACACATCATGCATTTTCCGTGAGTAGAAAATGAAGAATAGTCTGGGGTGTCGACATAGCCTTGTTAGGGTGTCGACACACCATGTCCTTCCAGAAAGCAAAAACTGAAGATTACAGTATGTGGTATTGACACATCCATGTCAGGGTGTCAACACACAAGCTCTTTCAGTGAACTATTACACGCATTCAAGTCAAGTGTGTCAACACATTTTAATCATGTGTTGACACATGTTGAGTTCCAACGAAGCTGTCATAGAAATCAGGCTAACTATGTCAACACACATTCTCCATGTGTTGACACACTTAGACTGGACGTTCAAAAACAAAAAGCACCTGAAACACGTGTCAACTCAAGGGATGCTCGAATTGATCTAGAATTTTGTGCCCACACACTCTAAGGTACAATGTGGGTACAAGAGGCTATAAATACCTCCTACTAACTCATTACTGTTGAGTGAGCCCATACAACTCCAAGAGAAGGCTGCGGCGGCCAGAGAGGGGGTCTCTCCACTACTCTGCTCAGGGTCCAACTTGCAGAACAAGGAGGAACAACAAACGTGAAGAGAAGAAGCAATAGAGCTACTGTGGGAGCATCCTAGGAGGTGTTCATTTGATCGGCGTCTTCTAGAAGATCTAGATCTGAAGCAGAGAAACACAAACTGAAGAGAATGCCATTAGATCTCCTCAAGATCATTAAGTTCAACCTCCTAACAAACGTTTTAGTCGAAGAACATCCAATTCATACTCCTATCTCTCATCTCTATTGGATTGTTCATTGAGAATTGATTTGAACGTGTGTGGTGTGATCTGTGCAAGAGTTATGTATAGATCAAGTGTTTGTGTGTATATGGATCATATTGAAGCTAGAGGATCTGATCTCCTGTGAATCTGTTCTAGCGTGTGTGTGTCTCTAAGTCATTGTGCTTGTGTGTCTGAGCCTTAGTGCTCTTGTGTGTGTGTGTGTTGTACTCAAGTTGATTGAGTAGTGTGCCTCACTGTGTGAGGGGTGGATGTAGGAGTCACTGGATGTGATTTTCGAACCACCTAAAAATCTCTTGTGTCTTGTGGTTTGATTGTTTTATTGTTAGATGCATGCATATGGATTCATTTACATACTTAGTAATTACACACTAAGCTTTCACAAGTTAAATTGCATTCAAATTTGATAAGTCTTTAAAGCTTTAGTTTGCACACAATGTTCGACAATTTGCCTTACACATTTCAAACACTCAAGTGTATAAGATCTATGGGGTTTTAATTGAATAGATCTCTTAACTCGAAGTAATTTTTAAATTAATTATGTTTTCACTGTAAATCTATTCAATCCCCACTTTTAGATTTGCTATCACTGAATATTCAATCTTATAATTACTTGACAAATAATTTACATGAAACTTGTTATTAGATCGGACTGGTAACAAGTCTCATGTGGATTCATTTGTCAAATAATCCCATGAACTTGTGAAGAGAGAGAAAAAACGGTCTGATAAAACTCTTAGTCAATAAAATTATTTGATAAGTAATCCATATGAAACTTGTTATTAAATAAAACCGGTAACAAGTATATCTCTATATAAAAACTGCAGTTAGTGGCTTACAATTGGTAACCACATCAAGTAAAAGTGGAAGACCAGGTGCCATGTCTAGTCATCAATCTTAAATGACATTTAGAGCAATAGACTCCTACCTAAGAATAAGAGTCGGACATATATTACTTAGATATTACAAAATATAATTACAGTTAAAAACAATTTATAGTTGAATCCCCAATTTCTTTAACCTTGATGGATTACTAGAGGGGATCTAATATTCTGGTGGAGGCTATTTCTTGGATTTTTACTTTTTAATCTATATTATATTTGATACTTTATTTTTAATCTTCTAACTTGATTATTTAGCATTAACTAGAGGAATGTTTTTTTTTTCTCATAAATAGATCCTTTTGGAATTAAATATTTTTTTAATTTTCAGAGCTAGATAATCAATCTATGAGGGATAAAAGTTAGTTGTAGGACATCGTAGGGACCTAAAAGTTTAAAACACAACTATTTTTTTTTATATCCAATGTATGTATTAGGGTTGGCGGGATGATCCCCCCGACTCCCCACCTCGACGGCCCCTCCCCGCTGCAACTATGCTGCCCCCCTCCCTCTCATTAGCCGCTGCACCTCTTGTCCCCCTTCCCCCCCTCCGACGATCACTACGTCCCCCTCCCAACCTCACCCCCTCCCCCTTTGGCACTCTCCACGAAGTAGGGGGCATGCAATAAGGAAGAAGAGTGTGGGGAGGGGGGGACGATTGGGAAGAGGTGACTTGACTACGTCAATAACCGTCGTTATGGTTTGATAACGTCGCGACCTTAAAAAAAAGATGTAAACTCTTTGAAATTGAAGTCCTAAAATAAATTAAAGAGAGAATTATCAATTAATCTCTACCTTTTGGAGATTTATTTTTAGGTCTCTGACTTACATAATTTTTTAAAAGGAGAAAAATGTGTAGTTACACAGTTTTCTAAGAGAGTCAAAAATTTAAAAATAAATCCAAAAAAAATAAGGACTGATCGATAATTCTCCCTAAATTAAAATTAAAAGGCTATTGCTGTTAGCCAAAAAAATATACACAATTTATTCACGCCCCCTCCCGTTATACTCTCCCGGTTACAGTACGCTACGGTATAGTACAGTCCGACCATCAGTCTATACCAAACCAGCAAAAACCTTTCTTCCCGCCCACCGCGAATCCAACACCCCCGCCACCTACCTCTTCCCTCCACCTCACCTCACCTCCCCACCCCCCCTTCTCCAATCCCCATGCTCCCCGTTCGGGCATTCGCTGATGATTCTGTCCCTTCGCAGAGGAGGAGACGGACCCCTCCAGGATCCCGACGCGGAAGAACATGGCGGCGGCGATGCAGTGGCTGGTTCAGGGCTGTCGGTCGGGGGACTCCCTCTTCTTCCACTTCTCCGGCCACGGTTCACAGCGGATGGACATCAACAGCGACGAGCTCGACGGCTTCGACGAGACGCTCTGTCCCCTGGACTACGAGATCAACGGCATGATCTCCGACGACGAGATCCATACCACCATTGTGGAGCCCCTCCCCACGGGCGTCAAGCTCCATGCCGTCATCGACGCCTGCCATAGCGGCTCCTCGCTCGATCTTCCCTATCTCTGCAAGTTACACAGGTATTAAAACCCTCCAAACCTTGCATTTTGGTTTTGTACATGTCCCCTCTTGTTTTCTTTTCCTTCCTTCCTTCTTTTCTTAACGTAAAAGGTGATTCCGAAAATATGATTGTTGTGAATTCCTTCCTTGTGATCGGAGTAGATAATTTTGCAGAGCATACAATGGTTGGTGATATCTTGTCTGTCCTTCAGTAATTCTTTGGTTTCCATATACGTTATGCATATGTGTAAATTGTAATAGCCATAATTGCTATGTTTTTGTTGTGGCAAAGTCGGCATCTTCACTAGGCACTCATTCTTCTCAACTTTTCTTCTAAATTCTTTTGCTGTTAGCTATATTAAAGCTCAAGCGACTATTTTCTATCTTCTTGAGTTGTTCATCTAGTAAAGAAAACTAGTCATCATAAAATCACGTAACCATATGGAAGAAAGATACTGGTATTCTATATTCTAACAGAGATTTTCTGATTAATGAGTTATGAAGTGCATGTTATTACTTTCCGGAAACAATGAAGTGTATAGATATTCTTATTTTCAGATAGTCAGATATTGCCTTTCCTTTTCCTTTTGAACAGTGGAAAACTGTGTTTTCTAGGGGGCTTCTGATCTCAAGGACTCATGACTCATGTTTCTTGAAAAGTTTCTATTTCACTCTGCAACCAGAATTACTAAATCTCATTTTCTCATGCAGAAATGGTTTTTGGCAATGGGAGGTGCATTCTAAGAAGGAAACAAGTGGTGGAATTGCCATCTGTTTTAGTGGTTGTGATGATGATCAGACTTCGTCCGATACATCTGTAAGTACACAAAACTTCCAGTGTGGGCTATCTGCCTGTACGGCATTCAGTCTGAACTGTCATCTTCATGACCCGGCAGTTTATTATTTAAACACTGAATCTTCTATTTTCTATTTTTGTTGACAATCTTCACATAATAACCAAATTCTTTTCTCAATACAAAAGAAAAAAGCCTCCACCATTGACCCTTGTTAGATTGATGGTATAATTGGTATGTGTCTGTACCCGATAATTTTACGTTCAACAAGAAACTGTTGAGGAGCAACGCTGTGGGACATGCTTTAAACAAGCGAGATGGGGGAAATGTTGAGAAGGAAGATGAGAAACATAAATATTCTTGGTGAATAGAGTCATCTTCCAGGAGATGTGGCATGGAAATAGAAATTGCTACTATCCTAATAACATGGATGAAGTGGGAAAGAGAGGAGGAATATGGTTAAATGTTACAAGGAGGAGAGCTAGATGAGAAGTTTAGCCATTGGGTCAGTCATAAGAAAGAAGTCCCTGCGCACTAGCACAGTGGGACATCTGGAGGGTGGGGTGGGGTGCTGCCAGGTTCAAAACCTGGCAGTGCTGGGTTTAGCACTGCTGCCTTCGGACCACTAGGCTATCCAACCAAAAAAAAAAAACAAGACAAAAAAGGGAACCAAGGAAGCAGACTATTCAGATAATGCAGAAGAAAAAAGATGACGAGGAACAATGATCTAGCACATAAAAACTACCACAATATTCAAAATGGGTGGTAGGGCTAGGGAATGCCATAGAGCAATCAATTGCCTTAGGTGCAAACTTACTGGGCGTAAAGTGGGTCACTGCAAGCAGACCCAAAAGGATTGTGAAGAGAAGAAAGCCATGAAGGCAATCACATAGATTCCTAAGAAAGGAGGTGAGTTTGGTATAACACAGATCCAACTGAGGGGGCAGACAAGCTTTAGGAGCTGAACAACATCTAATTAGGAAATGGCTGGGAGCAATTGAATGGTGTATTATGCACATATGCGGCAAATCCTTTCTGCTGTGGTCTCTGATAAGGAATAGATAAGGAAATCTGATGGAATAAATGAGGTGCATTTTGCAGTTTTCAAAGCAGCCAAAATGGGTGGAAATTGTATATCAATGAGCATTATTATAGTTGGCTAATTTCAGGCAAAAACCTACGTGGAAGGGTAGCCATGCTTGATTAAGCAAATAATGGATAAATTTTCAAATGTGTTTTCAGGCACAAGAGAGCATGCTCCCAATATGTTGAGTTTTAAGGTGAAAGGTAGGCAGTTGCGGCATAAGATTAAGTTAGAAGAACATTACATGCTACAAAAGAAAATAGTAAGGCCTGTCGAAATACATCATCAAACACTCCTAGGTTAAAGCATGCCAAGTCATTTCACCTAACAGCCTACCTCTTGCGTCTGATTGAGAAGGAAGGCCAGACATATGCATCATCAATGAAGAATTCACTGACGGCATAAGAAAACCCTTAGTTGTAAGCTGCCTTTTAATAAAATGCAGATAATGGTATATCAAAGTGGATGATCATGTGGCAAGCTCAAACACTTGGGACATGATAATAACCAATCTTATTAATGTAGGTTTAGGTTTTGTCTACATACCACTCTTAAAATGGAAATTTTCTGAAAACCTATCATAGATTTGCATTTGCATGTATACCTTTCTTATGTGAATATGGTTGTTAAAGGGACCAACGCGAGTAAGGTGTGTTGGGCCACGGTAGTACAGCAGAAAGGGGGGGGGGGGGTGAATGAGTGCTGCAAAAATTAATACTTGAAAACAAAAAATTTGATGCGGAAGCATTAGTTAGAGATTTAAACGTAGTGAACAAATTAAGCAGCAAATCAAACAAGACAATCACATAAAGAACACAAAGATTTATCTTGATTCAGCACCTCCTTCAATGGGAGTCCTACGTCCAATCCCCAAGCAAACTCTTGAGATTTTACTAATCGAGGTACAGTCCTCTCAATGGACATACAACGTCCAGCAATCCACTGGTCCTCCCTTTTACGCAAGGGAAAAGTTGAGTACAGTCTCTCAATTGGACAAATCACCCAGCAATTAGTTGTACTTCTTTTCTCGTAGGAAGAGGAACAAACTTGTCTTTCTCAAGAAAAGAAATAATAAATTGTCGAGAACAAGTCTAGAAAAAAAGGAACTTGACACTCTTAATCTCAACAGCAACTTGAGAGTTAAGGCTTAAGAAAGAAGCTCAGACTCTTAGGTAGAAAACTCTCTCTCTCAAATTTACAATGACACATAAAGAGAGATGAGAACGAGTGAAGGCTTGAACGCAGAACACTTGAGTAGATTTTCTTGTTGCCTTGATGTGTATGCTCTCTCCCTCTTGCAACTTGAAGCTCTCCATCTGCTTTATGCAGTCCTTTGAAAAAGACCATTGAGGAGATCTGTTGGATTTCCTTCTAATCGTTGCTTCTTCTTCTTCTTCTTCTTTTCTCTTTGTATCTAACTTCTGTCTTCTTGAGTCTAACGGATGCCTCAGCTCTCTTTTGTCCTGTGAGCATTTTATGCTAGTAAGAGGATAGTGAGAAAGAAATATATAACATGTCAGTCAGCCCATACCTCTTTTACCTAGTCCATATTTCTTGTTGACAGCCTGGTATGTTAGGTAGTTGTCTTTCTGTCTAGCAGGAAAGAAGGAGATCTTTGAGACATGCAAAAAAATAGCTTCAGTCAGAGTATTGGCTATACACTGGATGCAGAAAAGTCGTGCCTATATTTTAGTTTTCAAGACATGAGAAATAATAAGTTAAAGATGTGGACATTTGAAATTTCATTGTGCGTCAAAGCAATTGGAAGATATGTTTAGTAATCGGTGCATAATATAAGTACTGGACACTTAGTTCACCAATCGATGTATTTAAAGCCAGATAAACACTAATTGGAATGTAAATAAGATCAATTGGAATAATACTGAACATTTGTTCACCAATCGAAATGAGTAATGAACCTTTGTTCACTAATTGGAATGTGTACAACACCAATCAGAATAATTCTGAACCTTTGTTCAATAATCGGAACATTCAAACACCAATCAAAATGTTACTGAACCTTTGTTCAATAATCAGAACAGTTATAAACCAATCGAAATGAATCGAAGTTAGACTTCGACTGCTAAGATTCTTATAATCAGAACACTACTTTTTCAATAATTGGTATGAAACTTTTCTTCAGTAATCACTATAACACTTGTTTTCTAATTGGTATAAGATTTCTTCTCTAATCGATAGAAACTTTCTTCAGTAATTAATGTAGCACTTTAGTTTCTAATCGATACACATTGAATTGTAATCGATATGGACTTTTAGTGCATATCTTTGAAGCGATAGAAATTATCATTATTTCTTATACATAAATATTTTGAAAAAATATTATTAAATGTATTCATGATATTCAAGAGTGAAAAATATTATTAAATATTATTATGATATTCATGAACTTTTGTTATCACCAAAACATAGGGATAAATATATGTGAGTGATTCAACAAGGTGGCCTGCTACCTTATTGCTTAGGTGCCAAGTGAGGCACCTCGGCGAAGCCTAGTATATGCAATGAGGTGCTCAGTATTCTCTATTTTGTATCATGTACATTCTTTATTCAATAATTATGAAAGTGCTAATCACAAATATTTAGCACATATGCGGCAATATAATAGAAGAAATACAAATGTTGACAAAATAGTTAATAGACAAAATAGTTATAGTAATAAGGCATCAATGGAGATCTGAACATACCTCTCAAGCGTTAACCAAGATGGAAAGATTAATTTGCCTGAGATATTGTTACACAATAATAGAGAGAGAGAGAGAGAGAGAGAGAGAGAGAGAGAGAGAGAGAGAGAGAGAGAGAGAGAGAGAGGAAGAGAGAGAGAGCGAGAGAGAGAGAGAGAGAGAGAGATAGAGAGAGAGAGAGAGAGAGAGAGAGAGAGATAGAGAGAGAGGAGAGAGAGAGAGAGAGAGAGAGAGAGAGAGAGAGAGAGGAGAGAGCGAGAGAGATAGAGAGAGAGAGAGAGAGAGAGAGAGAGCGAGAGAGAGAGAGAGAGAGAGAGAGAGAGAGAGAGAGAGAGAGAGGAAGAAGGAGAGAGAGAGAGAGAGAGAGAGAGAGAGAGAGAGAGAGAGAGAGAGGAGAGAGATAGAGAGGGGAGAGAGGAGAGAGAGGGAGAGAGAGAGAGAGAAGAGAGAGAGCGAGAGATAGAGAGGGGAGAGAGAGAGAGAGGAGAGAGATAGAGAGAGGAGATAGGAGAGCAGCACAGGTTTAGCCTTATTGGGATGCTTGCCTAGGTGCCGTGCCCCACTTTCCTTGGCCTTTTCCAAGTGCCTCGACAGCCCCTAAAAACAATATATCTGAATTAATCATCAGATTTGTTCTTATCACCACTATCCATTAGCAAACTTTGAAAATCTCTTAAAGATGCGTAGAAGAAGATGGAATATCTCATGGATAGTTTGGTAGAATTTTGCCAAAGCTGTGCATGTGATATCAAATGCATACATAGAAGGTATACAAGAAAATGGAAAAGCAGGATAGGTTTTTGTGCAATTTTTTAAGGAGGGTTATATATGTGAAAACCTTACCCTTTTTATGTTGGAAATGGGCCAAACTGCTTCTGTCAGGGTAGATCAACAGATTATGGTTCTAAACCAGAACTGGAACTAGTCAACACCATCTCCCATTCTGAATTCAGTTTTCAAAACCTTGAATTATGCAACATATCTTTATTCAGAAAAGGAATGTTATTGTTGATTTTTTAGGTTTCTCTGTCATGATAGCTTAGGAAGTTGTGTATCTTGTTGCTGGGTTTTAAAGGTTTCATGCATCTACCATGTCTACATAGGTTTATTTATAAGGATTGTTTTAGATAAATCCTTATTTTTTAGTTTAATTCTGATAAATCCCTATAATCCTGATACGTATATTGTAATCCTATAAGTATAATCGTAATAATCCTATTAACCATAATAATATAATCCCTGATAAGTTCCTAAAATCAGTTGTCTTTCTTACATTGGTCCTTGCAACTAAGGGCTGTCTGATCTTTTAAATAGTGTTCCTTTTTAGAATTCAAGAGGACCCAAATATCTTTAAAAAAATTATGAAATTCCAACACATCCTTCACCCCACCCTCTCGTTCCCCCTACAATTTCTCTCCCCGAAGTTAGATATTCCCACTAGAAGTCCATCAAGCAGATGACGAGGCCCAGTGGCAATTGTCTGGATGGATGACTGTGGTGATGGCTCTGTCGAGCCGCCCATACATGTCAGTACCTTCAGCACCTTCTGTGCCACCAACTTGCTACTGCAGTGTCAAGCATGTGTGAGCAGCTCTCATGAATGAGACGGTGCCAACCTGCACTATCCACGGCTGCACTGACTGCGAGGATGTGGTAATGAAAATAGGAGAGCCAGCATCCATAGCCCTTGGATCTAGTGGCTTCCCTGCCTCTTCCTTTCCCATCAGGCAGGCTACTGTCATGCGGGTGGCATGTGGCGGCTAATAGCAACCATGTAATAGGCATGTGACCCCTTTATTCAGAACTCACTCCAGTGACCCCTTCCATGTGATCACAGTGCCTTTGTTACTAGTGTCACATGTGGGCTGTCATTACCCCACCCACCCTGACCTGTGACATCATTCAATAGTGCACCTTCATAAGTTGGAGCGTCTCTGTTGTGACCCCATCTCTTGTTATTGGAGTGATTTACACACTTCCTGCTTTCTTTACAGTCAGTCACTGACCCAGGGAAAATTTAGAAAATTGGGGAAGTTGTGATTATGTTATCTGAATTTTCTTTTATTTGGGATCCAAAACAAAGGGTCCATAAAAATTCCATACAATATTGGCATAAGGGTCCTGGGAGTGGATTGGGATCCGCTTCCTGCCTTCCTAGGGCTGTTCACGGTTCGTTTCGGTCCGCTTTAGACCTCTTTTTGAAAAACTGATTCCAAACCGAACCGAACCAAATGTCACGGTTCGTTCGGTCCGTTTAGACCATGGTTTCCGATCGGAACGGAAGGCGAATCTTGCTGACGCCCCGAATCGTGGCGAATCGCAACCGATCGCTTTATTATATATAAGAACGCAGATCGACATAGAAAATAATATCCGAATCAGGCGAACTGGATCGGTTTCGGTTCGGGTTCGGGCCGGTTAGACAACTCTTTTTTGAAAAAACCGACCCGAACCGGTTCGGTTCGGTTTGAAACCGAAATAGGAAAAAAAAAGCTATTAAGGGAGGTTGTGAGCATCGAACTCACAACCTCCCCATGGTAAGAACTAAGAAGTGCCCCCAACCACTGCGCTATTGACTTTTTTGTGATATATTATATTATTTATATTATATATACATATTTTCGGTTCATATCGGTTCACCAGTCCCAAACCGAACTGAATTGTGAACCCCTCCAACCGAACCGAACTGAAGTCGGTTCGGTTTTTCGGTTTAGACCGTTTAATGAACACCCCTACTTCTTACTACCTCCCTCTGTTCACTCTCTCCTCTCTGCTGTCTTTTCAGACCTTCCCACCTCCACCCCACCAATTTAACATAAAAGTGGTGAAATGTTGCCATGTTTATTAAAAATTGTTCATTCTTTGCACTATTATATAATTGAAATTTAGAAGAAGCCTGAGTCAAATGTTGAAAAGCAAGTGTTTCTCATGTTCTTTGTATTTTCTTTTCAAACATAACAATCTAAAGGAAACAATTTGAGATTAATATAGTTTGAGTCCTATTTACTGCAGGCTTTCACCCGTGAGATTATGACTGGTGCCATGACTTATTGTTTCATTCAAGCCGTGGAAAGTGAACCAGGTGTAACATATGGTCGTATTCTCCAAAGCATGCGCTCTGCAATCCGTGAAGCAAGTACAGGCATCCGTGTTGGTGGTCCAATTGCTTCTCTCCTTGGAAAGGTGTTCCAGATTGGATTAACTCAGGTAATAATTCTCTTTTTTTTTAGTAAGCAAGAGATTTTGTGTGTTGGCTAGGGAGAGTGCACCGCCAATCCAGTGGATGGGAATGTTCTCTCTCCACCTAAGCACAGATACAAAAAGAAATTTTTATTAATATTCAATAAGTACATAATCACCGGGGCATACCCCTGTAGATACATTATTCAATCAGTCAGAAAAAATTAGCGCTGTACCCGAATAGAAGGCATTGATAATTTGTCCAAAGTATAGCAACCCAGATCCTTTTTAGGGAGTGAGGAATGGTTAAAAAAGACTTCAAGTCCTTGGTTTTGGCAACCATGATTTGCCATAGCATCAGCATGCTTATTTCCTTCTCTAAATATGTGTGGTGGCTATGCATCAAAATGAAGAATAATATTGCAAATATCTGGCCATATCTGACAGAAGCGCCATGGTGGTGGGTAGGCCCCAACTAGGAAATCCACCAAAACTTTGGAGTCCAGTTCAATAACTTGATAGGAATTCCCAATTGAAAACATAGTTGAAGGCCCACAAATAGGGATAAAATTTCTGCAGAAAGACCTTCCATGTTTTCCAAAGCACATGAATAAGCTAACCATAAATCTCCAAGGTAATCCCTGATGACACCTCCTGCCCCTGCTGGTCCTGGATTGCCTCTGGAAGCAACATCCATATTCAACTTTAGTCTCCCCGGAGGCGGAGTGCGCCATTTAACAATTATTAACTTAGGCTCCATGGCATTAGAATTTATTGACATTGAGATTGAAGTATTGAAGAATGGTAGCTTCCTTGGGACACAGCCTTTTAAAATCTTCACCATAAAATAGATTGTGACAGATTTTGTCAATCTGTTTAATGGCCTGCTGTGAGCTAAATTTCTTATCATGGTGAATGGCCTCATTTCTTGAATGCCACATGGATGAGATAATGAGAACTGGGACGAGGTGCAGCACTTTGAGAAAAGATTTGGAAGCACAATGTGAGAACCAATTATACAGGCAGGTAAGAATAGAGGATGGATTCGGTTGAATGCCAAATGGTAATAATTGTTTCATCCATGGGATATGCCCATCTGATTTAGATGAATATATTACCTGTTTAAGCTGTTAGGATCTTAGATATTTATCACCAATGTAGATCCAACATCTTAAAGAATCCTTAAGGAAAAACATGGACTAAATATTTTGATAATAGAGGGAAGAGGCCTTTCAGATTCGTTTAGAACTGACACTTGAGTCAAAGACCAAAGAAGAGTTGTACATTTAACTGCAGGTCAATATGTGAAATTACTGATGAAAGGTGCTAGAATCCAGTCTGATATCAAAACAAATAGAAAACAACTCTCAGAGATGTTTGCTAATGCTAAGATACTAAGGTTGTACGTTTTCTTCATCGTAAATGTATTATTGAAAACAGTTTGCATGTTCATTCAAGAAAAACTTGGTAACTGATGGATAATTTCAATAATAATCAGAGCAAGATATCATTTATTGACAACTTTACATTCATACATTGTCCAATTGGCATTTTGTCAGTTCGGATGTAGCAGGGACATTGTCAGCTGTCTCCCGTATTTTTGAACAAGGGGTCGAACTAGGGGCCATGACATCTTTTGAATCTGAAACAACCTGTTCTGTAAAGGTGTTGGATGTGTATAAAGGGGCTTTCCATGAGACAAAACCTTAAGTTGGATTTAATAGGATTAATGACTGATGTATCCATTTCCATAGTCTCAGAGCAGGTAAAATAGAGGTCTTGTTACTCTAACTGAGATTTGACTGGTAGGGGAAATTCTCCATCCAAATTTTAGTGAGCAATCATCTTGATCCAATTGTGTAAAGTGAACTACTCTCTCGGAGGGCAGGAAGCTGTGGTCTCTCACATGGTCACTTTGTAACGCATTGGTGATATGATTTTATTCTTGTCCCTTTGTGAATATTATAGTATTTTGGATTTCTAGATATGATTCCTAAACTGTATCATATTTAGCATCAACCCTCCAATATTCATATGTATCTAAAACCCCTCATAATAGTTTACCAGAGAGCTAGGCGTTAAAAGTTTCTCAGAAAAGTCCCTTAAAAGAGGGGTTTATCAAATAAATGTTCAATTGTCGGTTGTTAAAAATAAATATTGGGATTAGTAAATCCTAGATAGAATAGATTGTATATCTAAAAAAAATGTATTATTTATTAGTGTGTAAACCTTCAATAATCAATTCTACCAACCACTTGAGAAGGCAACTGTCGGGATATTCACTAGAAAATCTTACTCATCATCATCAGAGCCTTGTCCCACTAGGCAAGTGTCATGGTAAAAATTTCATTCTTACTGTGAGTTCAAATATTTAACCTGTCTTGAGGGACATTTCATGGTATGTATCACTCAAAATAAAGTGAGAAAATGTTAGCATTCTTTCAAGCACAATCTTCAACCTGAAAATGTCTTAGGAGTCAATTTCTCTTCTCCTTTTCAAGGTTAACGCCATTTGTTACTGAGATGTGGCAAAGCATGAGTTATTAACTTCCATTTTTTCCCCTTCTTTTTTATTTTGGAGGTTGTGGTGGCGAGGGCAGGGAAGATGGGTGGGGAGGATTGTATGTTACCCATATCAATCCTGTTTCTTCATGTTAGTGGTAGATCAGTTGAATGTTGCATGGAATGGGTATCAAATGCTGAAGGACATTTTTCTTCTTTTTGTTACTTTCAGGTGCCTCAACTTTCTTCTTCGCTCAAATTCAATATCTTCCAAGAGAAATTTATACTATAAGGTGAATCTATAATATGGTTCCTGGTAATATAAAGCAGTTTGCTATGAAATCTCACATGATCCGGCTGTGATGGGATCGATCTCTATGGTCCTTAAAAATAAGCTTATTCATCTTGCATTGACACAGCAGCGATACCCTCCATTTCCTTTTTCATGTTACCTTAAAATGGGATCTCCTGGTCTTTGTATGCGGTGGTAAAGACACTGGCGTGCACCAACAGGAATGCAAGAGAAATGAACATTTCAACGTGTATTCAGTAGAAATGACATATCAATTGGTAATGAAGAGCAGAAAGTATGTGCACCCTAAGCTTACATGTAGTGTGGTATATAAGTGTTTAACCCGATCCCAGATGATTCAATCAAGAAATTTGTCGTTCTGCATTAGTGGTGTTTATCTTGTGCTTGCGTTCTGCTGAAAGTTCCATGTTAATGAGTGAGTTTATCTTGTGGTTATGTTATGAATGTTTCTTGTAACAACTTGGAATTTTGAAATTCTAAATAAATAAGAATAAAAATAATAATAAATTTGTGGAAAGATTTGATTAAAGGCATACCAAATGATATGACAATTGATAAAACAGTCACCAATCGATATAGAACTATGTTTTTAACAGCAATAGGTAAGAATATAATAGCAATTGATGTTGCCCAAAGGCAATCGATGTGCATAACAGCCATCGATGTGTGAGACAATCGATGTGCATAACAGTAATCGATGTGTAAGACAATCGATATGCATAACAACAATCAATGTGTGAGACAATTGATATGGATTATAAAGGCAATTGATTGTTAAGACAATCGATATTTGATGACAATCGATGTTGGTCAGCAATCGATATGGATTATGTATAACAGCAATCAATGTTTAAGGGCAATCGATACAGCAAGTCTACTGTCAACTCTGAATGGTCAAGAAACAACATTGCCAGTCGAAGTGGACTTCGAATATGACGAAGTTAGTTTCGACTGATCACGACCAAATTGCACATGACGAAGTGGACTTCGTATATGACAAAATTGGATTTCGGATATGACGAAGTTAGACTTTCGACTGATTACGACCAAATCGCACATGACTAGGGATGTCAATGGTAATCAATAATCCGGTAACCGTCCATTTTGTTAGCTTAATGAACAACAAATAGATACTTCTTTTCCATTGATAGGTTATCGGATACGAATACAGATATATCTAATATTTTAATGAATACAAAAATGGATACATCCCATACCAAACCCGTATCCGTTTATTATCATTAAGTAATATATGTATATATATAATATTATTTCTTAGATTTAGATCAAAGGGTAGATATCAAAAAGTTGCCCTAACTCATGAGAATTTATTGTAGCGCCCCTAATGCCCAATACATATTTTCCCCATCTGAGATGAGAGCCCCTATAAAAATTCTTATTAATAATTTTTATAGTTCACACATTTTCCCAATCTGATATGAGCCCCTGCAGGCGTCAACGACCCAACACAACTGGCCTTTCCCAATTTCCATTTCCCACCAAAGTCAGCCTCCTCTCTCTCGACTTCTTTGATTTCTATTGACCTCCTCTTTCCTCTTTTTTGGACCTCCCTATGGCCAGCACTTCTGATTTGCTCTCCGTCCCAAATGACTTCTCTCGGCCTCCTCTCTCCTCTCTCTCGTTCGGGTCTCCAACATGTGGTCTTTTCTCTCCTCTCTCTCGTTTGGGCCTCTTCTCTTTCCTCTCTCCAATCTGTAACACAATGTGCAGATAGTGGCAATGCGGCCGATAGTGGCGTGGCAACACAGTGGACGGTGATGCAGGTGCCTATTTCCCACCCCAACCTCCTCTCTCCTTGCTCTTGGTCTCCTCTATCCTCTTTCTCGACCTCCTCTCTCCTTTGGGCCTCTTCGAAGGTTGAGTGAAGCCTATTCTCTCCTCTTTCTTCTGGAAACACAGTGCATGGCAACGCGACAAATGATGAAGCGACGTTAATTTCATTCTATATATGTTGACTCGTCAATGATGATGATGAAAACTTTGTTGAAATATATTTGTTTATCATATAGATCTTTCATTTTAATTTAAATTGTATTCTAATTGAGTTAATTTGTACCACACACTTTAATTTTATATATACTTTTATGATCAGTAACTATTCGCTAACCGTCTGTTATCTACATTTTTTTAGATACTTAAATTGGGTTTTGGATACACTATTTTCTAAATTCTTAGCGAACAATAAACGAATACGATTCTTCTTTAATGGATGCGGAAACAGATAGTCTATTATCCGCACCGTATCCAACCCGTTGACATCCCTACACATGACGAAGTGGACTTCGTATATGACGAAATTGGATTTCGGATATGACGAAGTTAGCTTTGACTGACCATGACCAAACCGTATGTAACTTCGTATATGACGAAGTAGACTTCGGATATGACGAAGTAGACTTTGTATATGACGAAGTTAAGTTTCAACTGACCACGACTAAATCATTTATAACTTTGTATATGACGAAGTTAAGCTTCGAATGATCAAGACCAAATCATGTATGACTTCGTGCATGACGAAGTTATCGGTCATTGCCAAATTGTAAGAATCCGTGTTAAGTATATGCCCAATAATGAAAGGGGGTTAGTTAAGATAAACATGAAAGGTATGGATCATAAATCGTGACCGAATCCAATAGAGGATTCCGAATCTGCACCTTAGAACTAAACCAAATAGGAATAGACCTGTCACGGAAACGACTTCTATGAAGTTTTGAAACATAATAGGACTCTTACCAAGAGTTTAGGAAACTACAAACTCGAAAATTGCACCATCACGACGCTATAAAACCATCGTAGACCCCATAGTCAATCCTAGACTTCTCTTCATTATTGAACGTAGGAGGAAAATTTCAGAAACAGGAGGAAGAGTTAGTAGCAAGGTTCCGAGGATCCTTCATCCCTTAGTGTCTGCTTCATCCTATAAGAACCCTATGGTGGAAGCAACCAAAGGTAGGTGATCTTGGGCACCAACTTAATATAGAGTAATTCATTTGAAAGTCCTTTAAGTCTATTCTCATATGACCATATTCTTTCTGATTATCATTGCCATACAAAGAGTCTCATATTGTTCTGAACTTCGTGCATGATCTGGACTTCTTGTTTTCTTGTGGCTGGATCAAACCAAAGCCATACATCTGTTACTTTCCATTTCCAGCAATCCCTTTTGTTTATAGTTTCATCCCATAAACCCTAGATTTGGAGTTATGGTTCAAGCAAGTGAGTCTATGTTGTTTTCTTGGTCTTGCTAGCATGTTGATACATCTGTACTTAAAAGTTATCAACCACATGTCAAAAGCTTTAACTACATGAATATGATTCTAATTTTTAAATAGATCATACTCTTCACTGATTCGTCCTTATATTCCAACCCAATGCTACAGAGAAAATAAAAGGGAACAACGTCATGCCATAACCTGTTAGCTCCGTGTGGGTCTATATTGTTAAGTTTCTTTCCATGGTTCCAACGATCTCATGACTGTTCTGTTATGAACTTTCCATATCGAATATGCTTTCCGATTACCACTTGGATTACCCTCTGCACGTATATCTTGGTCAAAATATCTAAAGTCTATGTAACTTAAAGACAAGTCGATATGCTATCCGAATTGATCTCTGATCTATTGCCATATTTTTGAACTCCATGAAAGATCATGTCCTTATTACTATGTACTTATTCTTGGAAATCTATGGCCATAATATGTATATGTTTGATCGGCAGAACGTGGGACTTTAGTCCAATGACCAATGCCTGTGCAAATAAGGGGCCATGTCTGGTCTTGGGGAGGAGTGCCCCAACATATTTATTAACCGCGGGACTATGGACTTATGGTGCATGGCATGACACCGACATGTGTGCAAGATTTGTGTGAATGTGCCTTCGTTTGATATGATATGTTTGATCATGTGAATATGTGTTATTTGTGTGAATATAGCCAGTTCTTGTTCATTTAATAAGTACTCGTTCTTGATTTCCTTGTCCAACGCTTATGAAGGCCTATTTGATTCGCTATGTGAACTCTGTGGAATATCCTACTCTAATATGTCAATTGGTCTTGTTAGTAATCATGCATGCTTCTATCTTTCGCCTTGTAAGAATTCTGCTTCTTAAAAATGTTATTTACTTATATTATTGCCTGCACCATGAGATGTAAATCCTACTGGGCATTAGTTCGCTCACACTTGTTTTTTCTAAACATTTTTAGGTAGTGATGATGAGCCTGTGGAAACTGAAGGGGAGGGGAAAGAGTGAAGAGTACCCCTATTGTCATGAAACCACGGTTTAAAGTTCAGCTGTCTGCAGTAGCATCTGTAATAGTATACTTTTCCTTGAGTCTATTATGTAATTTGAACAATGGGTCTATTGTTGGCTCTGAAGTTTTAAGGATGCAATAAGGAGTTGTTATTTGGAATTAACATTGACATTTGGTTCAATGTTATTGTCACGTTCTCTATATATTTGCTCTACTTATGATTCAAAGACAACTGCGCGCTCCGATTTTCTGCGTCGGGGAGTGATATTTCTTGTGAATGACAATTGGAAGAACAATGTTGAGATTATTGTAGCTGGAGAAATGCTTATTGCATTATTGGTCTTACAATTAAACTAACATATATTACTATAAAAATTCTATTTATTGAGCGCAGAGAGAGATCTTAGATGTTTTCTAATAAGTTCTTTTCTTGCAATCCACACTAGTCTTTGTAATGATCTGAAATTCGAGATCCAAAAAAAATCTGAATTCTACATTGCCATCCATGAATTCTAAGACTTGGAAAGGTTATAAACAGTTTAGAGAGATGAACAAGTAGCTAAACTAATTAAAACTAACAAATATTAAATAATATAACATGCTCTAAATTTATAACTTAAGTACACACTTAAAGGGAGCGCACACACCTTGAAAAGGCATGCCAAGATGACTACTAAAATATAAGGACACCACCTGACTCTCGTCCCAGTCTAGATGTAGACGTTGTTCCTCGCAAATTTACAACCTAAAAAAGAGGGAAATGAGTCTTACAAAGAATGAGGCTCAGTTGGGATCTTCATAATCACACCCCAAACCAATTAGTGTTATAGCGAATAAAATAAAATACATAAATTAAAGTAGGAAAATAAACAACCAAACGCTACAACAAGCATTTGCGAAAAGCACCAACCATAAGTGCACAACATACGAGGACTCAACCTCACAACCACATAGCTATGCAACACTACTCCATGCCTGAACACACCGCCACGAACATAGCAAGCACCTGACCACCACTGCACCATGGCTACATAGCAACACAACATTGCACCACGCACCCAACAAACACGTGGCACCTATAGCCACACCCTGTACAAAACACAGGTGACCTACTTGACATCCACCTAGACCAAAACATAGTCAACCACTCAACACACTTTAAGACCACACCACAGTTACGGTAATACGGTACCACAACACACCCACAACTAAAACTCACGGTACCAACATGTTGAGTTATGGTTATGTGAATAACTGTAATCATTATTTTGATAATGATTGCTTTGATTTATTTTGATGATGACATAATCACTATTCATCTTATCGATATCATAATGTCATTGTTTTGTGATGAACTTAAGTACTTTCATGTTGAATATCCTTTGATTAATGTTTGCAAATCATAAACAAACTAACCACATTGAAAATTTACTCAAACAAACATCAGATGTTCACATTTGGTCACAGTCAGCTGAAGTACAGACATCGGATATACACTTTTGTTCTTTGTCAGTCGAAGTGGAATTTCATCATATTGAAGTTAAGCTTCAGATATGACGAAGTCACTTCGACCGATCAAGACAAATTTGACACTGTGACTTTGGATGGTCTCTTTTGTTCTTTGTCAGTCGAAGTAGAACTTCGTCATATACAAAATTAGGCTTCTAAGCTTCGGATATGACGAAGTCACTTCGACTGATCAAGATAAATTTGTCACTATGACTTCGGATGTTCACATTTACACTTGGTCAGCTGAAGCAATGGCACTTTGTATATTCATGTTATAATCTTTGCCAGTCGAAGCTCAATATCGATTGCCTCATGTTTAACATCGATTGTTATAACATCGATTGCCAATCATCTTAAACATCGATTGTCTCATGTTAGACATCGATTGCTTCATGTTTAAATATCGATTGTCTGCACATCGATTGCTGAACAACTTAAACATCGATTGCCTTATGTTAGACATCGATTGCTTCATGTTTAAACATCGATTGTCTGCACATTGATTGCTGAACAACTCAAACATCGATTGCCTCATGTTAGACATCGATTGCTTCATGTTTTAACATTGATTCTCATCATATCGATTGTTGATTAATTTAAACATCGATTGCTTCATTTTTTAACATTGATTGTCTCACATCGATTACTCTAAGCTTCACATCGATTAACATGCCCATATTAGTTGTCTTTTCTCCTGAATAATTAAAGATGCCATCTTTGCAAGATGTCATATGACTGACACGTGTCTTACTTGGGGTACTTGGTACTCATGCATCCCCAAATCTTAGGTCACATGATTAGGGCTATAAATATGCCATTGTCCTTTGTGAAAAAGGGGATCCAGAAGGTGCGGTTAAAAAGCAAGTGTGGAAAAAAAGGCAAGAAAAAGGGAGACCCAGAAAGAGGCGAAGAGCAGCGACGCCAGGAAGAAAGGGGAGAAGGAAAGAGCAGCAGAAGAGAAGAAGAAGATGGAGCAGATGATATTATAGTGAAGGAAGAAGTAGTAGAGTGCGAAGAAATAGCAGTGATCAAGCAGCAGTAGCAGCAGCATTTTGGAAGAAAGCATGAGAAGATTTTTCTTCCTTCTTCCACTTTACCCTCATACAATTTCTGTGTGTGTTGCGATATGTGCAGATCAAAGCACTTGTGTATGTGGTTGTGTAAGTCAGATCAAAGCTAGTGGATCTGATTTCTTGTGGACCAGATCTAGTAGGTTTTGAGCATGTGTGCTCAGGGTTTTGAGCCGTCGTGCTCAGGTGTTTTGAGTTGTCGTGCTCAAAGGTGTGTTAGAGCCATCGTGCTCTGGTGTGTGTATGTGAGTTGTCATGCTCATTGTACTCAGGGTTTTGAGTAGTGTGGCCTCACTGTGTGAGGGGTGGACGTAGGAGTCACTGGAGATGATTTTTGAACCACCAAAAAATACTGTGCACTGTGGTTTGATTTGTTGTGCTAGATGATTGCATAGGGATTTCACTTACACATTACTTATTAATTTGTTCACACACATTAATCACTTGCTTGACGCTTACACTGTTTGATAAAATGTTTCACACATTTTGATTACACATAGTGTATTAGATCTGTGGGGTTTCAATTGGATAGAACTCTTAATTTAGAAGTAATTTTTTAATTACTTAAGTTTCCATTTCAAATCTATTCAACCCCCCTTCTAAATTTTGTCATCACGCGTATTCGATCCACAATTGGTATCAGAGCGGGTTGATGTCTGACTCTGATTTGATTTGATTTGATTGCTTCTTTTTGGCTCTTCTGATTCGATTTAATTTGATAATCAAAAGTGATCCTTCAATTGACATCAAAGTCAATGCTCTGTACATCGAATTTGATTTTGCAAATCTAGTACATCTTATGCTTCTAATCATATTGTGTGATTAATTATTTTGATCCAACAATTTGGAATCAGAGCAGATGCACTATACATTGGTGCTGGTTTGACAGATCTGAGATTTGGATATTTTAAGCTTTTGGATCTCTAATTTGATTTTTTGAAATATCATCTGATCTACTTGATCTGATTTGAATTTTTTATTGTGATCATTCTGTGTGCTTCATTGCTTATTGATCAGATTTGATTGTCTCTAGATCTGATTATCTAAAGCTGATCTGTTGATATGGATAATTATTTTAACTTTCGCGAATTTTCTGCTATAATTTTAAAGAAGTCCTCAAACTCACAATTATAATCTAACTTGCAGGACTCCCTCATGAAGGTTGGAAGGAAAGAAAAGAAAAATTCAAACAAGTGCTTAATGGCTCATAAAAGTTCCTCTGGCTCAAAAAGTTCAGGAAACATTCAAAGTGAGAAATCTTGGTCAAATTTATTTGATTGCTCAAAGTCTAATTCTGATTTAGAGGAAGAAATGTCATATAATAAATTGTTTGAATTCTGTTAGAATGTATGCAAACAAAATAGGAGAAAGAAGTCTGAGAATAAAAAATTGAAAGATAAACTTAAATTATTTCAGAACAATAGTAATGGTCTTTCAGAAGAAAATGAGTATTTGAAAACTGAAGTTTAGAAACTAATTATGAGAAAGACAGTTTGAAAGATAAAGTCAAAAGCTATGAAAACAAATTGAATGGATTAAAAGATAACCATGAGCAATTGAGGTCTAAAGTCATTGATCTTGAAGATAATAATAAAAATTGATTGATCTCAATGATAATATCAAACTTGATAATGATAAATTAAACAAACAGATTTTCAATATGACTCATGATCATCAGATAAATGAGAAATGCAGACAACTTGTTGAAGAAAATCATTATCTGAAAAAGAAGATTGAATACATGTTGTATGACAGACCATTGAACAATGATTGTAGCAATTTAAATGATAGAATTCCTGATTTGGAAAAACAAATTGCACAATTTGACAATCAAAAGAATAAGATGAAAAATGGTTTGGATGTAATACTAAACAAACTTCAAATTTTAGAAAAAAGAAGTTGTTGCATTAAAAGCTGAAAAATAGAAGCTTCAAAATGAATTTAAGACCGCTGCAAACACAAGTCTTGCTTCTGTGAAAAATAAGAAAAATGAAAAGAAAAAGGAAATAACATTTGTTAAAGTTGTCACTAACAAGAACTCTTCTATTTCCAATGAAAAACCTTTGAAGATTCTTGTTCTTAAAAGTGTTCAAAAAGAAAATCAGAAAATCAGTAAAAATACTGTTAAGAAGAAGAATCATGTTTCTGTGAGAAACCAGAAAATGAAAATAGAAAACCAAAAGCCATTGTACAAGGTTCCTCCATTTTTTCCACACTTCAGAGTGCTCCAAGGCAAGTTCCACATTCACATCAAGCTAGGAGGTACCAAAAGGTAAAGCCTCCTCAAAGGAAAAGGAGGGTTCCAGGAAATGCATTCATGCCAAGGTAAGTATTAAGTAAGAAAATCTCCTATTTGCTTTAATTGCAATAAACCTGGCCATCTTGCCAAACATTGCTAGTTTAGAAATAAAAATTTCCATAAACATGCCAAATCAATCAAGTGCTTCATATATCATAAACATGGTCACATCTCTAGGGACTATTGGCATATAAATGATAATTTTGTTCATGCTCCAAAATTTCATTTTCCTACATATGTTCATACACATAGGAATAAATATCATGCGTATTCTGAAAAAGTTCAGAAATTCCATGTGCCTATGAACATGAATACTGCACAAAATAATCTTGCTGCCCTTTATAATAAAAATCATAAAAATAGAAAAATTCATGAAAATTTAGATGTATTGAACAAGATCATGTACATGTTTGGAACTAATGCTGCTAAGAGTTTCATTAACAATAAAAATACATCTATGTCAAAATAAAATCTTTTTGAATTCAGAAATCATTGTTACATTCTAACATTGATTTCATTGCAGAACCCAAGAAAGTATGGGTCTCAAAGCCAGCTTGATCAGCAAGCTAATGAGCCTTGTAGCCATACATGTCTATCTGGAATCAAGACAATGGCTATGCAATGCAAGAAATGATTGGAGAACACATGTAAAATCTTTGAAAAAGAAATGAAGATTGTTCAGGTAAAATCTCATATCATTTCAGAATTGAATTGTTTGAGTTGGAATAACTTTTTAGAGTTTTATCTGAACAATGAAAAATGTGTTTTGATACTGCCCCCAATAATAATTTGTCTTAGCAATTGGAATCATGTTGTGTCATTATGCTTATATAATTATGCTCATGATTCCTGTGCATAATCATGTTTGAATTACTTGCAAATCTTTTCATATGATGCATATGCTAAGGGGGAGTAAATTTGAAAAGGACAAAAATGTCTTTGAAAAGGCTATTAATAAAAGTCAAAACTTGTTGGAATTGGAAAAACACAGTAAAATTGACTTTGATCATAACCAGGTCGACACACATTTGAACATGTGTCGACATCAGTTGCCGTTGATCATCACCAGGTCAACACACACTTGAACTTGTGTCGACACTAGCTGCTCTGTGCTTGAGATTTCATGCTCATGTGTTGACATATTAAGGGTTCTGTGTCGACACATCATCGTCTGCTTTTTGAAAATGCATATATTCAGGAGGAACTGATTCTTTCATAAATCTAAAAATGCTTGCAAATAAGTTTCCATTCATTTCCTGATTCAATTTCTTTTTATTCAAGTCTTGTATCAGGATAAATGAGTCTTTATGATATTCTTATATGAGAGATTTTATACATAAAGACTAAAATATTTGTGCATTCAGTTTAGTTTTAAAGATACAATCGAAGAACAAGGTTATGCCAATCTTTAATACTAAACACATTTAAATCAAGTTGCAAAACACTTGTAGACACATGAGTAGCTTTAGTGTTTAATATGTGTATGTTTTGAAGCTTTATTTTTATCACATGTTAAGAATAATCTTTCTACACTCAGAATCATGCCTATTCTAATTAATGTAAATCTATTCTTAAAAAAAATTCAAATAGAAAGCGTTCAGAAAAATAGAGAGATACAGACAGAGCAATGAAAACTTCATTTTATCACTGAGTAACTGGGTTCATTTCATCTAATCAAGTATTTTGGCTCGCGTCAAAAGGTAACAAATAAATTGTTTCAACTCTGTATAAGATAATGAAAGTTAAATCACTAAGTAATCAGGGAGTCTTGCATTGGATAAATGTGACCTCTTATACTGAAAATTGTGATTTGACCAAGTTATTCTTGTATTCTCTCCAGAAAAATGAAAGAAAGCTTCAAAGTATAAAAAGAACAACATGTGCATTGACCTAGATGAAGTTCATGATCACAGGGTTTAGAGTTATTATTCTACATTGTGTTAAATGTTTAGCTACTAACTCATGTGATAAACACTTTTGTCAACTCATATAGGCTACCTTCAATCACATTTGCTTCATCTTTTTAAATACATTCAGGTTATTAAAAATTTGACATATGATGTGGTTGAGTGTGTCTTTATTATTAAACTTTGTTACACAATCCCAAGACACATTAATTTCTCTCTCATATTTTAATATCTAATATCTCATATATTCTGATCATTTCTGATACATCCATCTCCCAATTCTACTCCTCGCTTTCATGTCACTTATACTTTGATCTCCACTTTTTGTTCTCTTGATATTACATTTCGTACCATCACAGGGGGAGAGTGTTTTGCCATAGGGGTGACTACACTTGTCCTTGATTAAGGGGGAGAGAGAGTCTTTTTGCTGTTGTCAAAAGGGGGAGAAATTTCAGTTGTTTGAGATTGTTCAGAATGTTTTGTCATCACAATCTGTTGCAGTGAAATCAATTGTGGTCCATTAAGCACAATGGCTAAATCATTTGCTAGCAACTACAAGCGATCAAGACACAGCAAATACTAACCAAGTCATCATTTGGATTAGCATATCGATTATGATCATGTTGCCTTGAATAATCTTAAATATATTTTTGTCAAGTGTTTTATCATCTTGTCTTTTCATTGGGCAAATTAAATTTTTTATATTTTCAATAATGTGAAGTTGACTGATTTGTTTTCTTTTATCATCATAATCGACATGCTTTATATTCAATCAATTTGACTAATGATGATAAGTCTAAGTTTTATATCGAATGCTTATCTTTTGACATAACATTGAATAAATATATTTTCCATCAAAGATATAAAGCATGATAATTTTAATGTAGCACTCAGATGATAAATTTGACTTCTTCATCATCATGAGAGCTTTATCCTATTATATGGGGTCGACTACATGAATCCTATTCTGCCAAAGATTTCTATCAAGTGCTATATTTGTGTTTAAATAAAAAATACCAATGTCCTTCTTGAGAACATCACGTCATCTCATTCTAGGTCTTCTCTGAGCTCTTTTACTAGCATCCACTAAGACTTCATATTAAATCTTTACATGAATTCTAATAAATTTGACTTATGCTCTATTTACATATTTGTTTGAACTTATCGTTTTCTGAGCATTTTGTCAAATATCACTTTATTGAGCAGTGCATTTAATGGAGAGCTTGTCATATTGTAGTTGCATATCTATCTCTAGCAGTGCGAGACTATTTGGCTCCATGGACGCTACCAAGTCATACATGACAATATCTCATAGACTTTAGTGCTACAATATTATAATAAAAACTTTCTATACACTCCTAACAAATAGATCTTTAGACTAACGATCCACAAAGGAGATAACATCTTTGTCAGAAAATCTTTTGTATGTCTGCTTATATATTTATTAGATGAAGAAAAGCTTCAAGGCATTCGTAAAAGATCAACATTCAAGCCAACAATAAAAGAAGAAGCCTAAAGGCTTAAAGATTAATCAGAATCCTTAAAGACCAAGCACTACAATGCTCTAATAAGTCACAACGTTCAAGAAGACCATATGGATCAAGCCTAATAGATAGGAAGGAAGAATCCAAAAAGAAAGCCTCAACGGTCGAAAAGTTTCAAGCAACTATGAATATGACCAAAAGTCATGAAGATGATGACTTGATGAGAGAAGAAAAGAAAAATAAGATCAAGTGAGAAAAACAAGCACATATTGATCCTCAGTGAGGAGACTAAGCGAACATTCCAATCTTCGTCTCTAAGCCTCTACAACATATTGATCATGCATTTTTAGAGAAGGCAGCATTACGCTCGGCATCAACTGCAATCTACACCGAGCTAATCAACCATAGACATCGAGCTTCGTCTTGCTATATCTCTGTTCAAGTCGATCTTGGATGGGGAGTTTTCAATGTCACCACATCTATCTTTGAAGAAGGCATTCCTTTGGTAATTACTTCTTCGGAAGTGTGGGGCCTGCATTTCCTTGTGTCCTCTGTTGAGAGGAAGGCCTACATGTGTGACGTCAAACAATATTTTCTTCTATTAAGAGGAGGACCAGCGTGGCTGGACGTTATTCCCTCCGCGGGAGGAAGACTTGGTTGCGGTTTGTGCAGCAAGTGGTTGCCCAATTAGGCTGATAGTGAAAGGCTCATGGACGGATTTTTTCTAGAGACTGGATGTAGAAGTCTGACATTGTTAGATCCGAACCAAAATAAAAACCCTCATGCCTTCTGTGTGCTTGGTTGTTTTCATTTTTCATTCTGATGTGCTTACTCAAAATATTTATTTTTATCTTGCTAATATTGCAATAAAGATACATTCACCTCCATTTAGATCTCCATAGTGTGGCCAACATATGCCCCCTAGGCTTTGGGGGAGTGGGCCTTAACTGACCGTTATGAGTAGGTGGAGAGACGTAGACATCATGTACAGTCCATTGCTTGCCCATCAATTGGTCGTGGAATCATGGGTGCCCTCTCCAACATGGCTTTGTGGGCACTCTTTGCAGACCTTTGCCCTTAATTTAGGGTGAAACTATCTCGGTCCAATATCTCTGTCACGTCCTGAGAATTACGCAGCAGATATTAATAATGTGGAATAATTCGAGTCGATATCCCGAGACGTGAATAGTCGGCAAATAAGCCTCTAGCTAGCACGCATTAAGTGTATAACAACATACATCATCATAGGGCTCAAGTATTGAACTCAACTAATCTTGTATTCAAATATCAACTCATTGTATTCCAAATGGAAACTATTACAGGACTAAGACTCAATAAAAAAGAAAAGTACATAATACCTCACTTCCTACTACACGAATCTAACACTTAAAGTAAACTACTATAACTAGACTCATAGTTGGAACGCTCATCACTCGAACGCATTCCCATCCTCAACTTGCTCCTCCTCTTGAACTTCATAGTCACCTAGATTGGGTAAAAGTAGGGAATGAGCAAACTAGCCTAGTAGGATTTATATCTCAATGTGCGGACAATGATATAAGTGATTAACAATTTAGAACTAGGTAAGCATGATGAATGTCATGATATGCATGTACGAATAAAACTCGTTAAAACATGATACATGAACAAGCTAGATAGAGTGATCATGATAGAACAAGATCTAGAAGGATATAACGAGATAGAACGAGCAATAGATCACTTTGTACAAGCACGCAAGATTTCACTTGATGTCAATAGCTTTCAAGAACGCAAGATATCACTATTTGCATTAAATGCAGAATGGCCATATCACGCAAGCAAGCAAGCATGCACGAGCACAATAGTGTAAGACTAATTAGGCACGTAGACACTAATGTACACCAAGAAAAGATCCATCAAGAATGTACACTAGGACACGTGTATGTGGTTATTGTATCTATCATTCAACACGACACGCACGACTCCCAGTGCAGATGCAACGCCAGTAATCATTATACCCCATGGTTAATAGTATATTTATGACTCTCCGTCATTGGGGCTAGACTGGAGCCCTTGGACACTCGCCGTGCTCGGTCAGCATCTCACTTAAATTTTAAATGTAGATACCCACAGTCATTATTAATGGCCAATGAGAGTTTCAATAAGTAAGCATGTGTAATGTCATGTTCATGATGATGATGAGAACTAGTAATAAGTAATTGAACATGATTTCATGATAACAATGGTCAAAAGATAAATTCGGCAACATAACGGTACGATTTATAATTTAGTTCAATCTTTACATTAATAGCTTTAGTCTAGATTGTAAATCACACTCACGAGAACAAGAAGAGAAAGGAAGTGCACGCTATCTCTAGAGAACTTCAATGGTACAACTAACTCGTCGGCTATGTGGGAATCCATGGTCAGAGGAGATTTACGGAGGCCTTGGAGAAAATATTGCTAGTCTACCGATTCGGAATGACCGGTAGAGAGCTTCCAAATTCCCAAGAAAGGGCTGCCTAGAAGTGCAAGTGTGTAGTGATGTACGCGTGTCTCAATCACAATCCATTGGTTTCAAACTCGCGGAAAGCACTTAACATGGTAATACGACATGAAACTATGCACTTTAACTAAATGTGGATTGCAAGATTTTAAGATAATAATTATCATTTAAATAAACTAGAACAGTACAAAGAGTGAATCAAAAGTTACCTGAATGATCATGTCATTAAGAAAGTAATTAGAATAATGTTCGTGTAATTAAAGCTTTTTAAATGAGTTAATCACTTTTAAGCCATTAACAATCATCATGTAATGACCAGACCCAAGACATGAAATTTACACATTAAATACCATATTAAACCGACCTCGGGTATAGCGGTAAGTTTTTCAAAAGAAATAAGTGGGGTTTCATGCAAAATCCTGAGAACGCGACGCACCCCAGTAAGGGTCGCGACAGGGTCCGGACAGAACACGACAAGGGTATCTACAGAACGCTACAAGGCAGTCAGATCAGGCAGAGAGATAGCGACGGCACGCTCGTCGCGTTCAGAACGCAATAGGTATGCTGTCGTGACAAGACCTCAGAACGCGGCCTATCGGGCCGTCACGTTCACAGGGTCTGCGCCTGAATTCGACAGAGAAAAGATATGTTCTTGGATTGCGGTCCAGAACTGCCTTATATTGACACAGGGTTCTTCAAAAATAGAGAACAAATTGTACATTGTATGAAAAATCACGAAACTAGTTTTAAACCAAGCTAGACATGTAAGGGTGCTTCCAGTAAATCGGAACTAGAAAACACTGATGGTTTCGACAGGCTTTAATCAAGTCTAACATGAGGTATAGAAGACTGAGAACAATCAAACGCAAGATTTACTTTGCAAGGTATGATGCCGAAATAATTAGGGATTTAGGAAAAAGTCTCATCATGAAAGTTGTTGGGAACATGGAATAGATGCAGACTATAATTTTTAAATAATTTTAAACAACCTCGAGTTGAATGATAAATCGACACAAACGTAAAAGCCAAATGCAACCCGAAAACACAGTATCATGCAGTGACCCTCTTACCACGCTTATAACTCTCTAACTGTTGATATTTAGATAAAACGTTCAACCCAAAACATGACGAGGACAATTAGTAGAAAAACTTTCATGTTGTGTGTTTTCTCTAATTCGGTCTTGAATCGCATGCAACATATAAAGAACGGGAAAAGCCCTAATAGTGCGCGACTTGGGGAAAACGCTTATAATTCAAAATCTACTCATTGGAATTAGATGAAACCAGTGGGAAACGAAAGTTAACTTGATGATCTACACATTGGTATAGGATATGTTAAGGTTTGGCCCGAGAAAACCTACCTTCTGGGTTGAAGAAGTCCCGTTTTTTCCAGAAAACCCGTGTTCAGACCACTTGGAGGAGAACGCTTAATACTCCGTGTATACTGCATGGAATTTGGGCATTCCACTTGGGTTAGAACGTAGACTTGACCCTCTTTCCAGGGGTATAGGCCTTGCAAGATTTGGTTAGGGTTTGACCTACCTTTGGTCGACTTCAAGATGACTATCTGTGCAGGTCGCAGCAGATGCAACGGGGAAGAAGAACGGCTTAGTGTGGGCGATCTCCTGCTCCCCAGACGCCAAGAACTCCTCCACACGACCCCAACAAGATGTAAACTCATCCCCAAGGGTTTGGTGAAGAGTATTTAAGCTACCATGGTGTTTAGAAGACCTATTGGGACAAAGAAACTAGGGTTACGGTTTTGGCTTATTGGTTTCCTATTTTGAGGATTTCTTCCTCCATTAGAGTGTGTGAGGCTTTAGGAAACCTCCCACCATAGTTAAGCACGAATTTGGGTTGCTAAGAATACAAGATCTCTTCCCAATTTAACTCTAATTACCTCTTCATAATTTCAGCTTATTTAAAGTTGTGAATTGCTATGTATTTTCTTGCTTCAGTTGATTTTTTTGGGCCAAATGATGTCCATTGGCCCAATTATGATATTGGGTCATTAATATATAATATTAGAATTCTCTCCAATATTTTTATTTAATTTATAGTTGCGTCGTATTTCCGTGTTAATAGTTTTCCGACTTGTTTCCTAATTTGGATAATCGGTCACAATAACTCTTAAACCTAGCCCAAATAATTTTTATTGACCCAAATTTCTTGATGGGTCATTAGAGGATATTATTTGAAGTCCGTATATGATTTTTATTTAATTTTCTGACTCATCCAAGTACGTATGATAATGATTTTTCGACTTATTCATGAATTACGATAATAAGTCGCGAAACACTTTAAACTTGGCTAATCAGATTTTCTCTTCACAAATTTCTTTGTGAAACATTTAGTAATAATGTTTGGGGTTGATTTATAATTTTTATGGAATTTTTTGATGTGTTTTAGCACATACGATAGATATACGTATGTTTTAAATAATTTGATATTATGAAAATTATTTATTTCTATTTATTCAAATTTTTATGTAATTAAAATTTCCGGGGTGCTACAATCTCTAATCTAATAATGTTCGGACTGGAAAAGGCAACTTAACTGTCAAACCATCCTCATGCAATTTACTTTGGTCACCCCGACAATAACATATCATCATTTATATTGCCTCTTCTAATTGTTTACTAGCATCGACTTGTTTACCTTCTACATGCACCAAGTACATCATCCTAATTCTCCTCCCATCTCCTTTTCTAGTTCCAATTACATGGACTTTAAACGAATAGTAATAATAAAAATGATTCAATTATCTCTCATATCATGGTGATTAATTTACTACATATGATCATCGAAGACTTTTTATATGTCTGGCACTGATTGATCCAGAGTGGTTTTAATAATCAACTCCCTTGTCTAAAGCTAAATTATATTTTTTTTATCCCCATCGCATCTATCCTTTTTTTTGGTCCCCATCATATCAACCTTCTTACCCCTATGGCCATGATCTCTATCTTATTTTATGTTATTTGTCATTCCCTTAATTTGTTCTTCTAAATTACTCCTCGAAGGTCTTCATTTTCCTTTGGTTCTCCCAATATGCACGGCAGTCAAAGAACTCTGTTTTAATACTCATTTTTAAGGAAAAAATAAAAATTATCGAACACAAAGTTGTAACATTCCATAAAAAAATATGTTAAATAAATTAAATCAGTAAACTAACAATAACTCGAACTAATCATTTTCAGAATTTGAGTAGAAAAAAATTCTAAAATTAAATGTGCTCAATTAAGAGTGGTCTCAAGATAGGTGACTTTTTTTAGAAAATCTACCAACTAATATGGTTGTTGAGCAAGTTAGTTGATTGGGTCTTCACAAATAGTATCAGAGTCATACCCCAATCGAAAGTGCAAAAACTAAGTGCCACACGCGACAAAATACTGTATATGAGAGCCACCTCTTGAACTCATAATGAGACAAAATACTACATAGTGGAAGCCACCTCTTGAACATGTGAAGGTCACCTCTAAAATCTATCTTGGGATTTGACTATGTGCTATATGTACCTAGCAACGAAGATGTCGCTTATATAAGAGGGGTAAATTGTAACACCTCATATAAAAATATGTTAAATGAACTAAATCAGTAGACTACCAACAACTCAGACTAATTGTTTTTATAACTCGTGTAGGAAAAGAACTTTAAAAACAAACATGCTCAGTTGAGAATAGTCTTAAGATGAGTGACATTCCTGAGAAGTCTATCAACTAATATAATTGTTTGACTAGTTAACTGGTTGGGCCGTCACAAAAATATACCTGCATGTACCACTTAAAGATATATATCTTGATCTAGCCCCCGTTTCAAAGCGTGACATCATCAGACAAAGTGTGACATCATCAGACATATGGACAACTTTTATATATGAAGTACGTACAAGAGAAGGCATCTTGAGAACCTTGAAATTTTTAGTGATAGACAGAAGAACAGCAGGGGTATATATACATATAGAATTATGCAAGACATGGGGAATCAAATCATCTGCAATATGGTCTCTGCGTGTGTGACTGTGTGTGTTGTTCCCTACCCTATAATAACAATAATAATATGCACCGGGGGAATGAACACAATCACAGCCAACTGACATACTGATTCTCTCATAAATTGGTGCTTCACATCTGTGCTTTCTGCTTGTCAATTGACGAGGAGCTTTCGAGAGACAGCGTACCAGTGGGTGTAGCATCCCTGGAGATCGGGCCAGTCGGAGTCCGGACAGGACGCGAAGTTGTGGAGCCACAGGCTGAGCACCTCCTCCTGCTGATCCCAGCTCAGCTTCCCAATGATCTCCTCAAGCACAGCCACCGTATCTGCCCTCTCGAGTCTGTTCAGCACAGGAGCATCCACGCCATTGCTCGCTCGACAAAGCAGCGGCAGCCACGATGTCAACATATTCATCTGGTGGCATGATCCCGGTATCATGGCTGTGCTGCACTCCTCTTTTCTGTTGCCTCCTAGCTTCGTGCTCTTCGCATGCTTGAAAAGGAATGCTGCAGAAGGAAATTGGGTCAGTTATCTCAGGATTAATTTGTCCACAATGGCATGGCAAAGAGTATTTGTCCTGAATAAAGCATCTACAGGCGTCGCTCATCCCAGAACAGACTAGAGGGAGGGACACAGCCAATTCAAATGAAAAGTGATAAAAAATGAATGCCGTACGAGAAAAGAGAAAAAAAATCATGTTTCTAGGGTTTACCTACCAACAATTTTGTGGTGCAGAGAATTTATCCTGAAAAGAGCACCTATAAGCATAGCTCAACATAAAGCAGACGAGATGCACAGCCGATTGTAGGATGAATGCATTCCAGAAGCAAAGCCCTTGCTGTTGGAATGTTGAAGAGATACTAATTCCCACATCACCTTTGTGGGTGACCGCAGGCGATAGATGACGGTGACCAGTGGAGACCTGGCCACAACTCGGAAAGTGATGGTGGCGACCAGTGGCAGGTTACAATGGGCTTCTAAATTAAAATTTTGGGCCTCATAAATACAAATTTTAGACTTAAAAAATACTACCTTCGGGTTTAAAAATACCAATTGAACTTTCACAAGTAGCTTGGGCTCACAAATACTAACTTTGGATTCAAAATATTATCCTTAAAATTTTAAAAACATTGATGAGGCTTTAATAGTAATGAACTTGGACCCAATTGGATTTAGAAATACTACCCTTACGATATAAAAAATACCGACTGGGCTTTTAACAGTAACTTTAGGCTCATAAAAACGAACTTTGGGCTCAAAAATGGTGACTTTGGGTTCGGAGAAGCCATGGTCAGCTGTCGCTAGTGCTCGTCCACCGCCGCTGCCCTCCCCAGCTTGTGTGGCGCTATGTAGGGCTGCCACATGTCAAGGCATGCAACTCAGTTGCAGCTTGAGCATGATATAAGTATTACCCAATTTTGATATGTGAACCCCCTTCTCATGTCTTCTGACTTTCCGTCATCCACAAGACAGCTAGTAGTGTACAGTGGCGAGCGGTGGACAGAAGAGAGAGGCAGACGATAGCGAGGTGAGCAACATCACCTGCTCGGCGCTCTCTCACACACACACACCCCTCTAGACACCCTGCTCCCCCTGCCCTCCCCCAGACTTATTGGCTACCTAAACCCCTTCAAACACGCCAGCCACTCTCTGACTTAATTATCAGACTTATTGCCTTACATTAATTATCAGATGATCTATCTCATTTCGTTGCTCAGTTATCAGACTTATTGCCTAAATTTTAATTTGTTCTGCAATATTCTAGGATTCTGCACACGATTAAGCTTTAGGAAGTTTTCTCACAATGCTATATGCTTAATGTTGTAATTGGTTCTTCTTCCTCTTTCCTATTCACATTCTTTTCTTATCATGAGAAGAACCAATCTTCATGTTCTAGATGTTATCATCATCATCATCATCTGCAGCTTTTCTAGAAACTGTCATCAATGCTGATACAAAGTTGCACCTCTTATCTTTGATAGGAATGTGTTTCAAGTTCCAGCCTCTCCTCTGCCCTCTAAATATTTCCTTGGATTCATGGTTCTTCCTTGGGAAAAACCCAAAACGGTTGGCTGGGCCCCTCGGAAAGCTTTATTCTTCTGGTTCCATTTTCCAGTTTTTCCACAAAAAGAACATGAAAGCAGGGATATTGTCCAGCCAACCTACTATGTGTTTGGTTAAGGTCTGGAGTAAGTTTTTGGTTCTCCCTTGGGTCTGGTTGCAATTGCTGGACCTGAACTAGACCAGACATGTTGACAACCTGGCATAGACTAAAATTGATGCAAGTAATCCTACATAATTAGGTGAGAACAAGCAAGATGGATCAAGCCTATCGAGATAAAATAAGCTAAAGGTATATTTGAGTACTTTTTGGCATAATAGCGGAAAATGTCTATGGTATGCATCCAAATTTAACATCTTCCAAGGGTAGCAGAATGTAGATTGAACTAACAAGCAGAAAATATGATAACAGCCTTCAAAAGATAATGAATGATCAATCATAGTTTACAGTCAAATGCATATTCAACTAGTGTAATGTAATTATGCTAAAGCATTGCTTGAAGTGCAAGTCTAAAATTTTTTCTTTTCTGAAAGTGCAAGTCTGCCAAATTCAAATGGATGTAAGAAAATAATGTAATATAATGAGGACTCTCAATCATAAGCAAAACTGTAATCAGGAAACTCAACATAAATAGGCCATAAGCTTTTGACAGTAGAATATTAAATCTAAACTAGAAGTGCATGTAATACAATCACATTGATGTGTCTCTAGAAGCACATGTATATTACTTAACATGAACACAAAGAAATCATATCTACATCAACAAGGATTATCAATCCAAAATAAACTAAGTTATAAACTGCAATTAAGACTTAGAACTCCAAACTAGAACCAAAGGATAGGGCTAAGAATTTGTAATTCCTAAAATGACAGCCATATCAAACCTAGGATTATCCACTAGTGGCTGAAGGAGACCCACCTCCTCCCATGAATGGCAAAGTCAGATCAGGGTGCTGGATCGGACCCAGTCGACCTAGATCCGAGTCGGGTCGGATCATAGGATCCGCCTGATTCCATGGGAATCTGGCCGATCCAGGATCGGCCAGGTTAAAAAAATGAAGAAAAATTGTGAAAAATGAAGAAAAAATCAGGAAAATTTTACAGAAAATTATGAAAACACATACAACATTCATTGAATACAAACACAATGAAATTCAATTCTTATCATGTACATGCATTTGAATGTAAATAAATTGGATTAATGAGAAATTGCAATTTACTTGAACATCACCTCGAGGCATGGTTATTTACCTGAACATTATTTAAGTAAATGCTAGTATTTATAGTTTCATTTACTTAAGATATTACGTGTAAATAAGGAAGTACCCCCCATTTGAATCTAATAAAAATATCAAAAAATTATATATCTTACCAATAAAAAGTCAATTATCCTATCTAAGAAGAAAATTGTGATTTTAGTGATTCCATCAAAATAGCGTCTTTCTAATCCATTATAATTTGGTCTATCTAAAAATTTCATAATTCAAATAAACCCCATGGAACACTAAAAATCTAAAGTCCGGTGAAAAAGATCAAACATGCATGTGACTTTTTTCACCGGACTTTAGATTTTTAGTATTTCATGAGGCTTATTTGAATTATAAAATTTTTAGATAGACCAAAGTATTGAAGGATTAGAAAAACGTTATTTTGATGGAATCACCAAAATCGCGATTTTCTTCTTAGATGAGAGACTTGACTTTTTATTGGTAAGAGATATAATTTTTTTGATATTTTTATTGGATTCAAATGGGAGGTACTTCTTTATTTACATGTAATATCTTAAGTAAATGAAACTACAAATATAACATTTACTTAAATGATGTTTAGGTAAATAAGATAAGTGGAGGGAATCGGGCAACAACGGGTAAAATTGGGGTGGATCGTGCGGAATTGGACTGGATCGGGCTGATCCAGTCCGATTTAGGTCCATCTAGTCCGATTCCATCTTACATCGTGAGTGGGTCGACATTTCCCTCCCCCCCTCCCCACCCCCACGCCCAAATCGGATCGACATAGACCGATTCCGACTTGAATCGGCCGATTCTGATCCGAGTCGGCCGATTTTGCCATCCATGCCTCCATCGGCTAGCGAATTAGGCACATTTTGACTCTAACCTTATGCTTTCCTCCCTCAGTGTTAGAGCAAGTAACAGCAATCCATGGAATTTGAGAGACAGCATATGTAGACAGCAAGAGGTTGGCAGATAAGTAGTGAAAAGAAAGGAACCTGACAAACTTGGATGGAGACTACCCCCTGCAGGGCATGAGAAATTTCTCTGAACATGTGGATATATTGGACATTTGCAGCTGAGCAGTTATGTTGACGAGAAGTGAAACACAGATGGCAGTTCAACATTATAGGAAAAGCACTGAAACAACTTTCCTTATCCATATGTTCAGCTTGATCTATACAGGTGGTACAGCAAAACCTTCTAGTGAAACTCCACAGATTATTGAAGAAATTTCTTCAAATGCATAGCTGTCAAGGCAGTCACCTAGGTGCCACACAAGTATCTTTGAAGCCCAAGGCACAGCCCCACCTTGTTGGAGACCAAAAAGATAGGCAAGGTTCCCTCTAGTGCCACCTCAGCGGCTTAGCCCAGACATGCAGGATCCATTTTAACAAATCCTATTAACTACTCACCCCCCCCCCCCCCCCCCCCAAAAAAAAAAAAACCCCCCAACCAGACCACACAGGTCAATCCGTGCTGCGAGGATGGGTCAAATATAGATCAGGCTCCAAACACTCCTTCAACAGACAATGCTGACATTTGCCACATCTCGCCTTTCTCTTGCTCACAGCACACATAGAGACACATAGATTGTATCTCCCTCCTCTCCTTCCATCGCTCATGTATGTGCTGCTTAGGCGCTGGCATAAATGCTTAGGCCCTATTGGGCTCTTAGTTTTCCTGTGACGCCTTGGGCACCTTGAGAACTATGTTCACATGCCCCCTAAAGAATCTTGTATGTAGGGATACATTAAAAGGAACACCCTTACAACTGTCATCCATGTAGGGATATGGAAAGGTTACAAATATGGATCATATACGGGTCTAATCCTTTTCGTTATCATTTAAAAAGGTAACAGATTCATCCTTACATATTTTAATCAAAAATATTATTAGAATTTAAAAAAAAAATCTATTAAATAACAACTTACATGAAATCTTCAATCTTATAAAAGCAAAACAATTTGACAATCCAAAAATATATCTCCCCTAACAATCTTCATCTTATCAATGAAATACATCTTCTACTTTGAAGACATATAACATTTACAATTATCACTGGGATGATATTTCTTTAAGAAAAAGGATATCCGTACAATTTCTACTTGTTTAAAATATATTTCCATCACGTGAGATGTATAAACAAGTTCAGAAGAGAAAAAGGTGCAAGTCTCATCCACCTTCTATAGTGACTGCTAGGAACTCCGTCCCAAGAGGTGACTCCCCTGGTTCAAAACTCAGGAGATCCTAAATGGAGGAAAGCCTAAAGGTGGCTCTAGGTACCTTGGCCACCTAATAGGCTAAAGGTTCATTGTCATTAACTATTTATTGTAAAATGAAAAATGACATGTCATGCTTCCTTGCCTTCAATCAAGACTGTAAACAGAAATCCATTTTCTGTCTTTCAAAATCAACTTCCTTACAATCGGAACTGGAATCATAGTTCCTTTCCATCTACAATTTACCTGAAATGGATCTTTCCCATAAACATGGAAGCAGAAACAGAAAGCAACATTTTTAAGGGTCTTATTTTTTATGTTTTCAATAATTAACCCAATTAAAAACTATAATGTTTTGAAAGGATTAAGCCCAAACCAGACAGGTATTTGAACCTTATGCATGCTCTAAGCCCATGGATGGAACTCCGCTGCAGGCAGGAGCCTGGCTGTATGAGGAGGAGGAGATGGCTGATCTTTATATGAGCTCCCATCCTACTGCTCCCCTTTCCCTCACCCAGCTTCAGGGGCTACTTTTCATTTAAGGTAACCAAAAGGTCACATTTCATTCACAGTAAGAAAAGATACAAATGGACCAAAAGACCCAAGGTCCCAAGCAAAGTGCAAAAAATAAAAACTAGAAGAAACATAGAGCAGAAGGGGGTAAAAAGTGGAATGAAAAGGCAAAAGGACTGATTAGGTAAAAGCAAAAGCCGCCTACCTAGGTGGTAGAGTAGCAGAAAAGAGGGAGTACGTACTCGAACTCGATTATTGTTTCCTTGTCGCAGTCAAGACACACTGCTGACTATGTCCACTCCACCCATTTCACAGCTCTTTTTAGAATATCAGAAGCTGAACCAAATTCTCCCTTGAATCATCTACATTCCTCAGTGTCCAAAAAGGCAGCATGGACTGAGTATAATTATTCATTCACTTTGTGTACTCCAAAACGAATATTCCAGTTCCAACATTGTAAAGGAGCAATAGTTTCATTATGGCATCAATAATTTGGAGAGACTTACACAAGATCTGTCCAAGGACTTCGATAATATTACATGAACAAAATAGATGACCTGCACCCTCCTCAAACAAATTACAACAAGATATACACTAAAAATTGTCAATCTAGAAGATGGCTTTAATTCTGTCAGAAGTAGGCAGCTGTCTAGCAGCTATCATCTAAAAGCATATATTTACTTTAGTAAGAATGCTCTTTGACCATATCATCCTCGTCCCCCCAACATTTAATAGCCCTATAAGAGAATTCACAGAAAATTACCTTTTGAGCCCCATGTCCATATAATCTGGTGACACTCTGTATTCAGCCTCTGAATCTGACTGACTTAGGTTTGCAGCTGTTTATATCCAAACATCTCCACCACTGTAGAAATTGTTCAAAAACCTAGCCAAAGGTTCCTGAGGATAAAGACACTTCCCAGAACAAGAATGCAGAAGCTCTCATGACCTCTGCAACTGCAGGATATTTCTCCAAATTGGAGAAAAATTGTGCCAACTGTTGGGGAAATAATCCCACCTACCCCTCCCTTTAAAGTACTTAATTATTTTGGCCCAAATTGTTTCTGCTTCATCTCCAAACCTCCACAACCATTTAGCAAGCAATGCCCAATTAAATGTATCAATGGGAATTAGTCCTACCTTTCATTGACTCTTCTATTTTCAAATGATGAAGACTGTTTCTATCTCGGTATCTCCTTTTCCCCCAGCCCAAGAAAAGGACTTTCTGATACTTTCTATCCTTCTTATTACCTCTTGTGCATTTCCAGAATACTAAGTAGCAATTGGCCACTGATGATAAGAACACTTTGGATAAAACACATAATCCTCCAGCTGATAAAAACCTAGTCTTCCAGCCCTCCAATCTGACCTTAATTTTCTTGAAAAGAGGATCCCATTCCTTGGCATTGACCACTCCATCAATGAGTGGAAGACTAAGGTATTTAATTGGGAAGGAAGAGCTTTTGCAACCTATCAGATTTGCTACCTCCTGCATCCTGCCAGATTCCAACCCAACCCTCACCACCTCTGATTTTTCCTAATTAACTTTGAGACCAGAAATGCTTTCCATTTAGAGTTTTCCTTGTCTTTTCTTCCTGCTCAAAGCTGAAAAGAATTGCATCATCAGAAAATTGTAGATGTGAAACACACAACTTCTTTATTCCCAATACTACATCATCAACAAACCTCTTTGCACTGGACAAGTCCATAAGGTGCTAAACAATCTGGCTAACGGGTAACAAAATGAGCAGTGAAAATTGAAATAGGATGCCCTCGCCTCAAGCCTCTTGTACTCTTAAAATACCCACATGGATGTCCATTATTCATTATCCAGAACCTTGCTGTTGAAACACAGCTCCTGATCCAACTTGTCCACTTTTGGTTGAAATCTATTTGCCTAAGAACAATATCATTCCAGCTGACCCTGCCATATGCCTTCTCAAAATCAAGCTTCAAAGCCACCCACTTCTTATTCCTTGATTTAAAACAGTGAAGAGCCTCATAGGCGGACAGTCCAACATCATCCTCCCCTCGATGAAAGTTGATTGATTACAATCCACAAGCCTGTGGATAAGTTTCTTCAATCTATTCACCACCATCTTAGTGATAATCTTGTAACATCTGTTAAGGAGACTGATGGGTATGTGATCTTTCACTCTATTGACCTTCCTTCTTAGGAATGAGAACTAAATTGGTGGAATTGAAGCATTTGGTGCTTGACGGGTTTCCTTCAAATTCTATAAACACCTTCTTCAAGTTCTCGTTAGATAAGGTCAGTGTTTGCTAAAACCTAGTGAAAAAACATCTGGTCCTGGTGCAATACGCTTCTTACTCCTTCAGGGGCTACCTGTTTCTACCCAAAATGTTGTAAAATGATACTATATCTACATGAGACATGATATACAGTATTCCGCGGAGTCTTGCAGCATTTTATATAAAACAAATGTTAACGACTCTTTAGTACAACATCAGAGTGGTAACTGGTAAGCAAGCATAGTAAGCAAGCCGACAGCAAGGAGGCCCTCTAATAGTGTAAAAGGAAGGAACCGAAACAAGAACAAGAATAAGAATAGCTTTTACAATTTTCAATTATTTCTGACCATCTTCATCTGAAACGGAAATGTTTTGTCTCCAATTCATCAAACATAATGACCATTTTCATGTGACTTTGAAGTAAATGACACTATTCTTAATCTGGCCCCAGTGGCAATAGAACCCCTTTCTCTCTTGAGTAAAGCTCGTTGCCTGGTGACCCAGGCTACTTTCTTACCCGACCTAGACACAACCCTAGGGGGGCCCGGGCCATCATGACGCTGTAAGACCCCAGGGTTGTGTCTGATGGGGGCTAAACTAGTTGCCCAGTGACCGGATAACAAACTTTACTCTATATATATATATATATATATATATAGAGAGAGAGAGAGAGAGAGAGAGAGAGAGAGAGAGAGAGCGCGAAACATTTATTGCAAGAGGGGGCGCATTGCCTCCTCTTGCAAAATCACGTCATGTGGGCACCTCGTGGCGCTCCCAGAGCTCTTATTGCACAAGGAGACTCACATCCCCTTCTGCAATAAGTGCTTCTCATATATATACATATATATCATACACATCTAAATAACTAAGGCAATCTCTATAATACAGTATTGAAATTACGAATCTGCCTCAAGTTGAGCTTGGTAAGAAAATGACGAGCTCATAAGCCCAAGATGTATCTTTATTTTGTATATTTTTAACATTTTTTAGGCATCTTAAAGATATTTTTAATAATGAATTAATGAAAGATAGAGGTAATATATGTAACTGTGATATCTTACAGGGGTACGCAGCAGTAGAGTAGCAAAAGAAAGAAGCGAAGGGTAAAAAAAATGGTTTAATGTAATCTATAGGGATTTTTTTTTAAATAATCTTATTTTAAAAAATATTTACACAAATATTTCCTACTCTAACACATTTACAAGTCTATACTTCTCACTTACATTGACTCAGGCAGCATTTGGGAGTGGTTTTCATAAAGTGAAAATCCAAAAAAACAGCTTTCGCTGCACCATGACGTCCGCAGGCTGCTTTTGGCCTCGTCCCCATGCCTTTTGCAATGCGGACGACGAGGCCTGCAAAAGTTGAAAATAAAAATAAAAATTTATGAGCAGTACTCTCCCGTGTCTTTCTCTCTCCTACAGTTCCAATTTTTTTTCAAAGCGGCTCTACACCGTTTTTCCAGCATGCGTCGTCTTCTCTCTATCTCTCTCCTTCCCGATTCTGCAGAGCTCCAAAGCCGAGAAGAAGGACTTGTCATTTGGGAGCATGGTGGGTCTTATTAAAAAATCTTAATTTAAATTTTTTTTATAACCAGTTATCAAATGCTGCATCAGTGTAATTTACACACTTTCTCTGCAACTTACACAATTTCAATGTAACTTACACACATAGAAAGTGTGTAAGTTACATTGAGATAGTGTGAGCCACAAAGAAAGAGTGTAAATTGCAGAGAAATTGTGTAAGTTACACTGAATCAGTGTAAGTGTGAGACATAGATTTATAAATATGTTAGAGTCAGACATATTTGTGTAAATATTTTTTAAAATAAGATTATTTCAAAAATATCCCTAATCTATAAGTGTAGTACCGCCATATAAAATTGTACTTTTGAATGTCTTTAGTCTATCTCATAAGGTACATTCATCACATCATGCCATTTATTTTTTAAGTTTTAGAACCCAATTTTTTATTTTTACACTCAAATTCCTATTTTAACATCCAAACTTCTCTTTTGGAAATTTATTAAAATAATAAAATATTAAATAAATAATCATCTTTTAAAAATATTTGTAAAACTAGTCACAAAACTGCCACGTAGGCAATTTCGTGAGTGGCTTGGCCCACGGCTCCAAATTACCGTAACATCAGTATTAACAACGCCAACATTGATGTCGGTGTTGCCAACGTCGACATCAATGTCGGCATTATCAACGCCGACATTAATTTGTTTAGAACATAGTCACTGGTTGAGGACTTGGTGTCTGTGCCCTATACAAATTAATGTTAACATTGTGAATGCCGACATTGATGTCGGCGTTGACAACACCTACATCAATGTCTACAGCAACGCCGACATTATCTTGCCCATCTGTATCAGTCACAAAATTGATTACGTGGTAGTTTCGTGAGTTTGCAAATATTTTTTAAATGTAATTATTTATTTAATATTTTGTTATTTTTTAGTTATTTTAATAAATTTTCCTTTCTCTTTTAATATTATTTTTAGTGGGATGTCATGTGATGCAGTGAATCGAATTAGAATATTAAAAGAAAATTTTGGATGTCAAAATAAAAAATTAAATTCTAAAATTTTAAAAATAAATGATGTGAGTTCAAAAATACAATTAGACGTGACGTAAACTTTTCTAGTAAACCATCGTCAACGTCATGGTACCTGAGATCCTGACGAAGGTCCCCTGAAGCCGCGGCTCCGATGCAAGTGCCAGCTGCCCCAGCCCCGCCACCGCCCCCCACCGCACCACGGCCTCCCCCACGGCCCCACAAGCAGCCATCTTCTCCGCCAGCCACAACGCTTCGGCCGCCAATTTCTCCGCCGTATCACCGCCGGAGGCCGTCCACCCCTCCGCTTCGCCTTCCTCCTCTTCCGCCGGTTCGGCCCACCACCTCAGCCGGGAGCGCACGCCGCCCAGTATCCGCTCCACTGACCCGTCCGCCTTCCCGGAACCCCGAGCCCGACGCACTGCCGCCTCGAGGTTGCGGAGAGTGCGGGAGAAGGCGGCGGCGAGGGCGGCGCGGTTGACGGCCGCCAGGGCGGGGGAGCCGCAGCGGACGTTCTCGTCGAGTAGGCGATCCGCGAGGCCCCGGGCGAGCTCATACTTGCGGGAGGAGACGGGGATCCGCGTCACCACCTCTAGGACGTCCGAGAGAGCTCGCGCCACGTACGTGCTCCCGTCTTCACCGAGCCCGACAGCGCCGCCCGGGGCCGGTGTGTGGAGGCAGCCGTTGGAGTCGTGATGGAAAGGGGGGGTGGGATTAGGATTGAGGGCACGGGAGAGGGCGCGAGGGACGGAAAGAGAGGCGAGGCGAAGAAGGAAGAGGAGGGTGTGGAGGACGGCGAGAAGGCAGCTGCGAAGGAGGTGGAGAAGGTTGTGGCGGCTATTGTCGATGGTGGCGGCGGCGAAGGAGGAGGAGAGTTGGGGAGGGGAGAGGAGGAAGAAGAGGAACTTAGTGGGGGCGAGGACAGAGGAGGCCATGGTCGCGAGGTTCTCCGTCGGCGAAGGACACGAGCATCCAAACCCCTTACGCCTCAACCTTTCTTCCCACGCTGACCAGAGGGGATTCTATTTCTTGATTCCGCTTTCTGTCTTGAGACAAACGCGTTTAAAATCTATTGTAAACTTGTCTACAATAATAATTTTAATATTTAGATGACATAATTAATTAAAGTCTTTGACTTATTTTTAAGTTTCTGTGAAAAAAAATAACTCAAAATTTTTATTTTTTGGTGGGACTTTTTTTTAGACTCTCATTAATACTTTATGTCAGAATTTTTTTTCATTTCTTATTTTACCTTCTCCACTCAGCACTCAATTTCATCTTCTTCTTTCTCTCCTCTTCTTTAAGTATTATTTAAAATAAAACAGATATAATATTAAAATAAAAGAATATATAATGTAAAATAAATTAATATATTATTTAAAGTAAAATAAATCTATAACTTATAGCATAAGAGAACATTAGAATATATATGATACTAAATTAAAAGAGAACATGTCTTAAAGTAAAAGTTCATTTGTTTTAAAATAGATGTTTACGTCGTACTGCCCGAATCGACCGTGCCTCATTCTCCGTGGAAAAGTACGTACCATACCATACTGTACCGTTGAGGTACAGTGGAAAAATGTCTTGTTTGATTTATTTTTTTAGTTTTGTAACTTGGTTAATATTTAAAATGAGCAAGCTTCAAAAGAAAATGAGTAAAACATAAGAACATCACGTAAAGAGGTTGAAAAATATAAATAATTTTATTTAGTCATTTAAGTCAACCCACCACAACCATTTAATATTCATCTAACATACATACAATCATACCAAAATCATGACACAATCATTTAGTGTTCATCTAATATTAAGGATATAATCATTAACTCTTACAAGCCAAATACAATATTCATATCGTCGCCCTCACATTCATCATTTTTCTTTGAAAGGTTCAGCCTTCTTTTCTAACTATTTCCTTGGCCATATGCATGAAAAATTACAAATTAATATCATCTTCCTTAACATGTAACTAAGAACAGTTAACAAGTTGTTACCTAATCTTCCTCATCATGCTGAGCATATATGTCCACAAAACTCTCGTAGTAGGGGATATAACTTCCATAAAAAATATATTGATTTTAAAATATAAAATATCAAGAATTATTGATGCATAGATGTTGAGATTAAGTCGACCTACTAATTTTTGGGACAATTTTTACTTAATAAAAATGTAATTTAAAAAATTAAACGATAATTATTATAATTTGTATAATCTCTTAATTAGTTTATGTTTAAAATTGTATCTCAATTAGACACCATTTAGACCCCTTAAGTGCACACAGGGTTTGCCGCGGTACAGCGAACCCTCTGTGCACTCCAACGGGACGACATATGGTTCTAAAAATAAAGTCAAATTCGAAGTCATCATAATTACTAGACAAATATACCAATTCTAAAAATATAATATCATGAGTTATTGATGCATAGATGTTGAGATTAAGTGGACCTAATAATTTTTGGGACAATTTTTACTTGACAAAAAAAATAATTTAAAAAATTAAACTAAAATTACTATAATTTATATATTAGCTTATGTTTGAAATTTTATGTCAATTAAACACTATTTAGATCCTTAAATGTAGAGATTAAGTCGATCTAATAATTTTTGGGACAATATTTACTTGACAAAAAATTAATTTAAAATTTTAAATTACAATTACTATAATTTGTATCATCTCTTAATTAGTTTATGTTTAAAATTTCATCTCAATTAGACACCATTTAGACCCCTTAAGTGTACACAAGGTTTGACGCGGTATGGCGAACCCTCTATGCACTTCAACAGGACGACATTTGGTTCTAAAAATAAAGTCAAATCTGAAGTCATCATAATTACTAGAAAAATATACTGATTCTAAAAATATAAAATATCAAGAATTATTGATGCATAGATGGTGAGATTAAATCGACCTAATAATTTTTGAGATAATTTTTACTTGACAAAAATTAATTTAAAAATTAAACTAAAATTACTATAATTTGTATCATCTTTTAATTAGCTTATGTGAAAAATTTTATCTCAATTAGACACTATTTAGACCCCTTCAGTGCACACAGGCTTTGTCGCGATACAACGAACTCTCTGTGCACTTTAACGGGACGACATTTGGTTCCGAAAATGAAGTCAAATCTGAAACCATCATAATTACTAGAAAAATATACTGATTCTAAAAATATAAATATCATGAGTTATTGATGCATAGATGTTAAGATTAAATCCACTTAATAATTTTTGGGACATTTTTTACTTGACAAAAAATTAATTTAAAAAATTAAACTAAAATTATTATAATTTTTATCATCTATTAATTAGCTTATGTTTGAAATTTCATCTCAATTAGACACCATTTAAATCCCTTAGATGTTGAGATTAAGTCGATCTAATGATTTTTTGGATAATTTTTACTTAACAAAAAATTGATTTAAAAATTAAACTAAAATTACTATAATTTTTATCATCTCTTAATTAACTTATGTTTAAATTTTCATCTCAATTAGACACCATTTAGACCTCTTAAATACACCGGGTGTGAGAGAGAAAGTTAAAAAAAAAAACCAGCGCGATCCCGTGGACCGCGCAGTACTGTCTCGGACCGGTCCGAACCGGACCGGACTCACTCGGTTGGGCGACCCGACCGTGCCTGGGCGCCGCCTGCGCCCAGGCACGGTGCGGTTCGACCGTACCGCGGCTACGGCGAACCATGATTCACATGTCTTAAAATAAAAGAATATTTATGACATTTGAACATTTACTTTAAACCAATTAATACTTCCTGCGCCCAGGCACGGTGCGGTTCGACCGTACCGCGGCTACGGCGAACCATGATTCACATGTCTTAAAATAAAAGAATATTTATGACATTTGAACATTTACTTTAAACCAATTAATACTTACCTTAAGTCATTACTTTAATATTTACTATAACATTACTTTAAGTTGGCGACAGCAGTGGCGGCGAGTGAGCGGCCGACGACAACGGCCGGCGATGGTGGCAACAATCAGCAATCGAACTTCCGACCAGCAGCAGTGGCAGTCAATATCGGTGGGGGGTAGCTAGTGGCCAACAATAGTGAGCGGCGGCGGCTGACCAGTGGATTAATTGTCAATTATATGTGCATCGATTACCAATCATCGATATAATTAATGATTACAAGTGGGCTTGTATGTTTTTTTTTTTCTTTTTAGAGGTATGCCCCGGTGCTCTTATATGTTTTAGAAGGATCTTAGTTATTAATAAAATGTCTCAGGATCACACTGGCGGAGTGGATAAGCCCTCTTCTGTTGGAAGTGGGCGCACTCTTCTGGTCTGCTGACCCTGAGGTCTTTTATTGGAAAAAAAGATATAATGATTACAAGTAACGTTAAAGTAGATATTTATGTGAGTTAAATTAAATGTTTGAATAATTTTAAAGTAAATGTTAATTTGTTTTAAAATAAAGTAATGGTTTAAGGTAAATATTAATTAGTTTTAACATTTAAAGTAATGTTAAGTAAAGTAATAGTTACTTTAAAACATCTAAACTTTTACTTTATAATACATAAAGTCTTACTTTATTTGTTTCAAAACACATATTGTTTGAAAGAAACATAAACTACGGGAATCGCAAGAATTGAAATAAAACTCGTATATATTGAGCTCGTAATGGTACCTCGCAATTCATTAAGTGATGTAGGTTACTCTTTAAATATAAATATAAATATAAATATATATATATATATATATATATATTCACTTTAAACATGTACTGTTTTACTGTAAAGTTAGCTGAGTTAAGTTTAAAGTACAAAGAGAGAAAGGCATCTCATTAGAGATAAGGGCAAAATAGGAATTAACAAAAGTGACTAAGAGAGAGAGGGGACAAAAGATGTTTAAAGACATTATTAAATGCTCTTTTTAAAAAGTAGGGACTACAAAATAAGTCTCCTCAAAAGTAAAGACTGTCTTTTGCTATTTTCTAATATGGATTAGAAAATAAATCTCCATATCTGACACAGACCTCTAATTAATTGTCTTTGTTTAAATCTATAAATTTATTATATATATATATATCATAAATTGAAAATTAACGAAAGAATAAAGCACTTTTTATAAATACGTCTAGATTTTAGTTAAACTTATCCTTATTCATGATGAGTTTACAATAATCATGATTTTTAGATTAAATTATAACGTTAGTTATTTATCATAAATTTGGATTTTAGTTAAAAGAACTATATTTTCCACAAAGAAATCTACTCAAAGAAAGTTCAAGGCATAGAGCTTAAATATCATTTGTAGAGGTCAAAAAGCAATCGACAAGTTCCCACTATTCGATCTTTACAAGTTTTTGAATTTATTGATGAAGAGAACACAACTTGCACCCACAATCAACAAGAGTAATCAAGGGGTCCTAGAGAGTGATCTTAGGAGAATACTCTAAACATTCAAGTTAAAGAACTAGTTGGAATAAGGGTAGTCAAGTGTGGGGGGGGGGGGAGGATTGTCTTTTGCTATTTTTCTAATATGAACTAGAAAATAAATCTTCATATCTGATAGAGACCTCTAATTAATTGTCTTTGTTTAGATCTCTAAGTTTATTATATATATATATATCATAAATTGAAATTTTACGAAAGAATAAATCATTTTTTATAAACACATCTAGAATTTAGTTAAACTCATTCTTATTCATAATGAGTTTGCAATAATCATGATTTTTAGTTTAAATTTATAAATTTACTTATTTATCATAAATTTGGATTTTAGTTAAAAGAACTGTATTTTCCACAAAGAAATCTACTCAAAGAAAATCCGAGGCATAGAGTTTAAATATCATTTGTAGAGGTCAAAAAGTAATCGATGAATTCCTACTATTCGATCTTCACAAACTTTTCGAATTTATTGATAAAGAGACACTTGCACCCACAATCAACGAGAATGGTCAGAGGCCTGGAGAGTGATCTTGGGAGAATCCTCTAACGCTCAATTTAGGGAATTAGTCGGAGAGAGAGAGAGAGAGAGAGAGAGAGAGAGAGAGAGAGAGAGAGAGAGAGAGAGAGAGAGAGAGAGAGAGAGAGAGAGAGAGAGAGAGAGAGAGAGAGAGAGAGAGAGAGAGAGAGAGAGAGTTTGGGTGCTTTATGTATTTGTGTGAAGAGAGAGAGAGAGAGAGATTTTGGGTGCTTTATGTGTTTGTGTGAAAGAGAGAGAGAGAGAGAGAGAGAGAGAGAGAGAGAGAGAGAGAGAGAGAGATAGAGAGGAGAGAGAGAGAGAGAGAGAGAGATTTGGGTGCTTTATGTGTTTGTGTGAAGAAGCTCCGTGAACTTGAGTGAGTCAGAAGCTCCGTGAACTTGAGTGAGTCACTCCCTCAGTGTGTCACATGAATGGGAGAGAGAGAGAGATTTGGGTGCTTTATGTGTTTGTGTGAAGAAGCTCCGTCAACTTGAGTGAGTCACTCCCTCAGTGTGTCACATGAATGGGGTAAAGTTGGCAAATGAGATTGCCACCTCACAGAAAGAAAGCGTTGGACTCTCAACTCTCAGAAGAAGTTACTATATGTTGACGGACAAGGAGCAATAGATTTGGACCAAAGATTTTGTACTAGACTGCACCCATGAAATCTTATCTCATATGGTGATCTCCACTGGGTTAGTAGCAGCCGCAATAGCACAAGTTTCAGCACCCAGAAGAGTCCAGGTTGCACCAACAAAACCTCAGGCACCTATAGCAGAAGTCGAAATTCCATCTTCCGCTACTCCAGCTCAAGTTCAAGAGGAGTATGCGCTAGTAGAAACCATGCTCAAGTTATATCTGAGCTAGGGATAGTTATTTTGCTGAGGAGGAGCTAGCAGTGTAGCAACAACAGTAGATGGAACAACAGCAGGAATAGCAGCAACAAGAGCCAGATAAACAAGCATCAGTCAATATTCCCATTGACTCCCTAAGGCCAACACAAAGGCAGTGGTTCAAAGGGAAGCGAAGCACCAGTTGACCATCTATATATGGATGGTGTTTTTGATTTGATTTACAAACAACAATAGTTGTTGGGTATTCTTCAATTGCAGATCACCCAAGTTGATGTAAAAAATTGATATATTGGGTGAAGAAATGTCTCATCTTCGAGACTTGTTTTTATCAATTTTTATTCAGTCAAAATAAGGCTAGCACCAGTGTACAAACAAGTGCTGAACTAGTAGAAGAAGAGAGAGCACAAACCAGTTTACAGTCACAAGAAATACCTGTATAGTCAAACCAGCTCCTTTAGAAGAAAAAGCACAAGCAGTAGAAGCAGCAACAGTGGAATAGGCAGAAGCAATAAGTGGGGAATCCAAGGAGGAGTATTACCCAAAGACACCCTGCCCATGTATTCTTCAAGCGAAGAACTAGAAGGAGATTGGTTAAGTTTGGATCAGAGGTGGGTATATCTTCTCCAAAGCCTATCTCATCACTTACCTCACCAAAGATTACAGAGCCTAAACCTTCTCATGCCACCTCCTCCTGAGCCAACACCAGTTACCACACAACTAGAGATAGAACAATACTCCTTGCAACTAGCCTTACCCCTAGCACCTTTTACCCAAGCTACAATAGTTCAAAAACCTACGCCAGAAATTGGTTCTTTCTCGCTACATGCAAAACCCAAGCTCTACAATACTCTAGCTCCCATGATGACTCTGAGGCATGGTTTGCCAAATCGAGGCGAATCGGATCGATTCCCCCGAATCGATGCGTATTAGGGAAAATCATATCCCTACTACGCACGATTCTCCCTATATAATATATATATATAGGCGATTGCTAAGATGTTGCGGGCGCCGCCGTCATATCATAGTGGTGCCCTTGGATTAAAATCCAAGGGCCACCGCGCAGCTGCACTTCACGCATCGTAGGCACGCAAAATAGTTTTTTTGATCCGATAGTGTTGTGCTACAGTACAGTGGGGCCGCACCGCCATATTGTAACACTTCTTTGTATATATATATGATTATACATATTTATATATACACACACACACAAACACACATACTCTCTCTCTCTCTGCCGAAGATCCAAATAAACCAATTCTCACAAAGATAGTACCTGTAGATCCAAAGATGGATGAGGATAAAAAGAGAAAGGGGACCGATGCTCCGAAAAAGCTTTCCTCCCTTCTGGTATAACTTTGTCAATCATTCTCAGAGGTATTATGACTTTTTTGAAGAATTCTTGAAGTTTAAGGTTTTCTTGAAAGTCCAAGAACTTAGAGGATACAAACTAGAGCACTAGGTGTCAATCTTGCTAAGAATAGAAGAAATTTCATTGGCAACAATCAATACCATCATGTAGAGCAGTCTCCATATTGATGAAGAATGGCTGGCAGCTAACAAGACTGAAGCCAAGAATTTTGCTACAGTCAAAGAGAAAGAAGTACTACTCTAACGATTTAAAGCTATCTAGATTTGAAATTCTTCCACATGTTTGGCAAACTCATCAAGCATTATCAAGGTACCTTCACCGAAATGAAGAAATTTAATGATGATCAATTTAAGTTGAAGATGGGAGATGTTATTATGGGTCAATGGGTAATGTTAGTGAATGGACAAAGGGCCATCACTCCGACTATGAATGTAAGGTTACCATTAAGGCTCTACCCCAGTCTCATCGGAGCAGTAACTATCAAAGCAAAGTTTACCTAGCTTTTGCTCAATAGGCATATCAAAATGGCAGTGAGATTCAAGGTTAAACATGGCTAGGTCTTTACTTTCCATAGATTCATCCTGCATCAAGTTAAGAAATTTCATCAGTTCCTTAGAACTTTTCAAGATACATTTGCTAAGTCAGAAAGTATGATTGATGTCCAGTGGAAAGAAAGATACCCCACACTTGCCAAAGTATGGAAAAAATCCAAGCTAACACCATACAAATTTATGAGGAAAGAGTATGACAATTTGAACAATCGGATTGACAATAGATGGACTAAGAGGTATGAGACATACTACAGGGCTAAAGCAGAAGCCTATGAGCAGGGATTACACTGGAACATAATTATCTTTGTAGTCCTGAAGAATGATCCGAAATTCATACCTCTACACTTTACCATCCCCATCATGGAATAGTATCATCACAAGCTTAATTGGTACCATGCCTGACATGTCAAATCATTTAGAAAGTAGGCAATTTATGGACCCACATATGATACCAAGTCCCCCATCTTTGAGCATAATTTCAAGGCCAATGGAGAGAAGGTTTGGGAAATCATTCGTCCTCATCTACTTAACTTAGCAAAAGAACTCTATCTTCCAAACTCTTTCAAAAACAATCACTAATTTTATTATTCTCAGGCACTCTCTTATTATTCCCAGTCTTTTCAATTTTTGTACTTATCATTTCCTTTCCTTCAGCATTTCTTTATCTATTCTTATCCTTGTCTCTCTTTCAGCTAATGTTAAAAAAGGGGAGAAATATCAAGATAAGGTATCTGAGGGAAAATTTAATAAAGAAATATTAAAAGGGTGAAAAGCTTACATGAGAGAGAGCATACATCTAGGGGGAGACAACATGCCTCTCATTATCTTTTTGTCATATATTCATGAGTTTTGTCATCACTAAAAAAGAGGAGATTGTTGGGAGCATATGTCATTAATTGTTAATTTTTGCTCTTTATTTATGCTTATTTTATCTTAGTTTTAATGATGACAAAATAAATATGAAATGCTTAATGACATAATACACTTATTAATTATTGAATGACAAAAAGAGTAACAGTTGACAAATTATTTTTTGAAGAAAACAAATAGCATATTTTATCAATCATAAGTTTTACTCTAAACTATGTACAAATGAACTGAGCGAATTTGGCTGTGTAATATTGATTGTAGTATCTTTTTTCCTAAAGTTGAAGTTACTTCAGGAGTCCAAGTTTGAATTCGACTGAAGTATAAATCTCTTCAACAGTCGAAGTTCAACTTAGACTGAAGAAGACTTCATAAATCAAAGTTGAACTCCGACTTGATTCACCACTCAAAACTTAACTCCAATTGAAGTAGACTCACTTCATGAGTTGAAGTTCCACTTCGACTAATATACTTCCTAATAGTCAATGTTCACTCAGACTGAAGAAGAGTTTCATAGTAGTCGAACCTTAACTCAATGCTCACTTCACTTATGTTGTGTCTTCACTCTTTAGTCGAACTTCAAGTCAAAATTAAATCAGTTTATTTGTATAATTGTTTTAGTTAAAGATTAATTATTTCTTGAATATCCTTTAGTGATAGACTTAATATTTTTCGTATAAGGAACATTATCACTTATTCTTCTAGTAAGATTTAATAAACTCTTGATTAGTGCAAATAAATTTTATTTATGATAAGATATCATCAACATGACTATTCTTTCTACGAATAATAATGAGAAATGTTTATTATATATTTGTCATTTTAGAATCTCAATCATTTTTTTAAAGATAAGATTATTTCAAAAACTAATCTCTCCGAGCAGAAGTATTTAATGCACTGAAAGGTTATTTTAATGAGTAGATGACAAACGTACCTTTGAAAATAGCTTATACGCCAGTAGTTGTAGCGACCCTGGATACTTATGTCCGAGAAGGCTCCATATCCAGACCTGTCTTCTGCAAACAAATCGATGTCTCTCAAGGGATAGCTCACACACATATCCAGTAAGAATATAAAAAAAAAACAACCACATTGTAATAAGATGCATGATAAAGTATATGATCTCATATACATTCATAAAACTACATTGTCCCACTACATTATTACAAGTCTAAAAGAAAAGTACAAAAACCTGGGCATATCCCAAGGTGTATAATAGGAGCCAAAGCTCACAAAATTGTTGGTGGTATAGGTCCACCTCCACGAAACCACGCTCGCTAAACGCCTAAAAAGAGAGGGGTGTAGGGGTGTGAGTCTCACAAAGTCACAGGCTCAGCAGGGAAACTCTTCGAACAACCCACAACATAATCCACATGTAACAATAGAAAGTACTAAATAACACAAGTCCACTGGTTAACTCACATATAATCAAGTAAAAGGAAATACATCAAAAGTTGTAACCTAAGAATGCTTTCTAATCAACATAACTAAACAATTTATTATCCACAAGTAAATAGCTAACTAATCATTAACTCGTACAACTACTAGAAACAGTATAACTTAACAATTAGCTAGAAACACATTACGAACTAGGGACTACTGAGCAGAGCAGACCCAAAAGGTAAACTACTAAAAGGAACATCAGAGAAACTGCACGACCAATTGTAGAACCAGGTGGTACTAGGCCAACCATACCACATACACACCCACACTACGAAGTAAACCACAAGAACCACAAGTTAAGTCGGAAGGAGTGACACTACTACACGAGTCACGACCACTGGTTCATTATGCCAGTATCAAACCTGGACAAGCCAACACGAAAACCACCTCTCAGATACGCGGAACACTGGGTGCACCTGTGACAATTATGGTGGTAGAGCTATGTAAGATTCTGCTCCCTTGGGCCTTGGCCCCGTCCTCAGGGTCGCACTGGACCTGCTGGTCGCGACGGTGTCACGACAGCCTGGTCGGTCACGACATGCTCTTTGTCGCACCCCCTTTGGGCGTCGCGTCTTTGACGTGCCGTCTGGAGGTGTCGCGTCCTGGTCGCGCCATCTGGAGGCGACGCGACTTCATTCTGACTGATTGTCCTTTCTGTCAGAACGGCCTTGTCGGGTGTCAGGCGCAATAGCGTTGACGCGACCTGGCAGGCCGTCGCGTTATGGTTTTCCGGTCTTCGAGGTTTGACCACTTTTGGTGTCCGCCGGGGTAGGCAGTCGTGACATGGTCGCGACCTGCAGGGCGGTCGCGACATGGTTGCTGTCGCATCGGCCCGACCCGTAGCGTTTCGGGGGCCATCGGTTCAAAACCGAGGCAGGCGCCCATTTCCCCCTCTCTCCTTCCTTTCTTCTTCTTCTTCTTTCTTCTTCCTCCTCCAAGCCCCCATTCTTCTCCGGTGATTCTTGGGTGTTCTTGACGAGGAGGTGACACCCCGTTCGTGTAGGCGGCGTTCATGTGGAGCTGAATTGGAGCGAGGAGGTGGTGGCCATTCCTACGTGAAGGCCCCAACAGGTTCGCTCTACTCTTTGAGGTAGGGACTCCCCCTCTTCTTCTCGTTCTAGCATGTTCCCCTTCCCCTTGTGATTCTTGTTTCCTTGTCGTGGTTGGGGTTTGGGAATGAGAGATCCATGCCTCGTTCGTGGAGAGGTTTCCTTCGAGTGTAGATCTCCATGTTTAATGCATGAATCATGGGGTTTAGAGGGTGGTTTGTTTATTTACATGTTTTCCTAAGTGTTTCCCATGCTCCCCTCCCCTTGTCAGTATGGTTTGTAGGGTTTTGGGGGTCCTCCTTAGGAGGACTGTTCCGGGACCTCTCTCGGATGAGATAGTGACTGGCCTGAGGGTCGCGATGGTGTCGCTATGCATGCGCCAACCACGACAGCCTTGGCTGTTACGGTGGGCATGGGCGCCGCGACATCATCGCGATGACGAGGGACGTCGCGACATTGTCGCGATCGGCCTTGGCGTCGAGACAGTGTCGTAACAACGATAGTGTCGCGACAGTCATAGGCATCGCAACAGTAACAGATTCAGGTAAGTTCTCGCAAAGCCGTTTCTCGTTGAGTCTTCGCCGTCCTTGCCTTTTTCTGTACCCATGGCACTAGTGCTAGTTTCTAGTACAGTCCTATACTAGTCGTTCGCCCGATGCTTGGCACCCGAGGGCTTGTCCCGTAAGAGGTTGTCACCGTTTACCTGCCCCGTCTCCGTGCGCCTGTTGAGGGAGTGCTCCGGGGGACGGGCGTGCTCGAGTCACGGACTCCTGAGTGGAGGGGAAAACAGTGGTTAGGACAGTGGCGTCAGTCGTTTGCAGAGCTCTCGTAGTTGTTTTGGGACGCCGAGGTCATTCGGAGTTCTTCCCCGGTACAGACCAGCTAGTCCTTCTTCTCATTGTCGTAAGACATCAGTGGACGCTCCTGACCAGTTGACTAGTGGTAGTGGTTTCTGTAGCTAGTGTCGCTTGTCAGGCAGGGTTCTTCTGTCTATGTTTCCAGTCGTGTGGTGGTCACAAGTGCAAGTTCTACGGAGTTTTTGACCGGATTATCCTTTCCGTACCATTGCTAGTTAGTAGTTTTGCTTCCGCACTTCTCTGTGTAGATTAGAATATATAACTGCTATCATTTACTTTAATTATATATATTCTTTCATGCCTATTAGAGCTAGTAGGAGATTTCTAGTCCCTACTGAGCTTCTGTTGTGAAGCTCATCCCTCCTTTTCGCAGGTGAGAATTCCCAGCAGCGGCAGGGTGCGTGTCGGGTGGAGTAGATGGGGCATTCATCGTCGTTCCCGTAGCTACCAGTGGGATTCCCCTTTTCTTCTGTTGTACTTCACCCTCGGGGTATGCCCCTAAGGGCCTTGTTCTTTCCCTTTGTTTACTTGTACTCGTTGTGCGTTGGGACTGTACCTAGAGCGTTATGCTACAATCTCGCTTTTCTTTTTGCTTCCACGTGTGTGCTCCTAGTTTAGTAGTTGACATTTATTTCCTCTACATATTTTGTTAGACTTGTGTTATAGCCCTTCCGGGTCCCCAGATCTGTGGGTGGAGACCGTGAAAATCGGGTCCTCGGCTTGGGCTGAGGGTCGAGTTCTCGGGGTCGTTACAGTTGGTATCAGAGCGAGAGTCTAATATAACTTGTAGTGGATTTAAACTGCAATCAGAAAGTCCCAACGGAAGTACAAGTATACTGCTAGCCGCTCGAGTTAGTGTCATTAACCTTATTGGTTGTATGCCGTACAGGATATGGCTCCACGTAGGCGCAGACAGACCAAAGAGCTGATGGAGCTGTAGGCTGAGTCAGATATGCCAGCGCTAGGTCAGGTTTAGGAGGATGTGTCAGCAGAGGAGTCTATGGCACAGGGTGAGCGGCAGCAGTACCCACCACAGCAGTACGGGGATTGGTTCCCCATGGCCGAGCAGTTTTTCAGGACCATGCTTCAGGGGCCATGGCAGACGGCAATAGGAGGACAACCACCAGTACCTCCCCCAGTGGTCCCAGAGCAGCAGGCAGACCCACCGGCAGCGCAGCCAGTTGTGCAGAAGGCATCGGGTAGTGGAGTATCCGAGCCGGCAAGAGGAGGATGGCAGTAACTAAGGACATGACCGCTCTCTTGGAGAGGTTCTTGCGTCTCTGACCACCGACGTTCTTCGGCGACTATGATCCAGATAGGGCTGAAAGTTGGACTCACGAGTTGAAGTGTACGTTCGAGACCATGGAGTGCGCCGAGGAGGATCAGGTGAGATTGGCAGTGTATCAACTCAAGGGACGAGCCCATGAGTGGTGGAGAGTTTAGAGGTAGACACACTTCCCAAGGCAACGTTTGGACCAAGTTTCTTGGCAGTGGTTTGGCGAGTACTTTCCCGACTATGCTCGATGTGAGAGGTGAGATCAATTTCATGAGCTGACATAGGGGGACATGACAGTTGCGCAGTATCATCAGAAGTTTGTCCGGTTGTTGAGGCATGTTCCCCATGTGGCCAGCAGCGAGCAGGCTTGTGCAGAGAGATTTATTGTAGGACTGAGGCCAGATTTGCAGTGGGACGTGACCGCTCACATGTGTGCCACTTTGGTAGTGGCAGTGGCTAAGGCCACCGCCTTGGAGAGAGAGGCCTGGCAGCCCCAGCTGTAGCAGCAGAAGCAGGGAGGAGCTTCCTCTAGGACCACCCCGTACCAGTGTCCCACTGGTAGCCGTGGTAGTGCGACTTCTTCCTCTTCTTCGAGTTCAGGCAGCTCCGGCCTGCGCTCGAGGTTTAGGCAGATGACCACTCGTGGGGGTGGGCGAAGCTGGCAGTAGAAGCGCCAGTCGAGGTTTGCAGAGCAGTCGATCCAGCAGGGAGCTGAGCAAGGCAGGCAGAAGGTGACTTGTTACACTTGCGGTTTACCAGACCACTACAGGAGGGATTGCCCGATGGGGCAAGTCCAGCAGCCGCAGCAGCCTGTATAGTTGTAATTTACTCAGCAGTTGCCGCAATACCAGTACCCTCCACAGCAATAGGCACCCCGACAGCAGCAGTAGGGGCAGTACCAGTAGCAGCCTCAGCAGTTCCAACAGTACCAGCAGCCTCAACAGTTCCAGTAGTACCATCCGCCTCAGCAGTTTTAACCGTACCACCACCACTAGCAACAGTTTCCACAGAACCAGTAGCCGCTGCAGCAGCAGCAGCCCCAACAAGCGCCGCAGCGTGGGCGTGGTCGTGTGATAGCTCTTACCAGGGAGGAGGCCAAGGCGTCGAACTTGGTCGTAGGTACTTTGCCTATCCTTGGTAGAGTTGCTCGTGTTCTGGTTGATCTCGGTGCTTCTCTTTGCTTTGCTTCCGAGGAGTTTTATGAGCCGCTGGTTCGTCACACCCCTGAGAGGAAGTGCGACGTGATGATTGATCTTCCGTCTGGTGATTACATGCGTTCTTTCGGTTACCTTGAGGGTGTCACAGTTGAGGTCCAGGGACACCAGTTGCCAGCCAGGTTGTACGCATTGCAGCTTCGTGACTTTGACGTCATCCTTGGCATGGACTGGTTGGAGGCTCACTCAGCTGTGGTGGATTGTCAGTGGAAGACCATGCGGTTTGAGATACCTGGAGCGCCTGTTCTCTGCTTTCGAGGTATCCGGTCTACCCATTGACCTTTTATTTCTTTTGGTAGAGCTCGATGTTTGGTTTGCGATGGTTGCATAGCGTACCTTGCTTCTGTTTGTACATCTGAGCCTAGTGGGTTGTCAGTTTCTGATGTACCTGTTGTGTGTGAGTTTTTCAACATTTTTCCGGAGGTCCTACCTGGGTTACCGCCTGAGCGGGAGGTAGACTTCTCTATTGAACTTCTACCGGGGACGATGTCTTTGTCTAGGGCACTACATCGGATGGCTCCGGCTGAATTGCGTGAGTTGAAGCGCCAGTTGCTTAAGTTGCTTGAGTAGGGTTTCATTCGTCTGAGCCGTTCGCCATGGGGAGCGCCAGTGTTGTTCGTGAGAAAGAAGGACGACAGTTTGCAGTTGTGCATCAATTACAGGCAGTTCATGCACTACTCTTTTAATATTATAAAGTACACTGCCTTACACTATCAATTTGTTCTCTGTCTTCCTCTCTCTTTATTTCTTCTCTCTATGAGAGACTCTCTTGTATGCATTTTCCCTTTCCACCGTTACCCTGCAAGAATCATATACACTAATTTGTAACTAAGACAGTAATCATTATTTAACATCTTCTTTAAGAAATGTATTGTCGACATTAATTAGAGTGGTGTGTGATAACTCGTTAATTAAGATATTTTGTGCTATGAGATATGTAACTTAATTATAAAAAAATTAATAAACGATAAACTATGTTATTTACGATTGCTTGATCAAGCTTATCCTTTTTCATTAAAGAGAGCTGTGGATCTTTTCATTGCCAATATATCTTTGACAATTGGGTCAATGTGTTTCTCCGTGAGAATTGTTTTGCTCGCGGTTTGTTCTTTTCCCAGTTTATTGTGCTTTTCTTTGCTGCTCTTCCACGTTTTATATTGCTTTAAGACACTTTGGAATGTAGAGAAATTAACTAGCATATATAGGAGAGTGCTATTGTGTATCTATCTTCATTTGTTGTAATAAAATTAAACAAAAATAAATATTAATTACTTTATTCAAAGACAAAATTTGTCAATGTTGGTAACATATGTACACCTAGAATAACATAAGCAAATCACGCAAAGTTACATTAAATATAAAATTCATTTAGAATTCATTATTTTTAGTTTTCGATTTTCCAATCCATTTCTTAAAGTTATTAACAATTAAATATGCATTATAAAGCTATTTAGTACTTTTCTTTGGCAGCCCTTTCAATTTAGTTCAAGTACACTTTAGCAGTAAGAAAAATTAAACAATCTGTGCTATATATTCTCTTTTGCATATTAGACAATTCTACTTGATCTATCGTCTTGAGCTAATTATCTAACAGATTCTACTAATTAGAAGAAGTATATTTTCATATCATTCAAATTCAACGCAAATTATTTTGGGACATTTTTTGTTAAACTAATCTGACATTTGTATAAATTATCATCATTTTATTATCCTTAACCAAGAAAAAATATTTTTAAAAAGTACAAGCGCATAGCACGTTTATTTAACTAGGGTCCACAAGGCTGTGTAGATTGTAGCACTTGGGGTCTGATTCGACCATGTGAGGATGATTTAAGTGGCTAATGAAAACTATATATATATATATATATGTTTCTTCTTTCTTTCTTTCTTTTTCTTTTTTTTTTCTCTTTATCCTTTGCACACCGTTTGATGTCCAAAGCAACATGAATATGTAAAGAAGGGTTGACATACATAAGAGGGTTAAGAAAAGAAAACGCGTGATTGTTACGCCCAACTCCGAACATAATAGATTTATGAGATCCACATCTATACAAGCAATAAATTTCTAGCACTTTATAGTGCATGGTAAGCTGGAGGAACTCCTACATGAGTACACATGAGTCCACTTCTCTATCAAGATTTCCCATAAACCTTACACGGTTAATCTTTATAAATTATAAAGTAAGCACTGGAATATTGAATTTAAAATGGTATATTATCTCATGATGACCATGACTATATTTGTCATTTGCGATTTTTTTTCCTTTAACAGGTAAGATTATTCTAGAATTTTTTAAATTTTCACATATTAGTCCCTTAATTTTAGCTATTTTCAAATAACTCCTTGTAATCTTGATATTCTTAATAACCCTCTCAAATCTTCTGATGTTCCAAAAAGAAAAATCCCCACTATTTCATTTTATTAGAAAAAATGAGTTTTTACTGTAGTTAACTTTAACCTCACCTCACAAATGTTAATAGAACGCTGAGTTTTCATCGGTCAACAAATCCCACAACCCCACCTCCCTCCCGCGGTAGGCAGCCCCACCCCTCGCTCCAACCCATCCGTTAGCAGGTCCCCCCGCCTCCGCCACACCACCACCCCCCCAAAAAAAAAGTAGTCGACATTGGAGTGTCAAAGGGTAGGAGTCAGAAAATTTCTGTATCTGAATCTGATCAGAGTTATCGAAAATTATCTGATTTAGATTAGGATATGGAAAGAACAGTTTTCCCTAAACAATTTTCATATCTGAATTTGTTTCTTCAAATTATCAAAATTTGAATACTGTTGAATATGTCAGTTGTTGACGCATGTTAGTCAGGGGTGTGGTGGTGTATCCCTGTTTGGGCCGAAGCCAAACGGGTCTCCACTGGAGAAGATAGGGAAGACGGACGCTGGTGCGGACAGAAGTCTGCAAAATTAGAACGGGATCAGAGGGGCCCAGTTTTGCAACCGAAGAGAACCCTCCGATGCCTGAGTCAGCACAGGACTGAAAGGGCTTGAAGAAAATGGGGGTTCTCGTGTGTGAATCACGTGGGAGCGAGTGTGAGTCTCTGAGATCACGTACCCTTGTCTGGAGGTTACCTAAGCCCTTTTATAAGCGAGGGTCTAGAGAGAGGGGGACAAAACGTCCCTTAACGACGCCGGACAGGGCGCGCCAGTTAGCGCCTTCGGCGGAGAGTTACGCGTTATGGCGCCCATTGAGGGGCTCGGTAGTTAACGCACCACTTGATCGTGGGGCGCGCACGACGCAGCCGTTGTAACCGTCGTGCTGAGGCGAAGGACCGCTCGGATTCCCTTGGGCGGAAGGTACCAAGCAAGTTGCATGTTCGGTAGGCTACCCTGCTGCTCAGTGCCTAGTACCTTGGTGCTGCTGTTGCCAGCGGGTCCATGGCACGATTCCTGAAGGGTTTGTTCGGTAGATAGTGTCTGAACTGAATAGGATGAGGGGTGTCCGGAGACTACTCCTAGGATCCTGGGGGCGCTCGGAAGCGGAGACCGTGTTCGGGATTTTCAACTTCCCCTCGAGGACACATGTCGCCCTGCTGGAAGGCCACGCCCGTCCATAGGATGACGATGGGCCATGACGGGCCTCACGGGCTTAGGTGGCTAAAAATAACCACCACACTTGCCCCCCACGCCCTCGAGTTGGCTCAAGAACTGAAGCGCTTGAGGGCGGAAGTCTGCTCGAACGTCTTTCTTGCATTTAATGCGATGCCGACCTCGGACGTGTGAACGGCAGCAGGGTGATGTCGTTCGATGCTCTTCCTCGAGGTCAGAGGAAATCTAATGATGAGAGGGCGACGTGTCAAGCCAGGGGCTTTGCGCGGTACACCCGAACGTTCACTTGGAGCGGGGGAAGCGCCATTTTGGCTCTTCGAATTTCGTGCCACCTTTTCCTTATAAGGAAGAGGAGGGGTGAAGGCGGGAGTCCACGCCTTTAACCTAATTCGAAAATCTTGCTTGCCCCCCAAGCCTTCTCATCATCTTCTTCCTCGCGCTCTCCCGCCGTCTCCTCCATTTGCCGTTTCTGTTGCTTTCGGTGATGGCATCCAAGGGAAAAGCTGTCGTGGTTGCCGAAGTGAGCGGCGTGACGCCGGCGGGAGCCCGAGGGCCAAGGTGTCACCAATAAGAAGGCCTCTGGGAACGCTTTCGGATCAGCGATGATTACAAAATCGTCATGGCAAAGGAGGAGGAGTCGCACCTGGTGAACAAACCAGGTTGCTTCGCCCTCTCCGTCGACCACATGGAAGCAGGGTTCGGCTGCCGTTGCCGGAAGTGGCGAAGGCACTGCTGAACAGATGGGGAATCGCGCCCATTCAGCTGACGCCCAACTCGTGGAGGACGATATGAATCTTTTGCATCGTCTGCAGACTTTGGCAAGTTCGCTACTTGGCGGAGGTCTTCTGGGCGCAGTTCAGCCTCACGGCCTCGCCTACAGGGGCCAACATGTACTACACCAAGCATCGTGCAGACAGGATGCAGATTACCCTGTCGAAGAAGCACTCCAACAACAAGGGTTGGGTGCACCGACTCTTCTTCATCAGGCGTGGCGACGGAGAGGGCTCGTTAAACATGGTTTGAGCCGACCATGGAGTAAGTACCCGAACACACCTTGTTTGTAAGTTTGTTGGGTGACTGATTTTCTGACTGTAGCATCTCTCTTCTTCTTTTTGCAGGTGCCGAGAAGATAGCCGTTGGTCGGGACCATGAGGCTATGGAGGACTATGCAGAGAAGATCGCTGTCACCGCTCACATGGTGTTCGAGGGTGATGACATTGCCGCCATCGTTAGGATTCCCACTGTGTTGAGGATCCCTACTGCGGTGACAACCGCAACCGCGACGCCATCCCTCGCCATGGGGCACCCCATGATTAGCCTGCGGGTCCCCGAGGAAAGGCCCAAAAAGATTCCGTTGAAGAAGAAGGCCGCAAAGGTGGCGGTGCAACCCCTAATTGAAGAAGGGGAAGCAGTAGGCCAGCCTTAGGCCAAGAAGAAGAGGAAGCCGAAGAAGACCGTGCAGCAAGCAGACGAAGATGAGGCCGAAGAGGAAGTTCCCCCACTTGTGGTGCGGAAGAGGCATAAGGTCGCGGAGGTGGCTGAAGAAGGGGCGCTGCGGACCTCGCCCGAAATCCAATCCGGAGCCTCAGTGAGGGTGGCCACCGCACTTGGACTCGTCGTGGTAAGCGACGAGTCTGAGAGCCACCCTGAGGAGTGAGTGGGGACTTCTATGCCCCAAGACTCTTTCGAGGGCCAAACAGAGGAGGTAGCTGCGACTGGGGCCTCCAGCACCGCAGCCGTGAAGCAGACCACGGCAGAAGGCGAAGCCCTTGCCACCCAGAAATCCACCTCCGGGGGGGCCAATGCGATGGCGACGCCTGCAGTGGGAGTGAACGAGGGGAATACAATCCGTGCTCCCCCCACCGAAGTGGTAGTTAAAGTCCAAGCATAGTTGGCTGCTGCAGGTCTTCACGAAGCCGAGGTGACTGCTGAGACCGAGGAGGAAAGACCTCGGGGATCTCCAGCTTCGGAAAGGGGCGAAGAGGCAGCGGCTGAAGTGGGCGCCAGCGAGGTGGACAGAAGAGAGGAGCCTCCTGCCGGGCTGACCAATGCCATCGGGGAGGATCAGGCCAGCTCGGAGGGAGATAGCCTCCCCTTGATGCAGTCTCTGAAGGCGAAGGCTCCTCTGGCGCCTTCTGTATCAGTCTTGGAGGCGTCTCTAGAGCGCTTCCAGGGAAGGGCGCCCAGGGACCTCCCCCCTCAGCCCACCGTGTCGCAGTTAGAACTGCTGGCGCGATGTCAGGGGCTAAGCTCGGAGGATACTCCCGAGCACTCAGGGGAGGTCTACCGGGAGAGATGCCGCCCTGAGGAGGACGACGAGGAGGACGTCGACGTGGAGGCACTGTCAGAGAACGTCCTGAAGTCGCTGGAGGTGCTGAAGAGGCTTGCCGAGCGCGGGCGAAACCACAAGCATATGTGGGAGGCCGAATTCGCCTTCTGCAAAGAGCTTGAGGGACAGCACAAGGCGCGGGAGGCCGAGCTAAAGGAGGAGGTGAAGAACTTCCAAGAGGCACTCCGCACCTCAGAGTTTAACCTAGCCGTCCCTCGGGCAGAGAAGGAAGCTCTTGCTAACATTTTGTCCGAGGCCAAGGCCCTCGGTGTGGCCGAATACAAGAAAGGACCAGATTTCAAGGAAGACCTGGAGCAGTTCGGCGCACGTTGCTACAAGGTGGGCCTTGGAGCTAGAGAGGACCGCGGATGGAAACTAGCGTCGATTGAGTATGCCCACGAGGCTTTCGAAGCTGCCGTGGGGGAATGCCGACGCCGGACCCAAGATACGCGCCTGGATGGGGTGCGCTTTGTGCATTTCCAGTCAGGGCAGATGACCTCCGGGGACGGTGGCGAAGGTCCCTCCAGGCAGGCTCCATGACTGTATCTTCTTTTCTCTTTACCTAGTTGGGTAGGTCTACTTGCAAATCACTTAGAACGAAGTATACCATTTTTGGTTGACTGGAGCTCTATCTTCTTCCCTTGCCGTGTTCTGTTCGAATCGAAATTTGTCGATTTTTTAAAGGCTCACAGGTACCGCGCGGGTCTTTAAGAACTGAAAAGTTCTGACCGGGGGTTTGCCTTGGTTTCAAGGTTTCTTAGGCGCCATACAAATTTTCCGAGCTGAAGAGCTTAAACTAAAGATGGGCTGAACAACCTCTTACCCAAACCGGAAGAACGGGAAGAAGAGAGGTTAAATGCCGAACAGGTGGCTTTTACAGATAATAAGCCTTTAGGTTAGACACATGCCAAGTCCTGGGTATGGCATCGCCGCGAGGAGTAGTCAGCTTATATGAGCCTTTCCCAAGGACCTGGGTGACCTGATAAGGTCCTTCCCATTTAGGGGCGAGTTTGCAAACTGCTCTTCGGGGATTCGATGCCAAGCAGCGGCGCATGACTAGATCACCTTCGAAGAAGCGCCGTTCTCGAACTCGGGCATTGTAGTATTGCGCGAGTCGCTATTGGTAAGAGACCAATCTAATGCTGGCGTCATTCTGGCGTTCGCCGAGCATGTCTAGGTTCTCCCGAAGCGCTTGGCTGTTGGCAACCTCGTCGAAGTGAGTTATTCGAATAGTGGGAAGAGCTACTTCCAGAGGCACAACTACTTCTGAGTCGTAGGCCAAATGGAAAGGAGTCTCTCCAGTGGCCACTCGCACTGTCGTTCTGTGGCACCATAGCACGTTGGGGAGCTCATCGATCCACGAACCTGCTACAGCCTCGACCCTTGTGCGGATCCCGTGCAGCAATGTTCAGTTGGCATTCTCAACCAGACCGTTTGCCTGGGGGTGTGCAACTGAGGTGAAGTGGTTGTAGATACCGAGATCGAAGCATTTCTGCTTGAAGTACGTGCTGTCGAATTGCTTCCCATTATCTGAGGTGATTACCTTTGGAACACCAAATCGGTAGAGGATGTTCTTCCAGACAAACTTCCACGCGGCTTGATCGATGATGGAGGAAACGGGCTCGGCCTCGACCCACTTGGTGATGTAGTCGATGGCCACGAACAGAAACTTTTTTCGCCCTTGAGCCTCTGGGAACGGACCCAGGATATCAATCCCCCATCTGGCACAAGGACGTGGTTCGAACAGGGTGTGCAATTGTTCGGCAGGCTGCTTAATGAGCTGACCGAACTTCTGGCACTCTGGACACCTTCTAGCGAAGGACATGCAATCCTTTTGCAGGGAAGGCCACCAGAATCCCGCTCGGATGATGCTGTGCGCCAGCATTCTGCCCCCAAGTGGCTTCCGCTCAACCCTTCGTGGATCTCTTTGGTGGCTGATGCCGCTTCCGTAGGGCTGAGGCATCGCAGGAGAGGCCTTGAGAGGGATCGTCGGTACAGTTGGCCTTCTATGAGGGTGAACCTCTGGGAGCGCAACCTGATCTTGTGGGCTTCGCCTTGATCAGACAGAAGCTCACTTCGAAGCAGATAGGCCATGAGGGGGTCAATCCAGCTCGGAGGTGGAGGGCCAGCCTCGATGGCAACTACATCTACCTCAATGCTCAGCGAGGCGAGCTCTTCTATGAATATGGAACGAGAAGGGGCGATGTCACCTGAAGATGCCAACTTGGCAAGTGCATCAGCTCGCGCGTTCTACTCCCGTGGGACATGTATAACTTTGAAGTAGAGGAGGTCCTCTGTTCGGCTCTTGACCTACTGAAGGTATTGCGCCATGCGAGGCTCCCTTGCTTTGAAGTGTCCGCTCATCTGGCTGGCGACCAATTGCGAGTCATTGAAGACCCGCAGTCGAAGTGCTCCAAGGTGCCTAGCCATTCAGATTCCGGACAGCAGTGCTTCATATTCGGCAACATTGTTGGAGGCAGAAAAACAGAACCTCAGGGCGTACTGGAACTCTAGACCCTCCGGAGAGGTGAGAACCAAGCCTGCTCCGCTCCCTGAGACTCAAGAGGACCCATCCACGTAGAGCTCCCATGGGGGCTCGTCAGCCAATGGAGGATCCTGCTCGGCCGGAAGGGTGTATTCCGCAATGAAATCCGCCAATGCTTGCGCCTTGATGGCCGTCCTCAGACGGTAACTAATGTCAAACTCACCTAGCTCAATGGCCCATTTGATGAGCTTGCCGGAAGCCTCTGGTTGCTGAAGAATAAGTCTCAATGGCTGGTCGGTAAGGACCGTAATTGAGTGGGCTTGAGAGTAGGGCCTAAGCTTCCATACAGCCGTAACTAGTGCCAGGGCGAGCTTTTCTGTGCGAGGGTACCTTCTTTCAGCCTCCTGAAGGACCCTGCTGATGTAGTAGACTGGATGTTGTGCCGCCGCCTCTTCTCTAATCAACACTGTGCTGATGGAGTGTTCGGTGACCGAAAGGTACACAAACAAGGGTTCCTTGAGCACAGGTTTCGAGAGAACAGGTGGGGTTGCCAGATATGCCTTCAGCTCGGCGAAGGCAGTTTCGCAGTCCTCGGTCCATCGTACATGCCCCCCTTGCTGTGAGGAGCCTTTGGGGCCTCGCAGCAATTTGAAGAAGTTGAAGCTTCTTTCCGCTGCTCGGGACATGAACCGGTTTAGTGCAGCAAGACGTCCAGTGAGGCGTTGGACGTCGCGTACTGTCTTGGGACTGCCCATCTCAAGTATGGCTTGGATCTTCTCAGGGTTGGCATCTATTCCTCTGTTTAAGATGAGGAAGCCGGGGAACTTACCCGAGCGAACTCCAAACGCACACTTGGCTGGATTGAGCTTCATGTTATACCTTCGCAAAGTTGCGAAGGTCTCTTCGAGGTCGGAAATGTGGTCAACGCTCGGGAGTGTCTTGACCAGCATGTCATCGACGTAGACCTCCATGTTTCGCCCGATCTGCGGCTCAAACATCTTGTTGACCAGCCGCTGGTACGTTGCACTAGCGTTCTTCAGACCAAAGGGCATTCTTGTGAAACAGTACAAGCCCAGTCAGTCGAACGTGGTGGCGTCTTGGTCTGGAGGATGCATGCTGATCTGGTGATAACCAGAGTACGCGTCCAAAAAGTTGAGAAGCTCGTGTCCGGACGTGGCGTCTACTAGCTAATCGATGCGCGGAAGAGGAAAGTTGTCCTTGGGTGTGGCTTTATTGAGATCTTTGTAATCCACTCACACGTGCCATTTTCCATTGGCTTTGAGCACGAGGACCACATTGGAGATCCACCTTGGGTATTGTGCTTCCTGAAGGAGCCCAATAGCTCGGCTTTTGACAACGTGATCCTAGATCACGGCCTGCCGTTCACGGTTGACGGGTCGCCTTCTTTGCTGGACTGGAGGCACCTTTTGGTCCAGGCGAAGGTGATGCACCATCACCTCCGGGGGTATGCCAGGCAGTTCATCATCTGACCACGCGAACACGTCTAAATTGGCTAGCAGGAAAGCCTTGTAGCGTTGCTGTTCAGCTTCCGACAATAGTGCGCCAATATAGAGAACGTGTTCGGGGTCGTCGTCCACCCGAATAGGAAGCAGGTCTTCGGCAGGTGTGCCTCTTCTGGTGGAAGGCTGATCGGAGGGTGGGGCAATAGTTGCTGGTGCTGTGAGGGGTTGTTTGTCTCTCAAGGAGAGGACATAGCACCGTCGAGACTCGTGCTGACTGCCGAGCACCTCGCCAATCCCACATGGAGTGGGAAACTTCATCTTTTGATGGAGGGATGAAGGAACAGCCTTAATTCGACCGATTAGGCCCCTGCCGAGGATGGCGTTGTAGCCGGGCATGCTTCGAATAACCAAGAAATCCACCATCTTGGTCACGTTTTTCGGAGCCATCCCAAGAGTAATTGGGAGGCGTGTTCGTCCCATGGGTTGAACCGAAACCCCCGAGAAGCCAAACAGAGGCGATTCTACCGGGGTGAGCTGGTCGGTTTTTAGACCCATAAGCAGGAAACAATCGTAAGCTAACACATCCAGGGCACTTCCATTATCCATCAGAATCCGGTGCACGGTACAGTTATTGATGGTGGCCGAAACGACCAGCGCATCAGTGTGTGGAGTAGAGACTCCTACAAGTTCTTCGTCCGAGAAGGTTATAGCCTCCTCGGACCGTGTGGATGAAGGATTGGGGGGATAGGGACTTGGGCGAGGCACTGGGGGCCTGTCCACCACGTGCACCCACTGAGCATAGTTGCGCCGGCTTTGATTGCTTTCTCCGCCTGCGTCGAAACCTCCCGCGATGACGTTGATCTCTTGCCCATTGGGCTCGTTGTTGATCAGCTGCTCGGGAGTCCGCTCTCGGCGTCTTTGGCGGTCTTCATTGCAGCGCACATACCGCCCAAGGTAGCCGTGTTTAATCAAGGACTCGATCTCGTCCTTGAGCTGGCGGCACTCAAAGGTATCGTGGCCGTGGTCGTGGTGGAAGCGAAAGTACTTGTCCTGGTTGCGCCTGTGGGGATCAGAGCGCATCCTTGGCGGCCACCGAACATATGGTTCATTCTGAATTTCAGCCAGGATCTGCTCGGGAGCCACCGTCAGGGGAGTGTAGTCGGTGAAGGGGCGTGGTCAGCGCGGCGAATCTCCGTTGCACCGACCTTTCTTCCTGTCATGATCGGAACCATTTTCGGAAGGCCTCTTCTTGTCTGATTTCTCTCCCTGCTCTGCTCGGCTGGCTGCTAGGCTCTCCTCACACGCGGCGTGGCGCTGCGCAGTAGAGAGCAGCTCGGCAAGAGTGGAAGGTTGCTTCACCCCCAACGTCCTTTGAAGGAAGCCATCTCGGGTGCCCTGGATGAGGGCACTGGTGGCCAAGGGGACGTCGAGGCGGGGGATGCGGAGCGCTTCGGTCCGGAACCTCTTGACGTAGTCCCAGAGCGCTTCGCCTTTTTCTGCCGAACAGACAGAAGAGACGCCGCAGTGCGCGGCTGAGATCTTCCACCTAGGAAGTTGTCCCGGAAGGACTTCTTCAATTGGTGGAAGGAAGAGATGGAACCTGCGGGGAGGGCTTCGAACCATGCCCGCGTGGTCTCCTTGAGGGTGGCCGGAAAGGCCCGGCATTTGGCCACGTCTGATGCTCCGTGGAACACCATGTGCGACTCAAAGCCATGAACATGATCTGCAGGGTCGGTGGTGCCATCGTAGGGTGCAATGGTCGGCAGAGGGAGCTTGGGGGAGACCCGAGCTTCCAAGATCTCCATCGTGAATGGGGAGCGGAAGTCCAAGTCTTCATCCCCCGAGGCCTTGCCCTCTGCCCATTGGACCATCGCATCAACGCGGCGCTCAAGGTCGACGATGCGATGGAGGCATCTGGCCAACTCCTGGTCGGAGTGGGCGGACTCCTTCCGTCGAGACCTGTGGGAGTTAGCCCCGACGACGGAACGCGGGGCATGCGGGACCATCGCGGAACGACGAGGTGAATTATCTTGTTGCTCCAGTGTCTGACGCGCCGAAGGTGCCCGGCGCGATCGCCGGGGCGATTCTACATACTGGTCCTGCAGCCCCAGAGGGGCACGGGACCATCGACGAGATGACTTCGCCTGCTGCTCCGGCGGCGGAGGTATCACCAGGGCCGGTTGCCTGGCTAATTGGGCCTGAAGGCCCTAGCAGACCCCCGCTAGGTGCTGCATCTTCTCTCGAAGCTCCACCACCTCTTGGGCGGTTGCAGGCACAGCTGCGGTAGGCACCCCACCAGTGGGGGTGATGACGACGTCGACAGGGGGGACTCTATCACGAGAGTCCATGCGTGACTGCCGCGATCTCGTCGCCCTGCTGCCCATGTTCTGGTAGGAGGAACGTCTGCGAGCCATGGCTGAAGTCGTTCCCACATACGACGCCAAATGTGGTGGTGTATCCCTGTTTGGGCCGGAGCCAAACGGGCCTCCACTGGAGAAGATAGGGAAGACGGACGCCGGTGCGGACAGAAGCCTACAAAACCAGAACGGGATCAGGGGGGCCCGGTTTTGCAACCGAGGAGAACCCTCTGATGCCTAAGTCGGCACAGGGCTGGAAGGGCTTGAAGAAAATGGGGGTTCTCGTGTGTGAATCACGTGGGAGCGAGTGTGAGTCTCTGATTATGTACCTCTGTCTGGAGGTTACCTGAGCCCTTTTATAGGCGAGGGTCTGGAGAGAGTGGGACGGAACGTCCCTTAACGATGCCGGACAGGGTAACCGTCGTGCTGAGGTGAAGGACCGCTCGGATTCCCCCTGGGCGGAAGGTACTAAGCAGGTTGCCTGTTCGGTAGGCTACCCTGCTGCTCGGTGCCTGGTACCTTGGTGCTGCTGCTGCCAGCGAGTCCATGGCATGATTCCTGAAGGGCCCGTTCGGTAGGCAGTGTCTGAACCGAATAGGATGAGGGGTGTCCAGAGACTACCCCTAGGATCCTGGGGGCGCTCGGAAGCAGAGACCGTGTTCGGGATTTTCAACTTCCTCCCGAGGACACGTGTCGCCCTGCTGGAAGGTCGTGCCCGTCCATAGGATGACGATAGGCCATGACGGGCCTCGCGGGCTTAGGTGGCTAAAAATAGCCACCACAAGGGGAGAACCCACATTATGCATGGGAGGGGACATGGCCTCCCCCAAATAATTTTTACCTCCTAAATATTTTAATAAGATAATAGTTGATAATTTTAATAATTTATACTCTCTATTTTTTGTCATTTGCACATCTTATTTTAGCCTCCTTTTTATATTTCGTCTTATGTCCGCCTTTGATATTAGTCCCATAATTTAGATATTTTCAAATAACTCCAACTAATCTTGATATTCTTAATAACCACCTTCAAATCGTCTAATGTTCCAAAAACTCCCTACTATTTTATTTTATTAGAAAAATGTGTTTTTGCTATAGTTAACTTTAACCTCACCTGGCAAATGATTAATATAACCCTAAGTTTTGATCAACTTCAACTCAAGATTTGGGCTTTTCTACTTATAAATACATCCCTAGGGCTAGAAAGCCAATGGAGCTACCAAGAGCTTCGTGGAGGACATGTTCCACTACTTTCTATCTTATCCTATCCATTTTCAAGCCAAGAAGTAGCCCTTTGGTCTCTCTCTCTCTCTCTCTCTCTCTCTCTCTCTCTCTCATTCTTTTATCCTTTTTATTCTTCACGCATCGATGTTAGTCTAGGGCTTTCTTTTAATTTTCCTCTATTTCCATCTTCTAAGTGTTGCAGCAAACCTCTGAGTGATTTACAAAATCTCTAAGTAAATTAGTAAAACTTCTCAGTGACTGTGATTAATGAGGTTTATTAGATTATTAATTATTTAATAATTGAATCATCAAGTACCTATTTGATAATAATGTTCATAGCATGTCCTTACTCTGAAATGTTAACATCTTAATTGCTCCGTGACCTTGAGAAATAAGTTTAAGTCAATATCTTTTCAAGAACTTAACCAATTTTCTTATTATCCCAATAATATCAGAATATTTCTTTCGGCTATCCGAATATCATTCCTTGATATTTTAATATCCCTTGATGATATTTAAACATCAGGTAAATGATAATCGAATATTTTTTTCGATATTCAAACATTGCTCTTCGATATTTGAATATTGTTTACATTATCAAAATTGTCATTTCGATAGTTAAACATATAACTTTGCTACATCTGAATATTATCTAGTCGATATTCAAATATCTTTGGCAAATATCAGAATATCAATTTAGAATATTCAAATATTATAAGAGCATCTAGTGTATATTCAAATATATATTGTGTAATATTCAAATATCTAATGAACTTATCTAAATAGCATAGAATATCCAAATATGTCAGTAAGATATTTGAATACTTGTCTGGAATATTTGAATGTCATACTTGAACATCTAAATATTGAATGCCTGTTGATTTAATTACCATGTACAATATTTGAATGCCTTTCTTTTGTGAATATCTGAATATCTTATAGCTATACATGAGAAGTGCTTCAAATATCTATCATGCTATCTAACTGAACATCATTGTTTTATCTGAGATGATTTGGCTACCTATGCAACAAAATGTTAAGTTTGTACTGTGCCATTGAAATGACATGTCTATTGCACTATCTAATCAATAATGTATAATCTAAATATATCAGAAGAAAAATATTTCAGTACGTAGTTTCTGTTGCAGTGTTTACTATGCTTCAATGTCTATCGACTAATTATATTTTGGCAAAAGTGTATATTTTTAAAATAAAGCACCTGGATTAGTCAAATAAGTTTTATATGATTTGAACCAAGAATAAGTTATGTCTAACTAACGTCTAGCAAAAGATCTCAAGATATTATTTTGAAATGATATGCTGACAAGTGTGAAGAAAGACGTTACACTATTTTGAGCAAGCAAAGGCCAAAGGCAGAAAGAAGATTTACCATTTTCATGCATGGGCTACAAGGAATTGCTTGATTCCAACTGAAAGATCAGAGAAAGACCATAGGACAAAGTGTGGTGGCTATTCCTAGCCACCTTCGTGCGCAGGGCCCATCATGGCCCAACCCAATTCAGCGGACAAACGTGGCCCTTCCGTAGGACGCCACGTCTTCTCAGGAACAGCTTTAAGGTCCCGAGGACGATCCCTGTATTTAGGTACCAGCGGGACCCAAGAGTCGTCTCCGGACGCCTTACAGCTTGTTCGGCCCAGGACCCTTTTTTCCGAGCAGACGCTGCTCGGTGTTTGTCGGGCCCTCTTCGACACGAGTAACACTTCTGTGCATCAGACATTGAGCAGCATGCCTTGTCACCGAACAACATGTACCATTTACCGAACAGGGCCCTTGCCCGGTACCTCCGACCAGGAGGATTCAAACAGCCCTCCGTCTCCTTGTAATGGTTACAACTGTTGCATCATGCATGCCCCACGATTAAATGGTGTGTTAACTGCAAGGCCCCTCAACGGGCACCTCCCCGCCAATGGTACTAACAGACGCGCCCTTTGCGGCGTTGATCAGGGACGTTTCGTCCCTCTCCCTCAGCACTTCTGCCTATAAAGAGCTCCGGTAAGCCTCCATGCAGAGGTACGTGATCTAACGCACATCACTCTCACACAGCACTGAACCCTTCTCCTTCAAGCCCCACTCACAGTTTACTGACTTAGGCATCGGAGGGTTCTCCCCGGTTCTTCAACCGGCCCCCCCCTTGATTCTGTTCTGGTTTTACAGGCATTCGTTTACTACCGACGTTCATCTTCCCTGTCTCCAAGTGTAGGCCCGTTTGGCTCCGACCCAAATAGGGAAATACCTCCACACTTTTGGCGCTGCCTGTGGGAAACGACGACAACCATGGCTCACAGACGATCTTCGTACCAGAACGTGGGGAGCCGTATGACAAGGTCCCGCCAGTCGCGAGCGGACTCCCGTCAGCGTATTCCCCCCGTCGACGTCATCGTAGCCCCTGCCGGTGCGGATGGCGACGTCCTTACGCCCGCCGTCGTCATGCCTGCAACTTCCCTGGAGGTAGCAGAACTCTGGGGGAAAATGCAGCATCTCGCGGGCATATGCCTAGGCCTTCATACCCATTTGGCCAAGCAGCTGGCCCTGGCGGCTTCCCTACCGCAGGAACTTTAGGCGGAGTCGTCTCACCGCCGATCTCACGCCCCTCCTGCATTGCAGGAGCAGCATGCGGATTCACCGCGGAGGTCGCACCGCGCCCCGTCTGATGAACGAGCACCGGAGCGTTGCGTTCGTTCACCCCTTCGCTCCACGGCGGCCCCGCGCCCGCCGCGCTCGGTCATGGGGGCCAACTCCCACAGGACCGGGCGTGCAGATTCGGCCCACTCCGAACAGGAGTTGGTCAGGCGCTTGCGCCGCGTCGTCGACCTGGAGCGTCGTGTGGACGTGATGGTCCAGTGTACGGAGGGCAAGGCGACGGCCGAAGAGGACCTGAACTTCTGCTCCCCGTTCATTGCGGAGATCCTGGAAGCTCGGGTGTCTCCCAAGCTCCTGCCCACCATCGCACCATACTACGGTACCTCTAACCCCGCGGATCACATCCATGGGTTTGAGTCGCATATGGTGTTCCATGGGATATCTGATGCGGCCAAATGCCGGGCCTTCCCGGCCACCTTGAAGGAAACTGCTCGGGCTTGGTTCGAATCCCTCCCTGCAGGTTCCATCTCTTCCTTCCACCAGCTGAAGAAGTCCTTTCGGGACAACTTCCTGGGCGGAAGGTTGCAACCGCGCACCGCGGCCTCCCTTCTCGCTGTGTGGCAGAAGAAGGGAGAAGCACTCTGGGACTACGTCAAGAGGTTCCAGACCGAGGCCCTCGTATTCCGCGCCTCGACATCCCGTTAGCCACCAGTGCCCTCATCCAGGGCACTCGCGATGGTTTTCTGCAGAGGATGCTGGGGGTACAGCAGCCATCCACTCTCGCCGAGCTGCTCTCTACTGCCCAGCGCCATGCGGCTTGCGAGGAGAGTTTAGCTGCCTGCCGAGCAGAGCAGGGAGAATCGTCGGACAAAAAGAGGCCTTCCGATAACGGTTCCGACCGTGATCGGAAGAAAGGGCGGCGCAACGGGGATTCGCCGCGTCGACCACTCCCCTTCACCGACTACACCCCGCTCACGATGGCGCCCAAATAGATCCTGGCAGAAATCCGAGACGAGCCCTATGTTTGGTGGCCACCAAGGATGCGCTCCGATCTCCGAAGGCGCAACCAAGAAAAGTACTGTCGCTTCCACTGCGACCACGGCCACGACACCTCCGAGTGCCACCAGCTTAAGGACGAAATTGAGTCCCTCATCAAGCGCGGCTATCTTGGACGGTATGTGCGCCGCAATGAAGACCGCCAGAGGCACTGAGAGCGGACTCCTGAACAGCCCATCAACAACGAGTCCAACGGGTAAGAAATCAACGTGATCGCGGGAGGATTCGGCGCAGGTGGAGAGAGCACGCAGAGCCGACGCGACTACACTCGGTGGGTGCACGCAGTGGACAGGGCTCCAGTGCCTCGTCCAAACCCTTATCCCCCTCCTCCCGCACGTGCACTTTATGAGGAGGCTATAACCTTCTCGGATGAAGATCTTGTAGGAGTCTCTACTCCACACACTGATGCGCTGGTTGTATCAGCCACCATCAACCATTGTAATGTGCGTCGGATCCTGGTGGATAATGGAAGTGCCCCCGACGTGTTAGCTTACGACTGCTACCTGCTTATGGGACTGAAAACCGACCAGCTCACCCCTGTTGAGTCACCTATGTTCGGCTTCTCAGGGGTCTCGGTCCAGCCCATGGGGCGAGCTCGTCTTCCAATAACTCTTGGGACGGCCCCGAGGAGTGTGACCAAGATAGTGGACTTCTTGGTCATCCGGAACATGCCTGGTTACAACTTTATCCTCGGCAGGGGCCTGATTGGCAAGCTCAAGGCGGTGCCTTCATCTCTGCAACAGAAGATGAAGTTTCCCACTCTGCATGGGATCGACGAGGTGCTCGGCGACGAGAATCTCGACGGTGCTACGTCCTCTCATTGAGGGACAAGAAACCTCTCGAAGCCTCGCACATCGTGCCTCTGCAAGCTAATCAGCCTTCTACCAGCCGAGGAACTCCCGCCGAAGACTTGCTTCCTGTTCGGGTGGATGATGACCCCGTACACGTTCTCTATATTGGCGCACTACTGCCGGAAGCCGAACAGCAGCGATGCAAGGCATTCCTTTTAGCCAATTTAGATGTGTTTGCGTGGTTGGATAGCGAGCTACTAGGCATCCCTCCGGATGTGATGGTGCATCGCCTTCGTCTGGATCCAAAAGTTCCACTAGTCCAGCACTGATGGCGGCCAGTCAACTGGGAACGGCAGACCGTGATCCATGATCACGTGGCCAAAATCCGAACAGTTGGGCTCCTCCGGGAAGCCCACTATCCAAGATGGATCTCCAATGTGGTCCTCGTACGCAAAGCTAATGGCAAATGGCGCGTATTCGTGGACTACAAAGATCTTAACAAGGATACGCCCAAGGACAACTTTCCTCTGCCACGCATCGACTAGTTGGTGGACGCAACGTCCGGACATGAGCTTCTCAGCTTTTTAGACGCATACTCTGGTTATCACCAGATCAGTATGCATCTTCTAGACCAGGATGCCACCACGTTTGTCACCGACCTGGGCTTATATTGTTTTACCATGATGCCCTTTGGTCTGAAGAATGCTGGTGCGACATACTAGCGGTTGGTCAACAAGATGTTCGAGCTGCAGATTGGGCGAAACATGGAGGTCTACGTCGACGACATGTTGGTCAAAACGCTCCCAAGCGCTAACCACATTTCCGACCTCAAAGAGACCTTCGCAACTTTGCGAAGGTACAACATGAAGCTCAACCCAGCCAAGTGTGCGTTTGGAGTGCGCTCAGGTAAGTTCCTCGGCTTCCTCATCTAGGATTAGAGTCCAACCCTGAGAAAATCCAAGCAATACTTGAAATGAGCAGCCCTAAGACGGTGCGCGACGTCCAACGTTTGACTGGGAGACTAGCTGCACTCAACCGATTCATGTCCAGAGCAACAGAGAGGAGCTTCAACTTCTTTAAATTACTGCGGGGACCCCGAGGCTCCTCACAGCAAGGGGGCCATGTACGGTGGTCTGAGGATTGCGAAGTTGCCTTCTCTGAGTTGAAGGCATATCTGGCAGCCCCACCTGTTCTCTCGAAGCCTGTGCTCGGTGAACCCTTGTTCGTATACCTTTCGGTTACCGAACACTCCATCAGCGCAGTATTGATCAGAGAAGAGGGAGCAGCCCAGCGTCCCATCTACTACATTAGCAGGGTCCTTCAAGAAGCTAAAAGAAGGTACCTCCGAACAGAAAAACTTGCCTTGGCACTGGTCACGGCTGCGCGGAAGCTTAGGCCTTACTTTCAGGCCCACTCCATCACGGTCCTCACCGATCAGCCGTTAAAGCTCATCCTTCAGCAGCCAGAGGCTTCCGGTAGGCTCATCAAATGGGCCATTGAGCTAGGCGAGTTCGACATCAGCTACCGTCCGAGGACGGCCATCAAGGCACAAGCATTGGCAGATTTCGTTGCGGAATGTACCCTTCCAGCCGAGTAGGACCCTCCATTGGCCATCGAGCTCCCATGGGAGCTCTACGTGGACGGGTCCTCTTGTGTCGCAGGGAGCGGAGCTGGCTTGGTTCTCACCTCCCCGGAGGGCTTAGAGTTCCAATATGCTCTGAGGTTCCGCTTCTCCGCCTCCAACAACGTTTCCGAATACGAAGCGCTGCTGTCCGGAATTCGAATGGCTAGACACCTCGGGGCACTTCGACTACGGGTTTTTAGTGACTCGCAATTGGTCGCCAGCCAGGTAAGCGGACACTTCGAAGCAAGGGAGCCCCGCATGGCACAATACCTTCAGCAGGTGAAGAACTGAACAGAGGGCCTCCTCTACTTCGAAATCATCCATGTCTCACGGGAGCAGAATGTGCGGGCCGATGCACTCGCCAAGTTGGCATCTTCAGGCGACGTCGCCCCTTCTCGCTCCGTATTCATAGAAGAGCTCGCCTCGCCGAGCATAGAGGCAGATGTAGCCGTCATCGAGGTTGATCCTCCAGCTTCGAGCTGGATAGACCCCCTCATGGCATATCTGCTTCGAAATGAGCTTCCGTCTGACCAAGGCGAAGCCCGCAAGATCAGGCTGCACTCCCAGAGGTTCACTCTCATAGAAGGTCAACTGTACTGATGATCCCTCTCGAGACCTCTTCTGCGGTGCCTCAGCCCCGTTGAGGCAGCATCAGCTACCGAAGAAGCCCACGAAGGGTTGTGCGGAAGCCACTTGCGGGGTAGAATGCTGGCGTGCAGCATCATTCGAGCTGGATTCTGGTGGCCTTCTCTGCAAAAGGACTGCATGTCCTTCGTCAGAAGGTGTCCAGAATGTCAGAAGTTCGATCAGCTTATCAAGCAGCCTGCCGAACAACTTCATACCCTGTTCGAACCTCGATCTTTCGCCAGATGGGGCATTGACATCTTGGGTCCTTTTCCAGAAGCTCAAGGGCGAAAGAAATTCATGTTCGTCGCCATCGATTACTTCACCAAATGGGTTGAGGCAGAACCCTTTTCTACCATCACCGACCAAGCTGTATGGAAGTTCGTCTGGAAGAACATCCTCTATCGCTTCGGCATCCCAAGGGTGATTACTTCCGATAACGGGAAGCAGTTCGATAGCATGTTCTTCAAGCAGAAATGTTTTGAGCTCAGCATCTACAACCACTTCACTTCAGTTGCACACCCCCAGGCAAACGGCTTGGTTGAGAACGCCAACTGAACGTTGCTGCACGGGATTCGCACAAGAGTTGAGGCCGCGGGAGGTTCATGGATTGTCGAGCTCCCTAACGTATTGTGGTGCCATCGAACGACTGCTCGGGTAGACACCGAGGAGACCCCTTTCCATTTGGCCTACGACATAGAGGTCGTTGTACCTTTGGAAGTAGCTCTCCCCACTCTCCAGACGAGTCACTTCGACGAGGCCGCCAATAATCGCGCGCTTAGGGAAAACCTAGACATGCTTGGCGAACACCAAAGTGACGTCAACATCAGACTAGTCTCCTACCAACAGCGACTTGCGCAGTATTATAACTCCCGAGTTCGGGAAAGGCGCTTCTTCGAAGGTGACCTCGTTCTTCGCCGTTGCTCGGCATCAGATCCCCGAAGAGCAGTCGGCAAGCTCTCCCCCAAATGGGAAGGACCTTATCAGGTCACCCAGGTTCTTGGAAAAGGCTCTTACAAGCTAACTACTCCTAGTGGCGGAGCCATACCCAGAACCTAGCATGTATCCAATTTGAAGGCTTACTACTTATAAAAGCTTTTTGTTCGACGTCCTACTTCTCTTCCTCCCGTTCTTTTAGTCGGGTTGAGCTGGTATCCGAAGACATCCATGTGCAAAGCTTTTCAGCTCAAAAGGATTAAGGCGATACCACCAAGTATAAAGTGTTCCGCACAATACCCCTGGTCGGAACTCCTCGACAGTTCCAAACGACCTGTGCGGTAACTGCGAATCCTTCTAAACGACCAACGAATTCCGATTCGGACAGAACATGTACAAGGGATGGAGATAGAAAAAGTGAAGCCATTAAAAAAAAAGAGAGGAGATCTATTCAGATTCTGTACAAAAGCTCGCTCTGGCCGAACTATCAAAATAAAAAGGGAGGGCAGATACATTCAAAGGGCCTGTCTGGAAGCACTGACGCCATCATCTGCAGAAGGCATTCGCCCTGACTGGAACTGGGCGAAGCGTACTCCGTCCAGACGAGCATCGTTAGTCCGGCGTCTGTACTCCCCCACTGCAGCCTCGAATGCTTCACGGGTGTGCTCGGTTGTTGCAAGCCCCCGTCCGAGCTCCTTCCCAGCATCGAGGCCCACCTTATAGCAGTGGGCCCCAAACTGCTCCAAGTCTTCCTTGAAGCACGGGCCCGCCTTGTACTCGGCCACTCCTCGGTCCTTCACGTCAGCCAGGACGCGAGCAAGCGCCTCCTTCTCTGCACGTGCAATGGCCAAATGGAGCTCGGAAGCCCGAAGCGCATCTTTGAGGTTATTCACCTCATTCTGCAGCTCGACTTGCGAGCCTTATGCTGTTGCACCAGATCATTGCAGAAGGCTGACTCTGCCTCCCACAGTTGTTTCTGGTTCTGGGCGCACATGGCAAGCTTCTTCAGCACGCCCAGAGAGTTCGTGATTCCGTCTGTCAGCACCCCTACATCGACGTCATCATCGTCATGCTCAGCGGAGTGCTCCGGGCGATAGACTCCACTTGAGTGCCCGGGGGTTTCCTCCGGGCTCAGTTGCTGGCACTGCGCCAGCACTTCCAACTGGGACGCGGTAGGGCACGGAGGAAGGATCCTCGAAGCTAGTCCTTTGAGGCGCTCCAGGGCCGCTTCCAGCATGGCCTATGAAGGAAACGTTGGCGACTTCCGCCCCAGCACTTGGGAGAGAGGCCTCCGATCTTCTTCAGAGATGACCTGGTCCTCGGCAGCCCGGCCCACCTGCCCTGCGGAAGGGCCTCCTTCAACCACTCCAGGGACCTCGGCTGCCACCTCCTAGTTCTCTACGACAATGGGATATTTCCGGAGTCCCCCCTCCTCGGTCTCGGTGACCTGCCCGGCCTCATCGCCACCTGTAGCAACCCGGAAAATTTAAATACAAAAAATTCAAAATAATAATTTCTTTAAAAATGAAATAATAGAAACATACGTACCATTATCGTATGTGCACAAATACATCGAAAAATTCCATAAAAATTATAAATCAACCGCAGACATTATTCCTAAATGTTCCACGAAGAAATTCGTGCAACGAAAAATCAGATTGGCCAAGCGTATGTCACAACGTAACTAATTATCCAAATTAGGAAACTAAGCCGGAAAACTAATAACACGAAAATATATTGGGCTCATAAATTAAATGAGCAGGTCAGAGAGACCTCCGACATCGGGTAATGATTACCCATTATCGGAATTAGATCAATGGACCTCCCATAATCCAAGAATATATATATATATATATATATATATATATATATAACAGAAATAACAATAATCTTGAATAGTATTAAAATAACTAGGAAATCAAATAAGAGAGAATTAAATAAAACCCATTTAAAAGAAAAGAGTAATGGGCTTTGCTTAATGGATCCTCTAGAATTTATCGGGTCAAAAATATGAAATTGCAAGGGGAGAATAATAAGAAAATACCCTAAATTCAGAGTTTAATTATATCATAATTGGAAAGGGGTTATTAAAGCAATAAAAGTGGCAATTAGAATTGGAATTGGATTCCTAAGCCTACCCCATATAGTCTAGCACGAATTTAGATACGATCCTAACCCAATTAGAGATTAGAAAGCAAGAGAGGAAAGGTGGAGTTAGGAAATCTTGAAATTAAGAGGAATTTGAGTAGTAGTAGGAATAGGAACTTATGTTTATATAAATACACCTCTTAAAACCTCATAGCCGACCCTAACTCGTGCAAAGGGGTTCTTGGATGTGGAGAAGAGGCCAAGGAGGAGGAGAAATCGAGGAGAGGAAGATCCATCAAGCTTCTTCCTTCGTTCTTGGAGTTCTAAGCCCTAGAAGATAAATCGAGTCAAAGGTAGGCATTCTCACAAGAAAAAATCATAATATTTCGTCTGTAGATTGTTCCATGCATCAGGAACAAAACCCTCAAATTTTATAATTTTCCATTGAGCCAATATTTTCTTCTTGAATTTTGAAGTTCTGCAACTCTCTTGACCCCGAACCCTCTTCATAATTATTGTTCTCCATGATTACTAAATCCCATGCCTTGAAATTTTTATGGGAGATACTGATGATCATTAGGGAACTTTCGCCCCTAAAAGCCCTAATTTTTATCAAGCATGTTGCTCGAATTAAATCATTCATCTCTGCTGCACCTGGAATCAGGTTGCTTCTTGTTCAACTTGTTAGAACTATGTCGATACCATGATTGTTTTCGAATTCCTAATTATTGGAAGTACCCTTGCATGTCTAGATCAGTTTAAAATTGGTTTCATGATTTTTCATCGTGTATGCAATTAGTTATGATTTTCTGAACTACCCTATGTCAAAAAGGCAAGTTTCTGGACCGCAATCCAAGACAGATCAGAACTCTGTCAGGCTCAGGCGCAGACCCTGTGAATGCGACGGCTCAACATGTCGCCTTCACAAGGGCCGTCGCGACAGAGGGCTCTGTCGCGATCTGATCGCGACAGCGCCTGTAGTCGCGTTCTCAAGCCCGTCGCGACGCCTCTTCTTGTCACGTTCTGAACGCGACAGTACACTACGTCGCGTTCTGGTCATCTGTCATGGCAGCCCTGTTGCGACCCTTTTCATGCCCTGTAGCGATCTGCCTGCCCCTGTCGCTACCCTTATAGGCCTATGTCGCCTTCAAAGGAATTCTGATGAAAACCCATAAAAAATATTTCTGTCACTTTCTAAATAATTGCCCCCAGTAAAAACTTGTTTTAAAAATGGAGCTACATTGAATGATTTAAAATACATATTCACGACTTATTTCTATCTATGATTTCTCTTACACATGCACACACATGAACCATCCATATATGGCTGAAATCTGACATAAAATATCTCATAATGTATCTGGTAATTTATTACAATAAAGTATATTAATTGCCCTATTTTAAAGGACTTGTATTCGTTTCTTGCGTTGATTATATACCGATATCGACGCTCCACTGTTCTAGAATTCCTCTAGAACGTCGAGCACCTGTTTTATATACAGACTTTACTTGGCTTGTGGTGAACTCTTCGTCGGATATTCCTTTCGCCGGACTAGTGAACCCTTGCACAAGGCCTCCGTAAGTCTCCTCTGATCATGGATTCCCACATGGTCGACGAGACGGTTGTACCCTAACACCTAAGATACCCTTTAGGGATCTATATGATCCAAACGGCTATTAGAAATTCACCCTCGTCTTGAATCACGTCGGACCTCTGGACCTGTGCATAATAAGGCCAGTGGTAGGGTCGTGAATTTCCACCTGACTGCCAACACCAGGTGCATGTGTTGTGCAACTGTTACTACTGCCTGGATACTCGACGTATTACGTGCAATGTCCCCTAGCTCTCATCTATACTCTACTCACTCAACTATTCACGTTCACTCTACCATCTCATCTATTCATCTAGTGCTCTTATCTTTTTCTTGGTACTCTCAAATTGGCCATTAATTGATTGTCTAAAGATAAACAATATAACCAATGCCAGCGCAATAGGGCCCGATCAGGTCCTGGGGGGAGCGCCCGAAAGTGTCATTTACCCGCGGGAGTTAAATGATCAGGATGTCGGCATTACATCCAAGTGTCATACTATCAAGATTAATCTAAGACAATCAACACAAAGTGCTATATTCTCTCGTTGTCTTTTGACAAACAAGTGCTATACTCTCTCTCGGCTATCTTCGGATAACCAAAGTGCAATTACTATCTCGATTGACAAGAAAGTTAATCAAAAGTGCTATACTATTCGATTGATAAGAAAATCAATCAAAGTGCAATTTACTCTCTATATGGCCAACTACTTTCTCTCTCCTTGCTACACATGTTGCTTGATATTGCTTGACGTTGACGCTATGTGCCATCGTGTTGTTGTGTTGCTTTCTTTCGTGACTCGATCTTATTCGTTGTACTATACTTGATTCATCTGCTATTTGAACATTGTTACTTGTGCTCTTACTTTCTCGACTTTACATGACTCTCTCTATCTTTAGTTACTCTGCCATTTAATGCACTAATTATTTAAAGCCTGCTCGAGCCTGAGATTTAAGTCCTACTGGGCGTTATCGCTCACCCTTCGTTATTTGTCTTGTGTGTCTCAGGTAAATCAGACTTGGACGTCACACACACCAATGGGACAGGACTAGAGTGATGAGCGACCTGAAGTCAACTCATGGAGTTACCTTAGTACCCTGGAGTCTAGTAGTTATTACTTTAGATTTCTTTTCAATGTAATGATGTCTTTGAGCCCTATGTATTGGCTCTGAATTAGTGGTTGTAATAGTCCTAGTGGAATTTCAATGAAATGAAGAGTTTATTCAATTTATTGTTCAATAGATGCTCTGAGTTATTCAACTGTCGTACATTTTCTCTACTATGTACTTGGTTCACGTTCTCGCCGATTTATTCCGCTGCTAAATTGGCGGGGTGTGACACCACCCGTGCCGACTGTTTGTGCTATCGCCTCAACAGCCGCCTCAGTGGGGGGAATGGGGGCAAGGTGTCCGTCGTCGCCGAAGTCCTCTCCATAGCACCCGTCGTCGTCGAAGTCCACTCCATGGGCAGGGCGGCCATCGTCGTCGAACTCCTCTCCACGACTGCAGGGGTTGCCGTCGCTAAGGGGACGGCCCCCTTGGGTACTTCAGCAGTGCACGGGGCTTTCTCGCTCCCTTGCACGGTTGTCTCCTCACCAACGAGCGCAGCACTCCGCTCGTCGGCACCGGTGCTCGAGGTCCCCGTCGGAGCCACCTCCTGTGGATGACCCTCAATGGGGTCTTGGGGTCCAGATGTCCTCGTCCGCTCCTCGGACGAGCTCCCCGACTCGTCGCTCACCACGACGAGCCCCAGTTCGGTGGCCATTTCAGATTTGCGCTTCTTCAGCGCTGCAAGACGAGGGATCTCTCCCTCAATATCTTCCTCGTCGTCCCCTTCCGCTACTCGCAGCGCGGGCCTCCTCCAGCTGCCTCTTCCTCTTCCTCCTCATCAGAGGTTGCTGGTCCACCTCCTCCTCTTCGGCTCTGTCCTCGGACGTCTGCTGCTCGGAGACCACCGGTCTCCTCTTTGCGGTCCAAGGCTGGCTTGCTTCTCCTTCCTCGGTCAAGGACGGCAGCACCACCCTCGCAGTAGCCTTCATTACCGCCTTCTTCTTCAACCGGATCTTCTATGGCCTCTTCGCAGCGACTGGCGAGCCTCCCGCGGGACGCCCCTCTGCAGGAGTCGGCGCCGCCATGGCGGTGGTCACCGAGGAAGGAGCCCTCACTGCAGTAGGGATCCTTATCATGACAGAAACGTCATCGCCCTCGAACACCAAATGAGGGGTGACGGCGATCTGCTCGGCGTAATCCTCATTGGCCTCCTGGTCCCGACCAGCAGCTACCTCCTCGGCGCCTGCAAGCCAAAAAGGGGGAAAGCGCACAGTCAGAAGACAATTATGCGATAGACATACGACTGCAACGTGATCAAGTACTTACTCCATGGTCGGCTCAGACCATGTTGGACGAGTTGAAACTCCGTCAGGTAGCCCTCCCCGTTGCGCACGTATGCTCGGTTCAGACTATCCGAAGCCTTCGCTTCATCTTGGATCAGGAAGGGATACGTATCCTTCCTTGCCATTTGGACCCTGGTCGGGAACCCCCACTCCGCACCGTCGCATCGCTTGACGAAGAAGAGCCTCTTCATCCAACCTTTGTTGTTGCAATACTTCTTCGCCAACTCAATCTGCATCCTGTCCGGTCGGTGCTTGGTATAGTAAATACCAGCCCCGGACCCTGGCGAGGAGGTGAGGCGGAATTGCGCCTGGAACACCTCCGCTGAACCCTGGACCTTTCGGAGCTTGCAGACGATGCAGAAAATACAGATAGTCCGCCATGAGTTTGGCGTTAGCTGGATCGGCGTGAGTCCCCATCGGTTCAGCAGCGCCTTCGCCACCTCCGGCAGCGGCAGCCGGAATCCGGCCTCCATGTGGTCGAGCGACAAAGTGAGGCACCCTGGCCTGTTCGTCAGTTGCGAGTCCTCCTCCCTCGCCATCACGATCTCGTACTCATTGCCAATCCGAAAGTGCTTGCAGAGGCCTTCGTAATGGCGGCATCGTGGCCCCCGGGCGCCCGCCTGCGCCACTCCACTCACTTCGGCGACTGCGGCAGCTTTTCCCTTGCTGGCCATCACCGGAAGTCGCAGAGACAAAGAAGGTAGTGGAGCTGGAGATCGCGAGGAGAAAGACAAAGAAGAGATGCTTGGGGAGCAAGCAGGCTCTCCGAAAGATACTAAAGGCGTGGCTTCCCCGCCTTCGCCCCTCCTCTTCCTTAAAAGGAAAGGAGGGCATGAAATTCGGAATACCAAGGCGGCGCCCCCCACTCCAAAATGACCGTTCAGATGTACTGCGGGGAGCCCCCGGCTCGACACATCATCCCGCCATCATGGGATTTCCTCCGCTATCGAGGAGGCATGGTGAGCGTCGTCACCTCGCCGCCGCCCATACATCCGAGGTCATCGTCACATTTAATACGGAGGTGACGTTCGAGCAGACTTCCGCCCTCGAGCGTCCCGGTTCCAAAGCTCACTCGATGGAGTGGGGGGCAAGTGTGGTGGCTATTCCTAGCCACCTTCGTGCGTAGGGCCCATCATGGCCCAACCCAATTCGGCGGACAAACGTGGCCCTTCCGTAGGGCGCCACGTCTTCTCAGGAACAGCTTTAAGGTCCTGAGGATGATCCCTGCATTCAGGTACCAGCGGGACCCAAGAGTCGTCTCTGGACGCCTTACAGCTTGTTCAGCCCAGGACCCTCTTTTCCGAGCAGACGCTACTCGGTGTGTGTCGGGCCCTCTTCGACACGAGCAACACTTCCGTGCATCAGACATCCAGCAGCAGGCCTTGTCACCGAGCAACAGGTTCCATTTACCGAACAGGGTCCCTGCCTGGTACCTCCGACCAAGAGGATTCAAACAGCCCTCTGTCTCCTTGTAACGGTTACAAGTGTTGCATCATGCATGCCCCACGATTAAATGGTGCGTTAACTGCAAGGCCCCTCAACGGGCGCCTCCCCGCCAATGGCGCTAACAGACGCGCCCTTTGCGGCGTTGATCAGGGACGTTTCGTCCCTCTCCCTCAGCACTTCTGCCTATAAAAAGCTCCGGTAAGCCTCCATGCAGAGGTACGTGATCTAACGCACATCGCTCTCACACAGCATTGAACCCTTTTCCTTCAAACCCCACTCACAGTTTACTGACTTAGGCATCGGAGGGTTCTCCCCGGTTCTTCAACCGGCCCCCCCCTTGATTCCGTTCTGATTTTGCAGGCATTCGTTCGCTACCGGCGGTCTTCTTCCCTGTCTCCAAGTGTAGGTACATTTGGCTCCGGCCCAAACAGGGAAATACCTCGACACAAAGCAAGCCTCAACTCAAAGTGATATATATATAAGGACATATATATACTTTCCATCAGATGTAGATATAGAGAGGAATACATAAAGAACTCGAAAAAGGCAAAGCATTGCAAGCTTACATGTAGAAGCCAAAGCCAAAAAGAGCCTCTAACAATAGAACCTTCCTTTTTTTTTCTGATAAGTGAGTTGGACGGGGACGAGGGAAATGAGAGGCGGGGCACGGGTTCGAAACCGCACCCTGCCTGCTCCCCCCCCCCCCCCCCTCCTACGCAGAGGGGGCGGCCACTCCGCTACAGGCGGAGGCTCAGAACCTTCCATTTAACTTGACCTGAAAAGATCCTTTGAAAGAACGAATACCTTGAGAGAAAAGAAGTTCAAGCGTTACAATCATTCTTCATCTTCTTTGAGCAGTGAATGCCAACCAGGAGTTGCTCACTCTTCATTCCTTTTATGATGATCATTATTCGATGTAGTGTGCTTTATTGTTATGATAAATCAGTCTTTCTAGAAGACTTTGTGTCGACACGTTGTAACCTCTGATAAGATTGTGCTTCCAGTGAGAAGTGTGGCGGTGTTGCTCGTGCGCCACCTTAAAAAAAAAAAAAAGACGTACTGGTTAGCAAGTAGTAACCAACTAGAGGTATATATCTAGTGCATATCTCCCTTTGAGTAACAGAGCAGATCTGTTGGTTAATAGGTGGTGGCGACTAACTAAAGGCCTATATCTAGCATGCTGAAATTCCCTTTAGATAGAAGGGAAGACTTATGTGTAGGTGTGGACCAAGTGGCCGTAATAACCTACTAAAGGTCTATATCCAGTGTTGTATCTTGAGACTTTTGTTCAGCGAGATAGTAGCAATCTCAAGATGTTTTTCCTTGATGATTAAACATAGAGACTGAGTGATTCAACACTGAACGAGGATAAAAAAAATTTCGCGTCTCCTCTTTGTGATTGTATTTTGTTCTTACTTCGATTTATTTTCAATATCGCTTTTAAAATCTAATTGTGACCCATTCACCTCTGCTCTAAATCTCTATAGCTCGGGCAACACTACGCATGACGCACCACTTTTATTCCAAACAAAGGTTTAAAACCCCTCCCCCAATAAGTTTCCTCCAATTATTCATGTCTTTCTTCACATAACCATGTTCTAATGAGTTTTCCTTGTTCTTAATCATCTTTTGCAGGTCTAGACAAATAGGATAGCACGAGGCCCTCACTCTCCAGGCAATTGGGGAGCGAGAAAGAACCAAAATGCCATCTAACAACTAACAGGCTGGATGCAATTAGAGGTGGGTGGCACATTTTGAAACATAAAGTCGACACTGACTCTTTCTCAGTTGCACTTCTTGACTTTGTTCCTTTTCCTAACAATGGCTTCAATAGGGCATGATGGCAAGGGACCTGACCATGGGGAGCTCATGCTTCCTATGGTCGTCTCTATGGTCCTCACTCTTCACAAGTCACCACCTCACTCCTCTCTATCCTCTTTGCCTATGTCTAATGCTCTCGCAATTAAGAATTATCAAAATTATACCAAAACCTCTCTCTCTCTCTCTCAATTGAAGGGTATTTTCATCGTAAAGAAATTAACAATTAGTTTGCAAGGAATATTCTGTAGTCCGAAACCTTTTGGATGTCAACTAATCAGACAGATTTATTCAAATTAATTAAGAATTATCAAAATTATAGTCATTTGGACATAGTTAAAATTTTAGGGACTAATATGTAAAAAATCTAATATTTTATATACAAGTAACCATGCACTTTCTTTGTTATCTCCCTATTCATTCTGACAATCCCACCTAAGTCTTTCACGACTTTATGCCCAATAGCTTGAAATTGCTCATATGCCAAGCCCCAAATAGTCTATCTTTTCAAACTCTAGACTGCATTTAATAGACCATTTACTATGAACCTATTGCATTCTTGGATCATTAGACTTTTTAACCCATAAGGATCCGTTTGGTTGATTGTAAAATATTTTCATAAGAGTTTTCAAGGAAAAGTATTCACAAGAAAATAAAAATTATAATTGTTTGTTTGATACTCACAAAAATAATTTACCTGAAAAGACTTTTCAGTGTTTATTTTCCAGTAAAATATTTTTCAAAAAAATATATATATATATATGCTCCAAACGATCCATCGTCTGGCACCTGCAGGAAAAGCATGTTTTTCTGGGGATACAAGACATGGTTAACGTGTCAATAAAACTTGTATTTTGTGATCAATTTGACGTTTGAACTTCAATTCTTCAAGTAGTAAATGATGATAATGCAGGAAAAGCAGACTCGTCCTTGGTTACACAAACTGTGATCATCAGAGACAGAATTCCTGAACAGCCACCACCTTCTCTCTCACCTGTGCACATGCATATGGAATTCATCTAGAACTCACTAATTGCTCTCAGCTTCTCAATGATGAGTGTTTCCTGCTTTGCATCTGATATTGCTTTGTCAAGGGTTGACAATGAGTATGAAACACAGGCCAGTAAGTACAGACATTAAAAAAAAAGAATGTGATGTCATAAAGTGGTGGTGAGGGGTTTAGGGTTAAATTGTTTGTTTTGGAGTAAAAATGCACTTGTGCGTTACGTAACTGCCCATCTATTAAAATTGTGGCTACAAGTATTAAAATATGGGAATACTTATTGCACTTTTCTAAAGTGCACTTCTGGCTTCTCTAATGGGCCACCAGTGCATTGGACAATGGGCGCCTCTTTGGATAGAGTTAAATGTGAGTTAACTCTGAGTTAACTCAGAGTTAACTAGAGTTAACTCAAAAAGTACTTTGGTAATGGGTTAGAGTTAACTTTTGTGAGTTGGGGTAAAAGTGTGTTAAAAGTGAGTTAACACACCTTTTTGTAACCCACCTCTAGAGTGGGGACAAAGTTAACTCAAGTGAGTTAACCACTTTTTCCTCTCACATCACAAGCATTAAATGCACATTAAATGCACCTTTTCCCATTCCCAAGGTAGGTTAACTCACTTGTTCTTACCAAAGTGTGTTTTACAAAAGTAGGTTAACTCACCATATGATCAAAGTTAACTCTATTATTACCAAAGTAAATAATGAGTTACACATGTGTAACTTTGTACATGGGTTGGAGTTATCTTAACTCCAACCCATTACCAAAGAGGCGCTGGGAGGCTAGAAGTGCACATCAGAACTGCAGTAAGTATTTCTCTTAAAAGATATGTGCGCAGGATACATTCTCCATCTGGATATTCTGTGAAGTAGGAATGCAAAGCATTTCCTACATCATCCACAATTGCTGAGGTTGTCATCGATGATTCAATGCATAGGATGGCAGTGATTGCATCCAGCCGAGTGACCTCACTCCTAAACATGAGTCTGGCATGTGCTGAGTGGGGTAAAAAAAAAAAAGGAAAATTAGACCTACAAAAAAGCAGAAATGAGAAAGACCCCTCCAATAATTGGAGTTCTGGAATACCTTGGGCCAAGCGTATCAAACTTTCCAGCATGCGAACAGTTGTCCTAGCTGTGTAGCAGGAATATCTGAATTTTCATAGATGGGGAGGAAGGCAGAAGAATGTTTTATAAGCATGATCCGAAGGATTCACCTGCATTATGAGTTGCTGATCGTCGTTGGAGTTGATAATAGTTTGAAATAATTCTTTCTGACTCTTCCGTCAAGATGGGTTTTAAATGGCCTTTTACATAATGGATATACCTGCCAGATTCAGTAGTCAAACACTAAAGAACAAAACCTAAAGCTATTCAATTCATTGGTTATGATAGGAACTGCAGCATAAGTTGAGAACTAAAAGAGTGTTGTAGAAAGCATCAATTCATTACACCGGATGATCCAATAGTGGTAAGATCCAGAAAACATCAACATCCACCATATGCTATCATTTTAAGAATTTTTAACTCCTGAAATAACATAATATTGTCAATCATCCCAAGTCTTACCCATCAGTTTAGCTAGATCAAATATTCAAGTGCCTTCATCATTGGAAAGAACTTTTAACAGAAGAGGGGTCAATCAAATAAGTTCAGCCAAATACTGAAGGAGAATATGAAAGATAATACATTGAAGCACATAGTGAACAAGTAAAAGGCACCAGATCCTGGGGTAAGTCGGATATCCCGCAAATGAAGAGAAACACTTTTTAACCGCTCGACAGGTAAAAAACGGGCGATCCGGCTGATCTGATCCAGATCAGACTAGGCCCAAGATGATTCCTAGGTCAATCCCATAAACCATGGCATATGTTACATGCACGTGTGGTAGTTCACAGTGAATTAGTGGATCCGCAGCTATTCTTTCTATTTCTACTTTTGAGAATGCCTAGGAATAATTGATGGTCTAATCAGCTTAGGAAAACCTTTACCTTCTCAACATTGGAAGTGACCAGAGATTTGTCAAATCATCTTCATCTTTCCCAAATCTCTTTTCTTCTCTCTAGGGATTTCACAAAATTCAGGCCAAGTATGTTAGCCATATGGTTTACAAATTATTGAAACATAATCTATACATCATATACAATGCACGAACCAAAGGTTAATAAGCGTGTATACCTGGGTCAGAATATGTGAGGAAACAATAGCATCCCACTCTGGATTCTTTGTATCTAGGAGCACAAGGACTATATCAAATCTGCTCAACAATGGTCCAGAGAGTGTTGTGTTGACTGATAGTGCTAAGGAAATCAGACCAAGATAAAAACAATGAGGAAAAGATTTTTTTTTTTGGTAAGTAAACAATGAGGAAAAGATAGTTACGAAGTTTCAGAAAGATGTGAGAATAAACGATTGTCAAAATATTGCAAGAAATGTCTTAAACTCTCATATATTCATTTCATTTGAGCTCTCCAGCGCTTTGTCCATTCCATGGAAAATAGAACTCGTTCTATATACAAACAAATACACAACTAAATCCAGTATAGGTATCAAATAAGTCTAACAAGAAAACTATCAGACATACATGTGATCAGTGATAGGAAAGAAATATAACAAGCTTTCTTCAACTTCCCTGTCAACACCCATAGGTAAAGATGGAAGTGAGTAAAAGTCATGCAGTCCTCTGCAAAAGGCACTACCATAGGCATTTTTCAAGAACTATCAAGGTTCTTGGACATTGCAGAGTATCAAAAATCATGGACGAAGAAACACCAGGCATAATTACAAGTTTTAATGTGAAAAATAATGTGCCCGTTTTATCCGCCTTGCAGCTTGTCAAGGGAGTAAAGAAGGACGAAGACACTTTAGTGGCCTACCATTTGTTAAACCCCCTCTTCTCAGGCGATAAAGGTGGTTCCTGTTTAGATTCTGAGGCTCAAATTTCTTTTTCGGTCCTGATTCTTCCAGGGCAGTGGGTCCCCTCGTGTAGTATGGCAGGAAAGGAAGAGACTTTTGCATATGAGTCACTTTCAATGTTCTACCTAAACGTTTTTTGGGATATACATTAAACAAGATGAAAGAAGCTGGAACCTAGATAGGAAGGCTGTACACTTCAGAAATGACGATGAGGAAGCTTATATCTTGTTCTCTTCAATCAAGTTGAGTCTATTGTAATAGGATTTGACAATGCTAGTAGATTGGTTTTGCTTTGATCTGTTCGATTCAATGCAAACTGTGAATGCTCCAATTAGACAAGCATATGATACTGTAGCATGACCTTGAGAAATTCATTTCTAAGCTTCCTAATACTACAAGCATAAAGACAAGGAATATCATACATTGACAAGAATCATACTGTCCCTTCGGATTTGTTGCACCAAACACAATTGTCCTTGTGCTAAGAGTAGTCACAAGACCAGCCTGCAAAGGTACTACAGTCAGTCCAAATACATAGCCTACACAAAACAATAAAAGAAAGTAAAAACGATGAGAAGTAAACCTATGTCTGCATAGACAATCAGTGGAGCAAAGGAATCCAAAGAATGCATTAACTAAAACTTCTATTGATGACTACACGTTAGATGTTCCACTTACTATTTGAAGGACAACCACAGACAAATAAATATGACATTATGCCACAAAGAACCATCAAAAAGGATTTTCATTATTGACTAATTAATTGCATTTTTCTAACTTATACGTTGTAGGCCACAAAGATATTTGTGGCTGTGTTTTTAAGTTAGTTGTATGTAGAGTGAGGAGCAATATGGTATAGTTGTTGGTTTCTATATAAGTTGATAAAAAAGAGATTGTCCTGCTATGTTTTTGACCAACTGCGCATAGCTCTTCCTTTCATACTTCTCTCTTGATCTGTGGATTATCTACATTATATCAAATAAGGAGGCGACGCACATATGGCGCGAAAACAAGAAGAGGGATCCTTCTAAAAGGAGAGGAGAGGGTCGCACCCCTAAGAGGCCCCTGCTGGGTCCGACAGGCCCTTGAATGGGCCGTGTGGACCCGGATGGCCCCTTTTTGGGACTGTTGAGTCCCGCCAGGACCCCAACGGGTCCAACCAGCCTCCAAAGAGGCCGGTAAAACCCGGTGGACATCCAGCGGGTTTGACCACCCCATTTTGGGGCTGGTTGAACCTGCTGGGTGGCCAGCAGGTTCAACACCCCTTTTCTGGGTCCCCAGTGGGTTCAAAAGCCTCATTTTGAGGCCTGTTGAACCCGCTGACCCCTCTCATGGCCATGTCATGTGGCCCCTAAACTCTATAAATAGGCCCCCGGTGACCCCATTTTGACGAGACGGCACATATGCGAAGAAGGCCAAACCGGTCTCACTTAGAGCCAAGTGTTTATGGTTTGCGATCCGTTGGCACGTACGATCATGGGTTCGTTGGAGTAAGCCCTTAAGGGTATGCAAAATTGCATAGACACCCTCGGGTTTTTACTGTAGCTTCCCTAGATATTTATGCCCAATAAAGCTTCATATCCAAACCCGCCTCCCTCGAACAGACTAAAATCTCGCAAGGGATAACTCACACACGTGTCTAATAAGAATATAAAAGATAACCATAAGAGCATAATATACAAGAAAGAACATATATTCATACTCATTTATAACAAATTACACTGTCCTAATATATTATTACATGTCCAAGAGAAAAGTACAACTACTTGGGGCATACCCCGAGGAAGCAAGTTTACACAAACCACAAAATACAACTCAACTGCTGGTGGTACAAGTCTGCCACAACATCACTGCAAACCAAACACACTGCTAGCACCTAAAAAGAACTGTAAGGGAGTGAATATCGACAAGTCACAGACTTAACAGGGACCTCCCAAAAGCAACAACAAACTAGTAACCCAAAAAAGGAACCGAGACCTCAACCACCAAGGGTCTCACTGGCAGCAATAATAGGAGAACTATTGAAGTAAAAACGTGCTAGCAATAAACATGATTAAACTGCATTAAAACGTAAACACACTAGCTAACACAGCTCACAGAAAATAAAGGAAATAACAAGACTAGTGCAGAGACACCAGTCCACCACAGTAACTGAAACGAGTAACCACGAGCCACACAGACCAACCACCAACGAACGAGTAACGAGACTGACAATAAGGAGTCAATTTTCCACACACCAGAATAATAAAACATACCGAGAGACTACCCACAAAAGGGTAAAACACGACAAGTGGAGTATCACACACACGACCTCCACGAAGCAAAGCTCCACAACAACACCTGAAACAGGCACACGCTGTGCCACAACCACTAATTACCCAAAAAGGGTACAAGTACCTGAAACCAAAAGGTACCACAACAGAACCACAACAACATAACTGCGCCACCAACACAACACACACAAACGAATAGGAACCATAATCAAAGAGTCGGAAGGAACGACGCCACCACACGGGTAAAGACAACTAGTTCATGATGTCAGTACCCAACTCAGACAACACCACACTAGAACCACCTCTCAGTCTCGCAGTAATAGACGGAAAGTCTAACTGCGGCTCCACCTCCAAGAACAAGAACTGTGGAGACCAACCAACACCACACTACAGACCACAAGGATGCAGTCCATGCCTGGCACCTTTAGAGACTCCGCCCGAGCTCCCTAAAGTAAGGCACTGGAAACACAAGACTAGCTGAGGACCACTACGTCTACTAGTGTCCGTCCCCCAACCATGAGCGCACTACAAGCGACCGAACACAACCACCACACATAAGTCACTGCCCCATTGTTGTCTTTCCCTCAGCCGGACGGGCTACTCGACAAACGAGTGAGGGTGTCCAGGAAGACGACACATACCTCTATGGTACACACAGTACCAAGACAAACCCCGAGCACAACGTACCTGGCTCACAAAGAACTTGAGGTACCCGACTAAAGAGGCATTCCGAAATAGGCGTCGGACCACCAAACTCAGCAAATACACAAGCCACGCCAAATACTTAACTTACTCATAAAACTATGATTACAAACCACGATAATCTATTATCCATAATCTCCTTGTCATCGGTCATCATATGAGCTCTAACGCAATTACATAACAATATAACTATTGCCAACATAACTCTTACAACCATTACATAATTAACATAACACACACTCACTAACCATAAACCAATCCATTAAACCTATATCATGCTTTACTAACATTAAACCAACTTAAACGTCAGAAAACATCACCATATACCCAAGGTTAGGCCCATACAAGACCATCACTGCCCAACCACCACAATGCATACTTCGGAGGGTGAAACGCGACGGACACAGATGTCGCCTCAAGAATCACGACCACCTGACACGTCGCCTTCAAGTCAATCGGTATACAAACTGTCAATCGGAACCTAAATCGCGACGGATCGATCTGTCGCCATCAAGCCAATCGATTACCGAACCACATGAACACGAAGGGACAACCCGACACCTTCCCACCAATTGATTACAGGAACTCATGAACGCGATAGGACAACCCGACGCCTTCAAGTCAATCGGAAGACATAAACGCGACGGACCCAAGCGTCGCGTTCATATCAATTGATACAAACGCACCTATCGGAAATCATATCACGACAAACCAACTTGTCGCGTTCACAACAAAACGCGATGGGTTAAACGTTGCCTTTTCTGGCAAAACCGCCGGACCCCACCTTCCTCCCAGAATCCATTTACCAAGCCAATTAAACTAAAGTTTGAACATCTAAAATGAAAGGTAAACCATAGCATGATTTGCTAGCCCCAAACCACTCAATCAGAGTACATTAAAGGGGAAGTCTCCCTACCAACTTGAGGCACACGTAGAACGCGAAGAACACCACACCATCGGCGTGTCCACACTCCAGATGCCCTCCTCGCGTGGAATCCACGCCGAGCAAACCTCCAGCAACTCCTCTTGACCGGACAGAGCTCCCTCTACTCTGTCTGGCCCGAAACTACTGTATTAAATCTGGAATCAAAATCGCGATGTAGGCAGTCATCACCTTTAAAATATATTAAACACGACAGACCACACTGTCGCCAATCAAAACCACGCGACAGAAAGGCAGTTCGAAGAACGCGATGTGCTTTCTGTCGCGATTCGAAGAACGCGACGTGGGAAGCCATCGCGTTCAAAACGCGACGACCTACTCTGTCGCCTTCTTCACTAGAAGGCTTACAAGTTATATGGTCCGAATTTCCAGCCCACAACACCCACACCACACCTAGGAACCACAACCAAGGCTCAATGACACCACATTGGCCAAGAACACCACACCAGAACCATTAAACTTGGATCCAAACGGCTACGACATTACATTACTATCACCTAAAAAGAAATGCCGTCCTCGACATTAGAACGAAACCACGGCAAGCCACACTATCACCTAAAAATAAATAAAGTTATTCACAAATAAGAAAGGATACATTTCTTCCACACTTGCCTTTCAAATCATTCTACTTTAATTGCCCCATTCTGCTCATTTCCTTGCTTATTCTGCTTTCCTTTCTCTTTAGTTCATTCCACAACTTTTCTACTCTGAGAGATTCAATCTGTTCTTTTACCTTACAACTTAAGCAATTCTATCTTGTCGTCAGCGCTTTATCTCCTTGGACTCAACTTGCTTCTACATTTTTCTGGCTGTGTTTGCAACATTCCTTTTTGTGCCATTTTGCTTACTTAAAACCTTTTACCATAAATCGCTACCTTTGATCATTCTGCCATGCTAAACCATTTTCTAATCTATTATTTCTCGGTGTTCATTTATCATTGCTTATTGTAATTCTGCCTCAACCTTATTTATTCTTTTCAACTGTCAATGTTTCAAAAAAAATCAAAACATCATATCTGAATTTTTTTTTGCATTTCATATCAATCTACTTATGCTACTTTAAACTCATATCTTCTCAAGAACCACTGCCTTTTTAATTAACTCTGCAAAAACTTCAAATTCTTATTCTCAGTCGACCAAACCTCTGATATTACAATCTTAGAGAAATGTCAAAATCTGCAAGTCATAAATCTTTCATGCTTCCACTGCGCCACTCTGATTACATCAGATACTCGTCAAAATATTTTACAAATTCTGCTCTCATTATCACTTTCAATTCTTTGCATTTTCATTATCACTCTGACTTTAACTGAACCTAATTCTAACTTTATTCACTTACTAAGATCATCTAATAAAAATTTGAAATACATAATCAATTGCCACAGACAAAAAATGCCTGGATTCTCGAACAGTTTTCTTTAATACTTCAATTCTATCTGTACTACACATTTAAATTCTAAATCTTGTCATACCATCATTATCATACTTTGCTCTTTTCTATTGACTACAAACTACAATTCATTTTCAGATTACATACATATTATTCGAAATAATATTCTCTAACTGACAAATTAAATCGAATTCATAATTCTTCAAAATAACTCATTTATATTGCTGTAATATTATATTCTTTTATTATGGAGTAAAATTGTTCAACTAAGACTGCACATACTCTGCGATTAACTCTACCTAACTCTTTCAATTATATGCTGACTGATCCAAAATTCTTTTCTACTCGACTAATCCGCAACTTATTGACTTTAGAAATTTCCTACTGTACATATTACTTACTCTTTCTACTGTATTTTGCCATAATCTTATCTATTCTTTATTCCTTGACCAATTTGTCTCTCCTCTCACATCAAATTCTAAAAAAAATACTCTAACGAAAGAATACCTCTGCTCAACTAAATTACTTATTCTACACTACTACATAAACTTTTACTGAACATTACCTTAACCATCTAGATATAACCACCTTATAATCTATTATATTCATCCTTTCTTTTGATCAATAATGGTGAACGTATTTACTGCCAACTGCATCAAACACAATATCATCTCTACGAGGTGCTTTCTTTAATTATTCTTTTATCTGGCTAATCTCACTGTACCATTCAAACTTTCCAATTCATATTGTAACTCTTCTTAGCATATAATCATCTTTCACTGGAACATTGCCAAAATTTCAAATCTAAATACCCACTTCTTTTAAATATAATGATCTGTCCTTCCTGATTCATCTGTTTCACATTCATGTTTTACAATCTCCGTATCTGCCTTTCCACTTCCCTGCGATAGCAACTTCATTCTTAATTACTGAAAACACTACTGCTGCAACATACTCATTAATATCAATTCCACTCAAGCCCTCTGATTATCTTAACAAAACACTTATTCTTTCACACACTTTCTATTCTGCTCAACCTGACATTTCTTACCTGTTCCTCAACTAACTTACTGTTGACACAATTTTTAAACAAAAATTACCCAAAGAAAAAGTTCCCTGGTGCGGACCACCCGCGCCGGACCACCCACACGCGGGACCACGCGCGCGGCCCACCAGTGCCGAACCACCCGTGCGCGGCCACCCGCGCCAGACCAGCGCGCGGGGCCCACCAGTGCCGTCAGGCGGCCATGGCAGCCAACCCCATTCCACCTGCACCGGGCCATCCACCCACGCCGGGCCATCTGCCTCAAACCCCTATAAATACAGAGGTAGGGGCATGAAGAAGGTCCAAGTTTTTTCTCCCCCCGCGCACGCGCGCTCGAGAACTCTCTCGCGCAGACCCCCCTCGCCCTCGCTCTCGCTCTGGCAGGACGACAGGCAGACTCTCCTAGGGCTGAGGAGAAGTCCCCCTCCTTTGGGGGGGGGGGGACATGTTTGTTCCTCATATGAAGCCCCCATATGGGCCCCAATTTGTGTAAAATTACACAAAGGCCCCTGGGGAGAAAATTTGTGCATGTGCGTAAAATTACACATGTGCCCCCTCATGTGGGCCCAAGTTTGTGTAAAATTGCACAAAGCCCCCCGGGAGTATGAAGTTTGTGTATATGTACATCAAAAGTACATATATACCCCTGCTGTCCGAAAAATTGCAAGAATACCCTTGCTGTCCAGAAAATTACATAAATATCCCCGTGAAAGAGAAAATCGCAGAAATGTCCAGAAAATTGCAGGAATATCCCTACTGGCCCGAAAAATTGCAGAAATACCCTGTTGGCCCAGAAAATTACAGATACATCCTTGTGGCGCGGAAAATGGCAAAGATAGCCCGCGATTCGTGCCTCTTGTCCAACCCGGTGGAGCGGGACCCACGTCACTTCTATGAAGTGGCATGCGCTCTCCTGTTGTGACTTGAAGCCGGACTCTTGGGGAGTTCTCGAGAAAACGTCACCAACTGGCAAGAATGTCTCAGAAAGCCAGGAAGTGTCAGGAATGTCCTAGAAAGCCAGAAAACGGCAAGGATGTCCGAGAAAGTCAGAAAACGGCAGGGATGTCCCAGAAGGCAGGGAAATGGCAGGAATGTCCCAGGAAGCCAGAAAACGGCAGGGATGTCCCAGAAAGCCAAAAAATGGCAGGAATGTCCCAGAAAGCCAAAAAATGGCAGGGATGTCCTAGAAAGCCAGGAAATGGCAGGAATGTCCCAGGAAGCCAGAAAACAGCAGGGATGTCCCAGAAATCCAGAAAATGGCAGGAATGTCCCAGAAAGCCAGAAAATGGTAGGAATGTCCCAGAAAGCCAGAAAACGGCAGGGATGTCCCAGGAGGCCAAAAAATGGCAAGAATGTCCCAGGAAGCCAAAAAATGGCAAAGATGTCCCAGAAAAGCCAGAAAATAGCAGGGATGTCCCAGAAAGCCAAGAAATGGCAGAAATGTCTGGGAAAGCTAGAAAACGGCAGGAATGTCCCGGAAAGTCAGAAAACGACAGGGATGTCCCAAGAAGCCAAAAAATAGGAGGGATGTCCCAGGAAGCCAGAAAATGGCAAGGATGTTCCACAAATGCCAGAAAATAGCAGGGATGTCCCAAAAAGCCAGGAAATGACAGAAATGTCCGGGAAAGCCAGAAAATGGCAGGAATGTCCCGAAAAGTCGGAAAATAGCAGGGATGTCCCAAGAAGCCAGGAAATGATAGGGATGTCCGAGTAAGCCAAGAAATGGCCAGGATGTCCAAGCAGACCAGGCATCGCATCTCATCTCAGCGCTCACCCAGCCTACAAGCTTTGGATCCTGGACTCTCACATTCCAGCCCCCCCCCCAGAACCTGAGCGAAAGAACTTCTCCCCGTTGCTCTCCTTCCTGGCATTTCGCTGAGCTCTTCGCCCTTGGCCCTCTCGCAACGCTCCCGAGCTGTGCTCTGCCTTGCGATCCCGCCGATAAAGCCTTGCCCGTGTTGGTGCATACACCGAGCCCCCTCTTTGCGCTCCGCTCGTGCTGCCCAACGTTCGAGGAAGAAGACACCACAAGTCATTATATAAGACCCGGTATTTTATGCACAAGTCCTCCCGTGTTTTAAAATAACACAGGTAGAGGTATGTTGTGTAAATGCCTGGCGGAGGTACAAACACCCCATCGAGGGCATAAATGCAAGTCACATCATTATGTAAATGCCTGACGGAGGGACAAACACTCCGTCAAAGGCATAAATGCAAATCATATTGTTGTGTAAATTCCCGACGGAGGCACAAACACCCCGTCGAGGATGTAAATGTAAATGACATATTTTGTACAAACGCCCAACGGAGGCACAAACACCCCGTTGTGGACGTAAAGTGTAACGGACATATTGTAAACGCCCAACGAAGGCATAAACACCCCGTTGCGGACGTAAATGTAAATGACACATTGTGAACGCCCAATGGAGGTACAAAAACCCCATTAAAGGCGTAAATGTAAATGTCATAATTGCATTTGTGGAAATTTACTTGTTGTCTAATTTCCTTAAATTTCGGCATAAGGTCTTTTAACAAACATATCGCATCGAAGGTATTCAAGTTTTCACTCGATGTAAATGAAACACCGACTCCGGTCGGTGGGGAACGGTCCAGTACACGACCACTCCAATCGCCTGACAATACGGACACGTGCGGAAAATAAATTTAAAATATTTGAGGATTCCGGGTCCCCACCCGGTACCCCTCATAAAATAAAAAATATTTGTGTGTTTCTCGTAAACAGCCTGGCACGCCCGAAACGCAAAGACACTTCCGAAGACGCACGTTCGTGCGCCGAATCGAAGTGAAAATCAAATGTGAAAACAAAAGAATGAAGAAGAAAGAGAAGAAGAAAAAAAAACTCACGTTCTACACTTACCCTTTCTTGTCTAATCCTTTCCACTAAGAATCCTTATTCCAAATCCTTAAAATCATAGTACCGCTCATTACCTTCCACCTATATGCTCTTACTTACCCAGTTTAATCCTACTTTCAGCATTCTTGGCATCAATCTTTTTCAAACACATACTTTACCTTTCTTTACCACATAATGTGCATAACTGCTAAATGTTGCTGATCATATTTTTAATACTGTAATCCTGACAGATCTTTCTACTGAATCATCACAAATTACCACTTGCCAACTGAATAGCCTTTCCTCAAAATTCTCAGGAACTTAACCCAACACCCATCTTCCTTTATTCTTTCTATAACAAATTGCTCGCATCTGCACATACTTTCATTGATCTCCATACCAAACTTCCTAACACTGTTACTTCTTTTAACAAGATTGTTCTCAAATCTACTGCTACAACTATTACTCTTATGGTCAACTGTACGTCTTCTGAAAATCAACTCTATTCATACAATCATCTATATATCTTTCGAAACACTGATCATTCTGCTTTCTAGCTTCCTATCCAACATTTATTAACACCAGCAACAAGTACTTCAAGAATCTCTACTATAATTCCTTCAATCTCCCTAGCTAAGAACCTTTAGACAACTATATCTTTCTGCAACAAACCAACATACTGATATACCAATATAAACTGTACCACTATTAACCACTCTAATTCTCAGCAAACCACTAGTAACTGTCAACCTCACAAACATATACACACAATTTACACACGAAAAACACGTGTGAAAACCACATAAAATCGCAAACTTACTACTAACAGTGGACATTAAACCATGTCTTGGGACATTGTAACCTTAACGTCTTTTCATATTCTAATTAGATCATGCTCTAATACCAACTGTAGCGACTCTGGATATTTATGCCATTAAGGCTCCATATCTAGACCCACCTCCCGCGAACAAACCGAAGTCTCGCAAGGGATAACTTTCACATGTGTCCAGTAAGAATATAAAAGACAACCACAAGAGTATAATATACAAGAAAATACATGTATTCATACTCATTTACAACAAATTACATTGTCCCAATACATTATTACATGTCCGAGAGAAAAGTACAACTACATGAGACATACCCCGAGGGAACAAGCTTACACAAACTACAACTCAACTGCTGGTGGTACAAGTCTGCCACAACGCCACTACAAGCCAAACACACTGCTAGCACTTGAAAGGAACTATAAGCGAGTGGCAGTAATAACAGAACTATTGAAGTAAAAATGTACTAGTGATAAACATAATTAAACTGCATTAAAACGTAAACACACTAGCTAACACAGCTCACAGAAAATAAAGGAAACAACATGACTAGTGCAGAGACACCAGTCCACCACGGTAATTGAAACGAGTGACCACGAGCCACACAGGCCAACCACTAACGAACGAGTAACGAGACTGACAACAAGGAGTTAGTTACCCACACACCAGAATAATAAAACATACTGAGAGACTACCCAGAAAAGGGTAAAACACGACAAGTAGACTATCACACATACGACCTCCACGGAGCACAGCTCCACAACAACGTTTGAAACTAGCAGTTAAACTGCCGGACCCCACCTTCCTCTCAAAATCCATTTACCAAGCCAATTAAACTAAAGTTTGAACTTCTAAAATGAAAGATAAACAATAGCACAACACCATAGCATGATTTGCTAGCTCTAAACCATTCAATCAGAGTACATTAAAGAGGAAGTCTCCCTACCAACTTGAAGTACACGTAGAATGCGAAGAACACCACACCATCGACGTATCCACGCTTCGGATGCCCTCCTCGTGTGGAACCTGCACTCAACAAACCTCCAGCAAGTCAAAAACCCCAAAATCGCCGCACAACAGCTCCTTCTGCCTGGACAGAACTCCCTCTGCTTTGTCTGGTCCGAAACTACTGTATTAATTCCGAAGTAAAAATCGCGACGTAGGCAGCCGTCACCTTTAAAATATATTAAAGGCATCAAACCACACAGTCGCCAATCGAAACCACACGACAGAAAGGCGGTTCGAAGACCGTGACGTGGGAAGCCGTCGCGTTCAAAACACGACGACTTACTCCGTCGCCTTCTTCACCAGAAAACCTGTGGGTTATATGGGTCCGGATTTCCTGCCCACACCACACCTAGGAACCACAACCAAGGCTCAATGACCCCACATTGACCAAGAGCACCACACTAGAACCAATAAACTGGGGTCCGAACGACCACGACGTTACATTTACACTTATGCCCCCATGCCATCATAGGCTCCAATATGATCGCCATATAACGTCTTCGTGCCGCTCGGAGGGTAAAAATATGTAACACTCAGAAGTTACAAAAATACCTTTTCTCGTCGGTCCGAAAGACCTAAGTCTTGCAAATTGTAGTCATACCCTGCACTTTTCCAAATTGCAACTATGCCCTTATAACCCACGTTAGTGCGGAGTGGAAAGGTTATTAATGGAGAGGAGCCTAAAGCTGAACCAATTGGAGCCAAGTTCTGTTGCCCAGCTAGCTAGCCCAGAGGGGGGGGTGAATAGGATATTAAAAATATTGAGTACCTAAAACCTATTCACACAAAGGTCACAAAAACACACTTCGCAGATTGTTAGTGTTAGTTAAAGAAAAATCAATCACACAAAAGCATTCACACGACCCAAAGTATTATCCTGGTTCGGATCTCCTCTCCTTAGGAGTCCTACGTCCAGTCCCTGAGCAATATCTCAGAATTTCACTAACACAAGGGTACTGTTCCCCTTATGGACCCTTACACACCCAGCCGCAGCTGGTCTTCTCTTCACAACCCGAAGAGGAACTTACAGCACCCTGGACACCACCAGGTCTTCCTTCTACACGAAGGGAATCTCACACCCTGGATCCCACCAGGTCTTCCTTCTTACTCGAAGGGAACAAAAACACAAGAACTGAAATGAGATCAATCCCCTAGATCAAGCTTATACAATGCCAGATCTAAAGCTAAAAACTAAGAGGAAGATCTACAGTGAGGGACACTCTCAGTTTACAGAAGCTCTCAAGATTAACGTAATGAATGCAGAGAGCTAAGAGCTAAACAATCAAAGGAGTGAGGCTTGGCTCTTCGAGATGCTCGCAGAAAAACTTGTGTAAGATTGTCGTTCGTATTCTCCAACTCTTGGATCCATTTTCTTCTGGAGCTTCAATCTTCTTTATATATCTTCTATTTGAAATTTAAACGTTGAAGTGTCCATTGTCTCTAAGCTTTTGTTTACGTTAGACTGCATGGTCATGTAGAGCTTCCTGTTCAACGGTCTTCATGCACGCACAGAGAGATCTTCTGAAATATCCTTTGGCTTCTATTTTGTCCAACGTTGTATGACGAATGTTGTCAGAGACCTGCACACATTAGATGCTAAACAATAGACTGCTAGACTGTCTCTTGTTGTCAGTCAACGTTAGATTGATTTTATAGAAATGTAGAAGTTCCATTCTGCTCTTCTAAAAAGATGTTTACAGAATAAGCATGAGAATAGAAGATATTGTCTGCATGCATGCAGTGATACGTTCAGTCTCCATAAATGCACAGCTGACAGAAAGATATGCGTGAAGACTTTGACTTTTCAACGTTATTCAAAAATTATCTCGAAAATCAAATCGTTATAGTCCATGAAATCGTTATATGCATGACTTATGAAATCATTATACAAATGAGTTAATATTCATGTAAATCGTTGTGCACTCATAAGCAAACCGATGCACATATAAATCATTATGTATTAATAACCAAATCATTGTAGAGACAAATCGTTGTGACTCCATAAGTAAATCGTTATGCACACGTCGTTATAATCAAATTGTAAGAGACAATGTGAATGAATCGTTATTTGCTGTATCGAATCGTTACAGCGACCAAGTCGTTATCTAACTTGATGAATCGTTACAGTAACAGAGTCGTTATGTAACTTATTGAATCGTTACAGGGATCAAATCGTTATGATGGTATAGGCAAATCATTATGAACCAACTCGTTACGAGCAAATCATTGTTCTTTACTTAAGAAATCGATGTGAGTGAGACCAAATCGTTGTTCTTACTTAAGAAATCGATGTGAGACCAAATCGTTGTTCTCATTTAAGAAATCGATGTGAGACCAAATCGTTGTTCTCGCTTAAGAAATCGATGTGAGACCAAATCGTTGTTCTCACTTAAGAAATCGATGTGAGACCAAATCGTTGTTCTCACTTAAGAAATCGATGTGAGACCAAATCGTTATTCTCACTTAAGAAATCGATGTGAGACCAAATCGTTGTTCTCACTTAAGAAATCGATGTGAGACCAAATCGAATCGTTATGGAAGCAAATCGTTATGAATACTTAACGAATCGTTACGAACGCAAATCGTTGTGAATACTTAGCAAATCGTTGCAATCACTTAACGAATCGTTGTGAGGGCAAATCGTTGCGATCACTTAACGAATCGTTGTGAGGGTAAATCGTTGCGATCACTTACCGAATCGTTGTGAGGGCAAATCGTTGCGATCACTTACCGAATCGTTGTGAGGGCAAATCGTTATGATCACTTAACGAATCGTTGTGAGGGCAAATCGTTACAACTCTACTGAAATCGTTGTAGCATAAAGAAAGTCGATGTGGACTTAGATAGATTTCATGCTTTGAAACAAAATTGCTACAGTAGGAATAATGCTTACCATTTGACTTGATTTTCCTTGTTTTATTTCCTATGCTCAAGACTTGTAGAAAATTCGTTAGTTTAAACTTTATATAGTTTTGTTAATCACCAAAATAGATATGTAATTTATTTAAATTACATGGGGATAAACTAATCATCAAGTTCGTGGACTTGTTAGTGGTTTGTTGACTTGTTCATCCATGGCTTTGTGTAACACCCTCAAGGGTATGCAAAATTACGTAAACACCCCTAGGTTTTTACACTTTTGCCCTCGTACCCTCATGGGCTCAAGGATGCTTGTTATATAACATCTTCATGCCATTTGGAGGGTAAAAATGTGTAGCTCTGAGAAGTTACCAAAATACCCTTGTAGGCTAAAAGACCCACATGGTGGCTATGCCCCTGCACCCGTATCAATACGGAATACCATTTTGCGACATAGTGGCTATGCCCCTGTATCCGCGTCAGTACGGAATACCATGTTGCAGAGATGCAAGAGGACTTTTTTGCTCGAGGATTTTCTTTAGAAGAAATCTACAAGTGTTCGAGTTCGTGGTTCGCGGTTCGCGGTTCGTGACTCGTGTGTTCGGCAAGTTGTGCAAGCCGAATAAGGGTATGGATTTACCAAAATACCCTTAGACTTTGGCTTTGTACATATACCCTCATAATCCCATGTTGTGTACCATTCGTGTGTATAATGGATGGTGGCTCATGTGTAACTCTTAGAAGTTACGAAAATGCCCCTCCTGACAAACCGTATGTTTCAAGTCCTGCAAATTGCAAACATACCCTGTAATTTTTATAAATTATGGCTAAGCTCTTGTACTCTGTGATAGTACGGAACCCATTCCATACGGACAATAATTTGTCGACCACTATTTGTATATGTACAAATGATGAATACAATGGAATATCGTCATCCTGATTTGTTATTTTTGTGGTTCTATGGAAAATTACATATATGCCCCTATTGCTACAAATGTGTCTGTAATGTCTATTCAACTTTTAAGCCTTCTAAATGTCGTCTCAATGCTCTCAAAGGTTGTTGGATATTTCAAAACCTCCTACCCTAGCCCAAAGCCCATACTAAGCCCACAGGTTTGGTCAAATTACCGTCATACCCCTACAGTTCAAACATGGTCTAACGACCTCCAAACCTTCCAAACATGACCTCAAAGTTTCCGAAAGTCGGGAATTACAGCAAACCCCTTTGCCAGTCTCATGTTTTTATCAAACCACTAACTTGGCCAAAATTACCAAAACATCCCTAGAACTCAAAAATCCTTAAAAGGATTCGAGCTCCCAAACCCTTTTATTATACCCTCCAGGAAGGCATGTAACCCTTGTTCATGCCTTTATTCTCCAGATTATAGAAATTTTCCCCTATGACCATCATGGTCTATTGAGAAATCCTAATTCTCTCAATTCCTTTAGATGATGAGCAACAGTCCATAATGAGCCTGCACTATTCATCAAAACCCATGGAAAGGATTTAAAAAGTTTATCTCTGGCAGTTAATCAAAGGTGTTTGGACTTTAGGCCGATCAAAATTAACACCGACTCCGGTCAGTGGGGAAAGGTTTAAGTACACAAACCCACTCCGTCTGATAATCCGTATGCGGAACGGATATCTCAAACATTAGTGCAATCATCTGATAAACGAACACCTAATTTTTCCGCCTTACGCGGGTTCTTAAATTGTCTATTACACAGACTGGCACTCCCGCAACTGCTAAAAAGGAAAATTGAATGTCTTTTCCTTTGCGATATTTGTGCCATCATAAACCATAAATTTTTCCGCATCCAACAGGAGTGTGGATGATGTGACGAGGGAGTTTGGTTTGCATCTCTCAGCCCCTTGATCTTTTCTTCCCACCAATGCCCTTTTTTCTAGGCTGTTGAAAGGTTATCCAGGTCACAGGCTCCTTTTACCTAGTTTTTGGCCAAAATCTGGTGACTTTGTCAGTCCACCAGTTCCAGTCCTATCTCTTGTGGATCCCCTGCTTTCATATGGCAACACACTCTTCTCCTCAGATTCTTGGAGTAGAAGTCTCCAAGACATCTTGTCTATCTCACTGTTGTAGCCACCTGTATCCTTCTTACAAGCAGTAAGATGACATTTTCAATGTCTGACGACGATAATGCATCTGCTCTAGAGGTTGTTTTGTCTGTATCGAAGATGTTACCTCCTGTTGATATGGACGACCCATCTCAAATGGTCCCTGTCAAGTTGACAGGAGTTAATTTCTATCTTTTCACCAGTTTCCACTACCATATTTCTTGATGGCTGCAGAATGTCCGGATGTCTTGATGGTCAAATCAAGGAGCTAGCTGCCAACAACCCCTCCTATGCAAAGTGGGGTATCATGAATAATCTTGTTATGTGCTGAAAAGTTAACTATAGAAGTCCTAAAATTCAACAGTTGATAAAGTTTAAAAAAAAACTACAAAATATATGTGGGACATTCTGAGGCAGATATATGAGCAGCACTAGGATATTTCACATACCTACAAGCCTGCTACATCCATTCAGGATCTTAAACAAGGGAATCTAACAGTGACTACCTATTTCAGTCGTCTAAAAAGTAGGTGGGAGGAGTTAGATTACACATGGCACTGGACTTGTGATAAAATAGCATAGTTTTTACCGCACATACCCACATTGTGCTATTTATGTGAGGATGAAGAGGACGATCACTTATTTACAGGTTGCCCCTTGCTAAGGGAGTCTGGTCAAGAATTGGACATTGTCTTCAACAATATTTACCACATTTTGCGGGGGTTTAGCAGCTTCTTCTTAAGTGGCAGCAGCATTGAACACTCAAGGAAGATAAGTTGGTTTGGTGGCTCATCCTGCATGCCACTCTTTGGGGTTTGTGGAATGAAAGGAACAGCAGAATATCCAGAAGAGAAGAGCGGACAGAGGACAATCTTTTTGCTTTTGTTAGAGATAGAGTTTCTTTTTGGGCTAAATATTTGTGTGCTGTGGAGGGCTCTAACTCCTCTCTTTTTGCTTCTGGGAAGTTAAGGTGGTTTCTCCTTTTAGGAGTGGGTTTCTTTTCGTCTAGGTGTTTTGTTGGTTGTACCTATACACTTGTACATTCTCTCTTTCTATCAATATAATATGTAGTGCTACCCGCATTTCAAAAAAAAAGTTTTCATCTTCATCAACTTCAGTGCCAGGTTCTGAACTGCTGAAGGGCATAGCTTGTTCACCAGCCAATACCGCTGAATGGACCCATTAAACTGATTTTAGCCATGCCTCTTCCCAGCCTGAACTGTCTCCCTTTCGTAATCTGCTCCACAGTGGCACAGTCCATCTATCTGAACATATCTGGTTATGGAACTCCCACTGATCATCACAAAATGCTCTTCAAAATTTGACATTAATTTTTGCTATTAGACCAGGTAAAATCAACATAAGAAATAGGGAACTCCCTAAGAGCTTGCCCCTCTATTCATTTATTACATTCCTTCATCGCAGTGCTAATACTTCGTCCTTTGTTTCTATCTGTAAGATTTCAACCTTCACTCAAATCACCTTCCATGCACCAGGAAAAGTCAAACTTACTAGAGATTGGTTCAACTTATCCCATAATACTGTACCATACATTGAAGGCAGAATCAGCCAATTCAGCTCAGGATATCCTAGTGGTGACCCAAGCTCAAGGAAACAGGGCTCAGGATCAAGGGAATTCCAGTCGGTCTGGAACAGTGGGATTGGAGATCCTTACCCTATACAGCCAATCAAAATTTGAAGTTCAAATCATTACTCAGCATGGACCAATCTGGCAAGAATCGGACTGAAATTGGCTTGGATTAATTAGAATCAACCTGCATGAGGCGGGGACGGCCGATCACTCTCCAATCCGACCTGATCTGACCGATCAAAATTTGACTATGATTTACCATGCTTATTTAGTTCATATGTGTTAAACATTAGTCCTATTGCCATGTAAATGCATAAATCATTGTTGTTCCATGCAAATTTAAATTTATGTATGTTTATAGAGTTTTTTAATATATTTTTTCTGATTTATGAATAAAATAACAAGCCAATACATACTTTCTGCAGATTGGCTTATTGGGCAGATCCGATGCAGATGGATCAGACTCAGAATAGGCTGATTCCCGGGCCAATCTAAATCTCTTTCATGGTTCTAACAGTTTAATAGGTGGGTGCCTATGCTGACATTTCCAATATGTGTTGACAATTTCTGAGTGATTGAGGAATTTCCAATTCAGTCCACATTAAAGTAGTGGCAGACAATTATATGGCATGTCATGCATTCATTGTATTTTTTTTAAACGCGACAGCCGCAACACAAAGAACACATCAGAAACTATGCTAATTAATATTGATGGCGGCCACAAAGCACAACAGCTGTGGAGGATGCTGACATCAAGGATGGACAAGAAGATTGAGAAAGAGCCAAGGTTACCGGTGATCAGTAACTTATGTCCAATGACCCTTTCACACTGACCAAAAGCAGCAAGAAATCCAACACTCTGGAAGAGGAGACATGCCGAGGAACTGCTGGTAACCAGTGGCACTGGCACCATGCAACATGAGAAAATAGGCATGGTGGATGCTTTGTGGATTCTTGTGAAGGGCAGTATCCCAATAAATGCAAGAGGCAACTGAGCATCTCCATACCTAAATACAGTATAAACAAGGAGTCCTGTGAACTAATACATGTACCACACTGTATGGTACTGAAGTTATCATATAACAAAACATATGTAGCAACTCATTCAAAGTTACTTAAAAAAAATGAAGAGGAAAATCTGCAGTGTAGTTGTGCAAACAGGTTCGGATGGTGGAGATAGATATAACAAATGGGCAATCAATAATGCAGATATGGAAACTGAACCACATTCACATCAAGCCTGATATAAAGCAACGCACTTACCTTGGCTATACTTATGGTCTGTTGCTCCATAGCTTCATGTATTGTTGCCCTATCATGTTCCCGCATGCTGTTGGTAAGAAGTACAAGTCAACTCAAATACACCATGTTCAGGGCTGACATTAACCAAACCATATGTTGATCATCATGATAGATGGCTCATAAACATGATATTAATTTGCAAAGATATCATGTCTTGTATAGTCTAGCTCACACATGTTCTAGCATCTAAAAACTGGTGCATTTGGTTGACTAATATTGACGTCACAAAGAGTAGTATCATCAGTAACATGTAGAAACCATAAAATATATGTAAATGGAAGATGTGACGAGTTGGCGATCTTCGGATCCACTTGGATGGGAGTGGGACTCTAATCATACCGGAGCGGCATGTGGCTACTGTACCGGTAAAGAACAGTTTTGGCGTACTACCTAAAGTGCGGCAGGACAAGCCAAGTTTCAAGGTGAAAAATATGAAGAAGCAATGGAGGAAAGCTGAAATCAAGAACCCTGAATTTGACGATGTTAACTTCAAAAAGTACAAAGTCAATGCTGAAAAGGGTGAGATATATAGCCCACCTCGTGTCAAACAGGTGTGGGTGACTAAAGAAGAAGCTCAAGAACTGCGAAGGACAAGGGCCCTAGAGTCTCTAATAGGGCAAAGAATGCAAGAATGGTCATGGAGCAAGACCCACAAACTGGCAAAACCTTCGGGAGAGAAGAAAGGTCCGAGAAAGACAAAGGGAGCCTTCCCAAGAGTCTCGGACTAAAGGAAGCACCCTCCTCTACTAGCCGATCTGCAAAGAGGATCTAAAAGGAAAAGGGGTATATCAAGAAAGAAGACAAGCAAGTCCGGAGACAGGGCAAAAATTTCAAGTCAAAAGAACACAAGAGGGATGATGATATCCCTAGAAGATCACGCCTGGGCGCCCCTGTACGCCCTAGGCAGAAGAAGAGAAGAACAGTGCAGATCACTGAAGAAGGTATGCGAATATACAGATGCTATGCCTCTAACATCAATCCGCCTACAATAGCTGACCAGGCAGAAACCTCAAATATGGACAGTCCAAGAATCGGACGACCGATCCTATGGAATCGAACGATCAATTTTCAAGAGCAAATCGACACATGAAGGAGAGCAGGTGGACACCAAAACTAAGTCTAGAATCGGACGACCATCAGCCATGAAGAGTAAACTAACTAATCAATAATCTTAATCTGGAAACTCATGTTGCCCTCACAATAATACTCCATATGTTGTACCTATCAAATTCATCTATGCAACATAATCAATTATCTTAATTTGGACACCAAATTGACACATGAAAGAGTAAACTAACTAATCAATTATCTTAATCTGGAAACTAATGTTGCCCTCACAATAATACTCCATATGTTGTACCTATCAAATTCATCTATGCAACATAATCCACCATCAGCCAGTACTAGGGCCCCAGCCTCCAACATCCATTCCCCTGTGCAAACAAAAAAGTCAGGAGATCATTTCAACCAATGATAATGACAAACATTAGTGTCAACGTTTGTATGAACTGTGAAATCGTAAACTAGTGTCAAGTATTAAATCAATACATGAGACTAAGCCATCAAAGTAAGAAACATGACACATGTAATCCAATTTTGTGCAAATATTCAGTCAGAAATAATTTTTTTATAAATAAAAGATGTTAGTGAGAAATACTTCACTAAAGATGGTATAAGATAAAGTATCAGATTATGCAACCTGGAAAATTTGACTGCATAACAACGTAAACTCTTCACCCCCTCAAACAAAAGTATGATAAAGACAGGCAGTCCCCTCATTCTAACAAGAACCCAAGAAATTAACTACAGTTCATAATAACCATAAAACCCACCTCCATCCTTGACAGCAGTAACAGTCAGCCCTGCACTTGTGCTCCCCAGTCCAGTAGTAATCACAGATCTATTGCTCAATTTGGCAGCAAATTTCAAAAACTGTGATTTCCCCGTACCTAAAATTGGTCAAAATTTGAAGTACTATTTCATACATATTGAAAGTCAATAGGCAGGGTTGCCACCAAAAGTAGTTACTAGCAGCATCATATGTAGCAACCCGGATTTTTATGAAATCCCAATAAATAAAAATCTATTATCACACGAAGAAAATTACTTCAGAATTAACAAAAAAATTTATGCATAAACTAAATAATAGATTAAAATGATTAATACAGAAATTGGGTCAAGTCATGCGTGATTGGGTTGACAAACGCCCAACCCAGCCATAAGACAATTAAACCTGATAACGATGAAACCTATTATCGCATGGTAAAACCAACTCGGAATTACACGAAAATTTAGGATGACAAATTAAATAATGGAATACAAATAATAGTAAACAAATTAGAGTCAAACAAACATTCTTGGGTTAGCAAAACCGTAAACTACGACTTAAGACGATAAAACTCGATAACGTCGAAAACCCACTATCAAATGTAAATAACTCATGTGAAGTGAATGTTTGGGATCCAATCATATTTATTGGGCACAATAGGAACTCAAATACATGAAATTCATATTTAAAACATGCACCAACCCAATACCCATTAGTAATATGGGTCAAATAAGTCCAAGCATAAGCTAAATGGACCATAAAGTGAGCCAGAACCCTAGCTTAATGGGGGGGTACAAATTTGATGTCTCTTACCTACTCAAATTAGGATTGAAACATAGCAATTATCCATGAAGAGCAAGCCAAATTGTGGCTTTCTTGTTGCTCTTTAGGAAGTTGCCTATTTTGAATCCCCAATGACCCAGTATTATAAATAAACCCCATACTCTCCCTTGGGGAAACCCTAGCACGAATTGGTGGCTGCAAGGGAGGCTTGGGAGGCTAAAGAACGTGGGAGAACTCGTGGTGGGCATCCCCAACCTCAAATCCAACGAGTTCTTCGTCGTTTTGACACCAAAAAATAGCACAAAGAAAAACACAAAATTGCCCAAAAAAGCCAACCGAGGGTGGCCAAAACAAACCCCCTCGGTGGGGTTTCCTTGCAAGGGGGCCCTCCATGGGGTTTGCCCGTTTCCCCACCTAGGCGGGCAAACCCCATCGAGGGGACCCACCCTCGGTGGGTTTGGCCACCGCGGCACCCCCCCCCCCCTTAGGGGTGAGGGTGGTTTCAGTCGCCCCCCCCCCCCCCACCTCGAGGGGGGTTTTCCTCCAGCTGCCCACGGCAACACACCCCTCGGAAGGCTTTTTCCAACTGCCGCGCAACTCGGGGGGTTTCCCAGTAGCATCACCCCCCTTCAGGGAGTTTTTCACCCCCGCCGTAGGTGGTGGGGTTTTAAGTAGGGCTGCAAACGATCCGAGCCGAGCCGAATATCACTCTACTCGAGCTCGGCTTGCACACTCCATAATATGTTCAGACTCGGGCTCGATATTCGCGAGCTTCACAACGTCTGTTCGAGCTCGACTCGTTAGAAAACTTTCGCATTCGAGCTCGGCTCGTTAAGCCGCTCGATTAACCCATTCCAAGCTCACTCAGAAGGGTGATGGCGCGAGAGATTTTATGTGTGAAGTTTGCATTGGGGCTGGGTCGTTTTATAGAGAGTAAAGTGCCATGGATTAAATCTAATATATGATATGGGAAATATAAATATGTCCCGCACCGGATGAGGGAGATAACGCGGCCGAGAGTCAGCCACCAACGGGAAACATCAAGAATGCCGCTGACACCGCCGGAACTGCCACGGCCCACGGGCGTCTGCACTGCGCCGTGGCACTGCAACTTGGAATCGCCACAGGCGTCTGTACTGCCGTCGTGGCACTGCTGTGGGAGCCGGCATCTGCACTGCCGTCGTGGCACTACTGTGGGAGCCGGCGACTCCGACTGGATCTCCGGCTGTGGGCGTACGTGACCCCCCCCCCCCCCCCCGTGGCGTGCACCGCAGCTGCGCAGCTAACCGGCGCCGGAAGGGACGATGATGGAGGGGAAAAGAACTTTTCCCCAATCGCTACCTAGGGACCCAAAGGCTTTTGGGTTTTTACTTTTAAACCCTCAATTTACCTTATATGTATATAAGAACTAGTTAAGTTACATATAAGATTATTTATATATCTTATTTATGTACATATCTTATTTATGATTTGTGTATATATCTTTGTCCTTTCACATTTAGTCTTTAAATCTTTTACATTTAAATCCTCTTAAATATTTTATACTTCAACAATAATTTTATAAAAATAAAGAAACATATTTATATTCTCATATTTATTATATTTAAGTATATTAACGAGTATAAATTGAGATATTAATGAGTAATTTATCGAGTTATTTTAACGAGTATCTTAAGAGCTGCTCGCGAACATAATCGAGTCGAGCATATCTATTCAAGCTCTGCAGTTTATGAAGCGAGCTTATTTTTCTGTTCAAGCTCGGCTCGTTAGTCTAATAAACGAGTAGAATCGGCTTTATCAGCCGAGCTTCGAACTACTCGTCTTCGAACTACTCGTCGAGTGTATTGGCTCGTTTGCAACCCTAGTTTTAAGCAACACCCCCCATGGGGGGGTTTTCAACCAAATCACCCCCCTCCCCCGCGGGGGGTTTCCCACTACCACAGCCCCCCACGGGGAGTTCCCCACCAAAAGGCAGGGAAAACCCACTGAGGGAGCCCCCCTTTTGAGTTCGGCCACCGCACCACCTCCCACGGCCCGTTTTGAAGAAGAAAAGGGGGGCGAGGGGAGGAAAGACTCGCTCGGAAGTGAAGAAACCCATCCGAGGGGCCCCTCCTTGGGCCCTTCAAAGTTCTATAAATAGGAACCAAGGGTCCAAGAGCAAAAAAGAAAAGGAAGATCTTCTCCGAGACTTCGACTCTGGCACTTGGAGATCCCGAGCCCTACTGGCCCAGCCTGGAGACCCCCTTTTGGTTGTTCAAAGTATGAAGACCCCATGTGGGCATGAGTTTGTGTATGTCAAATTAGACAAAAGCCCTCGAGGACATAAAGTTTGTGCATGTGTGTGCTAAACTACACACATGTCATGTTCAATTGTCGAAGCTCGCCTCTGGCTTGGCCCAGAACTTGACTTTTTAGTGCCTAGAACTGGCCTTTCTGGTTTGGTCTAGAGCTTGATTTGACTTTTGATTTTTTAGAACTTGTCTTTCTGACTTTGTCCAAAACTTGACTTGACATTTAATTTTCTGGAGCTTGTTTTTCTGACTTAGTCCAGAATTTGATTTGACTTTTGATTTTCTGGAGCTTGTCTTTCTGACTTTGTCCAAAACTTGATTTGGCATTTTGTGTTTGGAATTGGCCTTTCTAGCTCAGTCCAGAGCTTGATTTGACTTTTAATTTTCTAGAGTTTATCTTTCTTGGTCTAGAACTTGACTTAACATTTAGCGTTTGGAATCGGCCTTTGTAGCTTGGTCCAGAGCTTGATTTGACTTTTGATTTTCTAAATCTTGTCTTTCTGACTTGGTCTAGAACTTGACTTGACATTTAGCGTCTGGAACTGGCCTTTCTGGCTTGCTCTAGAGCTTGATTTGACTTATGATTTTCTGGACCTTGTCTTTCTGACTTTGTCCAGAACTTGACTTGGCATTTGATTTTCTGGAACTTGTTTTTTCTAACTTGGTCCAGAACTATGGCTTAATATTTTAACGTCTGGAACTGGCCTTTCTTGCTTGCTCCAAAACTTGACTTGGCATTTAGTGTCTGGAACTAGCTTTTCTGACTTGGTTCAAAACTTGATTTGACATTTGATTTTGTGGAGCTTGTCTTTCTAACTTGTCCAGAACTTATTGCAAGGACTGTTGACATAGATTGTTTGTTTAACCCTTGGGCTCAGCTAAAGGTTTAGCTTGAAAGTGTCAGCCATTCCTGGTCATAAGAGGCCAGATTTTGATTGCATACTACAAAGTTATTTTGGCGCGATATACTCCTTGCCGCCTTGTGAGGATTCTTTCTTGTTACCGACTTTCCTTGGACTTTTGCCGATATGTGGATTTCATTAATCAAGCGGTAGACCAAGTTGGCCGATTGGTTCGGCTACTCCCACTCACGAGGTTGTGGTGGGTCAACTCGGCCATTTTGCACTGTGATGAGGTAGTTTTGAACCATTTTCTTCACGTCATTTTTCACTTTTAAAGATATAAGCGATCTTCGATAGTGTGTGCCAACTTTAGTTAGGCTCCTTTCACTTGCAGACATCTGCGGGGTTCTTTTGATTTGGCAAACGTTTGAGGCGATTTGCCGCTTTTTTGGCGGTTGTACACCTGGGTTCGGCATGGATGGCAAAATCGACCGATTCGGGTCGGAATCGGCCTATTCGAGTCAAAATTGTCCTACGTCGATCTGATTTGGAGGGATAAATGTCGACCCACCCACGATTTAAGGTGGAATCGAGGTGGCTCGAGCAGAATCGAACAAGATCGGGGCGATTCAGTCCGATTCCACACGATCCACCTTGATTCCATCTGATGTAGCCCGATTCCCTCAGCTTACCTTAATTATGTCTGATTCCCTCCACTTAACTTATTTACCTGAACATCATTGAAGTAAATGTTATATTTGCAATTTCATTTACTTAAGATATTACATGTAAATAAACCCCCCCCCCCCTCATTTGAATCCAATAAAAATATCTAAAAAAAATCATATCTCTTATCATAAAAAGTCAACTCTCCATCTAGAGTTAGTAGGAGAGTGGCTCCCTCGGAGAAATCATATGCACATTTGACTTTTTTCATCGGACTTTAGATTTTTAGTGTTCTATGGGATTTATTTGAATTATAAAATTTTTAAATAGATCAAATTATGAGAGATTAGAAAGACGCTATTTTGATGGAATCACCAAATCGTGATTTTTCTTCTTGGATGAGAAAGTTGACTTTTTTTATGGTAAGAGATATGATTTCTTTGATTGTTTATTGGATTCAAATGGAGGTACTTCCTTATTTACATGTAATATCTTAAGTAAATGAAACTACAATACTAACATTTACTTCGAGGTGATGTTCAAGTAAACTGTAATTTCTCCTTAATCCAACTTATTTACATTCAAATGCATGTACATGATAAGAATTGAATTTCATTGTGTTTGCATTCAATGAATGTTGTATGTGTTTTCATAATTTACTGTAATTTTTTCCTGATTTTTCAGAATTTTCTCTGATTTTTTTCTTCATTTTTCACAATTTTTCTTCATTTTTTAACCTAGTCGATCCTGGATTGACCAGATTCCCATGGAATCGAGCGGATCCTACAATCCGACCCAACTCGAATCGGGGTCGGATGGGTCTGATCCAGCACCCCAATCCGACTTTGCCATCCATGGGGTGGGGAGATGCTCCCAATCTGTCAAAGACTGAGACACGCATCGTTGAGACCCACACATGATTCCCCTCTCGCACTCAAATTAGTTCCGAGGTTTGAGGTGCGAAGTTGTGCTTCCGGTACACGACCTTTCCTTTTTGTCCTTGCGAATGCAGAGGTTTGTCGCTTTGGAATGCAACTTGTTGCTGCTCTAGCACTTTGGTGAGCTTACCTACCCAAGATTTTCTGATTATACAAGCCTCCTTGGTGACCCGAATTTGCTTCATCTTTAGAGGGTGCTCCTCTGTCGTATTGCCCCCAATCTTGGATCTAGACTCCTTTTTTTGAAGTCCGTTGTATTTCTCACACTCAGTAAAGAAGTGTGAACTGTTGGAGATTGAGATTGTTGGACGTTTCCCTTGCTGGTTGCTCGCCCCTACCGAGCTGAATGTGAGGATTGCGCTTTATTCTGAGCATTATTTGGTGTTTTATCCCTAGCTTTCCTTTCGGTTTTCATCCCCAGACATACCTTTTTAACTTTCTAAGTTGATAGCTTGCTTGGATTGTTACCTTAGAAGGCTTTGATTCTTCAAGAATTATTTGACCCCAATTGGCTTCTCAACTTGGTGCTGGGCTGAAAACTAGTAGATTTGACTACATTAGATTGCTTTGATTGTTCGGGTCTCTTACTTAGTGACCCCAAATTTGTTTGATACAAAATTATTGCGTATAAAAGCCCCCTTGCTTGTGCTTTAGAGCTTTGGCTTACTGTCAACACGCCTTCCCTTTGTGAGACTTGGATGCCATCTTCTTTCATTTTCATCTCGACTTGATGTAGGTGATGATAGGGTTCCCCCTTTGCTTGAACTTGAAGCCTTTGGGTTTCCACTAATGAACTTCGACCGCGCGAGTCGCTCGTGAAGCCACAATCTGGATGCGGCCTATGTCGGCGGTCGAGAAATTTCGAAAATCGTGGCACGGGGAATCCTCCTGAGGTCGTGAATGCATGGGCACAGACACCCGCGATATATTCACCCATTGTGGCTTATTCTCACCCCCTCTGTGAAAATGGCCAGAACTCTTCGCTCGGTAATCCAAATCATTTATAAGTCTTCAATTCGGAATCGACACTCCGAGACGGCGAATATGAGTCCAATCTCGCAGAATTCCAATCTGAGGCCAATATTGCCTCTCGGGGCGTGAGTGTAGGTACACGATTTCGAACGTTGGTCACACCGCTACCGAAAAATGTGAGTAATTCTTAGCCCGGAAGTCGGAACGCCTTTCGGGACCCAAATCTGGGATCGGCACTTCAAGCCAGTCGCCACTAGGTATGGTCCAGAAATGTCTAGTCCGTGCCTCGATCCTCTCCAGGAGCGTGGCTGCGAGCACAAGATCTGATAGAGTATGACACCCCTTCAGTCGGAGGGGCATAACTTCCTGCACGGTTATCTGAATCGCTTAAAGACCATAATTCGGAATTGACATTTCGAGACGCTCGTTGTCGCTTACTGCCTCAAATAGTAAGGCGTCACTGACGAAGGCGAAAATTTTTCATTTCGCCCTCCGAAATCGCGATTCTAGTGGGCGTTCTCTGCGTCCCCTACCGTAAAAATATGTGTAACATCTTCCTCGACCGCGCGAGTTGCTCATGAAGCCACAATCTGGATGTGGCCCACCTCGGCGGTCGAGAAATTGCAAAAATCGTGGCACGGGGACTCCTCCCGAGGTCGTGAATGCATGGGCGCAGACGCCTGCATATATACACCCCTTGTGGCTTATTCTCACTAGGGCTGTACAAAATATGGTCCAAATCGAAAAACCCGAACCGCCGGTTCGGTTCGGTTTCATGGGCTTGGTGGTTCAGTTCGGTTTCAGGCTGGGAAACAGAAATGAACTGAATATATATATATAAGTATATAAATAATAAAAGTATACAAAAAAATGGTAGCGCAGTGGAGGGCGGCGTCGCGCGCCCTCCGCACGTGTGGTGGTCGCGAGTTCGAAACTCGCGACCACTGGAAAACCATCTTTTTGCATGGTTTTTGCCAAAAAAAAAAAGCCAGAAATGTCAGAAAAATACCCAAAAATTGTCAGAAATGCCAAATTTTGGTTTGAACCGAACCGAACCGAAACCAGTTCGGTTCACCGAATGAGTTCGGTTCGGTTTCCTCAAAAAATGGAGGAAACCGAACCAAACCGAACCGTGTACACCCCTAATTCTCACCCCCTCTGTGAAAACGGCCAGAACTGTTCGCTCGATAATCTGAATCATTCATAAATCCCCAATTCGGAATCGGCGCTCCGAGATCGTCAAGATGAGTCCAGTCTCACAAAATTCCATTCTGAGGTCGATATTGCCTCTGGAGGCGTGAGTGTAGGTACATGATTTCGAACGTTGGTCACACCGTTGCCGAAAAACGTGAGTAATTCTTAGCCCGGAAGTCGGAACGCCTTCCGGGACCCAAATCTGGGATCAGAAACTTCAAGTCAGTCGCCACTAGGTATGGTCCGGAAATGTCTAGTTTGGTGCCCCGATACCTCTCCAAGAGCATGGTTGCGAACACACGATCAGATCGAGTATGATACCCCTTCGCTCGGACGGGCATAACTTCCCGCACGGTTATCTGAATCGCTTATAAGACCACTATTTGGAATCGGTAATCTGAGACGCTCGGTGCCGCTTACTGCCTTAAGAGGTAAGGCGTCACTTCTGATGGCGAAAATCCTTCGTTTCGCCCTCCGAAATCGCGATTCCAGTGAGCGTTCTCCGCATCCCTGGCCGAAATAATGTGCGTCACATCTTCCTCGATCGCGCGAGTCGTTCGCGAGGCCACAATCTGGAGTCGCCCCACTCTTGCGGTCAAAAAATTGCGGTCATCCTGACACGAGCATTCTTCCCGAGGTCGTGAATGCATGTGCGGACTTGAGAGTTTAAGTACTGGCTTTTTTTTTATTTTCGCCTTAACTTGACATAATTAGCGGAGCACGTTGGTGTGATTTCACAATAGAGACATGACAGTCCTATAGCAAGATGGATTGGCCTCTATCGAGCCACATGTGCTTTACTTTTTTTTTTCTTCTGATAAGGATGAGCCTTGTCAAGCTCGAATATAGCCGCAACATATTTCTACCTTGGCGGCGACATTGCAGTAGAAACACAGGCCTTTTGACACTTGGTCCTCATAGAGGAACTTTCACTTAATGTTTAGAGCAACCACAACCAATGTTGGGGTGGCGTTATGTCTTGCTGGCTAGAATAGCTTCAAGCATATGTCGTGTTGACAGTTTGACTTCGAAAGGAAGCATTTAGCCTTGATGCCCCCAACGGAAGTTAATTATTCAGCATGTTTCTTCAACCTTCTTTTCACATTATTTCTTTTATTCTTTTCCTACTTCTTAACCTTGACCAACGTGGCTAGAGAGGAGATTTCTGCCTTTACCGACGGTCGGGGGATTGTCGGGGGATTGTCACACCTCATGCAAAAATCCCTCTATCTTTTAATGAAGTCCAATGTTGTTTCCCCCTTCTCTTGCTTGAGGGAGCGTAGCTAGACCAAGGACACATCTCCCTTTCGGCCATTTAGAAACGGTCAATAAACTTCTTTTGCAAGTCGGGCCAATCGACAACTGAGTTAGGCCTTAGTCTCGAGTACCACTAGGAGGCAATACTTGTGAGAAACGTTACAGAATAACAGAGGAGGAAGGACTCGTCGAGTACCCACCTCCCATAGCCATTATGTAATGGGCCAGGTGCTCGTACGGGGAGCTTGCCCGTTAAATTTTTTTGCAACTTCGGTGCCTTAGGGCAATCCGGTGACAACTTCTTGAATGGGTGTTGAATTGGGTAGGGCACACTGTATAAGTTGACAGTGGTAGTACCCCCACCACACTGGGCAAAGTCTTTAACTATTTTTTTCTATCATGCATTACTGGGCGACAACATCTTCGGTTGCTGAAGCTTGAAGGAGTGGGAGTATAGGTCCCGATATCATTCGATGCAGTCATTTGTTGGTTGACCATTGGTGCATCAATAAGCTATTGCTCCCTCCAACCATTTTGATTTGGTATTGGTCCTACGGGGCGTTGTTGACACGGGAAATTTTCATCATTCGTTCCATTCATTTTGATTCATTTGTTTGATTCCATTTGGGTATTCATTTATTTCGCATGCTTTGATTTTTGTATTGCGGGGCGTGCCAGCCTGTCTAGCAGACAGAAAAGAGTCCGCGTAATGCGGAAGAAGAATTGGGCATCCGGGGAATGGACGAGTATGGTGTCCGTGGACGGACGAGGTGTGTCCGCGAACGGACAGGGCGCCGTTTTTTTTATCTGAACTTCTTGAGTCCCATGTCTATTCTCATCAGGTGATTAGGTAGCATATGCTGGACCTCCATCTCCATCGACCGGAATCGATGTTACATTTACATCGGTTAGGACACTTGGTATTATTGATACCGGTCTAAACCCGAATACCATTTCATAGTAAAGGACGAGAAAATATACATGCTTTTTCTTAGAAAATCCTGATTATGACATGTTTTTTTCCTTTCTTTTGATTGTTTTGAAATGCTTTTTGTTTTGGATATTTTATTTTTGAATGACTGCCTTTTTGGGAGTCCAAAGTTTGATTTCTTTTGAAAAGGGAGCGGGTATATACCCGTGGACCGATTTGAGGTCTTTCTCCTTTTTGTAAGAGGTTGATTATGGATTTTTATTTTGGGAAAACATGGGGATTATCATTAAACGGTATATGCCCTGGATTTTGATCCAGAACTTGGGGTTATTATAACCCAGAGCAACACTTCCGTATTAGAAGGGTGACTGTGCAAATTTTTATATGAGGTTCTTTCACAATGCCATTTCTGAGCAGAGTCCGAGTTTGAGGTAGAGTTTCTTTCTCCTCATTTCGTACTTGTGCGGTACAATTTCCGGAGAACATATGGATGTATCTCCACGGAAGTCCTTGTCATATTTGTGATTTTGGTCCGATGTCCATTTCCACGGGTATATTTCTCGTGGAGGTGCATATGTGCCCCATTTAGGGTATCTGAGCACGGTTCCTGTCTTACTTCCCTTTTTTCTTTGGATTTGTATATTATCACAATCCCTTTTTTTTATTTTTTGAATATGTTGAATATGTCTTGGTGAATCCCACTTAGGCAGGGTATCCTTGTAGAGATATTTTCATATTGGCGTATGCTTATATCCATTATTCTCGGGAGAAACTTTACCCGAGGGATTTTGCCTCAAAGATATATGTGTAAACCACAAATTTGCACTTTGTGAATTATTCTCAAATGGTATCTCTATCTGAACAGAGTATCCGATGAGAAGATGCCCCCGTATGAACGGGATTCCCTTTTGAGAAACATATACACGATGGCGCATATTTGTGATCATATAGATATATTCTCGGGCAAAGTCTCTATTTGGGCAGAGATTCTACTAAGAAAAATATTTATGTAAACATGAAGTTTGTGATTATACGAATATGAACTCGGAGGGACTTTTGTCCGGGCAGGATTCCTCCTAAGAGACACATGCGTATAGGCACAAATTTGTGATTTTATGGATATATTCTTAGGGGAGTCTCCATTTGGGCAGAGTTTCCCCTAAGGAACATATACATAAGAACATAAATTTGTGAATATACGATATGTTCTTGGACAGAACCTCCGCTTGGGCAGAGTTTCCTCTAAGAACATATACATATAACACGAGTTTGTATTTATGGATACGTCCCCTGAAAGAGATTTTTGCCTGGGCGAGATTCTCCTTAAGAACATATTTGTATAATTACAATTTGTCATCTTTATAATATGGTTCTTGACGGAATCTCCACTTGGGCAGAGTTTCGTCTTAAGAAACATATATATAAGAACACAAATTTGTTAATATATGAATATGTCCTTGGGCAGAACCTCCGCTTGGGCAGAGTCTCCTCAAGAAAACATATACATATAAGCACAAGATCCACCATCCCAGAGACTTGCTCGATGGGCGGGGAGAACATGGGTATTTAAATACCATGTGTCCATAGAGACTCGCTCGATATGGACGGCATTTAAACCCTGGGAATATCACCCACAGAGACTTGCTCGATGTGGGGGATGGGATTGAGAAGGAATATCGATGACCATTCGCGCCGACGACTCTTTTCTCCCTCGCTCGGCCTATCGGCTAGAGAACAAATGATAAAAGGAATTGTTGGAAGGGGATATGCTCTTTTCTATTCCTTTGATTTTTTTTGGACAGGAATTTGCAAGGGCTTCGCCGGGACCTTACATGGGGAGAGGCCTTGCCAAATGAGGGGAATAGGGGGCCTTTTATAGGGGGAAGGCCCCCCTACATTGGGTCGGGAAGGCCCAACCGATGGTGACCTCATCGTGAGTCACCATCGGTTGGAGGCCAACCATGGTGACCTCATGTGAGTCCAATCGGGTTGGCCACCGATGGGGACCTCAACGTGCGACCATCGGTTGGGGCCCCGATGTGACCTCATTGTGAGGTCACCATCGATTGGATGGTCAACCAATGGTCAGATTTTTTTTTTTTTAATTTTCTCTGTCAACAAATGCCCCCCACGGGATGTGCACCGAAGCCAAAGCCGAAGGAGGACGTCCCGTGCATTCTTTGAGCTTTGCTTCTGGTCTTCATGACTTGATAAGGAACTTGAATCGAAAAGTTGTAGCCGCAGTTGACGCGCTTCAGTACTTGCACTGGGTCTTGTCTTTCTGACTTCACCTCAAGTATGAATTGATATTTCTTTCACGAGATTTCGCCTTCTTGGCATATTTGGATCATATTTGACAGATCTATTGCTGAGGCCGAACGTGTTGGCTTTCGCGCAACAATTATAACCCTTTTCCTCCGAGGAGATTTGTGGGTGGCTATCTTTCTGCTTTATTTTTTTCACATATCTGTCATGAATCTCCAGCCACCTTTGCTCCAGAATTTGTCGGAGATAGGAATGGTGAAGCTCATTTGGATGTTCCCTCCTCTTATAGGCTTGAAAAAGCTGGCAAAGGGGAGTGGCGGATTCCACCTCATCTGGTGGTGACTTTCTTTTCTTTTCCTCTCTCATCATTGTCATTCATGATCTTTTCTTCTTGATTTAACCTTTACACTTTCTTTTTTTTCCCCTTTTTTGTAAACTCTTCTGCCTAGATGATGAGACAAATGAGGAGAAGTACTGGGGGGCCATGCTCCTTTGCCCTGAGGTTCTCCTCTCCTTCGTGGAGTTGATGATATGAGCCATCATCCGACTGTCTGTTTTCTTGAGATAGCGTGATGGATGACGGTGCTTCTGCATTTGCTGAGTTGGGCGTCTCGACGGAAACAATATTCTTTTGCTCCTGTCGAGGCTTATATCCCGATGCCTTTCGAGGAATATCTGCCACGAAATCATTCCTGCAGGTGACTTCCTTTACTGAGCTCATATACCGTCTTTAAAGATGATGTTTTCTTTTCTGATGTTGACTTTCCTTTCTTGTGTTCAGGTGACCAGATTTTTTATGTCTAACTCTTCTCCTCGGAGATGATGGATTCATATTTTGTATCTGTGGCCAATCCTCCCTTTCCGCTTGGGGAAATGCAGGGAGCCCATTCTTGAACTCATATAGAGTTGTTTTTTTTTTTTTGACATATTTCTTTTCATGACGAATCCTTCTCCCTTACTGTATTTGCTTTAACAGGGACAGATTTTGTGATCAACTGTTTGGCTGGGAACGACAGATTCATATTCTGCCTCAGGGCGAACTTCTCCATCTCGAGTTGGGAATTTCAATGACCCGTTTTTTGGACTTCCCAGCTCAATCCGCCTTTCAAGTGGGCGACACAACAGGCGGAGGCCTTCAACAGGCAGATTCTACCTGTGACCCTCCAACCTTCCCATATGATGGGGAGCAGTTTTATGCAAATTCGCCATATTTTCCAGCTCCTTTCAAGATCCCGTGTCCTGGACCATCAATCTCGCCCAACCTTCAGAATCTGAGGCTGAGGAGAAGGCGAAATTCCCCCCCAGGTGAGAAGGAGCCGAGTTTTATGGCTTGCATCATTGAGTTGGTGTTTTACTAGCTTTGTCTTGCTAACAGCTTTTTCCTCGCTGCTGATTTCTTTTCCGGGGGCAGACGCTGTGCCGAATCTTGACGAGGAGAGCTCTCCGCTCTTGGAGGTTGGTGCTCCCCCTGAGCATGGTATAAGATGGCCTGAAGGGACCAACCACCCGCTTTTGCTGATGATGGCTGCTGGAAATTCCTTGTTGGCCGATAACTGCATTCAGACTCCCAGACTCGGCGCCTTGAAGTTTTCGAGAGGCGCTGGAGCACATACGGATCTGCCTTTAGCATGGGAGTCCAGCAGGAGCGTTGGATGTTTATCACCGATGTTTGGAGCAGGTGTACACCCGTCAGGTTAGACGACCTGGGCCCAGCGATTTGAAGCTCTGAGAGCGATACTGAAGCCGATGATCTCCAGGTTACTGAAGTGCGCAAGCGTCGGAAGACGCGAGAACTGCGGATGGCCGCAAGAAAAGAGTATTACCTCTGTACGCGAGCTTGGCGAGGCAATATCTTTGTCAGGCTCAAGATGCCAGAGATGAAGCTGAAGTCTTGAAGATGGAGGCCTCCGTGCTAGAGATAGAAGCGGCTCTGGCCGGCCCGGATCTTCCAAAGCTAGGAAGGTAGAGCGGCTGCAGAAGCAGGCACCCTCTTGGCTTTGTTTCTCAACATAGCCTTTGTGTATTAGGCTCGTGTCCTGATTTTGTTTGTTGTGTTGTTTTTTTTTTTTGTAAATAGTGTGTGACTATTTGTCACCCCTTATGAATATGTAACAGATGGCTTATGACTTTATGAATATAAATATGAAGGACAAGGAATTCCCTTCTTTCATTTTCTGTCTCTCCTTTTTTTTTCACATTACCAGCCTTAGCACCCTTTCGGTTTTCACCAAGACTGGCCCCCTTTAGCTTTTTCCAACGCGCCCTTTCGGATTTTCACGTTGAGGGGTTATCCATTTTTGCCTGAAGCGCCCTCTCGGGTTTTCGCCTCAGCTGGATTTTTTTTTTATCTTTTTACCCTCAAGCATACAGTGAGCCGTATACTTGAGTCCATCGGGGTATCTCTATTTTTTAACCCCCCTTTTTTTTGTTTCTTTCTTTTTTTTTTACCAAGGCCGTCGAGGACGTCGGCTGACTTGGCTGGCTGAATTGCTAAAGTTTGGTTATGGATGGTGATGGTTTTCAAAATGGGTTTGAGATTTGAATATGGCCAATGATGAAGCGCCCTCTCGGGTTTTCGCCTCAGCTGGATTTTTTTTTATCTTTTTACCCTCAAGCATACAGTGAGCCGTATACTTGAGTCCATCGGGGTATCTCTATTTTTTAACCCCCCTTTTTTTTGTTTCTTTCTTTTTTTTTACCAAGGCCGTCGAGGACTCGGCTGACTTGGCTGGCTGAATGGCTAAAGGTTTGGTTATGGAGTGAGTGATGGTTTCAAATGTGGTTTGAGATTTGAATATGGCCAATGATGGAAATTCGGATTTGGATTTGGTTTGGAATTTGGATTTGGATGTGGATTTGGGTTTGAATATGAGTATGTTGGTGACTTGGGTCACCTTTGTGGTATTTTGGTTTGGGTTTGGATATGAGTATGAGATTTGGGTATGATTTAGCCCTGGACTTGGTTTTAAATGGGCTCTGGAATGGTGTTTATTGTTTGACTTTGGGATTTGAATTTCACCCCTCCTTGATGGCTTGGTGCCAGGCTAAAGGGTTTGCAACTGGATTTGAATGGTTGGAGGAAAAAGCATTCCTGCCTTTGTTTCACAGCACAACATTTGTATATTGGTCTTGTTGCCTTGATCTCTTTTCTATGTGGTATCTGTCACCCTCTACAAGTTTGTAATGTGGCGACTTGTATGAATGGAGGACTGAGGAATCCTTCTTTTCATCATTTCATCATCATTCATTTTGTCACATTACCAGCCTTAGCGCCCTTTCGGGTTTTCACCAAGACTGGCCCCCTTTAGCTTTTTCCAACGCGCCCTTTCGGGTTTTCACGTTGAGGGGTTATCCATTTTTGCCTGAAGCGCCCTCTCGGGTTTTCGCCTCAGCTGGATTTTTTGATCTTTTTACCTTTAAGCACACAAGGAATCGTATACTTAAGTCCATCGGGGTATCTCTATTTTTAACCCCCTTTTCTCTTCTTTTTTTTTTGGAGATTTGACTGGCTCAGATAATTAAAAGGGTGAGAGTCTGGTTCTGAAACGGGTGGTGAATTGGGATGGGATGGTTGGTGAGCTAGGATGGGATGGATGGTGATGGCTTCTGAGCGTGAAGATCTCTTTTTTTTTTTTTGGGTATTGTTATGGGCTTTGGCATGGAGTTTGGACTTAAATTTGGGGTTTAGGTTATTTCAGTTTTGGTTTGGTTTTGGATTTGACATAGCCTACCTTTATGGTTTGTTTGGCTATAGTTTTGGTATTTGGATTTGACATAGCCTACCTTTGTGGTTTGTTGGCCATGATTTTGGTATCGGGATTGACATAGCCTACCTTTGTGGTTTACTGGCTATGGCTTTTGATTTGGTTTGGGTTTGATATAGCCTACCTTTGTGGTTTGTTGGCTATAGTTTTGGGTATTTGGATTTGCATAGCCTACCTTTTTGGTTTGTTGGCTATGGTTTGGTATTTGGATTGACATAGCCTACCTTTTTGGTTTGCTGGCTATGGCTTTTGATTTGGTTTGGGTTTGATATAGCCTACCTTTGTGGTTTGTTGCTATAGTTTTGGTATTTGGATTTGCATAGCCTACCTTTTGGTTTGTTGGCTATGGTTTTGGTATTTGGATTGACATAGCCTACCTTTTTGGTTTGTTGGCAATGGTTTTGGGGTATTGTTTTTGACATAGCCTACCTTTTTGGTTTGCTGGCTATGGATTTGGTATTTGGATTTGATATAGCCTACCTTTTGGTTTGCTGGCTAAGGTTTTGATATGGTTTTGACATAGCCTACCTTTTTGGTTTGCTGGCTATGGATTTGGTATGGTTTTGACATAGCCTACCTTTCTAGTTTGCTGGCTATGGTTTTGGTATGGTTTTGACATAGCCTACCTTTTTGGTTTGCTGGCTATGGTTTTGGTATGGTTTTGACATTGTTTAGCATTGTAGCTTGGAACCTCATTTGGCGGATAAGCAAATAAGCCTCCATTTTCATTGAATTTTCCTTTTTTTCTCTTTTTCCTTTTTTTTTTGTTTATACATGGAATGCCCTTTGCTTCATGCTCGGTAAGGACTGAAAGATTTGGGATATATGACGGGCAGGTGGGAATTTGATTCCTTTGCCCCCATCTATGGCAAGACTTCCATCATCATTTTTTATTTCTTTCGGCTTCGAGCCCTTTTTGGGTGATCGGTTTTTGTTTTGGTGACTGGCCAGGAAATTCATGTTCTGGCGCATGATACAATTTCAGGTGTTTCCCGTTAAGCGGGGGAAAGGGCACATTACCTTTATGGTCAACTAGCCGGTATGCGCCTCCTTCATATGCCAGAGTGACGATATATGGACCGAGCCAGGTGGGTTGAAGTTTGCCACATGACTTTCCGGCCATTGCTTCTCTGCATTTGACCATGACAAGATCCCCTTGCTTAAAAGCTCTGGGTCTTGCTAATTTGTCGAATGCTCGAACCATTCTAGCCTGATATATTTGGAGAGACTTGTATGCTTCAAGGGCCTTCCTTCCAGATTGGAGAGCTCCTCAAGTCTCCTTTCTATTTGGTCTTGATCTTGATTTTGTAGTTCACCTTGGATTGCCACCCGATAGGATGCCATTTCAATTTCTATAGGGATCATGGCCTCAGCTCCGTATACAAAGAGAAGGGTGAGCACTCGGTAGGGGTTTATACACAGTTCGATAAGCCCACAAGGCTTCATGAACCTTTTCTCCCCATTCCCCGCTTTCTGTTGCCGACTATCTTGGCGAGCAATTTACAGAGGGTTTTATTGAAGGCTTCTGCCAACCCATTTGCCTGTGGATTATACACTGAAGATGTTCTCCAATCAATATGAAATTTCGCCGCCAAGCATATATTGTTTTGTTTCTGAATTGTGCCCCATTGTCAGATATGATTTTGTGAGGGGTCCCAAATCTGTATATTATGTTCTGCTTGACAAATTTGGCGACTGATTCTCCGTTACCTCCCTTAATGGGATAGCTTCAGCCCACCGAGAGAAGTATCCGTAGCAGCCAGTATGAACTTGTGGCCTTGAGATGAGGTGGGAATGGTCCCACGATATCCATACCATTCGGCGAACGGCCATGTTGGCGCAGTGGGATGTAATACATTGGTGATTCCTTAGTATAGGGCCAAATGCTTGACACTGATGACATGTACGGGCATATCGAATGCAATCCGCGTACATGGTAGGCCAGTGGAAGCCTTTTAACTTGATATTGATTCCTCTTTTCTCCTGCTTGGTGTGCACCACACAGCCCGGAGTGAACTTCTTTCATGATGATTTTGGCTTCTTTGAGGGATAAGCATCTGAGGAGGACGGCCCTTTCTTTTCATGGACCAGCTTATATAGTGATCTGCTATTATTCGACAGTGGTGAGTATGGAAGCAATTGGGGTTTACGGACTCATACTGGCCCAATATTTGTCGGATGACCAGCTGTGAGTCACCATAACTTATATGCTTTGATTCCCATTTCGAGAGCCAGCCGGAGCCCAATAATCAGAGCTTCATATTCGGCTTCATATGTGAGTGGCTTCATAAGAGCACAGGAATGTATAAGATTCCTCCATGTGGAGTGACTAGGACGATCCTGCTCCAGTAGAGCGGTGGTAGAACCATCAGTATAATGGAGGTCGGGAAGCTCCATCAAAATATAATTCCCAGAGGGTAGCTCAATTGTGGCAACCTCTTGGAGAACTAAATTTTCACTTGCAGGAGAAGAGTTTCTTCTTCTGGGAGGTAGGTTTAGATAAAGGGAATCTTCTGGCACTGGATGTGCGGCTAAGATTCGGCCAAGCCTGCCTTTGATTGCCCTTTGTGGGGATGTATGTGATATCAAATCCATAAGGAGCAGAGCCCATTTTGCGAGTATTCCTGACAATATGGGTTGGCCTTAGCAGATACTTGATTGGATCATACTTGGAGATGAGTTTAATGTCATGAGCCAGCAGATAATGCCTCAATTTCTTTACAGCAAATACCAGTGCTAGGCATTACTTTTTCCATTGGAGCATACGGAGTTCCGGACCAATTAGCTTTTGCTAAGATAATATAAAGCTTGCTCTTTATCATCTTCATTTGTTTGTGCCAATAGAGCTCCCCAGAGAAGCATCCATAGCTGCAATATAGAGTATAAGAGGCTTCCAATAAATGCGCCCTAGGACTGGAGGAGTGAGAAGATACTCTTTAATTTGTTCAAGAGCGTCCTGACATTCTTGGTCCCAGATAAAGGGAGCGTTCTTCTTCATTAGTTGGCCGAACGGCTGCATCTTCCTGAGAGATTGGATATGATCGCCTGATATAGGCTATATCTCCCTTGGAGTGACCTTAGCTCAGTCAAATTTTGAGGAGAAGGCAGCTGCTGGATCGCCTTGATTTTGTCAGGGTCTATTCTATTCCCCGATATTGACGATGAAGCCCAGGAAATTGCCACTTGAAACCCCGAATGCACATTTCATAGGGTCATCTTCAATTTGAATTGACGAAGCTTTCAAAAAACACGGCGAAGATCATGTAGATGATCCCCGTTTTTTGGTTTTGACGACTAAGTCATCCACATAACATTCAACCACATCATGGATCATTTCATTGAATATCTTAGTCTGGCTCTTTGATATGTAGCCCCATGCATTTTCAAACCAAAGGGCATCCGCTTGTAGTTGAAGATGCCTTGGGGTGATCTGAATGCAGTATGATCTTATATCTTGATTGCCATCCGGACTTGATTGTATCCGGAAGACCAGTCCATGAAAGACAAGGCTTCATAGCCGGTGGTCATATCCACCATTGTTTTCAGTGATTGGAACTGGGAAATCATCCTTGGGACATGCTTTATTCAAGTCCTGTAGTCAATGCATATTCTTTTTCTTCACAGGAACAATATTGGCGAGCCATATTGGATATACGCACGGCTCGATGAAGTCCACTTCAGAAAGCTTGTCGACTTCAGTATTACTTTCAATTCTAGTTCATGCCGCATACGCCTTTAAGCTTGTTTGACAGGCTTGGCCGTGTGCAGTATGGATAATTCATGTTCAGCAACTGATGGCTCAGTCCTGGCATTTCTTTATAATTCCAAGCGAAACAGTCTTGGAATTCCAGCAGAAGAGTTTGATAAGATTGCCTCTCTTGTTCATCAAGAAGGGCGCTGATAAAGATTGGTCGGGGATCTTGTTGACTCCCGAGGTTGAGTTCAATTAGTTCATCAATAGTGGCCTGTCCACCATCTTCAATTTCTGGGGAGGCTGGCTGAAGATCTATGAATCTTCCGCGTCATCAGAATTGGTGTGAACTTCATGGAGATCTATGTTTTCAGAATTTGTGAATGAAGATTGCATACAGACTTCTTCTGGTAGCTCTTCATTTGATAATCATTTGATAGAGTTGAAGTAGTATTTTGAGAGTTGGAGTTGGAGGACTCCTGAGTATTCTCCGTGCTGCAGACCTCTGGTGATGATCCGACAACATGACTGTATAGGGGATGGTATCATACCTAATCCTCTGGTATCTCTCCCCAGGAGAGGAGGTTGCGCCCCGGACTTGAGAGGTTCCCATAGTTGCTTGAAGAAATTCTCCGGGAAACACTTGTACCTAAGGAATTTTTTGCTTTCTGCACATCTCCTTAATTTTTTCTGGCATATCGGCCATTCTGTATTGATCCAGTGGTTATTGGACCTATCTTCCCAACCAAAATCATCCTATGTAAGTTGGAAGGATTGATTCCCCTTGTAGAAGAGGATTGGCTTTGCTGCCTTTCTTGCATTCTTTCTTTCTTTTCTTTGATGAGTGACGCCGAAAAGTTTTTTAATCGCGGACACTTTGTTTCTGCTTTGGAGCAAAATTTGCATGCGTTGGATGGCAAAGGAATGCTTCCATGATGATTTGACTTATGTGATCAGCTTCATAACTGATATTCCGCCGTTCTGGGCGGATTGCTTTGCTTGAGAACCTTTGCAGGTGATTTGCCAAAGCCTTTGTTTACCACAAAAAGCTCGCCAGTTTTCATTGTCTTCATTTGAAGACTCAATTTGCTTACTTTTCCCTTTAGAGAGGGAGGAGAGTTGAGGATTTGGTCCTCCAAGATATAGAAGGGCATCAATCAAGTTGCATTCATCTTCCCGAAACTGGGCTTGATCAGCGAAGATTGTATGCTGCTTTCCTTCTTGCCTATTTAGCATTGATAGAGAGTTGATGGAATAACCCAGTTTTCATGCAGCCAGGGGCTCCCAAGCAATATTCTGTTGCATATGAGGATGAGATGTAGAGATTCAATGGCTTTATAGGGCATTATATTGGTAGATGCCCCCGGATCGAAAAGGATCGATTCAATTGAATATGTTGACCTGTCCTATATATAAGGGACGATGTGATATGGAGAGGATAGCAACATGTGCTTATCTTGTGAAAGTGACATTGCTGCCAGGGCTTAATTTGAGCTTGGAAATCAGCCATATGAGCTTCATATATTTTTTTATTCTTGGAGTACTTTGACAAGAGTTTCTCTCAGGCTTGGCTCCAAGCAATTGCCTCCCAGACAGTGATGTTGACGGGGAGTGATTTGAGTTGCCGAAAGATTTTGTCATCAGCCTTGATGCGTATTGATCCGATGAGGGAGATCCTTTATCGAGGACTCAGATGGCTTCTTTGGCTTGATAGATTCTTTTGAGAGAGAGGAATCTTCATATATTTTTATTCTTGGAGTACTTTGACAAGAGTTTCTCTCAGGTCTTGGCTCCAAGCATTGCCTCCCAGACAGTGATGTTGACGGGGAGTGATTTGAGTTGCCGAAAGATTTTGTCATCAGCCTTGATGCGTATCTGATCCGATGAGGGAGATCCCTTTATCGAGGACTCAGATGGCTTCTTTGGCTTGATAGATTTCTTTTGAGAGAGAGAATCAACAGCCTTCCATTTGAAAAGAGAGGAGCGTTGTCCGCTCATTTGATGAGGCATGGGGACTTTGACTTTCTTTTGTATGAGGAGGCATATTGGACAGCTCTTCTTCTTCATCTGAAGGGTTGAAGACATAAGAATCCGCCCGTATTTCGGCTTCAGGCAGAGGCTTTGACTCTTCGCCGTGAATGAGAATGACTCTGTTGATTTGTGATATCGGGCTTCTTGAAAATAGTAGATGCAACTTTTTGCTCTTTACCATGCCCTTTTCTTGCGACGACGATTTGAATTATTTGCTGGCCGACGCTGATATGTCAGCATTGTTGATTACCTTCAGCCTGTTTGGCACTATCACTTGGAGAGATTTGCAGCTTCTTTGGTTGAGGTTTGGACACCATATTGTAAATTGGTGAGTTAAATATGTAATTTGATTTTTCAATTTTGATTGATTTTTTTTTAGTTGATATTGAGATTTGAGGTACCTCAGCAGCAGCATCACGCTACATTTGTTCTTTTTCATTCTTCTTTTATTATTATTATTATTATTATTATTATTATTCTTTGTTGTTTTGTTTGTTGTGTTGTTTTTTTTGTTTTGTTTGTTGTTTTTTTATTTTGTTATATATATAATGTATATATAATATGTATATTTTTATTCATACCTGAAGAGCTTCAAGTGGGCTTATGACTTTCTGCTCTGAAGATGATTTGGAGATGCTTCTCTTGTTGGAGCCACCTCTTACTGTAGAGTTGTTGACTCTTTTGGAACTGGCTGATTTTGAGGGCCGACAGTGACCCATTCACAAAGGTTGCATTAATTGCTTCTTCAATAATTGAAGATGGAAGTGGTGATAATGATCACGAACTCCTCTGCTTGCTGGAGATTGGCTTGCCACAGCTTCTTTTGATATTCTAATTCTATATTAAAAAAGATCAATTTTGAATTGCTCCATTTCGGCTTTGACCTCTGTATCGTCCATAGTCCAGTGGATGATGATAATATTCACATATTTTGGATATAGAGCTTGGGATTCTGGACTTGAACCATAGGCTCGTTGTGACACCTTATTTGCTGGCGCCAAAGAATTCCCATATTGATCAATTTTTCCTTCCCAGATATGAGTTTCGACCAAATCATGGAGATCCAGACAATAGTCTGTGAGAATTATTTTTAAAAAATATTTAAATTGTAAGTTTGAAGTTGATTTATTTGGGTTTATTTATTTACAAAAGACATGGTCTTGCTTAGTTCATTTGACCTCCCCCACTACCGCAGTAGTGTTAATTATATCAGCGCAAAAGACTGAACACCCTTGATTAACCATCAGACAAACCCTTAGAAACAAGAGAATATGACTCACATTTGAAAGAATGAATGCACATGAAAGAGAACATGGTTGTGAATATGCAATTATTTTTTTGGAATTTTTTGATATTTGTTTTCATTTTTTTATTGATTTTTTAAATGTATTTCTATTTTTTGTATTTTCAGAATTATTTATTTCATTTATTTAGCATTTTCGTGATTTATTTATTTACATTTAAATTATGTGAATTAAATTTACATTTTTTTATTTTCTTTTTTTTATTTGATTGATTTAAAGGGGAATTAGCTTAACATTTAATTTATTTAATTGTTTTAAACATGAACTGACTTAAGGTGGGTTAAAATTGATGTGAGACATAATTGTTTGTTGGTTTTATGTTGTTGAAAATTAAAGAATATTATTTGGAAGATATTTTGTTAACACTTGTCGAAAACTTGGTGATTTTGACTAGGAAATTACGTAGTGCTACGTTTTAAATAAACGTGAATTACATGAAATAATTCATATAACGCATCATTGGATGATTAAAAATAGCCAATGGCCCAATAAATCACACAAGTTGATTTGCTAATTGTTGGCCCAATAGCACAAATATCTTGATTAATTGTGTGACAGTATAAGTCCGGCCCAATAAGGAGTACCGGGCCCAATAAGAAAATTGGCCAAATAAGAGAAGCCCAATGGACCTTGCTTTGAACTTGAGAAAATTGGATCGTGCCTTGCACGATACTCTTTAGGGCTGCCTTGCAGACCCTTTCCCAGACCGCCTTGCAGTCTTTTCCCAGAGCCTTGCTCTGATTTTCCAACTTCAAAAATCCACCTTTGGCCTGGGGCGCCCCCCCTCCTTTTATAGTGTCTGGGCAAGAGACGCCCGGCCGGAAGGTTTGACGCTCTCCCCGGAGCTCCGTACATTAAACTAGGGGTTTTTACGCAATTTTCCATTGCGCATTTGCACTTTAGCCCCCCCATTTTCTTTTTTCTTTCTTTTCCCCCTTTCCTTCTTTCGGTCGACCCCCCTTCCCGGATCGCTCTGTGCGAAACAGAGCAAGGAGGAGGAGCGCGGCCTCTCCCCTCCTCCTCCTTCCTTGCTTGGCGGCGGCGGGAGCAGGCAGGGACAGCGGCGCGGCGGCGGGCGGCCCAGGCGACGGCGGCGGGTGGCCCAGGCGACGGCGGCGGGCGGTCAAGGCGACGCAGGCGCGGCGGAGGGGTGGCAGCGACAGCAGCAACGCGGCGGCGGGGCGGCCAGGGCGGCCAGCGGCAGCGGCAACGCAGCGGCCAGCCGCGGCTGGTGGCGGGGTAACCGCGGGCGGCCAGCGACAGCGGCAGTGCAGCGGCCGGCCGCGGCAGGGAGCGGCGCGGCGGCGGGCGGCCCAGGCGGGCCGAGTCTCTCCCTTTTCTCTCCTGTAAGTACGTGCTTCTTTTTTTTTACTTGGATTTGCTTGTTTTGCTTATTTCCCTTCTCCCCTTTTTGTGTTCTTGCTGTGAGAGATCGGCCAGAATTCTGGCGCAACAATGCCCCCACGCGACGAGTGGTCCGTATCATGTTACCGGAAAGTGTCGCGTGTGCTCAAGCTATTCGACCTCACGTTATTTGTGCTTTCAACTTGTAGCAATTATTTCTCTCTTTCTTTCTGCTTTTGTGGATGCTTGGGCGATCATGGACGCACGTCGGGGTCCCCGGGGAGGCCGAGGCCGTCGTCCCTTATGGTCGGGGATGTGGTCGTGCTACCGTTCGTACCAGCTCGCCGAATCCCCCCGCCTGTCGTCGAAAGATGCCTTTTATGGAACCCACCCTGGTGACAGTTGAAAAGCTTTCTGATTTAGATCGGGGTTACGCCCGAATTGCACTATCGCACCTTGACGCGGCATCTGGCGATTCAGTGCCCATTGACCCAGGCTGGGCATTCTATTGCGATGGGCATTTCTACTTTCAGCGCCCCGTTGACTATCCTCAGCATCTTCCCTCGGATGAATCTGTTATGCATTTGTGTCTTCCTATGCTTGGCCGGGTGATGACGATGACGGCCCATCCCCTGACTCGTGCCCAGAGGCTTGATCTGGAAAGCGCCATTCTTTCTGATCGTGACAGCATGGCGGGTTCATTTTTATATGCATATCTAGCTTTCCCTTGGCATGGCATTCGCCTGAACGAGTTCCTTCAGCGAAACAGTGGGAAGGTATGTGCAGTTGACAGATACACATAGCATTTCTCGCCCTTTGCGAGCGGCTTCCTGGATGATAACAGGTGGGAGCGGGCCCCAGTTTCTAGCCACAGGGCCGGTGTCTTTTTGACTTCGGCTGATGAGCCTTCTGAGCAACTCTTTTACAGCGGCCAGTGCATTTTACAAGATATTTTGCAGAGCAAGAGACCTAGCTGGTATGACAAGCTGGGTGTGAGACGGTCACATGTTCCTCGCCCCGGGGCAACAGAGTGGTTGCAATATGTGATTCAGCATTATCGCCATATGCTTGATCTTGTGGGTATCCGTCACGCAGTGACTGCGGCACTTTACAGATATCCATGTTACACTGGTTTAATACAGGCTGTGGCTGAGCGGTATAATTCACAATGGAACACTATTTGCACTGCGGAGGGTGAGACTGCTATAGACTTGTGGGCTTTCCATCGCATTTCAGGGCTTCCCATTGTAGGCGAACCTTATGAAGAGGTCGTCTTAGATGATTTTCACAGAGATTCTACCGATGGCCAGGGTCAGTATGTGCTGGAATTTTGTTATAGATATTTGTTGAGAGTTTGGCATGATCTGGCCAAGGCACGGCATTCTGCTTCTTTAGCTGATAACACCGATGATACCAGCACTGCTTCTACCGTCCCGCGAGTCAGTCTGTACACTTTGGGTGAGGTATTTCTATGGTGGACCTTTCTGTTATGTGAATGAATTTGCACGAGCACAGGGGACCCGTCATGACATGTATGTGATTCTCGAGAGGAGCTGCTGCTTTTCCCCATATATTTGGTCTCCGCACCAGACAGAGAACCCATGGAAACTTGATGAAATCACGCAATTGGCCGCCTATTTGGCTTACTGGTTGTTTCTTCGCTGTCCCTCTTGGCGACGAGTCTCTTTTGCGCCCGGAGGCCATTTACCCAGCCTGCCGTTTTAGCATGTGGATGCCAGCTGGCTTTGGCCCTGCTGCCTTGGCCTGCATTTATCATTCTTTCGGGGTTTATCTTCACATCCTCAGCCTCGGGACAGCACCATATTGATGGCCACCCACTACATCAGCGCTTCACATCCTCAGCCTCGGGACAGCACCATATTGATGGCCACCCACTACATCAGCGCCTGGGCACATTGCTTGTTACCTAGTTGCCTGCCAGCAGGGACTATCAGAGATGTTCTATTCCCACTATTTTCAGATTTGTTGACCAGCTGGACGGAGATGGTGACAGTCTCCTCTCTCTTGCTCGAGATGCACTGGGTTTATTCCCTCGGGGCGACCGGGAAGTTGAGCTTTGATCACTCTTCACTTGATTTCAGACCCTTTCCGGATTACCATCTTTAGGGCAACCGGTTGGTTTGACCCATGGACACAGCAGGTGGTGCACGATTTTGCTGCGAGGTGCCTTCGTTTGAGCTGGATTCAGTGTACCCGCCCTGGGTGTTGACTTTTAGAGGGGGTCAGACTGCCATTCTGGAGCCCTACTACCCGCACAGGTTTGCAAGAAATTTCGGTTATGATCAGCAGATTCCCTCAGATTTTGAGAGTTTCCACCGGTTGACCCGGCTTTGCGCCAGCGGAACCGTTCACTTGCAAATCCGTATGTGGTGGAATTTATTTCAGCAAGAACCTCCTTCTACAGATGTTCCGATTTTACCTCCTTCTCAGCGGGGACACGTGTCACTGAGGTATGCTGTTTGGTGGCTTGCCCGGGGGTAATTTCACTCACTCAGCGCTCTGCTGCCATTCGTCATGTTGAGAGAGATTACTTGCGCAGACTGGATCGCCCACATTCATATCAGAGAGAAACATTTGAAGAGACATTTCCCGAGTTTAGCTACCCAGGTGATAGAAGCCTTTAAGCAAGGGAAAAGTTGCAGAAGCGCCCTTTGGCTGAGGGAGATGTTGAGCGTGCCGGCACTCCTCCGCCTCGCAAGAAAAGTGCTTTCGAAGAGAAGGGCGAGGTTAGCTGCCCTGGATCAAGCTTCTTCTTACGAGTGGTGGTCAGACTTTGTTCATGCCTGTGGGCTCCCGCAGGATGCACCTACAGATTCTTTACTCTTTCCAGATACTTTTAGCGATGACCCCGGCCAAAGAGTGGATAGCTTATCTCAGCAGTGCTCTCACCACTCTTGGGCCTCGCCGCGAGGCTTTTCTAGTTCAGAGGGCTCGCACTCTGGGCGACGTGTGGTCGGCTGTATCTTCGGGTGCCCTAGAGTTGGGTCTTTCCCCTTCTGGTGAGGATTTAAACATTTATATTCATTTGTGCTCCAGCTACTTTTCTGATAACTTTCCATTGCTGTATTTTTTCCTTTTCCCTTCAGGCATGTGAGCCCTTCTCGCCGTGTAGCTCAGCCAGAGACCCGTACGGTGCCCAACATTAGTTCACCCACTCCCCCATCTGAGGTGGTCGGCTCTCCTCCTTGTGGCGCAGGTACTGACTACACCCTTCTTTCGCGCTTTTTTCCTGAGAGAATGCTTTCTCTCATTTATCTTGTTCCACCCCAGAGGGGGCAAGTTTTTCTCTCACATCTCTATGCACGTAGACTCAGTTAGCGCAGTGCACGCGGGTAAGTGTAGTCATATTCCCCTTGATTTTTTGCTATATGTCAGATTTGTCTTTCTTGACCTCATTTGATCAATACTTATTCATGCAGATGGCCTGCCCTTTTCTGTTCATCATTCATCGCCTAGGGTCTCACCTGATACAGTGCAGACTGGTGACTAGCGACTGATCTCTATTTTCATTGCTTGTTACTTTCCACGTATGTACATGTTCATGTCCTTTCTTCCCTTTGATCTTAGCAGGGTCTGTAGAGCGACTACCGGCTCCCTTAGTTCAAAGATCAGAATGACGTGCCTTTACCCTCAGCCTTAGCGCTCCCAAAGGGCTTTCCCAGGATGACAACATAGATGACTGGGATTATGAGATGGATGTAACCGACATCCCGATTTTAGACCCAGACTGGGATCCCTCGATGGAGGACCCTGATAATCCATGCTTCGTAAGTTATTATTTTCAGTTTTCTCTCTTTTTTTTTTAACACCTGTCACTGGCTTGTTCAACACCCCCCATGTGACCATGTCTCGTCTTCTTTTAGGCATCCTTTTGACGACTTGATGGAGATGATGAAAGATCCTCCACCTACCATAGACGAGGACCATGGCCAGGGAATCAAAACTCGGCCAACTCGGGATCGGATCGCCCGAGTTGGCTCGGTTTTGGCCCCTCCGATCCGAGCCGGGGTAACCTGTCCGGTCCCCTGCGCTCGGATCGGTCGGGCTCGGCTGGGCTCGGCGGGATCGCCGAGCCCGGGCCGGTCCGCCGCGGATCGGCCCGGACCGGGGCGATCCGCGGCCCAACGGCTAGTTCAGAACTAGCCGTTTTCTAGCCGTGGGGACTGTTCCCCAACGGCCAGAAACGGCTCTTTGGAGCCTTTGGAGGCCTTGGGGGTCTATATAAACCCCCCAAAGGCCCCCAATATGTTCTAAACTCAAGTTTTGAGTTCTCCTCCCCTCCTCTCAATATTTTGGGCATTCTCTCTCTCTCTCGGGCACTATTTTGCACTATTTGGGAGGCGATCTCATCTTTCACACTCTTGGGATTCTTGTTCGACTATTCGGGCTCTCTCACACACACTCTTGGCCCGAACTCTTGGCTGCGATTCATCTCCCTCTCTCTCATCCGCAAAAAAAAATTATTTATTTTCTGTTTTATTATTATTTAACTTCTTTTTTTGTGTTGTAAGTGATGGCCGCCGAAGGTGGTGCTGCTCCGGCTCCCCATTCTTCAAGCAACCCTCCTAGCACCGATCCCGCTTGGGCTCATGGTATCGTTGTGGACATGGCTCGAAGGAAGGTCCAATGTAAATATTGTGACCGGGTCTTATCGGGCGGCATATTTCGTTTGAAACAACATCTAGCGGGAATTAAAGGTGAGGTGGCACCATGCTCGAGAGTTCCTGCTGAAGTTCGAATGCAATTTTGCCAATATATGAAGGAGAAAGAGACATCCAAAGCAAACACTAGTAGAAGACGGCAACAAATCCGGGAAGATTTATCTGCCCCTCCTCGAAGGTCCGTAGATTTACCAAGAGGGAGACAATTCTTTGATCTTGATCAAGATGAAGAAGGTTAGTAATTAGTTAACTTACTTTTGAAACATTTATTTTAGTTTAAGGCTTTAAGCACCCTCCGACCCTCATTCTATTTCTATCTCATATTATAGAACAATTTCGTCGGGCATCGGAAGCAAGTCGAAGGTCTAATGCGGAAGAGGACTATCTCCGACGTACCGGTCGTCACGTAGGTCAAGGTAGTGGCCATGGGGGTAGCGGACAAGGGAGTTCAAGTGCTGGAATGAGTTCAAATATACCTGAGGTTCCAGTGGATATCCCTAGAGACGGAGATCCTAGAGTGGGACCAATAGACCCATTTCTCACCAGGCGAAGGGAGAAGCAACCATCCATTTCTGCAGCATTCAAGAATTTGAAAATATGCAAGGAGAAGATAGGGAGAGCGACGTCAAGATGGTTCTTCTTCAACAGCATACCGGCTAATGCAGCAAAAGGACCATATTATGAGTCCATGATAGAGACTATTGGTGAAGTGGGCAAAGGGGTGGAAGGCCCTACTTCATATGAAATCTACAACAAATACTTGGATATGGAGGTTGAAGATATGAAGGCATATGTTTCCACATTTGAACGAATATGGGATGAATATGGTTGCACGTTAATGTGCGATGGATGGACAGGTATGTACAAGTGTTTGGCTAGTTAACTGTTATTCACTTATTCATTAATAAGACATAGGTTTAATTTTTCATATGGAATTGTGCAGGCATTACACGAAGAAGTATGATAAACTTCTTAATCTACTGCAAAGCAGGGACTGTTTTTTGGAAGTCGGTAGACGCTTCTGGCAAGGTGAAGAATGCGGACTACCTATTTCAGTTGATGGATGAGATGGTGCAGGAGATTGGAGAGAAAAGAATTGTCCAAGTGGTAACCGACAATGCAGCGGCTTTCAAGTTGGCGGGCCAAAAACTAATGGAGAAAAGGGAACACTTATATTGGGTTCCTTGCTCCGCGCACTGCATTGACTTAATGCTAGAAGACATTTGTGAAGATCCAATGGTGGAAAATGTGGTCAACAATGCAAGGTTCGTAACCACTTTCATCTACAACCACAACAACATATTGGACATCATGAGGACGCATACACATGGACGGGAGTTGCTTCGGCCAGCACCTACAAGGTTTGCATCCCAATATATTGCATTGGATAGCATAAATGGGCAACGTAGCAACCTTATTAGGATGGTAGCATCGGAAGAGTGGGAAAACTATATGTCCCGACATGCTCCTACACGGGTGAGGGAGAATGGAAAGAAGGTGACCGACATTATCCAATCAAAGCCATTTTGGAAGGGGGTCCAAAATGTGTTGAATGTAGTAGAACCGCTTGTTCGAGTGTTAAGGGCGGTAGATGGGGAGAGGAGATCCGAGATGGGTTACTTGTACGAGGCTATGGATCGAGCAAAGGAGCTTATCCAAATGAACAACAAAACAACGTATGCCAAGTGGTGGGAAATCGTAGATCGGCGATGGGAGCACACATTGCATCATGATCTTCATGCTGCAGGTAAGCATAACACTTCAACTATTGTGAATTGTGATTACATATTATTTGCAACTCATGTTTTAACATTTATCTTCTACATGTAGGGCATTTCTTCAACCCCCAATACATGTATAGGACTGATGGGAGGAGGGAGAACTATGACAATTCCTCCGAAGTGTTGATTGGGGCCAAAAATGTAATCAAACGGATGCTAGACAATGAGGATAGGGCAATCATAGCATGCAAACAAATGCATGATTATAGACTTCAACTCTACCACTTTGGTACTAGCACGGCACAACGAGCTGCTCAGATTTTGAGTCCAGGTTAGAAGTTACTCATCATATTTTTTGCATGTACAATGAGTTGGTTCTATTTTCTAACACATTATACATGCTTCATTTACAGCGGATTGGTGGTTGGATCATGGAAGAACTTATGGATAGAAGACTTGGCCTATGTAGCTATTCGGGTTTTAAGCCAAACAACGTCTGCCACAGGGTGTGAGAGAAACTGGAGCACATTTGGCTTGATCCACACAAAACAAAGAAACCGGTTGAAGTCTGCACGTCTTGAGAAGTTGGTATTTTGCCACTACAACATGAGATTGAAGCTTAAAAACCTCCAATTAATCAAGCAAGTTCAAGATAGAGAGAGATATAGATCCTCGGGGCAACAACAAGCTGAAGCAACTCCATCGGAGACAATAGATATAGAAGAAGTTTTTGAGGAGGAACATCCACTACATGCATGGGTAAATGCAAGCACTTCGGTTCAACCAGAGTTCGACCCGCATGATCGTGCATGGGCTGAAGGTAAATGACATTTACAATGTACATGCATCATTTATAAATTATTTATTTCTCATTTTAACATGTTTATGTCTCATTTAGGTGAGCTTGATGATGTGCCTTTGCTTCCGGAGTTCGAAACTCCCCCAGCCCCTAAACGCCAAAAGAAGACAGTGGGTGCAAGAGGAAGGAGCACGAAACATGGCATTAGCATTGCAGACTTGGACACGATCGAGGAAGATATAGATGATGAAACACCGGAGCCAAGCGATAATGTTCAATACCAAACTTCTAATGACTCGACATCGAAGACAAGTACTCCTAGTGAGGGATCCGATCATGGAGGAGATGTCCTAGTTGTCAGCAGTGTACCGCCACCGGCACCGCCACCCGACCCTATTGTATTCACCGGAGAGGAAGACTTCACCCATGCTACTCAAGATCAACATCATGGGAGTAGGGAAGGGAGGGAAGCACAAACCTCAAGTCAAAAATATGCACGAAAGGGGAAGAAAGTGGCATCTCAATTGCAAGGGCAAGGGCAAGGGCAAGGAGCATCCGAAGATTCGGGATACAATCCCAACTTCATTCCGCATAGACGGAATTGGTTAATGAAGAAGAAGAAGATGCAAGAGGAGTGGGAGCGTCAAGAAAAGCTACGGATGGAGTTTGAGACCATGGAGCAAGCGTCAGATACATCATCTTATGCTTCCACTGAAGGATATTACCAAGGGCAGGGAGGCTACTTGGGATATCCTCAATACCCGGATGCATCATATTACACCGGAGGTGGAGCATATGCACAATCCACTGAGTCCGATTCACATTCACATGACTCATATGAGTCATATGGCTCATATCAAGTGCCTGAAATACCGGGCTACACACCAATCACTATCATATATGCGAACACGGATGCCTATAGTCAATATTTGACTCAATATGAGGCATATTACCAACATTATATGTCTTGGACAGATTATGTAAACCTTATGTCCACACAATATAATGTACGATTCCAATAAATACATTTTTTATGTATTTCAGTTCATAAATACAATGTTCATATATTTCCTATTTTTTCATATTTTTTCTAATTTTTTTTCAATTTTTTAAGGGGGGCGATCCACCCCCCTTTTGCTTGGCCAGACCCGGTCGGGCTCGGCCCGGATCGGCCGAGCCGGGCTCGGGATCGCCGGGTCGGATCGGTTTTGGGCCGACCGATCCGATCCCGATCCCCGAGATTTTGAACCTTGCCCTTGGCCATTATGGACACTGTTGGATCGGTCGCAACTGGCGCCACTTCCCCCCATGTCGCAGGTATTTGGCTTTCAGTGTTGCTGCCAGCTTTTGGGTCTTCTTTCTATTTGCATTTGCAGCTGTTTTTTTTTTGTTATGCAGCTCCTCTATCGGGTCTTCCTATGCCTTGCCACGATACGGAGATTTCTGATCAGCCTTTGTCTCTTCGTTCTGGACCAGTATCCACAACATTCTTCTGGATTTCATCATATCTTGTAACTTTTCGGCGCTGCTCTTCACAACTCCCTCTTTTTTTTTATTTTTTTTATGTTCCACAGCCATGATCAGCCAAGATGACCCACTGCTTACTGCCTTAGACTTCCCAATAGCGACTACAGAGGCAAATGCCGCCGCCAGCCCTTCTGGGTGCCTTTTAGGTATACCTTTTCTTTCATCTCCCGCTTGTCAGGAGTCTTGGTCATGACTTTTAGCCTTTTACACACATGTTCTTTTAGATGTGGAGAAGCCATTGGATGCTAATGAATCTGGCTCTTTGGAGACTTGTGCGATTCCTGACGACCATGGTGAAAATACTGAGCCCCTGTCGGGTGAGACTCAACAGCTTTCCAGCGCCATGGGCGGTATTTCCGACACCGAGGAGGTGTCTTCATACCCATCTTGGGCTGTTTCAGGTCCCTCCTTTATTGCTTGTCTCTTAAATGTTTCCTTTTGTTCTTTACTTGAAGTGGGTTTAACTTCTGCGCTTTGGATGCATAGGGTTGGAGCGATCCTCACAGACTCTCGAGATTTTGGAGGCCCGACTGGTCACCCTTCGTGGCGAGGCTATAAGTGCTGCTAGTCAGATTTCCCTGGTGCGGGACGAGCATGCATCTCTTCTCTCTACGCAGAAGGAACAATCAGCTCGTGCATCCCTTTTGCGCATACTGGCCCATTACCTGGACCAATCAGCTGCTGAGGACGTGCGGCGCTCTGTAGACGTGGCCGCGAGACTATCTCTTTGGAGATGGAGCAGAGCAGGCTCCAGGTTGCCATTGCTACCTTAGAGGTCGAGGTTGACTCCTTGAGGGCTAGTGCTGCTGAGGCATAGACTTGCTCGGGAGACTGTGTTTTGTTTGTTTTTTTTTTTTGCATTAGTACATGTACTGGGCCTTTATTTACTTTCTCCTTCTTGGGCTATCCCAGGGGCCTGTCTTGGGATTGAGACCTTTATTCACTATATACATCATACTTTTTGACATCTTGCCAACAGTGTGTGTTGATAACAGGGGTTTTAAGGCTTCCCCCAAAAGCCATGAGTTGTTTGATTCAGAGGATTAGGGCTCCTCCGGGGCCACAACATGTTTGTATCAGAGAATTGAGGCTTCTCCAGTGCCGTGCTTTGGGTGAGGGAATTAAAGCTCCCTCAGACTTATAATTTTGATTTTTTTTTTTTTTTTTTTTTTTTCACATTACCAATCCTAGCGCCCTTTCGGGTTTTCGCCACGATTGGCCCCCTTTAGCTTTTTCCGACACGCCTTTGCAGGTTTTCGTGTTGAGGGGTTTACCCATTTTTGCCTGAGGCGCCCTTTCGGGTTTTCACCTCAGCTGGGTTTAGGACCTTTTTACCCTTGATCCATCACGATGAAGTGGTAGACCAAGTCCGTCGGGGCACCTCCTTTTTAAGCCCCTATTTATTCTATTTTTTTTTTTTTTTTGTGTGAGGAATTAAAGGCTTCCCTGAGAGCCGTAAGAATTTGGATTTGGATTTTCACTGGGTCGGCCAACCCTGATGGTGTATTGGCCAGAAGCTTGGGTTTATAGTCGGTAGGGAATTAAAGGCTTCCCTAAGGGCCATGGATTTAGAGCTTGAGCTTATGAATGGTAGGGAATTAGAGGCTTCCCTGAGAGCCGTGAATTGGACATTTCTTTCGGTTTCAAATGGTAGGGAATTAGAGGCTTCCCTGAGAGCCGTAAATGTGCTTAGAGGATTGAGGCTCCTCTGGGGCTCGGGATTTGACTTTTGACCGGTCTTGTCGACTTGTTAGCCAAAAGACATAGATTTCAACCTTTGACTGGCCTGGACGGCTTGTTAGCCAAGAGGTCTGGATTTTGAGCTTTTTGACTGGCCTTGACGGCTTGTTAGCCAAAGAAGCTCGGGACTTGACTTTTGACTGGTCTTGACGACTTGTTAGCCAAAAGACATGGATTTCAACCTTTGACTGGCCTGGACGGCTTGTTAGCCAAGAGGTCTGGATTTTGAGCTTTTTGACTGGCCTTGACGGCTTGTTAGCCAAAGAAGCTCGGGACTTGACTTTTGACTGGTCTTGACGACTTGTTAGCCAAAAGACATGGATTTCAACCTTTGACTGGCCTGGACGGCTTGTTAGCCAAGAGGTCTGGATTTTGAGCTTTTTGACTGGCCTTGACGGCTTGTTAGCCAAAGAAGCTCGAGATTTGACTTTTGACTGGTCTTGACGACTTGTTAGCCAAAAGACATGGATTTCAACCTTTGACTGGCCTGGACGGCTTGTTAGCCAAGAGGTCTGGATTTTGAGCTTTTTGACTGGCCTTGACGGCTTGTTAGCCAAAGAAGCTCGAGATTTGACTTTTGACTGGTCTTGACGACTTGTTAGCCAAAAGACATGGATTTCAACCTTTGACTGGCCTGGACGGCTTGTTAGCCAAGAGGTCTGGATTTTGAGCTTTTTGACTGGCCTTGACGGCTTGTTAGCCAAAGAAGCTCGAGATTTGACTTTTGACTGGTCTTGACGACTTGTTAGCCAAAAGACATGGATTTCAACCTTTGACTGGCCTGGACGGCTTGTTAGCCAAGAGGTCTGGATTTTGAGCTTTTTGACTGGCCTTGACGGCTTGTTAGCCAAAGAAGCTCGAGATTTGACTTTCTCTCTTCTTTTTTTTTTGAAGTGAGTATCTCCTCTCTTTTTTTTTGTTGGGTTCTCCCTCTCTCTTTCTTCGAGCAGAGTTCGAACTTCCCACATTTCTTATAAGGGCGGAAAGACACAATCATCGTTGTCTCGGTTATAGCCCCCTTATTTGATTATTCATTTGAATGAATTTAGGGGTTGTTTCGTCATTGACAACTCTTGCGTCTTTCCTCTTATAAGGAATGCGGGATAGCTCGATCTCGCTCCAGGAAAGGTCGAGAGAGTATCCCCGTTTTTTTTTTTTTTTTTTTTTCACATTACCAGTCATGGCGCCCTTTCGGGTTTTCACCATGGCTGGCCCCCTCTTGCTTTTGCCTGCACGCCCTTTCGGGTTTTCATGCAGCGGGGTTTCCCGATTTTGCCCGAGGCGCCCTTTCGGGTTTTCACCTCAGCTGGGTTTTAGGCCTTTTTACCCTCGATTCATTCTGGAGGAACAATGAATCGAGTCTGCCGGGGCACCTCGTTTTTAAGCCCCTTTTTTTTCTCTTTTTTTTTTTATTGAGATCATGTAACGGGATCTTTTCCATATCTTCAGTATGTACCAAAGTCGGATCCACCTGTTACATTGTGTAGACGTACTCACACTCAGGGGTATGGTACAGTTTCATGTGTCTGCCATTTAGAGGCGGAAACATCACATTTCCTTCTTGGTCGACTACCGTGTAGGCACCACCTTCAAATACTTTGTCAACCACAAATGGACCGAGCCAATTGGGTATGAATTTATTCTTGGGTCGAGAGGCCATGACGTCCTTTTGTTTGACCATGACTAAATCTCCCTTTTTAAAAGCTCTTTCTTTCACGAGCTTGTCAAAAGCGCGGGACATCCGTGCCTGATAGTTTCGAAGACGTTGGTATGCGACCAAGCGTTTCCTTCCAAATTTGACAACTCCTCAAGCCGTCTTTCTATTTCGGTCCCCTCATCAGTAGGTAGACCATAATGAGAGCTACTCTATAGGATGAGAGCTCAATTTCCACAGGAATGACTGCTTCAGTCCCATAAACGAGGGAAAAGGGTGAACATCCTGTGGGAGTTTTGTAGATGGTGCGATAGGCCCATAGAGCTTCATGCATCTTTTCGTCCCAATCGCGCTTTCGACCATTTACCAATTTGACCATGAGCTTGCATAAGGTTTTATTGAAGGCTTCGGCTAACCCGTTGGCTTGAGGATAGTAGACCGTTGACGTCCTCCATTCGATGTGGAATTTTGCTATCAATTTGTTTATTGTCTGATTTTTGAATGGAGTGCCATTGTCAGACATGATCCGACTCGGAACACCGAACCGGTATATGATATGATGTCGGACAAAGCGAGCCACTGCTTCTCCGGTAGTTTCTTTTAGAGGTACAGCCTCAGCCCATCTTGAGAAATAATCTGTGGCAGCCAGAATGTATTTATACCCCTTGGATGATGTAGGGAGGGGACCCACTATGTCCATTCCCCATTCAGCAAATGGCCATGTTGGTGTTGTTGGATGGAGCTTGCTTGGTGGTTTTCTTGGCACGGGCCCATAGGCTTGGCATTGGGGGCAGGCTCGAGCGAATCGCTCGCAGTCTGCAAACATTGTTGGCCAGTAAAAGCCTTTGCTTTGTATATTGATTTTCATTTTGGGCCAGATTGGTGGGCTCCGCACAGTCCTGCGTGTACCTCCCGCATGATCATCTTGGCTTCTTTCGGAGATAGGCATCTCAACAGTAGGGATTTATCCTTTTCGGGTGTAAACTTGTATAATGTATCATTTATCAGCTTGTAAGAAGCAGCTCTTCGCAACAGTTGCACTCGCTCCCCCCTTTTATCTGGTAGCCAACCATTTTTTATTTTGATGATAGGAACGCGCCAATCATCTTCTTCTTGGCCTTGATTTTCTTCCAATGTATTCGCCTCAAAGGTCGTCAGACCATCATGGCGATTTAGGGTGCTCGGAAGCAGTCTTCTGTTTTTATGGTAATCGCCAGTTCACCTTCAGGAGGGAGTTTGAGAGCGGATGCGAGCTTGGCCAATGCATCAGCCTGTGAATTTTGACTTCTTCTAACATGCTCTATTTTGTAGTGATAGAACCTGTCGCTGAGTCTTGTAGCTGCTTCAAAGTAGGCTTTCAATTCTTCTTTTCGGACTTCAAAAATGCCCAACATTTGTCTGACGACTAACAGTGAATCGCCAAACACTTCAATGCATCTTATGCCCATTTCTAGGGCGATTTCCAGGCCAACTATGAGGGCTTCATATTCTGCTTCATTATTTGTGAGGGATTCCATAAGAGCACATGAATAGTGCAATATCCCTTTTTCCGGGGTTACCAAGACAATTCCTGCCCCTGCCACATTTGTCGATGTGCCATCAGCCTTCAGAGAAGCTCGCGCGGCCCCATCAAAGTATAGCTGCCAGTATTCAATTTGTGCTTCTTGGGCTTCATAAGTTTCTTGAGAGGGGAGCACCTCCTCGTCAACCAATTCTGTATTTAGGGGGGAGTTTTCTGGCACCGGATGGGCGGCCAAGAACTCTGCCATTCCCTGTCCTTTAATTGCTTTTTGTGGCACAAAGGAGATATCAAACTCCATAAGCAATAGTGCCCATTTTCCCAGCCTCCCTGACAGGACCGGCTGCTTGAGTAAGAACTTGAGAGGATCACATCTAGAGATGAGTTGAACTTTGTGCGCCAGCAAATAATGCCTTAACTTTTTAACGGCAAAAACCAATGCCAAGCATAACTTTTCCATTGGTGCATATCGGTGCTCTGGTCCGACTAGCATCCGACTGAGATAATAGAGGGGTTGTTCCTTGCCTTCTTCATTTTCTTGAGCAAGTAATGCCCCCAGTGAAGCATCCATAGCCGCAATGTATAGAATTAGAGGTTTCCCTTAATGGGTGCCCCCAGCACGGGCGGGCTGAGGAGATATTCTTTGATTTTGTTCAAGGCGTTTTGACATTCTTCATCCCAAATAAATGGGGCTCCTTTCTTTGTCAATTTACAGAAAGGTTGGCATCTTCCTGACAAGTTGGATATGAATCTTCTGATGTAAGCCAAACGACCTGGAGGGAGCGTAGCTCGGTGAGTGTCTTAGGGGAAGGCAATTCCCTAATGGCCTTGATTTTATCGGGATCTATTTCAATGCCCCGGTAGCGAACAATGAACCCGAGAAATTTTCCACTTGACACGCCGAAGGCACATTTCATAGGGTTCATTTTCAGCTTGTATTGGCGGAGCCTTTCGAAGACCCTGCGCAAGTCTTCTACATGATTTTCTTTCTTTTCCGACTTGACGACCAGGTCGTCCACATAGCATTCGACCAAGTTATGGAGCATTTCATCAAATATCTTGGTCATGGCCCTTTGGTAGGTGGCGCCTGCATTTTTCAGGCCAAAGGGCATTCTTTTGTAGTTGAATATGCCTTTAGGCGATCGGAAGGCCGTGTGATTTTTGTCTTTGTCGGCCATCCGAATTTGGTTGTACCCCGAGCTTCCATCCATGAAAGACAGTATTTCATGTCCCGTGGTGACATCCACCATTGTTTCGGTTATGGGCAGAGGGAAGTCATCTTTCGGGCATGCTTTGTTTAGATCCCGGAAGTCAATGCAGACCCGCACCTGCCCATTCTTCTTTTTTACCGGCACTATATTGGCCAGCCATATTGGATACATGCAGTCTTCGATGAAATCGACATCCAAAATTTTGTTGACCTCATCCACAACTTTCTTTTCCAGCTCTGGATGCATTCTTCTTTGAGTTTGTTTCACAGGCTTGGCTTCTGGCAAAATAGCCAATTCATGTTCGGCCACAGACGGATCCAGACCCGGCATTTCTTTATAAGACCAAGCAAAACAATCTTTGAACTCTAAGAGTAGTTGTTTATATGCTTGTCTTTCTTCATCATTTAACAATGCACTGATGAACACCGGACGAGGATCGTCTGGTGCCCCCAGATTTATTTCCAAAAGTTCATCCACAGTGGCCTGCCCACCATCTTCCAATTCTCGGGGCGCAGGCTCTAAATCGACGAAGTCCTCTTCGTCGTCTGTGTTAGTCATGTACACTTCCCATTCTTGCTCTTGACAAGGGACATTTTCATTTTCATCTTCCATGGGGCTCTGCCCCCTTTGCTTTCAATTCCCATGCTCATGGGAGCAGGGTTTATGCTGACCATGTTCACTGCATAATGCACCATAGGGTCTTCACGCGTCTCCCACCCGAGACCTCTTCGGTCATTGTGGGAGAAGGGCGGTTGCCCCCTGACATTTGTAGGGTACCACAGTTCTTGAAACATTTTACCCCTCAGACTATTCTGGGTCTGGGGGATATTTTGTTTTTGGCACATATCTTTGATGTATTGTGGCATATCTTCAAGTTCCCCAATCATTTCTTGGGACCCGGACATGGCGTGTCTTCGACCGAAGTCATCTTGTGGAGGCTGCTTGGGTGTTGGCTCTCCTTTGTAGAACACAATCGGTCTACCATCTTTATGGCGAGCTATGAAGAACTTTATTGGCTCAACTGTATATATTTCATGTCCAGCTGTCACTTGTGTATGATCTTGTGGCAGCGGTATTCCGGCCTCTATCAACCGGCTGACAGTGTTAGCTTCTAACCTGACGATAGGTCTTTGAAGTTGGAGGGGTTTTTGACTTACATCCCCCGACTGTTGGATTTGCATGAGCGCTGCCACCCTTTCTTTATTGACTCTTATTTTGCCGCTGCTCTTCGAGGAGGTCCCCGCAATCTGTTTGCCTTTATCTTGCTTCTTAGGGGGATCAGTCGCCCCTTTAAAGTATAGTCCGGCGTCAGCCAGGTGGCATTCATATACTTTAAATGGTTCCAGGTCGGCAAAGATCCGGTGTTGCTCGCCTCCTTTGGTGTATTTTAGGCATTGATGAAGAGTTGATGGCACCACCAAGTTTTTATGCAACCATGGTCGACCCAAAAGAGCTTTGAAGGAAGTATTAGTGTCAACCACATAGAATACAACCTTTGTCACAAAATCGCCTAGGGCTAAGTCCACATCCACACGCCCCAAGGCTTCTTCAGAGTTCTGATTGAATCCCGCTATCTTGACCCCTTCCACCTTATGTAAGTAAGGGGTAAGGAACAGATTGTGAAATGTTTTTAGCGGGATAATGTTTGCTGCAGAACCAGCATCGACCAGAATACGGTCTACCTCTCGTCCATTTATCTCCCCCCCCTCATGTATAGAGGCCTATTGTGGCAGGGAGAGGGTAACAACATATCATCTTCTGTGAAGGTCACAGAGGCTGTCAATGTTTCATACATTTCTTCTTTCATTTCTGCCACATGGGCTTCATAGATTTCTGGTTCCTGCAACGCCGCAACAAATGCTTCGCGCAACTCTTTGCTCAGTGCTAAGGCATCCCAAATACTAAGGTTGGTCGGGAACCTCCCTAGTGCTTGCAGAACCTTTCGACTAGCCCTATCCTTGGATTTTTCAAAAGGGGGCATTACCTTTGCCAAACTTTTGGGTACTTGTGATGGGAGGGGAATCGTGCCGTGGCCACCTATCCCTTCTCCCCGTTCTTTTTCCAGAGAAAGCTTCTCAGTTACGAGGGGTACCAACTCCTCTATCTTCTCTTTAGTTGACACCTGAGAGGGTCCTTCATTTGCCGCCATTGCGGGAATTGGCATATCATCTTCAACAACAAGATCTTCTTCCTCTTCGTCGGATGACGGGAAGATATATTCATCACCTTTAGTTTGAGGTACGGGGACGGGCCCTGGCTTTTCCCCTCTGAAGTATATGACCTTCTGGGGTGGCTTGTTTCTTTGGTAAGTTTTGAATGGCTTTCTGGCTTCAGGGGGTACACAGCAGATCCCCGATTTGGATTGCTCCCCTGGTTGAGAGTTGAACACATAAGTCATATTGCAAGAAAACGTCTGCACTTTTTCGACCAAGTCTTCGACGGTACAGTCAGCTCCCCAAAACATTTCATTTTCACCGACAGAGGGGAGGGCATCCCCATGTTCTTGCATATGCTCTCGCAACTCGATGAGCCATTTCTTCAAGCGCATTTTACGCTCCAGTTCTTCCCATGGTATGTATTTTTCCAAGGGGATTGCTTTAGTTGGTGCCATCTGTTGATATTCTTCAAGTTCGTCAATCAACCCTTGGAGCCTTTTGAGGGGGCCATTGACTCCATTTGCTGTAGAGGTTTCACAGGCTGCTAATTCTTTCTTCAATTTCCTCTTTTCATTCCTTTTTTGATTTCTGATTCTCTTCCGCAAGACTATCAATTCTTGCAAAGTCTTGTCTTTTGCTATCCCATTGGGCGGGGCAGCGCCACCGGGATACAGCTTCCTGGGCTGTTGCTTTCTTTGAGACTTTTTAGGGACTGACCTCTTCTTGGCATTTACTGGATCCAGCCCGTTTCTTCCTGTTGGTCATGGAATGTTGCAAGAATGGCCTTTTCTACCATATCATCCGGCAATTGTTGATATGCGGCAAATCCAAGGAGCTTTGTCAACTGCTCAACTTGTGCCTCTTCTGCTTGAACTACGGCATGAATCACATTTGCCGTGAATGTAAGCTTCGGTTGCTGATGTGGTTGGGGTGGATTCACCAGGTGTTCGGCCATATCAATTATTCCGGCTTGAATCAACTTTTCTGCCCGATTTTTGAACAGATAACAATTTTCCAAAGTATGACCCAACATGCGGTGATATGCGCAATAATTGGGCTTGTCTACCATTGTGGCCTCTTCTGGGCGCTTCGGTTCTGGGAGAGTAATTAGACTCTCCTGAAGGCATATGTCAAGCAATTCTCTGGTGTGCTCCCTTGTAAATGAATAGGGAGCACTGAGTCTCTCACCCAACGAAAGTGTTGACATTTTTTCATTTTTCTTGGTGTTTGGGGGAGCGGATGCCTCGCCCTTACCCCCCTTTTTGCCGAGCGCCGATGAAAAGTCCACAGCATTCACTTCTCGCGACCCCGAGCCTTTGTCTTTTGGTGGTTTGCCTTTTCCAAACACTGTGGTTGGATTTTCTGCAAAAAAGATTTCAATCT